>OY294068.1:152027757-153227757 GCA_958510875.1 Endomychus coccineus | reverse complement strand
ATTACCCAAGTTTTGCCATTACGTCTAGGCAGAAGCTGTGCTTCTCCTGCAACTCAAATTAAACATCGGAGTTGAACCTAAGCTCGACTACCACAACATAACCAACGTTTATTAGTACTTCCTACGAAGAAGTTAATAGTGTTCGTAAATCTTCCAGTTCAACTTCAGTAGAGGTTAACATAACGAAAGTTATTTAATAAATTGGCATCGGAGAGAAACCAAATCCCGATTGTAGTTCCAGTTCGTAAAAACCAACAAAGTTTCCATATCTTAAAAAAGGATAGAAACCATTATCAACAAAGTATCAACAAGTTCCTAAATTAGAAGGAGTATCAACAAGTGTTACCTGTGCACATAATTTAGAGCAGAATAAATGTGTTTAATGTGAATTCTCAAGTAATATAAGAAGATATCAAAAACAAACGGAATATTACCAACATTTATTCCAATATTCATAGGATATAACAAGTGAGTCTATTTAAAATTTCATCATTGTGTAGGAGCATCTGAATTTTGGATTTGTTATTGTAGTTGTATATTAAATTGAGGAAATAGAGGTTAACTTGAAACATAGAGAATTTTTTTAAAGCATAAAATAGAAATTTGGTAGCATAAAGTTAATTTGTAAACATAATAAATAGATTATAAAAGTTTTAACATTCTAAATAAAGTTTTATTTCATTCCATATAATATAATAATAATATCAATTCAATCAAAGTGAAATAAAAATCAATGAAGAGCTAGCCGGAGGAAAAGAAAAATCAGATAACAAATAGAATTTATGAAAAATTAATAAATTCAGTAAGAGTTTAGTTAATAATTGTCACCACAACGTGGGGCAATCAAAACCCAATAAAGTAATTTCTTATTATTATATATATTTTGAAATTTTTCACTCACACTCAACACCGATTTCCAAGCGTCCGTTCATGAAGCCTCTTCTGAGCGCCTAAAATATACAGTAAAACTTTCAAATTCTGGCTACTCAGCGTCCGCGAAGTATAGTTTCCTTTCACTCCGCATATTTCTGAGCGCCCAGTGATGTTGTCAGTTCGAACGGTTGTTGAGAAATCTTAGGTACTGTAGTAGCTGGATTGAGAGGGAGGACGCGATGTCGTGGACGCCCACAAATCGACGGGTTGAAAGTACCTACTTTTCACAATTCTTACTCTTCTTTTAATACTATTCACTTCCTACTGATTCCACAACATACAGTGAAACGTTCAAATGCCGGTTACTCACCGTCTGTGGAGTATAGCTGGTATCGTTATGTACCTTTCTCAGCGCACAGTAATGTTGTTTGAATTGATGATTTCGCCTAATTCATTGGTAGCTGAATTAATAAAGGGGGATTTTATAAGTCAAACAATAATGACAATCATTTCAGACAAATATGTGAAAAACTTGCTTTCCCAATTATTCACACTATAATATAACCTTGTATTATACTGACACTTACTATCATATGAACAATCAAAATGTACCACAGACTAAAAGCATAAAATAGATATTGACGTCTCATCTTGAAATGAGAATTTTGGACACTCTTGCAGGGATATTATTCAAATGGGGCTACAGCATCCAAAAATAATACAGTTTTCATTTTCACAGCTTTGAAGCGATCTGCGGAATTTCAAATCAATACGACATCTTTTGACGTATATTTGAGGCTTGAACGAGCAACCCCCTGATAGGGGGCGCTTCAACCCCTCAAAATTGAATAGGGGAGAGGGGTTGAGTGATACGTCATTTGAAAGGTCTTGGAAGCCTCTTTACAACAGTGTATGAAAAATGTAAATTTGATGAAACGTTTTCGCCAAAAATTAATTTTGTTGCTCGAATGCGCCACCTTGAATATTTTGGTTATTTGTACAATGTACAAGCTCATTTTTATTGAGCCTTTTTTACAAACTTGAACAATCTTCAAAAAATAACATTCGTAAAAAAATTTAATTATGTTGTCATGCTTACAATGGAAAAATTGAATTTGCATGCTTAAATCAAATGTTCAAATTGTCCTCCATTGACTTCCATACAATAATACAATCTTGACTGAAAACCGTCTCTAACTTGGTTCAGCATAATTGGAGTTATTTGACGACACTCATTTACAATTCGTTGGCGTAGTTCGTTCAAATTTTCAGGCTGAGTCACAAGAATCTTTGACTTAAGATGTCCCCACAAGAAGAAGTCAGAGGGTTCAGGTCAGGAAATCGGGCAGGCCACTCCATAGGACCTCTTCTTCCAATCCAACGACCTGGGTATTGCAAATTTCTCTAGATTTGCAGCTACGAAAAACCTTTTTTTTAAACATCTTTTCCAAAGCACCAAAATATCTAAAAAAATATTGTTATAGCATGTTTCCGGTTGAAAATTGTCCAAGTAATCCAAATATTCTACTTACAATTCTAAATTCTGCAACTTTGAGGTCGAAAAAGGTCAAAAACTGGAAGAAAATTACGTTTAGTTGGTTTTTGGCAGAAAATTAATGGTACACTGGAGTGTAAAAACTATTGGATGGCGTTTGGGAACTGTTTTCTCATCGTAAAATTTTCCGCTGAATCCGATTCCGAGGTCATAGTCCCAAAAAAAGCCTTGTCAGCGACCTGACGACAGATTTTTGTACAGTAATATCGGTTTTTTGTCGTTTTTTTAGGTTTTTTCGATTTTTCGACCTCCAAAATCCGTTCAGTCAAAAGAATTCCCATTTTATCGCAAAGTTGAGGTAAAAACACGCAGATTCCGCTGAGAAAAAAAAATTTTGAGTGGCTGCTCACACCGATATTACGACGTAAAAAAAAAGAATTTTGCCGAAAATCAGCCAATGGATAGAAAATGATGCGTTATGTAGAGAAACTGACACCATTTTCGAATTCAGCGGCCAATTCCTGATCGGAAATGACTTCTTAGACGTTTATTTATTATAAAATATCGATTCCTGGGGTCAAAAACAGTTCTTTGACATTTTCGGTGGAAAACAACCCACAAAATTGAAAAAAAATCATGATAAAAAACGTTTTAAAACGTATTTTAATCTCTAAATGCCAGTAAACGAGTTCAAATAAGATGTAGAAACGGAAAAAAATTGCTTCGACAAGTTCTGCAGATCCCCCTCCTTCTGCCATCTCCTTTAATTTAGAATTGCCCTTGTACAAATAACCAAAATATTCAAGGTGGCGCATTCGAGCAACAAAATTAATTTTTGGCGAAAACGGTTCATCAAATTTACGTTTTTCATACACCGTTGTAAAGAGGCTTCCAAGACCTTCCAAATGACGTATCACTCAACCCCTCTCCCCTATTCAATTTTGAGGGGTTGAAGCGCCCCCTATTAGGGGGTTGCTCGTTCAAGCCTCAAATATACGTCAGAAGATGTCCCCCAAACAAAATCATTCGACGTGTTTCGGGAGATTTTTCCACTCACTATGGGATAAGAAATATACGGGGTGGCTCGTCTGAGATGGAACATCCTGTATAAGGAAACATTTTATAGAAATAAATCAATAACTGGAGAAATATAATAATGAATCATATAGCTTTAGATGGAACGAATTATTCTAAAGTTAAATAGAATCAACCATTACGTTTCGGAAATACATTCTAAACTTAAATAAATAACTATTGGAAGTTCGATTTTCACTAGTTTAATAACTAAATGTGACTATAGTTTCGCTAACACAGTTGCTTCTTCAAACAAATATTACAGAGTGATTACTTACTACTTTAATGATGATTCTTGATCCAGGTACAAATTATATATAAATTCTTGTCTGTAAATGGAAGAACAGATATTCAGTCATTAAGTCCGATTTTTACTAATTTAATTAATAAAAAATCCTTGCACATTCATTCATGCGTCTTTGTAATGTTGGAAGTATATTTCAGGCAGAATGCTCAAATAGCAATATTTCTCATAAGGTCTGACAACCTCCTTCTATTACCTCATAAATCTTCAACATCTGGTTCGAAAGTGGATACTTATGCGTTATATTTTTGTTCAGTAATTCAGCCGTATTACAAACTTGCTTTGATATGACTTCTAGGTTTATAAGAAAATTGCTAAGCAGTGATTTCTTGATTCATATACTTGAAACATTAATGTGTTATAATTTCAATTACTTGTGTTTCTGTTCGTTTTGGCGACGTTTACATTTGATGAGACCATACAATTAGCTTTAAGAAATCACGTTTCAGAGATTGCTACGTCTTCTGATAATGGTCGTGAGACCGAAACGTACGTGTAGACCAGTGACGTAGCAACGTAGTGTGGGCCGGTGTGCCACTGGGATTAAGGGTCCCCTCCTTACTGCTTGTATTATTCAAAATTTCAATGTTCTTTTGGCTCATTCTTTCGTGAATGTGTAGCTGAAAGCACGTTATTATTTACTCCTGTTCAAAAACGAATTAATAGTGTATTTAACGTCCAGAGTCTGATAAAAACAAGCATACCCAACTAACATCTGTAAGTACCTTATTATTTACACATCATAATGGTACTAACGAGGGAGGATACCCAAAAAGTTGGGGATATTGTTGCAAATTCAATTGAGTCACATCTTAATATTCCATCTACGTCAACACAGGCTATTATCGATGCTGTCGTGACGAAAGTCACAGATGAGCTGAAGAAACATCTTAAAAAGTATGATGATAAGATACAATCACTCACAAATGAAAACGATATTCTCAAGCAAAAAGTTAATTCCCTTGAGCAGTATCATAAAAAGAAATGCGTTCGTATGTTTGGTATTAAAAGTTCAGAAAAAGAGGATGTAAACACAAAAGTAATTAACATGCTTCAATAGAAGCTGGACGTACGGATGATTTCGACCGATATCAAGTATAGTCAGAGAATAAACAACACATAACAGAAATAACTCATATAATTGTAAAATTCTCTAAAATAGAAGACAAGTATAAAGTAATGGGTGAAAAAAAGAATCTGAAGAATACTAATATATTTATACCCGAAGACCTTACTAAATTAAATCTGGTATTGTTAAACAAGGCGGAAGATAGGTATGTGAAGACGAAGGCATGGACCATAGATGGTAAAATATTTGTGGACACTGGAAACGGCAAAAAACGCATCAATAATAATATAAATGGAATTTAGCTATCTAATATGTGAAATTAACATACACTGTGTTACACTGTCACTTGTCTTGCCTTACAGGTTCTTCCTGTATTCTTTTACTTTGAATAATGAATAACGGGTTGTACATTTCTTTAACTGCTTCCTATCAAATCTTCTACATTTCTAAGAGTATCACTGGGTATACTTTTTTGTAAAGTTTTTATATCTAAGTTCTTGTCTGTGCGATACATGGTACTACGGACGGATGAACAGGAACTATAAATTCGCGCATATCAATGTTTGTTCACTATTTAAGAGAATCAATGAATTCAAATCTCTGGTGGATAGGAGTGATTTTGACATATTGGCATTGACAGAGACCTGGCTTAAAATGATTCAGACAATAATGTTCTTAATATTCAAAACACCAGTATGGTGAGAGTGTATAGGCTGAGTAGGGGAGGTGGTGTTGCGTTGTATATTGACTCAAATATCAACTATAGAAAACTGAACATTGAAACAGTGATCGAAAACGCCAATGAAATTGAACAGTTGTGGATACGTTTCAAACTTAACTCAGAGAGATATACATTTGGTGTGGTATACAGAACTAGAACTTCCAAAATAAACTCCTTTATAAATATTATGGATAAGAGATTGCTCATATAGCCCCAACAACTGACTATATCTAAATATAGATATGAACAACGACACCAGTGGGGACTGTGAAAAGTTGAATAATATTCTATACAATTATAAACTTATACAGCACATTAACGATCATACACGTATTATGGGCGAAAACCACGCTCTTAGACTTGATTATTACAGATACATCATTGGATGTCATCGAAACGGGAAATATTGAACTGCTTGAAATGGCAGATTATAACTTGATAAAATGTACAATTGCGGTCAAGAAAAAATTGCAAAAAAAAGTTATAACATACAGAAGCTTCAAAAATTCAATCACAAACTCTTTCTATCACAATTTGCGGACATAGACTGGCATAACTACTATAGACTGACTGATATTAAAGAAAAAGTAGAATATTTGAATAATCACATTATTATGCTTTTCGATATACATGCCCCAATAATAACTAGAAGGGCTACAAAGGAACCTGCACCATGGAAGACATACACAATAGAACAAATAGAATAATAATGTGACGGGGCTTATCAAAAATATAGAAACACACAAAGCACAGCAGATTGGACTTACTACAAGGAGTTGAGGAATTATAGGGATCAGGCTATACGTCGTGAATAGTTCGCAAATGCTAAGCACCATATGGCTAACAACAATGTCAGAGGTACGTGGAAAGCGATAAATAACTTGGGCATAACATCTAAACAATATAATATAATACCGAATCACTTAAAAAATGTGAACGCCATAAATGATTATCTTATCTACTTAGTAGGTAAAACTACATCTAATAATACAACTAATCTAACCAATTATTACAACAATAATAACAGAGACATTATAAACGAAAGATTATCGTTTACTATGGTAAGCTGTGATGAGATAAATAAAGTAATAAATACTATAAAAAGCAAAACTAAAGGAAGTGACGGAATTAGTATTGACATGATAAAACTATGCAACCCCCACATCGTCCCATTGTTGACTAACCTGATAAACTCATGTTTAGAACAGTCTTTTTCTCCTAAGCAATGGAAAGAAGTTCGTGTATTTCCTAAAGCGAAAAAAAATTATCCGACAACCATGTCTGACATTAGAGGTATAAGCATCCTGCCAGCTTTATCCAAAGTACTGGAAAAAGTTATCCAAACTCAAATAAGCAAATTCGTTCAGGACAACACCTTACTACTCAAAGTACAATCGGGCTTTACCCGGGGCAGATCTACCACCACAGCACTAACAAACATTGTAGATGACATAATCAGAGCTACTGATGCAGATCAGGTGACTGCCCTAATTTTATTAGATTTCAGTAGGGCGTTTGACACCATTCGTCACAAGTTACTAATTGCCAAACTAGGATATGTGGGATTCAGTGAACAAGCCGTACGGATGATGGTAAACTACCTTGATGGTAGATTGCAGCGGGTTGTGCTTGACGGCTGTATTTCGGAAAGATTGAACGTTAATAAAGGTGTCCCACAGGGTTCAATACTGGGACCTCTCTTATATAATATATATACATTCGATCTCATTGATTCCTTGAGACATTGTAGCGCACACTCTTATGCAGATGACAAAATCTAAATACTAATCTTTCTAAATCATATGTGTTGTACTTTGGAAAAAGAACGACAGGTCAAAGATTGGAAACTTACGTACCCCGATTGTTATAAAAAATCAAACGCTTGAGGTTAAGACCTCTGCTAAAAATTTAGGAGTAACTATAGATAGCGATCTCAAATTTACAGAGCACATTGATAGAATCGTAAGGTTAAGATACGGAACACTGAAACATCTCTATAACTACAAAGACCGTCTTCATTGCAACATAAAAGCTCTTTCATGTAGCTCCTTAATACTCTCTAGGTTTGATTACGATGATGTGGTGTATGGGCCTGCGCAGGATAGAGATACCTCGACAA
Organism: Endomychus coccineus; assembly: GCA_958510875.1. NCBI lineage: Eukaryota > Metazoa > Arthropoda > Insecta > Coleoptera > Endomychidae > Endomychus > Endomychus coccineus. The sequence goes on along the minus strand of OY294068.1, from coordinate 153,220,102 downwards.
AGATCGAAAAAATACGAAAATCTTGTTTACATTTCATCTTCCAGATAAGACGACGAGAACCGGTTTCACATAAGCTGCGAGAGCTTGGTTGGTTGACAAAGGAGCAGCGAAGGCACCAACATTTTGCAATTTTTACAAAATAAACTAATGACTACCAAATGTCCTGAGTACCTACACAATAAGTTGATTACTAGTGACCAGATTCACTCCCGCAATATTAGGTATCCACAAACTTTCTCCATACCTGGTTTTCCCAATATGTTGTTCAAAAAATCTTCCACATATTCTGCATGCCGTTTGTACCGGGATATCAAAAATTATCTTGGGCAAGGGTGGTTGTGGAATCTAAAACGTGTGTCTTACTTTACGTTATCAAAACTTGTGTCAAATTAATTAATTTGAAGTTTCTAAAAGTGAGAAATTTTGCAATTTTATACGAATGTTATAACACTCCGTCTCTAGCGCTTCAGACTCCGAGATTTCCACGTGGCCTATCCAAATTAGAAGGTTCGGGTTGTATAGAAACATAATTGCATGAACGCCAGACGTCCTATGTAATTAGCTACGAACGTAATCATTTTGACATATGCTTCGAGGAGCTCGCTACGCGTCAGTTATAGTTTATACTTTTTACCTCGATCTTGTTGATTCGGGGCCGTTTTATGCCTCGTGCTGCCGGCGCCAGTTGTAATGAAGTGTTCTCGGCTATAGGCCGCTAGCTTTTAACCGCTTTCAGGTATATTTCAGTAGCTAGAAAATCTCCTTAGGTACGTCGCACGTTAGACGCGCGTAGCTGTGACCTAAGAGTACCTTTTTCTATTTTGATTAAATTTTCCTATTTAATCGACATTTTGAGGCCCGAGACTATGCTATTTGGTTGGCCCCGTTCATAAACTAACGACATGGAGCGAAAACCGCATCCGAAAATTCCTCGTGAAGACGTTCTATGTTCCGAAGATTTGGACTTTTCTAACTCGCGAGCTACGCGCTCCTCACGTGAACGTCATTCGATTTATCGAAAATAAACCAATTTGAAACAGTTTTCGACCCCGTTTGTGGCTGTTGCGACCTTGTAAAAGGTTCAAAGTTAAGATTTCGTTTTACATTCCACAACCACCCTTGACCAAGATAATTTTTAATTTGTAGTTCATTATTGTTTTACAACTTAAATAAATAGGTATGAAATTTGTAGGTTATTGATGATGTCAGTGTGACAGTGACAAAATTATTTCAAACGTAAAGTAAGACACACGTTTTAGATTCCACAACCACTCTTGACCAAGATAATTTTTGATGTACCGGTACAATCGGATCCCTGTGAACATCAGACTGACTTCTTTTCCAAAATTTAGCAATCAAATATCACAATACCTAGCAGCGGTATAGACACGAATATGATATTCAAACTAGCTAAAATCTCTGTGATTGGTACATGATTAACCCACATAGCTTTATTAAGTCATACATTTTTTCAATTCACACTTTGTGAATATATATTCAAAAATGGAGTCAAAGCATTTTGAAAACTGTGTGAAACTAGTGAGGTTGAGTGGAAGAACACCACAGTGTTGGTGAACTCTGCCTAATAATACCGGTATTATTACAGTACATTACATTACATTCTGAATGTCATTTTAATCTAGTTTATTTGTGCCTTATTCGAAAAAAAAATCAAATAAAAGTTGTTTTATTTTTATGATAATCAAGATTGATTAAAATGATTTTTTGTTGAAATGCAATCTATATTTTCAAAATTAATAAACCAAAGTGAAATGCCTAAAGGAACAACTTGTCAGGAAATATATATGTATGTACCTAATAATTATAATTTCTGTGTTCCATGATCTAATTGTCTTTTCCCTAGATTTGGAAATAAAAGGTCTCAAATTGTTCAATATATTCTATTTTTAAATGTAAAAAACAAAATGCAATAGACACATTGAATTTTGACTTAACTATACATTAGGCCATTGCGTATTGTGTCGCCTCGCGACACAAGTCTCAACAAGTCTGAATTGTCCGTACACAATGGTCTTTTCTCTATTTCTTGATTTCATTCATTTCAACTCTTACCTTGATTGCGAACGGTTCCTATTGACATACATATTATCAATTTGTATAATTTCTATTGTTAATATTTAGTTTAAAGTTTACCTGAAGCTTGAGGGCAATTGTTTTAAAAATACGTCAGAATTTTCATTTGTGCTAATTTATCATGAGGTAAGTTTAAAAATATAATTTTGTATGTCTAATACATGTCTAATATAGTATATACTTATAAGGATAAATATGCCCGAACATCAGAGCGGGGAAGCGAGAAGAAAGAAAAAAGAAGAAGCGAAAAAGAGAATAAATAAATTGCCTAAACTTTTTTAAACAATCGACGGCAGAATCAACTCTTCCAGTTCCTTTTACTAGCTTATTATTAAATTTGGAAGCAGAAGATGACAAAGAATCTGAACAAGTGCCAGAGGGTGATGGAGTGGAAACAAAATCATCAGAACAAGTTGTAGAAAATGTTGATCTGAATCATATTGTAATAAGTATGCAAGGTAATGTCTATTCATCAGACAAACTTAATTTTCCTGATCCAATAACAAATGAGAATAAGCAGCTTATAATAGAAAATTTCAGCATTTAAAGGACATTTTGATTATTTAAACCCTCAGGTCAATTCAGGAAATTTGTTAAATATTATTAAGCTTTTAGCAAAATATAACCCAATTTAATAATTTAATTAGTGATAAGAGTCGCAAAATGGATTACCTAAGCCCGCAAATACAAAATGAAATTATTAAGTTATTGAGTGATGAACTGAAAAAAATATTATTCATTTTTTCCTGTCATAATCGATAGCACTCAAGATATAAGAAAATTTGATAAGTTAGCTGTCCTAATTCGCTATGTTCAAATAAGTGAGAATGCTGGATTCCAAATACACGAATCATTTATCGAGTTTATAAAAATAGAAGAACAAGAACATTTAACATAGGATCATAGAAATAAATAAACGTGAAACATTGTACCATAGGAGGGATTCGAACCCACATTTCTGGAAGTCTAATCCAGGGTGCTTTCCAAATACATCACTTTGTTCCTGTCAGATTCTTATATTCTTGTGAATATAAATCTCTGAAAGGATAGTAGATCATTGATGAACGCAATGTACTTGTTATTATATTTGCATACTTCAAGTCTGTCGAGTCATCATTATGCAATTACAATGACCTGTTTTGACCTACATAGCCAAACTTCGAAGTTTATTGTCAAATAAATATTATATTATGATATATACAGTAGGTTACATCGCTGTTTCAATGATAATAGTCTATATACAGTACACCACCCAAGCAAAATAAGAAGAAACACAAGAAAAAAATGTTTGATCTATTCATCAATACAAAATATTTTCCCTGTTTTTCTAGATTTCTGACTACCCTACTACCAAACCTAACTGATATGTTCGAAGACCGAAGTTAAGCATTCAGAAGATCTTATTATTCAACATTCAAAAGTACATAGCTAAAACTTTGACTGACCTTTGTAATGGGACTAAGATAAATATCGATAGTCTTGAATATATCATAACCGAGCGGAATTTACAACTACCCAAAGAAATTGTCAGAAGAATAACAGATAATAAAACTAACTTGTACTAAGAGGAACAGCTCATATGAAAGATTCCACCACAGCACAGCTGCTTCGAATAATAAGAGTGAAAATAAAAAATATAATAATGAACATGAACAAAATACATCGAACGTTTGTTGACACTATACATTCTAACGCAAAAAAATGCAACAAAATATTCACGATGGGTTGGACAATTTCGAGGGAATCGACCAAATATGGACTATCGTTAACAGAAAAAGTGAAAATCTAGAGTAAAAAAATTTTTTTAAGGACAAGCTTTCACTCGAGGTTCACTGAATAACATATTTGTTCAGTTAGATATAATAATAATAATATATCTTTATTTCCACAAAATAGTTGTTACAATCTCTAAATTACATAAACAGAATATTACTATAGTATGAACAACTAAATTGAAAATCTAAGGGCGAAGTTCAAGCGGACAGCGAACCACCCCTCGATCTACCACTTAAACCCTAAAATAATAAATTCCGGTGATATGAACTAGATGCCTACATCCTAACTTAAACTAGTTTCTGTTATTATGATATTTTGAAATTACTTGTTAAAGGTAATACATATGTACCTAATAAACTATCTCACTTGATTCTCTTCTGTTTGTTTCTGAAACAGTATATTATACATTTTTTTCCTGAAAGATGATATTTTATTAAGTTTTAAATTGTTCGGAACTTCATTATACAACTCATATATTTGATATGAAAAACATCGTTTGAAACTATTAGACTTATGCAGAGGAGGAGTGATTGTAAATTTATGTCTGACATTCAAATTATATATTTCCGTCCGGAACCGTATTCTATTATACAAATGTGTTGGTCTCCGAAATAGGATAACAGAATGAAAAAGAGTGAAGGCATTCAACTTAAACCGATTTTTCATATTTAGCCACTTAGTATCAATTAATTTATGTTAGATTCTATCATACTTTCTTATACCATAAGTGTAACGTAAGCAATAATTTTGAATTTTTTGTATGCGGGTGAACAAAAATTGAAGTGAGACAAGATCAGACTTTCGCATAGCATTTTTTTTGTCTTGATAGGTGGAACTAACGCAAAAAAATGCAACAAAATATTCACGATGGGTTGGACAATTTCGAGGGAATCGACCAAATATGGACTATCGTTAACAGAAAAAGTGAAAATCTAGAGTAAAAAAATTTTTTTAAGGACAAGCTTTCACTCGAGGTTCACTGAATAACATATTTGTTCAGTTAGATATAATAATAATAATATATCTTTATTTCCACAAAATAGTTGTTACAATCTCTAAATTACATAAACAGAATATTACTATAGTATGAACAACTAAATTGAAAATCTAAGGGCGAAGTTCAAGCGGACAGCGAACCACCCCTCGATCTACCACTTAAACCCTAAAATAATGAATTCCGGTGATATGAACTAGATGCCTACATCCTAACTTAAACTAGTTTCTGTTATTATGATATTTTGAAATTACTTGTTAAAGGTAATACATATGTACCTAATAAACTATCTCACTTGATTCTCTTCTGTTTGTTTCTGAAACAGTATATTATACATTTTTTTCCTGAAAGATGATATTTTATTAAGTTTTAAATTGTTCGGAACTTCATTATACAACTCATATATTTGATATGAAAAACATCGTTTGAAACTATTAGACTTATGCAGAGGAGGAGTGATTGTAAATTTATGTCTGACATTCAAATTATATATATCCGTCCGGAACCGTATTCTATTATACAAATATGCTGGTCTCCGAAATAGGATAACAGAATGAAAAAGAGTGAGGGCATTCAACTTAAACCGATTTTTCATATTTAGCCACTTAGTATCAATTAATTTATGTTAGATTCTATCATACTTTCTTATACCATAAGTGTAACGTAAGCAATAATTTTGAATTTTCTGTATGCGGGTGAACAAAAATTGAAGTGAGACAAGATCAGACTTTCGCATAGCATTTTTTTTGTCTTGATAGGTGGAACATTTCTGTGTGGATATAACAACTTCAATTCAGTTATAGCATATTTGATATATTTATTAACCTGAGCTTTATATCTGAATGTGTTATCAACAATCAGCCCCAAATATTTTACATCTTGAACTATTTGAATTTTTTCATCATTAATTTGATGTCTGATCTCCCTTTTGTCTAGATTATTAATCAATGCTAGCTTACCAAAAATGATAACCTTGGATTTATTAGAGTTTAGATATAATGAATGAGATTTAGCAAACTGTTGGACAGAAAAAATATCTCTATTAATTTGCTCTACTGCAGTCTTGATCTGATTCGGTTGAAAGCTATGATAGACTTGTGTATCATCGACATATAAGTGACATTTGCAATATTTAATGCAATCTGGCAGGAGCGGAATATACATTGTAAACAATAATGGCCCTAAAATGGAGCCCTGAGGAACACCAGATAAAATAGTACGTTCATGTGACACTGAGCTATTTACTTTCACACACTGATTTCTGTCAATAAGATAGTCTTTAAGCAACAAAACCGAATCATTATTCAATCCGAGGTAATGCAGAAGTGTAATTAGAAGTTTGTGCGATATAGTATCAAACGCTTTACTAAAATCTAACAGCACTAAAATGCTAATTTGTCCTACGTCTGTTGCTCTATGTATGTCATCCACTACATTTAGTAAAGCAGTAGTACATGAGTAGTTTTGCCTAAAACCCGATTGAACTGCTGGTAAGATATTATGAGCGGAAAGATGTAAACTGATTTGTATATGTATAACTTTTTCCAATAACTTAGAGCACTTAGGAACTAATTGGCCTAATATCTTGCATTTCTTTTGGTATTTTAGTTTTCGGTATAGGCATTACAATAGCTTTTTTCCACATATAGGGTACTTTATTCATTATTAGGCAGCTGTTAATTATATGGGTAATAAATGGTATAACATACGGACAACAATATTTGAGCATAACAATATTTATACCATCCACACCAGTTGCATTTGATTTTATTTTATGGATTATGTCTGTTACTAGCTTTACAAGATGAAATTCGAAGCTCGTCGGCATATTATTTAGAGTATAATTTTTGTAGAACATGAGCAGATTGCTTGATTCTTCATGTTCAGTGAGTATACTGTCTAGAAAATAGTTATTTATTTTATTCACATCACTTAAATGATCTGGAAGTTGGTTTTTGAATTTATTTTGAACTACTTGCAAAGATTTTAGTTCTTGCCAAATATTTTTCGTATTTTTGGAACAGAATTTGAATTGCAAATAGGCTTTCTTTTCATTTTTTATAGCAACCTCTTTTATATTACGTAACTGTTTATAATAGTCCCAGTGTCCTTGTAACTTGGTTTTTCTAAATTTTAGTTTAGCTCTGTTTCTCAGTTTTATCATAGTTCTTATGACATCAGTTATCCATGGTGTTTTAGGTTCACCTGCTTTCCCGCTTCTAAGTGGTGCATGCTTATTCATTAAATTTATCACATTTGTATTGAAATAGTTTACTTTATCATCAATATTATTTATGTCATGAATATTATTTAGAGGCAAATTATTTAAATCAATTTCAAAATTTTTGAGGTTAATATTTTTATAATCCCTAAACATATATTTACGCTCATGTTCTTTCTTTAATGAGAAGTTTATATGACAATATACGAGCGAGTGATCAGTGAATTCAAGCTCTATGTTACCGAAATTATCTACATCACATGTGTTGTTGACTATTATGTAATCAATCAGAGTAACACTAGATTGCGTTATTCTTGTAGGTTCTACTATTAATTGATTTGAATCATACATATCAAGTAGATTTTTAAATAGTTTTGATGCTGGTTTATCTTCGTCTAGAAAATTAATATCAAAATCCCCAACGCAATATATATTATCCGAAATTAGCATACACTGCATTATAGAATTGCTAAAATCATCTAAAAATGTTTTGTAATCATATGTGGGAGGTTTATATACGACACCGATTACAAAGGAGTATTCCATTATATTACAATGTACCCAGAGTTGTTCAATATTATTACTAGTCTCTACAATTTTAACGCTAATTTTGTTGTCTATATATAAAGCCACTCCCCCTCCTCTTCCCTGTCTATTTCTATGTACAAAACGAAATCCGCCAATTGCCAAAATATCATCTGTAGTATCACTAGTTAGCCAAGTTTCACTTATAGCAAGAATATTATATTTTTCATTATAAATTAGATTTCGAATTTCTGCCAACTTGGGTATTAATGAACAAATGTTCACATGCGCTATGGTAAATTCTTTAGTATTCATATTAATGTATTATAAATTTAAGAATCAATTTTGCACCTCATATTCATGTTATTTAATAAGAGTTTAATACAAATATCATCTTTCATTTGAAATTTATTTGGGTGCAATAAACGAAACAGAAGAAAGAAACCAAAATAGAAAAAGATTATGTTTATATTATTATCAATACTTATTGAACAGTCAGAAATGGAATCAACTCCTGAGAAGTGAGATAATATAAATTAGGTACTTTACGAATGAAAAACAATACAAAACAAACCAAAAAAAAAGAAAAATATGCAATATGTTTAACAGATAAGGCGTGCTAACGAAGGTAAATGTATAACACACAAGGTGTTTTCACAATAATGTTTTTACTTTGTTGATATTATTATCCACTTTATATAGGATATTTCCACCACTGGTCCGGACATTTCGATTACCGAATTTTTTTATACAATTTTTCAAAATTCCAACTCTTCTCATTGTAAGATCTTCTCTAATTACTATTTTAGTTCCTTTTAGTTTACTTTTGCAATTGTAAATTTCTTTCTTGATATGAAATCGAGTGAATCTGATAATGATTGGGGGTTCATGTGTTTCTTTATTTGCTAAGCGGTGACAATAATCAATATCATTAGGTGATAAGTTCACATTCAATTGGGACTGACACAAATTGATTACCAGTTTTTCTACATCCTCATTACGTTTGGCGGGAACTCCATAAATTCTCAAGTTATTCTCCCTAGAGTATTGTTCCAAAGAATCATTTGCAGACTTACTCAGATTCCAATGCGTTCACCTTTTCATTTATAACCTTGATTTGTTCATCCAATTTGGTAGTGCATTGCTTCCATAATTTGTCGAACAATTTATCCAGAAATCCCTCTGATGATAATACTCGCTCCACAACCCTAGTGACCATTTCTTCTTCTTCCTGTGCTCTAAGGGTAGACCTTACGTTTCGATCACTACCACCCATATTAGATGAAACTTTTGAAATTATAATCGGATCACTTTAAGTATAGGAGCAACAGCTACGAACGTCTAGCTTCGACGAGAACACATATCTATATCTATATGAGACGTAAGTTTTTCTGTTCTCTCATCAGGAAATAACAGGTTCAAAATTTTTTCGTACGAGAATCCCCATATTTTTGTCTTCGAACTGTCTGATATGAATGTATTCAGTTCGAAGACAAAATTGGGATTCTCATACTTTTGAATCTGTTATTTCCTGATAGTAGAACATAATAACTTACTTCTCATATCTAACAAAACAGTTATTTTTTTTCTTTTTAGCATAATTTGAAATAGATCTTTGAAATTTTCTCCTACTTATAACTTATATATCCCAAGTATTAACTTTATGGATAAGTTGGTCAGAAATTAAAATTCATAGGAGACGCTATCTTGAATGTTGATGTAATCTCAATATCCAAACTCAAAAACCTTCACATATTTGCAATAGGATGAAACCATAATCAAGGAACTCCAGTCATACTGATTTCTTGCATTTTATGTTGAATATTTTGAGTTATTTATATTTGTTCTCCGCTTACACTTACTTCTTACCACTTACTCCCCAGTCATAGGTGGATGGAAATATCACCCGATATCATAATATTAAATATATAAGCGTTATCAAAGCAATGAAATTCATTCGTCTCCACTCTTTGATCACATCAATAGCATGTTTTTCTGAAATGTAGATAGTCTAACACAGCATTAATTTTAATTAATTTTTGCGGAATATTGGTACTTTAAGATTTTTAAGAATGAAACTATTCTAATTCAGAATACACGGAGTTTAATTATGTATTGTAATATTACATCTTGTTATCATTACAATTCTCCTCACTGAGGTTCGAAGTTGAGCCCCGGCCGATGAAATTCCTTGGCATTATTGAGCAGCGCCTGGAATGAAAACATCATCACAATGCTAAATAATCTATGTATGGAGCTGTTCATAGGCTTGTTCAATGTTATTATCCAGTATTATTGCATTCTTACTTCCTTGAATAACTATCGAAATGGTGAAAATTCTTATTCAAAAGGTCTTCCCTCTTCCCCCTGAATCTCATTATGACATTTCATGTTTTATGCAACACCATTGAAGCAAAATTTTCTGATAGCATTCCCAAAGAGAGGAACGTTTTCCACAAATCCAATCAGATACTGATTGCTCAGATATCAGCAACAACTCATTCTAAAGGGGCCGTTCAGAACTGTTCAACATGCTGCCGTCCGTTGAATAAGATACGATATATTCACATTGGCAGATGTTGGAATATTCAACACTTATTTGCCAAAATTATATTTATTCTAGTACTGTATTGTTACGAAACACAGAAGAAATGTTCTGTGGAACAAGATGACACTAAATATTTTTAATTCTATTATGATTATCAGATTTCATTTTACTAGTAACAAAACATACTTAAATATTTTAAAGATTTGAAACTAAACATGAAAATGGTAAAATTGATGAAAAATTATATTTTTATAATTGGCACCTTTTATCATACGCAGTTGTGCAAAAGTTGAGAGTATGAGTAAAAGGTTGAGAATTGTATATAAGAACTAGTAGTACCTAATAAGCACTGTTCCGGCACACACTAGTGTCCCTAAAAATAACACGTCTGAAATATACCTTCCGCTATTAAAACCACTAACGAATAACCGGCGTATGATAATTTTGTGCTATAAAGTTCTCGATTTCGTCTCTTTTTACCGATAAATCCATTCACGAATTGATCCCCCTAATAATGAAAACAAATTAGAATAGTCACTATGTAGTACCTTCACAATGTTAAATATAACGACGAAAAGTACCTACGATCAAATATCATGTCTTGATATGAATGGCAATTCTGAATAAGAAATATGAAATTTGTAATAGGGAATATGAGGCTCCACTTTCTGACATGTCCTTAGGTGGGAGTATGATAAAAATAAAATGTCCATAATTACAAGTCAATACATTGTATCGTCTCTAAATCCTGGACTTGAATATTATTATATTCACAACAGTCCAGATTACCCTTACCTGTGCAATGACTGCCATAACAAATACTACGTAAACGATGAACTTCATGTTGATTGATTCAGATATTCTTTGTGGCGATTTTCCTCCATCCCGTCCTTATATATTTCCAATATGCGTCACACATAATATCATGCCTTATTATTTCCGATAAGAAACATAATTTGATAATGCAATATAATAGCATCTATCTATTTTACTACTGCTAACATAGATAAAAATGAAAAAGCGTTATTATGACAAATTATTGGGAGAAATTGTCAGGCTGGAAATAGTTCAATATCTGTTTAAGTGTGCTTATAGTACATAGTTCTAATCGTCATTGATAACGAAATGCATAGGGTGATTGTCACCACATTATTAACCAACATGATAGACATGAACTACGCAGTTTTGGATCTCAATCGAGCTCATAGTATCAACTATTGTTGATGTATACCGTAATATACAGAGCCAAGATGTGAAATAAGATGCGGTAGTACAAATCTAACAGGGATAACAGTGAAACATTCCAAGGAATGCTTCAACTATCATTATTGGAACTGCATTTACTTTACATATATATATATATATATATATATATATATATATATATATATATATATATATATATATATATATATATATATATATATATGTCAATCCTACACTTTAAGGACCTAAAACTGCAAGGATCCTACACTTCGGGGACGACCCCAAAGTGCAAGCCATAGTTTAGGTCAACATATACTACACTTTGGGTACGAGGTCCTCAAACTGTAGGATTCTTAAATATCGTACACTTTGAGGACATCTTACTAATTTGTTCATGTTACAGTTTGAGGACTTGAACATTTTCCGGAATTTTGAGATATTAGAGTGTTTGGCCTGATTTAATTTGTATATCTATAAAGTTATTACTCAATTTTAATTCCCTCACAATACGTAGTATATAGTGTAAGGGAAGTATTGTTTTCGGCACAAAAACAAATAACGGACTTTGTCTGATATATCAGATTTTAGCATTTTTGAATCGATCAAGTCTATTTTTGAAATGATGTATGTATGTACGAACGTACGTATGTGCCTGCATGCGTACGTAACTCACTGTGGAGACGACTGCGCCCTTCCAATTGGTCGTATAAATTAGATTAGGTTTTTCGAATGGAATGATACTATCTTATCGAACCATAAATATAACCATGATTTTCTGGTTTTAAATATATTTCACAAGCAAATATTTATCTCGCAGAACTTTCTGAAATTATATTCTGTGGCATATTTTAATAGTTCATATGACAGCAAGTATCAATATAAAACATAGTGTTGTGAAATACATCATAATTCCAATGTGACAGAGTATAATACAAAATGATTTCATTAGCGGTTTCTAAATCATTACAAGCTTTAACTTGCCTTTTTTTTTAACTTGCCTTGTTTATCTATCGATATCTTATTTGTACGTTCTGGTGAAATTTGGCAGGTGTTATTTATTCGGGTGTCGTGTTATGACATATGTATAAAAGAAAAAAACAAGATGGCGTCTCCAAGATGACGGGCGGGTCTTGTGATTATAGAACGATTCTATTTAAAATTGGTATAAGGGGGTTTTTGTAGACAGCAGCAGCATGGGTTTCCAATAAAAATTTGAAAATTTCAGATGACGGACGAGTTGTGTGATCATGGTCCGATTCTTCTTTAAATTGATATGTGTGGTTTTTGGGGTCGTAGGTTATACTATGTAAGTCAAAATTCAAAGATTCAATATGGTGGCTAAAATGGCGGCCGTTTTGTGAATACAGTCCGATTCTATCCAGAACTTGTATATGGGATTTTTAGGTTCGGAAATCATGATTTATTATTTCCTTTTGTTACACTTCAATATGAAAGCTTGTCCTGATGGAATTCATCACTTCTGATTTCATCTTCCGATATATTATATTTATATATGAACCTTCCTATCTATACTGGAATTGGGGGATTTCGTAGTGATTAGTGATTAGTAAATTTATCTCCCATTTCAAGATTTATTCACTTGGACAATTTCTGTTACTAGGTTACTATAAGAAAATTGAAGATATTAGAAACACATCTAAGTCTTGTACTAAAACCTTCAGAGTTAATCCCTATAATTCATCAAACAAGATCAACCATAGCAGGTTCGCAAAAAGATCCACCTCAAAAAGAATATATGTGGAACCTGATATAGATACGGTTCTCCTTATAATTACTATTTTTAATACAGAAGGATTGTGAGTGATAGATCAACAAACCAAGCATCATATTTTGTAGAATAGGGCTTCCTATCAAATTTTATTTCACTTACGAGAATCAGATAACAAGAGATCCTTGTTCCTGATGACATATTTTGACATATGTCGAACGTGCGATCTGCAAATCTCTAATTTTGGGTATATTCAACCTTAAATAATAAAATGATGTGAATGGAACATTTTCTGTGATGTTATTAAATACTAAAAATGTGAGATTGACCTTAAAATGATCATGAAGAAAATGAATCATGTATATGTTTCAATTCATAATAGGGTTTTGAGGTTGTCTAGTCTATTAACGTTAACCCGACTTATTAGATACCCCCACAAATAAAATCGAGTGGCGCCAAGTCTAGTTACTTTGTCATTCTATAATTCCTGGTCGACCTCTCCATCTAATTGGGGAAGGAGTGTTAAGAAAATTTGTAGTTAACACCATCCTGCTGGTTTTGATTTATTAAATTTGGGAACAGAAGCCTAAGTTGAGGAATGTCATCTGTCTAGTTGCCTTCTATGAAAAAAACTAAAACTAGTTTACTGAAATTGAGAACTTTGGTATTCATCATTAACTTCCTGACAGTAATGTGCATGAGTGCTGCCTTGAATTAAGTTTTTCTACCAAATATGGCTTATGGCTTAGAGCTAATTGTTGCACGGACCATTGTCTACTGCATCAATTGAAACATTCAACAAATTTTCGTCATTGGTTTTTGTCTTCCAAATTTTGAACGATTCTTAACACTGCCTATCTCTATGATTATTTTTACCGTTTTTGAAACAATTGCCTAGTGATGTTTTTATCCAGATGTATTTTATTGAATACATATTATTCCTGTTTCAGTTAAATATATCTTAATTCCATAAAAAAATTAAGCAAACTTGAAATTGACAAAATTCCATTAACAGTTATCAAATTTAATCAAATACTCCATCCGTTGTTTCATAGTCTACAAAATGAAAACTGTATCTACCCCAAGAGGAACACTTCTTACCCATCTGTTTTGATCTATTTTGGAATTTGAAAAAAATCTGTTTCTGACGATGAAGAATTAGAGCACTGTTGCGTGTTTTCAATACGCAAAAAAAACCAATTAGGATTTACTGAAGAAATGTCAATGTTTCCTCATGCTTGTGCACAAAATTTTATAACATATCTCGAAACTATTATTATAGAAAGAATTATAGACTTGAATATTAAAACTTTCAGGAATTATTTGCCATGTTCCAGTTAGTATCATAATTCCAAAATTATGATTCTGAAAAGAGTTCAGAAGAATGTTTGATTCATCAAAATGACATGAAAGGCTGCATATATTCAAGTGGAAAATTGATAATTAGCTATTTGTTAAGTATGTTGATGTTATAATATACGTTCCTTGATTAACTGTATCAATGTTCAAATCATTTTCAATAATACTGGAGACATTTTAAAATGTTATTTGAAAGTATTATTATGAATCAGGCCTATGGAAGTGTTCCATAAAACTCGGCTACATTTAAGGGTAGGTACCTGACCTTGTATGTTGATTTCAAGTTGTTTATTGCCGGGAACTATGGAACAGATGTTTTGGTTTGAATTATTAATACCTTGATCCTCTTTGTTGTTATCGAAAAAGAGCAATATTCATCATGCATTTCCAATTATGTTTGAATGTAATCAAAATTGTTCCAAATGATTTCGATATTATCTAATCAGGATTATAGTTCTAATATAGCTTTAGATTCCTAGAATGAATTGACAAACGTATTGTATCTTGAGCCATCAATTGACCGCTGATATAATAAACAAACAGGAACCAATAATCAATTCATATAACATCTTTTCTTTGTATCACCTTATAATGTTTAGAATACCGACGTTGCTATGAAAATATAAAATGATACATTATTATCATAATGTATTATGGAGAACTTATATAAAGAAAAAATATTTGAAACTACCGTCAGAAATATTCTGTTAAACTTCCGCTGGTGTATCTAGTTTCATGGTCAGATTTCTTGATATCTGTATACCAAGAGAATATGTATGCACATATTCTATCTGACCAATGAAATTACGCGAGTTATCACATATGAACAGGCTGGCTAAATTTCGATGTTTTAATAGAATATCTCCTTAAGTATAAGAAAGAGATATAAAAAATCAACCTACCATACTCGATCTCTTTTTTTGAAAAAATGTCCATGGTGAAATAAAACTTGGCTATCGCCTTTTGTTTCATTTGAGAAATCTCAATTTTTCGAGTTTTTGTTTTTCTGGTATATCTCAGTTACTTATGGAATTGGGGAGGAGTATTCCTTCAATGAAGCATTTTCTAAATGACGTATTTGGAGTGAAGACGTTTTAAGAATTATTATATAAATACCAGATCTAGTAAAAATGATGAAATCGACTCAACATTATACATATATTTGAAATGTGAAAAAATTATTATGATTTTTTTTTTGGAAAAAGTGACTACGCAACTGCATTCCACTTGTGAAAACAACTCGATAATGTAGAAACTATTTCAATCCAAATTCATGAATAACTGAAAAACAAAAACTCGAAAAATCAAGTTTTCTCAAATAACTCGAAAACAAAAAACGACAGTCATTTTTCGAAGGGAGAGATAGAGGATGATGGATTCGTTTCTTTCTACCTCGTATACTTATGGAGAATCCCTTAAAACATCGACATTTAGCTACATGTACCTACATAAATACGGAATGTATAAATGCTGATTGATGAAGTTTGTAGCAGAACAGTGTTCAATCTGGCATTGTTGAAAACAACTTTTCTTCAGAATCACTCTTAGGTAACACAATGGAGTGTTTCCAAATGAGAACTCCACATGAATGTTCTCATTTTCATCCCAAAATAGTTTCAACCAGAGTGATATGCTATTCTACCTACTGTTTGCTTGTTACCAATTATTATGTTGAGAGGTGAAGAGTCATTGATATATTCATGCTGGAAATTTCAGCTACCTAGATATGTAGGCATTATCGTCCATTAAACCTTTTGTGAAATTCATGAATGGATATTATATCTATGACAAGTCCATTGACATTATGTTTTTAATCTCATTGTTACCGGCTCAATCTCATGCTAACATGGATAGTTTCCTGGATATTTCAAAAATTTTTCCATAAATATGTGTTTGATTATGACAAAACAAATAGTAAAATGCATCTATCTATTAATGAGTTGTAGATTATACCGGGTGCGTAACTGATTCTACGTATTATACCGATTATATTTTATGACTTGGGAAGTGCACTGCTAAAGCTAGCCTGTTCATCGAATTAGAATTCCAAAATGAAACCTAATAATCATAATAGAATAATTCAAAATTTAAATAGATTTAATTTAAAAGATTCAGTTCCATCTTCTTCCTAGTTTTTGATTTTACCAAATTTATGATAGAAAACAAACGCTCCACGCAAAATTTTTCAATTGTGATTTTGGGCAAAAATCAAGCACACATTATCTTAAAAGAAACCTGCGTAATTTGCGGAACTGAGAGTTAATCCGGATGTCACTGTTATTACATGATTGCTGTGAATATTTGGAATTCCCTAATGGCGAACTTAGCTGAGTAGTTCCGTAACAGCTGGGTGTATGACCCTGTCTTATCCTCAATTTCATTCCAGAACTAAATTTTCGATCTTCATATACCTAATTATATGCTTTCGTTCGTCCCTTTGTAAACTTCCGGAATTTGTAAGTGATTGCTTGTGCTTCACTTCGGTACCTATTTATTCCAAGATGTGAGGAAAATGGAAAGGACATTTTTTTGAAATCTCACGTAGACTGTGACTTCCTTTAGATTTGGAGCACAAGTATGCAAAATTTCATCAAGATCGGTAGTGACCTCAAGGGGTGAGCAAAGGAGATGAGATAGTTTTTTCGAAATATGATTTGGACAGCGACTTTTCTTTTGCTTTGGAGTCCGCAAAATTCCATCACGATCGTTACTTATCTATTTCAACTGATGAGAGAGGGTGATGGGGGAGTTTCTTCGTGATCTTATATAGAAAGTTAGTTTCTTTCTGCGTTGAAGGTCAATTATTCTAAATTTCATCAAGGTCGGAAATGGTTTGCTCTGAGGAGTGGAGAAGGGAGTTGGGGCTATTTTTTCTAAATCTCATCTAGAAAGTGTTTCGAAGGACAAGTAAGCAGCATTTCATCCGGATTGGTACTTATCTGCTTTAAGAAGTGGGAAATGAGAATGCGCTAGTTTTTCTCGAAATCTCATGTACTCAGTGACTTTCTTTTTGTTAAGGTCAAGTTTGCAAAATTTTATACCGATACTGCTTCAAGAGGTGGCAAAGGATATTGGGTTATTTTTTTCGAAATCTCATGCAGACTGTGACTCGTCGTGTTTTGAAGGTCAAGTGTGCAAAATATCATCAAGATCTCAATTAAATATGTATAGATATAGATATAGATTTATATAGAATACAAACAGACTTTCTGCTTCGTATATAAACCAGCTCAAATTTTCGGCGTTGGCTGGCTACAGAATTCAACACTGACAATTTTTTTCAGTCATTATACGTAGTAAGCCAACAGCTAGCGAGGACGGCCTCATATTTCTCTTGGTTTTGCTGCGCTTCATTTCAATTTGTTTCGCCATAGTTCTTCCGTTATTTCATAAGACATTGACTTTCCTCTTGTTTTAAAGGTAAAGTGAGAAAAATTTGATCAAGTTCAGTACCTACGTATCTGATTTGGGGTTAGACGAGAAATAAAAATATTACTGGAACGGCTGATTCTAACCAAATCAGATTTCATGATAATCTTGGGAAGTACTCGAGACTAGAGCTCACTTCGTTCTCGAAGATTTTATTCACATTCACATGAAGAATGAACTTAGACCTCTTAAATAAAGATTATTCTCTGTGAAAGTTCCTAATGTGACATTGCCTGAAGGTTTTTTTTATAATTGTTGAACAATATAAAGTCTTCGAATTGCATAGGTTCCCACCACACTATAAATAAGACGTATAACCGTATAAAGTTTCTACAGTCAATACACTTTGGGGGCGTCTTCTACCGTATAAGTTGTATAAGTTGTATAAAGTGTATATGTTATACGAGTCCCCAAACTGTAGGATTGATATACATATATATATATATATATATATATATATATATATATATATATATATATATATATATATATATATATAAATTCGCTGTGGTTTTCTTTTGCTGGTTTATCTAAAGTAAGTTGTGGGTTCTCTTAGGTTTTTCAGCAATTTTAAATGAATTATCTCAATGAAACAATCTTTTCATTCGACGCGTTTCGGCTTTCGCCTTCTTCAGGAATTTATTCATTGTTTACATTATGAACTGAAATTTAACAAAATATTTTTATATTAATTAGCTGTATGCACAATCTGTATTTATGACAAAGTTTTTCAGTTTGTTTTGAGCATTGACTTTAGTTTCATATTTAAAATTTATGTGTATAATAACATAATAACTAACTTAGTTCGGTGATTATGTACAAAATAAATTAATTTTTCATGAATTATTTGAATTTTGAATATACTTATTACGTGATAGAATACCAACAGATTTCGTTTGCGTATGTTGGGGTTTGAGATCTTTCTGATATTGGTGACTAGTATGTTTAATTTACTTACGTGAGTTGATTTTACGGAAGCACACACTCATCATGGCTTTGAAATTCAGACTGAACACAGTTTGCAGAATGGGTTTTTGTTCTGAATGTAAGGGTAAGATACCCTGCTGGTTGACCGTTTGTTACACTTGTTAGATATCACTGCCTGTTTGCATTAAAATTTAATTGCTAACATGTGGCTCTTGTATCATATGTCTGTTTGACTGGACTATTTCAATTTAGTTACTTTAAAGAATTATATTATATATTTGCGAAAGATTATTCATATCGGTCTTATCGTTTACGCAGTTTTGATTTTTTTTGATGTGTACCATTTCTAAAAATATTCGACTCTTCTCATTTTGTTCTTTTTCTATTATGTCGAAATGCTCAATAAATTCAATTTTGAGCATTTCGACATAATAGAAAAAGAACAAAATGAGAAGAGTCGAATATTTTTAGAAATGGTACACATCAAAAAAAATCAAAACTGCGTAAACGATAAGACCGATATGAATAATCTTTCGCAAATATATAATATAATTCTTTAAAGTAACTAAATTGAAATAGTCCAGTCAAACAGACATATGATACAAGAGCCACATGTTAGCAATTAAATTTTAATGCAAACAGGCAGTGATATCTAACAAGTGTAACAAACGGTCAACCAGCAGGGTATCTTACCCTTACATTCAGAACAAAAACCCATTCTGCAAACTGTGTTCAGTCTGAATTTCAAAGCCATGATGAGTGTGTGCTTCCGTAAAATCAACTCACGTAAGTAAATTAAACATACTAGTCACCAATATCAGAAAGATCTCAAACCCCAACATACGAAAACGAAATTTGTTGGTATTCTATCACGTAATAAGTATATTCAAAATTCAAATAATTCATGAAAAATTAATTTATTTTGTACATAATCACCGAACTAAGTTAGTTATTATGTTATTATACACATAAATTTTAAATATGAAACTAAAGTCAATGCTCAAAACAAACTGAAAAACTTTGTCATAAATACAGATTGTGCATACAGCTAATTAATATAAAAATATTTTGTTAAATTTCAGTTCATAATGTAAACAATGAATAAATTCCTGAAGAAGGCGAAAGCCGAAACGCGTCGAATGAAAAGATTGTTTCATTGAGATAATTCATTTAAAATTGCTGAAAAACCTAAGAGAACCCACAACTTACTTTATATATATATATATATATATATATATATATATATATATATATATATATATATATATATATATATATATATGTAGACCTGGATTCTCGGGTATTGATCCGCGTTGTGTGGTTTCGGTCCTCAAAAGGACCAATTTCACGACGTTTCGGCAAAGTCGCATTTGCGACTTCTTCAGGAGACACTACAATAAACATAATAAAAGAATTTAAAAACTTAAGTAAGTCATTAACTAGAAACAAATTAAAATTACTTACAAAATATTGGAGGTCCATGTGATAGTTCAACATTTATGTTGATGTTGCATTATTGATAGTTGTCAAAACGGTGAAAACAATCAGTTTGGTACGAGGCAGTCGATTATTCAACAGAAAATGCGAAGCAAATGAAATTAACAGTGATAACACATCTGTGTGTCGTTTGTTATGGAGTTTTTTTATTAATTCATTCATTTTTCTGTTGATATCAATCAACATAATCGAAACAAACTAATTTCCACAGTTGGAACAAATCTGAATTGAACTATACAGAGGTTTCAAAAAGATACATTTACAAAAAACATTACATTTGTTTTAAAATATTGCAATAAATATCACTCAGTTTGTTGGTATCTGTCTTTTTATTGATAACGTTTGTTGTTTTGTTTATGTGACACATCTCAAGAAATAATCTATTTTTATAATTGTTGACCTTTTCTAATATTTCAACAGTAGAATAATCAAAATTATGACCTGTATTTGAGCAATGTTCAACCACAGCACATGATTTTTTCCCAAACGACTATCACTTTGGTGTTGAGTTAAGCGTTGTTTTAACCATTGTCCAGTTTGACCCACATAACAACCAACGCAATCATGACAACAAATTTTGTATATTACATTACTTTCAAACAAAAGTTGCTTTTTATCCTTCACTTTTGAAAATAATTGACGATTTGTTATAAGATTGTATCTAGCAATTTTTATGTTATCAAAATTTTTGAAAAGACTTATAACACTTTGAGATAAACCATCAATGTATTGTATTTTTTGATAGATTATTTTTTGTTCCACCTTGTCATCTATAGGGCCATCAAAAAAATTTGAGTTATACATAAGTTTTTTTCAAATAGATTTTGGGTAGCCGTTGTTAAGAGAAATGTGATACATTTTGCTTAAGTTTTTCTTCAAGAAACTTGGATCACTAATGTGTGCCACTCTATCTTTTATAGCAATTATAGTGTTATATCTTCGTTTAGGTGGATGATTTGAAAAATAATCCAAAAATCTGTCTGATGCAGTAGTCTTTTGGTACAAGTCTAATATTATTTTATTATCTGCACTTCTTATTAGTTTCGTATCTAGGAAAGGTACACTATTATTTTGTTCTACTTCAATAGTGAATTGTAGATTTATATTATAGGAATTGAAAATATCTAAAGTAGTGTGAATTGAATCACATGGTACTGACGTAATTATGTCATCTACATATTTAAAAATGAAAGGCAGCTTAAAAGGTAATTTTTCTATAACATTATCCAATACATAATCCAGAACAATAGTTGCTGGGGTTCACGAAATTTCCTATGCGCCAAAATGAAGCACCACTACGAAGTGTAACTTCAAAATTCCATCTTTCACTTTTGTTTAACTGGCTTATATTAATATGCCCAAACAATCATCATATAATACTGTAAAATATAGGTATATTGATTAGTATCTTACTCTTAGTAGATATTAATTATTTATTTGATCACTGCAATCTTAGAGCTAACTACTTTGACCATATACTTCATAGTTTATATTCAATTTCAATTTTTCTGAAATAATAAAGCTAACCTAACTCATCACATTCTCAGATGATCCAAATATACCACCTTTGCATTGCAAGTTCATGAAATATTTGTTATAAGAAGAATTAAATAAGACTTCTGAAGGGTAAAAATTAGCTTCTTCAAACGCTCATTCCAGAGTGCTACAATAAACTACATTATTAAACTTTCAAAATTTACTGAAACTGAAAACATACATGGCCAACCATAAGAAGTTCTGGGCGAATTATCTACCTGATCACGGAAAACTGACAATAGTAACAATATCTCTCTTAATCTGGCGATTTCACAAAAAGGAAGTATTAACAAGATTTGTAGGGTTTTGTAGGAATTCCTGCTATAGAAGACAATACAGGACGCTTCATTGGGAATGAACAAGTTTTGGCCTACTTAAATAATTTATCAATAACATTTGTTACTATTCGTACACCCTGTATAATTTTGCTAACTGTTCATTTTGCAGTTTTTTATTGTCTCTCTCTGATAATGATTCCCAAAAGAGTCATTCCAATACGAGATGTCTCCATGTTAAACTCAATGTTTTTCCACAGTGATACATATTGCATTATTTGTAAAAAAACTGGAGAAACTCTTGAAGTAGATACCTATGCGTTTTGGGAAAAATATTTTATTACAACACGAACTTCTTCTCTCAAGCAGTATCTAAAAATCAAATACGTTCTATTTTGAAGAAAATTAAGTTTATACCAACTGCCGGTAGAATCGGAAGTTTGATTCAGTCGGTAATATTTCATAAAGATAGAACATACCTATACGAAAACCCCATGCCTTAAATTTTAGAGTGAAATTTCTATTGGATTCTGAAAAACGTCTGATAAGTCATCCACTGTCTATCATCCTATATAATTCAAATGTGTTACTTAATGTTATAAGAATTAAGCCCTCCCAATTGCAAAAACTGAGAATATTACTTTCAGTTTAAAATTAAGTAATTTCAATACAATGTTACTTTGTTACCAGATGAGAAAAATCCTGGTCGAAGGTTTCCTAAGATATTTCGACAATTATGTCATTTACGTCTTACATAATTTTCACCACAAAAAAATGGATAAGATGTTTCCATATATCAAGACACCAAAACAAAAATTACAATCTTGCGGAATCTGAAATGCAGTATCCAATTATTGACAACGTACAATAATATTCTTTCCATATACATGATTCATTCATTGTTCAATGCCGTAATAAAGAAATTTCAGATATTCCATCTATCTGATTTTATGATCTTTTATGGCTCAGAGAATTAGCCAGTACCCAACGTTTATTATCCCTTGAAATCTGTTTGTTATATTTATGATATCTGTTCCTGTTATGAACAACTTAGCTAAGTTTTACTATGTTTTGTCGAACCATGTCAGAATAGGGCAATACAATATTCGTTTCTGACAGTTATCAAGTATAATTTGATTCTATTTGAATTTAAAAAAAAATGTTTCAACGCAATTACATGGGAAATAATCTCAACCTTTGCTAATCATTTTTTACAAACTGGTCATGATTTCCCTAATTTAGATAGCCTAAGCATTTCACATAACCAAACCAGAGATTTTAAATTGAATTAGAATCAATAGAGATTTATAAAGGTGTCAAAAACTTTGATAAAAATATACTCAATGATCAGTTAGACCTATATCGAAGTGATCTTTTCATGTGTCTTTCAAACCGCTCTCAAAATAATTCTTAGAATATTAAATTATATACACACCAATTCACAAATTGTAACTATGTTTACTATGTAATACTGTACTGTCTTTCAAACCGCTCTTCAAATAATTCTTAGAATATTAAATTATAATCGTACTAATTCACAAATTGTCACATGTTTACTAGGTGATACTGTACTTTCCTAGGATCTACCTGTTTTTGGAATTTCCGTTGATTCCTTAATCTCAACCCTACTTTACTCTTCTCTATTTATACTTGAACAGTTTCATTGATTTCTTCATAATTTTCTAATTGTTTGATAATGTCACTCCGGTGTTGAAACTATAGTTACGTTTCCACGTTATTATTAATAAAAGTGGTATAGAAACAAAGTAGTCATTCTTTCATGTAATCAAAATGATAAATTACCATAAAGTAACGGTTTCCACCATCGATTTTTTTGAATAATCTAATTCTACCATATATTTCATAATAGTTCAATATCATTTGAGTACTTGATTGAAAGTTTACCAATAAAGGTTGTTTCGGAAAAAATTGGACTCAGAATACTTATCTGATTTCGAAACTTTCATATGTCCTTACTTAGAATAGTGAACCACTCTATATTTTATGTTGGGGATGGAATATTTCTGCATAAGCAATAAAAAAAATATTGTATCCGAACAACATATTGAATTACAACGGAATTGTCTCCATAAAACATTACTAAGGGAAGATTTTATAGATGAATAATATTCTTGATGAACTTAACGATTTCTCATAATGCTTGACAATTATATTCAGATTCAGACTGTTTGCACTTTTCGTTCCTCACCAAATTTCTGAAATTCCTAAAAAAATTATGATATTGAGTTAATATTACTTTTATTTCAGATATATATTTTAAATGTTCATATTTCTTGTTTGTTAGTGGTAACAGTTTCTCATAAAGTTTCTTTATTGTAATGTCTCTCAAATCAACAATGGTTTTTCTACCTTTTTTTAGTATATTGACTTTTTCAAATCCTACAGTTTTCTCGAAGCTGTTCTTGACAAAATTTATATTTGGAAATTCCTGATTTACTTTTATTATTCTGATTTCATTCCATATAAGTTTTTCACTGTTTTCTTTTTTCCCAATTTAACCAAGTATTTCGTTGGAGGTGTTTCATGTCCAAAATATTTTCTTGATCAAGCTCTATAACGATATATGGTTGTTCCTTTTTGCACGCCCTTACCAGTAGATATAAATGTGTATAATTCGAGATGATTTTTCAATTACAGAATGGATGGGGTCTCCCTCATTCAGAATATGACCTTTTTCGAGAAAGGTGTGTTGTATTTATATTCCATGTTTTTGAGAAATGTAATCATAGAAAGGAAAAAGATATTTATTTTATTCCACCCAGTACAGCTATATGAATAAAAAGAGAATTTGGGAACTCCATTGTCTATATTTTGTTCAATGAAGAGAAGTAGACAGCTCACCATCTCCGAACAACACACAAAAAATGCAATTTTAGTTAGATTTGCTATTTCTCTCGGTCTCTGATAAGAGGACTCCCTTGGGATTAGCTCCCTCCCTGATAACTTTTCAGGAACTTTCTATATTTGCAAGAGAACCAAACACACTTCTATCGGGGTTCTACTCCCTCTCATCATTTTCACAATCTTACTGCCAGGTATGACCGACAGCACCACCTTTGAAGATCCATGTTTCATCAAGATAAACAAATTGATATAAACTTTCATTTTCACTTCCTTCATTATACGTAGTATACAGTGTGACGGAAGTATTATAATCGCCTCAAAAAAGAATTTCCTGATTTTCGCGGATATTTCCGTTTTGAGCATTTCTGGATCGATCTAGATTGTTTCTGACATGATTGCTCCTTTCCGATTTGTCCTATCGATTTGAAATTTTGCAGATAGCTTGTAAGTGGTGAATAATGTGATGTTTTGGGCGAGGTAGCCCAGTTACAAGTGATATTTCAATTTAGTCCTTCAAATGGAATTAAGTATTTTATTGAACCGTAAGGACAACCGTATTTTTTTGGCTATGAATATATATATATCACACGTATATTTTCAACCTGCAAAATTCTTATTTTAGGATTCAAGTTACTTCATAGAATTGTGGAGATGCAGTACGTCTATTTTGTAGACGTACACGCTACAGTGAGTACACTAGGTAGTGTAATGGTGTAAATAGATGTCTATGAGTAGTTGAACTGACAGAATAAATGAAGGTTTCAATACAATAATAATAATACACTATTGATTTTTAGGTTCATATGCAGCATCAAAGAAAAAATTAGATGGAATTTGTACAACGTTAAAACTTTATTTCAACTTCTGCTACCCGTTTTTGTTGTTATAACTTTACAACTAATGATTATTAATTTATTCATGTAACAGTCTAGAAACCTCGAATACCTGATACCTGATGATCAAAATCACAATTCTGCAAAGCAAGTTGCTGTATCATGAACTTCACATTCACCTTATGATTATATGTCATCTTCGAACGATCATGGTATCATTAGTATCCTTCAAATTATATGTAAGAACCTGAATATTGCTTCATAATTTCGTTTTCAAAAAATCATTTCATTGAAAGTCACAATCAACATCACGAGCTACTTGTTTTGTCAAATTAGAAGTATAAATGAATCTTCTACATGTTATAATGTGAATAATGATTTTACATAACACTGCCCTTCAGTTCCAGCTCCGTAGAATATCTCTCGAGGACGCTGGATATACAAAGTTTTTTTCTCTCATTTTATATAATTACATAGCTACTTTTTTTTCGAACTTTTGGTGAACACTAGAACTATTTGGAAATTATACTTAAGCTTCCAAACAATTTGTTTTACTTTACATAATAAATAAAATAGTAAAAAGAAAACAATTTTGATTGTAATACAATTTATTATATAACGATGCTTCAAATCCGCAATAGCATATGATACCCTATTTAATTATTATGTGAGCAGAGGATGGTAAGACTCGAATAAAATCAGTGACTACAATTTTCATGTTTTTACTAGCATGATATAATATGATAATTGAGAGTTGAAAGCAGTTGAAGTAAAGGTAGAACGCAACCTCCTTTGATATCAATCAGATATTATTCAATATATCTCATGTAGTCAGATAAGTGATACCATACCATACCTCATTGTTGTTAATTTGATTTCCAGCTATTTTACTGCAACAGAGTATATCTTGAAGTCTTCCAATAGCGGTTTCTGAATCATTTCCGGAATAGCTTATGTTTCTATAATTATAAATTTGACACGTAGAAGTGTCCGAAACTTATTTTGTTTACAAAAGTAAGGGGAGTCACGTGGTCAATTAATCACAGTTAATTAAGATTGATATACTGATGTAAAAAATATACACGTTTTTCATGTTGATGAGAGGTGGCTCCATTAAGCCACGTAGTGAAACAATGTTTTTCAAAACTTTCCAAATTTTTTCTTTTAGTATGTTTAAAGCTATATGTTCCTTTTTTCTGTATATATCATACATCCATTCCGAATTGCACTGTCAAAATCATCTACATTTACAACCCGTAACTGACTTGATTTCGCTTCAACCCTATTTCGTTCAACCGTTATTTTATAGCATGTTGAGACACTCAATTGTAATGCTGAGTCAACTCTGTCTCTGACGACAGTGATAGGGAGATATGGTCTCCATTTCTACGTTTTTCTTCGAAGTAATTGATTGATTTATTGAACACTAGATGATAGGGTATTCGGCATTGTCATAGTGTGCGCCCACAACATGAATGTAGGTTTAATTACAGTCCTGAGACAAACAGCTTCTGTACTATTGGACATTCATTCTATTAAAATTCAGAATCATTGCCCATATATTAATTGTCAAGTCAATTCAAGAAATCAATAGTTCATATCGGCAACTCTGTAATGTGTTGTCAACTGTAAAAATGGAAGATACCTGGTTTGACGAAGATAGCGCTTCTTTGGGAGAGTTGTTGGAGTGAATTGGTTCTAAAAGTAACCAAGTATGACATAATTTTTTTTCAAAGTGAACATAGCTTAGTTATTAATGAATAAATTGACCGAGAATCCAGTTCTACACATTACGTCCGCGAGAACCTAAGAAGAAACATATATATATATATATATATATATATATATATATATATATATATATATATATATATATATATATATATATATATATATATATATATATATATATAACCATAACTATATATATAGTTTTCTATCAAAACATCGAAACATTCGGCTTGTCAAACAGGCTCACCTTCGGCTACCTGAGATCAGCTGACCTTACATCCGAGACCGAGGGATTCACCGCAGCTTTCCAAGATGCGTAATCAACACCTTGGTCTATCGCCGCAACGTGATGGTCTGCAGGTTCGTGATACCAGCTGCAGGGTCTGTCGAAAGGTGCTTGAGGCGCTTTTCTTCCTTCTGTCGGCATGTCCGGCAAAAGTGGCTTCGGCGTCCACCCATCGCCATAATGCAGCCCTACGGCTGCTGTATTACCATCTAATGCCCTCGTACGGAATATACCAAGAGCCGGTACTACCTTACATGCCTGGAGATATTAAGTCCGTGTTCGGAAACGGGAAATGCCAGATCTACTGGAATTACCCGTTTCCGACCGTCAGTTCCATACAAGCAAATAGGCCTGACGTTGTCCTCCTCCATAAACAAAGCAAGAATATGTACGTCATCGAATTTTCTGCTCCGGCAGAGAAGAACATAGTCTTGAAAGAGGAGGAAGAATGGAAACGAGAAATGCCAGATCTACTGGAATTAGCCGTTTCCGACCGTCAGTTCCATACAAGCAAATAGGCCTGACGTTGTCCTCCTCCATAAACAAAGCAAGATATGTACGTCACCGAATTTTCTGCTCCGGCAGAGAAGAACATAGTCTTGAAAGAGGAGGAAAAATGGACAAAGTATCCAAATCTCCGCACGCTATACCCAGGCCACAAGGTCGTATTAGTTGTTCTGATCATTGGAATTCGGTCTTCGCTGCATTTGAACTTGAAAATCATTCCGACCTGTAAGAACTCGGTGCAGATCTTGATGGAACGGATGCAGAAGGCAGTCATTCTGGGTTCAATAAGACTACTCAGTTCCGGTTAACAGACTCTTGGGTCTTCTGGCGCGACTGCTGCGATGTCGTCGGAACTCGCAGCAGCCCCGACCAGGTTTTAATGTAAAAAAAAGTACACATTGACTAGGTCTCCATACTGTTACAAAAAAGTTCGAGTACTGCCCCTCTTATTGTCTAATTCCGGTGGAATAGTAGGTACATGCTTAAAATATTAGGCCGCTGTACTTGTGAAATAAAGGTTCAATATTTTCAGCGTAAGTGACAGAATTTATGATATTACGGCCTCCATAGCTTACTCAAGATTCATGTATGAGACATAATTATAATAATTGATATTTAGGGGGAAGTCAATTTGGAATTCATTTAAGCATATCAAACTTGTACAAGAATCACATTTGCCTGAATAATCTTAATGGAGGACGATAACTTTACTTCCCTAACGATGTATCTTCCGCTTGACTTATAAGATAGCAATGAAGGAATTTTCTCATATCAAGAAATAATATAAATTCCAAGGAAGTTTCACGACTGACAATATAAGGGAATATAAAGTAACGATACAAGCAAATTATGGTGAGATTGGAATTCACTGATTCGGAAATAACTATATGAAAGGTTGATTGATAATTCCCATCGAATATATTGTTTTCCAAATATGAGAAGAAACACTGAATAAGGAATATGCTCAACGACTAATTCACTGAAGACCGAATATGTCATGTGGAAGAAAAAGATTGGAAAATCTTACCTCGTAAAATACAATATAAATTGATTCAAACTGTAGTCGTGTAGTCACTGGGGCCGTCAAATAAGTATCAGCGATGGATTGAAGTATTGAGTTTGGGTAATCAATCGCTTCCGTCTGTAGGTGTAGAAGAATTACTGAAATATTAAAATCCATTTTTTTTGGGATCCGAAAGTTATCATCTTTGTAAAGTTTTGGAGTGACCTTTTGTTTTTTATTTCACAGGGCCCATGGTGATACGTATCCTTAGATTCTTGATCCATCGGATTACCCACAGCGCCAACTGCTTTAGCCAGAAAAGTTAAAATAGAATCCTCAATCAAGAATTTCCACTACGAGGTGGATGAATGTTGATGATTGAATCACAGAAATAAAGACTAGTTTGAACTTAACAATTTGGTTTCAATCATCTGGGGAATTATAATTGAAACAAAATTAGTTCGGTTGACAACAGAGTTATTTTATAAATTAACAAAGTTCAATACTGGAAAACTTGGAATTGAAACAAACTAGAATTCTTAATAATTAGATTGATTGAATTGAAATTATCAATTTTATAAGGAATATAATTTATGAACCAAATGTTCAAATTTATGAAATCAAATTGTAGATGATAACAATTTTGGTTAGAGAACATGAACAACTGATCATCAAAATTTGGTTATTCCGACTAAGATAAAAGTTACCGTTCTTGAAACTTGGATGAGTTTGGAGGAAGTGCTCTGCCAGGAATTGGCCTCTACAACATGGCACAGAGAAAGGATTGAGACGTCTCGATCGTTCAAACCCTGTGATACAGACAATACGAGCGATACCTTGGCCACAAGTTCGAGGGACGAATAACTAAATCAGCAAGAATAATCAATATAATCCCACAACTAATTATGCTATCTTCCGAGCTTGTATATTCAAAACCTTTAGAAGGATTGAAATCTTGAAGAGGACTAGTGAAGTACAGTATTAAAATCTGAAAGAGATTATTTGAATGATCACTTACTTATTGAAGTTATGACAGCTTATACTACAAATTATATACAAAAAAATGTTGGTCTTAAAAAAATGAGTGAGTTAATTCAGAAAATTGCAAGAGAACAATTAGATAATAGTTTACGGAGTATAGAAGACTGGAATTGAGATCGTAGATTCTGTATGAAAAATCTGTTCAAGCAATATCAGATGATTTATTTGGTGATCCCATAAATCAGTGAATGAGAATTTCGGCTTCATTTAAGTTCACCCAGATCAATAATTACTCCGTTATCTGATCAGGACTAGCCTAGAGATACATATTCATTACACATTTATATGTAAAGAAGGGAGATACGGAATATCACGCAAGCACGTGGATAATTGCTAGGTTAAACAAGTCTTAGAGTATGACATTAACTATTCTGACTACTAACTTGACAAATCATATCCTGAATAATGAAAAGGGAAAGAATATAGTTAATGCTCATCTAATTCAGATTCGAGCAAGCGAAAGTGATCTGGTTTGAACACGTGGATGAGCCGATATTCATATAATTATTGAAAAATAGCATCGATCAGAGGATATATACATCTACAACTATGTTTAGATACTGCCAGACAAAAAATTATGTGTTCTCTGTCGATTATAATCTTCCAATATAGCCAATTAGTGAAATATGAGGAAACAATAATAATTTGACTCACCCTAACAAATCGCACAAAGATCATTCCTATTGATTTCCGTTTTCTAGTTTCCCCTCTCACCGCGTGTCGCAGGGCCAAGTTTTCGCGCAAGTTGAATAATCGTTTTGCTATTAAAACATAGATGTCGGTAGCAATCTCCTTCCAAGCTTATTTATCTATAATTTCGAGCGGAAACCGTTACTAAAATTATTCAAGAAATTAGACATACTAACGTATATAACGTTACATCTTGCCCAATTTCATATTTTTGTATCCAAATACAATTTCCTCTTCTACATGCAACCATTATGGGTATACAGAAAAATTTGTGATTTCATATTCATTATTTACGTCCAATGCTACACAATTATGTATGAAAGATGCAATCGTACAAATTATCACCACGACATGACGTGATAATGTTCTATAACATCCTCGGCACAACTCAGCTTATTCACGATTCAAACTAGCGTTTTGTGCAATACCATTGCCTGGAAATTAATGTGTAAATAATTTTTCCGTCTTATTAAAACCGGAGATTCTTGATGTTCTATAAAACTCAGTTATCGTGCATCGTGAGTGGAATGTTCCAAAAAGATACTGGTCAAATAAACCTTCCGAATACACGCCACACCCAAACACTTTTCAATTATCTAGGAAATTTTTTTTTCATCTCTCTCATAGTTGATAATTTAGCATCTGGAGTGTCAATGCAAATCTTCCACCACAATTTTATTTATTTTTCATTTTTCGGCTACATGAGAGGAATACCTGTATGGTTCAAATCCAGCCATGGAATGTTGTAAGAGGTAGGCATTTTTCCTTCCAACATAGAATATGTTCCAACGGGGGATCGAATTGGTAGAAAACGTGACATCGAAACCTTAGGCGAAGACCGTAACAAGTCTGATTGGCCGAAATGTCATGACCACAAATAAGCTTATCTCTCTCCTCTAGTAGTTTTTAGACATAATCAGTAGACCGCCGATCGAGAGCAAAAAAAGCAGAAGCAAAAAAGAAGAGGTAATAGTCGCATATCAGGATATAGTTTCGCGCTCCTTGTATTTATAAAGGAACTGCTGATCTCATTATTCTGATAAAAGAAATCTCCAGCTTGTCATGGACATGTGAGGTATGTACTTCTGGTTGTCTACTTCTAAACGAGCAAAATCTAAATTGTATCATTGAAGAAAAAATGACTGAAACTGTTACTTCGATTACTGCACAATTTGAAATCATAAAGAAGCAACTATTCGAGGAATTACGTCAAGACCAAACTTTCAAAATAGTCAAATGAACACAACCTCTGGACTATAGCGGAATAGTTGAAAATAAAACTGACCCAGCCATAATCATGATGCCTAAAAACCAAGATCAGCAAATTGCTTGAACAAAATCAGATACGCTTTTGTACGTACACCCTAGACTCTCTAATATTCAAATAACTGAAGTTGAAAATGTAAAGAATCATGCAATTCTGGTTGGACGCTGGAACAACGGTGAAATAAGAAGAATGATGAACCTACCTGAAGGAAAAATGTCGAATACCTATGAAATAAAGCAGGTGAATAGAATTCATCCCAGAATTCGCATAGTTGGAATCACCGACGAAAATTTCATGGATAACCAGGTCGATATTATTAAATTCAATAAAAACTTGATTAGCGAGGAATCTTGCTGCAAACTAATAAAATTTTCCCCAGGAAAAAATGTAGATATCTTTGAAGCTATCATCTAGCTTAATGAATCATCTTATAAAAGACCCATGCATGCAGGCGACTCATTCATAGGCTTTGATAGTTGCGCAGTTTTTGATGCCAATGAAATAACAAGGTGCTTTATATGTGATGCATTCAATCATTCTCCTACTTTTGCAATGAACCGCGTTCGTGTCCTAGATGTGGAGGAAGCCACTCTATAAGTGAATGCAACTCTGAAATATCAAAACGTTCGAAATGTATTTCCCTCAAGAACAGATCAGAATCTAGTCATCATATACATGTTCACCACGCAGTATGGGATCGTACATTGTGCACAGCGTATATTCCAGCGTGCGATAAGCTAAGGTCTGACATCCTCACTGTCCAGTAGCGATCAAAGCAAACTAAGTTTTCTAAATATCCTACTTCACCACAATACGTCAAGGTGATTACCCTAAACATGCAGTGCATCACAAATAAAATAGACAGCCTAAGCTATTTCTTGAGAAATGAGAACTGTGACATTGCTTGTGTAACTGAACATTGGTTAGGAGATGAAGTGCCTGAGGAAATGATTTTTTCTGATTATGAATTGGCAGGTTGTTTCTCCAGAGTCGATTACACTCACGGTGGTAGCCTCATTTCAACTAAAAATGAAATGAAGTTGAGCCCAATAATAGGCGTCAAAGAACTATATATCGAAAAATTATTGAAATCTCGGGTATTGAAATCAAAGACTTGGCTCAGTTATATTCTGTATTTACAGACCCCCTCCCCTCTTAGTGACTTTGACATATTCCTAACCCAATTAGATGAAGAATGAATATACTTTGTCGAATATCCTGCCGGATAGTAGTTTGGTAGTTGCCGGAAACTTCAACGTGGATTTCCTGAAAGAGATTGAACAGAAGGAAAGGGTAGTAGATTTGATGCATACATACAACTTACATCATCTTTTCATGACATCGTCACGAGTAACCGTGAAGATACCTTGAATGCTATCTATCTGACCATATGGCCCGAAAGAGAGAACTTGCAGTATCACATACTCCTGAAATAAGTTCATATAAATGAACAAAGTACAGAAAAATGTAAGGAGCCCTTAAAAAATATTACGTGATATCAAATAAATGACGATGATGCCATAGTTTCTTATGTATTTCTCCACAACCCCTCTCAGCAGAATTTCGATATTTGTTACCTTGTAAAAATGGTTGAAATATAACAAACAATGGAACATAAAAAAATCTGACACTCAGCAGAAGCGCAAGATTTGAAATTACAATTAAAGGCAGCCCATAATTGCCTCGGTTAGAGAAGATGGAAACTCTGAATCATTGTACAATAAGCTCAAGACAAAGAATGAAAATTACATAGACAATCAAACAAAGAACGGAGACTGCAAATACATATTGAATTCTGAGAACAAACCAAAGCAACATGGAATGTGATAAATCCAAAATAAAAACACGCGATAATGTAAATGAAAATATCAATCTCACAGCAAAAAATATGAACAAGTTCTTTACAAATATTGATAAACAATTACTAGCCTAACATGAGGAAGACTCAGAGAAACCAGATCAAAATACCATGAAAAATGTAAAATTGAGAGATTCAAGCACGATGTTCCTATATAATACAACCACCGAAGAAATTATAACTGCAGTGAAGAAAATGAAAAATAAAAAATCTCGAGAACTGTTGAAAGACATAATTCCGCATATTGGAGAACCTCTATGCTACCTGATCAGTCAATGTTTCTCTCAAGGCATATCAGATAAACTAGATAAACTTAAAATACCTATATACAAAAAGGCCGATATAATCAATTGCAGCAACTGTATGCCCATTTCTATACTACCAGTAATATCTAAGATCTTCGAGCTGCTTCTGAACAACAGGATAGTCAAATATATCGAAAAATCTATTATGAGCCTCATGCAACATGGTTTTCGGAAAAACAAATTAACAACAACAGCGATTATAATGGTAATGGAAAAAATCCTGGCAGCACTCGCTAATGCTGATGAGGTTGAACTCATTTGTATTGATCTGAGCAAAGCTTTTGATTGTGTAGATCATAAGAAGCTCTTTAAGAAAATTGATTATTACAGTTACGTGGACCTACTATATTATAGAATACTATCATCATACCTCGAAAATAGATACCAAGTCGTAGATTGAGAAGAAGAGTAGTTCACGAGAGAAAAAGTGGAACTGGGTGTACCGCAGGACAAAATTTTGGGCCGAATTATTTTCATTCTCTACATAAATGAGCTTATGTATAATGTTAGATCGGAAACAATGTGCGTACTGGCTCACAATAGCATTCTAGTTAACAATGCAAAAACACGACAAGAATTGAAGAATAAATCTGATACTCCTCTTGAGGACGCAGTTGCCTGGTTTGAGGATAACTGCTTTATACTGAATACAGATAAGATTACAGTATGAAACTATCATCAGAACCAGGCAGTATAAAGTTACTTGATTCTTTATTTTGAAGCACACTTAAACGAACATTACGTATCGGTCAAACAACAAGAAAACTTTCATCGGCAGTTTATACCATTCGGAGGATCAGATGCATTGTGAATGAAAGAGCCACTGTATTTTCCTATAAAGTTCAATTTTGCAATATAGGTATCATATTGTGTGGAGCATATGCTGATGCTCACACAATATTACTACGGGTACCACAAAAAAGAGCCATCAGCGCGCTAGTTGGGTGTAACCAGCCTACAAGTTGTAGAGAATTATTTAAAAAATTTGAAATACTTACCATTCCTACATGCTTTATTTTCGCCTGTCTATCTCTTTGTAGACCAGAATAAGGAGGATGTAATTTACAAATTAAATGAATTGTAAAATACAGGTTTTAAATCTCAATTTTTACCTATTAGATCTTCACGATTCCGATTCCTATTAATTCAATATTTAATAATTTGTCATTCTCCATTTGTTAAAACAAAATAAGTACATATACCTACCTACTATTCAAGGTTAACTTCAAATATTTGTAAATTTTTTAACTTGTTAAATATTGTTTGTGACGTACCTTGGAAATGATTGAAACGAAATGAACTACTATACTATACTATACTATACTATACTATACTATACTATACTATACTATACTATACTATACTATACTATACTATACTATACTATACTATACTATACTATACTATACTATACTATACTATACTATACTATACTATACTATACTATACTATTGCAGTGATCCCACTGAAACATGATTTCAGCAAGCAGTCACAAAATGTTCGCCGGTCAACCGATTTTAAGATATTATAAACTGGACACACATTCCATTGCTAGACGACTTCCAATGTCTCGAACTATACGTGATTGTGTCCGCATGAGACAGTATGTTATATGTTTTTATTTACTGAAAATTGAATTTTTTCTCCTATATTTTGACTTCACGAAAGGGAAATCTATAATCTTTGTAGAACATCGTGTGAGCTAGGGGTGAAGTGTTATCGGGGTATGCGAAATTATAATTTCAACTGCAGAAGATGTGACGGAAGATTGAATAAGCCAATGTATATTTGTATATCGAGTATCTAATAATTGTTATTTTTTGTTGTTTCTTAACCAAGTAAACTTTTATATACATCGCTCGATAGAATTAAAATATAAAACAATCGTACCTTATACAGATGAACCAAACTCTGTGAATACGCTGTGTGTTTAAGTCACGTCGTGGTCACCAATTATTGGATGTTAATGTCCTCGGTTAGTGTATTAAAGCAATCCATTTAAAGTTGAGTTTATTCAAATTAAAGGATGTATAAATTATAAAGCTCATCATAATTACATGCATGAGAGATATGAAAATATTGAATTCTTATTTTTCATGTTGTTTCGCAACCAAGTAAACTTTATATATATTTCTTTCACTAAAATTAAAATATTAAACAATTACAGATTGAATACATGGATAAAACAAACTCTGTGAGTACGAATAGATAAATCTCTGGGAGTACGTTGTGTATCCAAATCACGTTGCGTTCATTCAAATTAAAGAATTTAAAAAATTGTTAAGTTGATTAAAATTACATGGTTGAAAGATATGAAAATATTTAATTCTTATTTTTCATGTTGTTTCGTAGCCAAGTAAACTTTTCATATACTTCGCTCACTTAAATCAAAATACAAAACAATCGCAGATTGAAAACATATATAAAAAATACTCTTCAGTACGTTTCGTGTTCAAATCACGTCCGGATCACTAATAATTTGATGTTACAGTCCTCCGTTAGTATATTCGAACAATCCAATATAAGTTGAGTTTATTTGAATCGAAGGACGTTTAAATTATGAATCTGATCAAAATTGCATGTATGAAAGATGAAAATATTGATTTTTCATGTTGTTTCATAACCAAGTTACGAAGTTATCATTGTAGTCTATATGAAAGGTGGTTTTTTGGTTGACCATATTTATTAAATTTCCCCATGAGTAATTATGCACAATCATAATTGCTTTCTTGTTATAGTAGAATTCTATATTTTTTCCGGTGCAGAGGCTACATCTAAATTTTTTGGAATATTCTCGTATTCTTCTTTATTCGATAGTCGCTTGAGTACTTGCAAGCACAAATGACCACGTACTGAAGGATCATCTATATTTTGAATTCTGCTGCTATTGTAGAATAGCTTATATCTTTCGAAATATATCATTAATTCAGCAGGAGGATTTGAGTCGCCGTATGAATGAGAATAAAATTTGATGTATTCTTCCTTGTACCAAGTCGGCCAATTGCTACCTCCTTGATCAGAGTACTGTAAGTTGATACCACATTCATTCTCAATTGGACCTGGTGATAATACATCTTTCATAAGAACACCACGAAAATTTTGAAAACTTTGCTCATTGACTATATTCAAAATATCAAAATTAGTCATCGGATTGACTTTTTCTTTACTTCCCTTCGTTTCTTCTTTTTGAGCCCCCTATTCTCTGATGCTTGAAGATATCCTTTCAACTCACCAAGTTCTCTATCTGTACCTTTCTTATTCAGTACAGTGTTTGAAATTGCTGAAGTAAAACTTGTCAACGCTCCTAAGGCGCAAGGGCCTGCAAATAATAATGGTAGGAAGCCACTTTCTTTGATATCTTTATATTCATCAATTTCTAGGGATTCCAGGAAATTCAATTTTTTACTTTTATTCTGATACGTAAATTCTTAAAATTATCGTTAATTGTTATTGTTTCCTATAATTAATGTTCTGAATCAAATTTATTATTATTGAAACTACGCCTATCTGCTTTTATCCGTGTTTTGAAGGTCCTTCCTTTCTTCAATGTATGTATATTTTAGGGTGAGACTCACATGTCAGCTTGTGAACTCCACATTTAACTTCATGGGACGATTTATCTTTATTATTTTTGTTAAGCTGAACTGAATTATTCCGTGTTTTAAACGCTACGTCAATAACAAAATTACTAAGAAAATTTGGAATTTTAGTAGCAGGTGGCCCAATATATGTGATAATAACATAAGAAGTTTCGTTTCATTTTAGGAAACATTGAGCTGATAGCTGGATAATGTAATGTTCACTTCCCTCACTATAGGCAGTATATAGTTTAAGGGAAAAATGGTAATCTGGCTAAGAGAAATTCTGAATTTCCTCTGATATATCCGCCTTGAGCTATTCTAGATCAATTCAGATTATTTTTGACATGCTGTATGTGTGTGTGTATGTTAGAATGAAATTTCAATATATGATGAACTCGCACATGTGAAATCCGAAATTTTTGGCAATTAGCAACAGAAATACCCAAATTTCCATATTATTAAATACGTAATTAAGCACTAGAGTAGGCTTTTTCATTGGATATACAGGGTGTCCTCGAACTGCGTGGCTAAAATAAAACCGAAGATTCTTTGATTCGAAAAAAATTTGATGAGCCCTTTTACTTTCGCCTCAAGTGTCTTGTTTAGTCGGTAGAGGGCTTCAAAGTTGCAAAAATAATTTTGTTTTTTCAGTATAACTTGAGAACGTGACGGAGCACTTTTACAATATTTGGCAGGTGAGTTACTGTCAATAATAGTCGTTTTTGAGAGCGGTGCATAGAGCCTTAGAGACCATAGAAATGGCTCAAACTTGAGAATGTAACGGGAAAAGTGTCCAGAACTTTTTTGTGGTCAATGTAATTCACTCTATATTTTTTATGTAGATAGCTTATCTAATTTGAAAACACTTCTTACTCTTAGAAAATTTTGATAAAATCAAGGGATTAGATTGAAAAAATTAATTTTCGAGTCTCTGCAATTTTGGCTTACTAATTTTACTTGATTAAAATACCTTAGTTGCCTTTGCTTTTCTAATGTCATTTTGGCATTTGGAGAATTTATTCTCAAAACTGTCAGTTTTTACTTTGCTTTCCGTAAAAATTTTATAAAATTATGGCTTAAAATTTCACTAACACTGAAATGGTTAATATCTCGGTAAAACACGAATAATAAAAACAATAGAAAAGGGGGAAACGATGTGATTATTAATAAAAAACAAATGCTAAATTAAAAGAAACAACAAAACTTTTTGGGAAATCGCTAAGGCATCAATTGTTCGAAATGTTGCCCATTTTCCTGAATACACAAATTAATTCGTTTCAAGAAATTGGATTGAACTCGGGCTAGTACTTCAGGATCATTCTTCAATAAATCCGCTTCATGATCAATTCGTTGCAACAATTCCTCTCGTGTGTTTACTGGAGCTGAATAAACTTTCGACTTCAAAGCGCCCCATAGAAAGAAGTCGCAGGGCGTCAAATCAGGGGAGCGGGCCGGCCAGTTCACTGGTGCATCGTGTCCTCTACCTATCCAGCGATCTGGATATTCCGCATTCAAATGTCGCCTCACAGGTAATGTGAAATGAGGAGGTGCACCATCATGGATAAACCAGGCCACGACGAATGTGTAAGGGCAAGTCTTCCAACAGTTCAAGTAGCCTTTGTTCCAAAAAGTTCAAGTAGTTCTCCCCGTTCGATCGATCGGGTATAACGGTAGGGCCAATAATGAAGTTATCCACAATTCCAACGCAAACATTGATTTTAGTTAGATTCTGAAAATATGTAACTCCCGTTCCATGAGGATTTTCATCAGCATAGAAATGTTCATTATGGAGGTTAAAAAGACCACATCTCGTGAAAGTATCTTCGTCCGTAAACAGAATTCTTCTACAAAAATTGGGGTTTGCGTTGTTTGGACAATAAGCCGACAGAAATCTAGCCGATGACCTGGATCCATGGGCAATAAGTCTTGAACTGTTTTAATATGATAGGGATACAATAGTTCTTCTTTCAGTACATTATGAACTAATGATTTTGAGGATCCAATACGAAGTCCCAAACGTAGTGTGCTTATCCCAGGTTCAGTTTCAACCGCTTCCAGTATCGCTTCTTCGAGCTCTAACGTCCTTCTTGTCCGTCTGCGTCCAGTTTCTCTGCGATTTGCTTCAAATTTGCCAGTTTCGCGAAGGTTTGCCGATTTGGAATTCTGCGATGCGGATATCTTTCCCTTCTCCGGCCATTGCAACGACAAAGTCCATAAATCAATAACATATCAACCATTTCAGTGTTAGTGAAATTTTGAGCCATAATTTTATAAAATTTTTACGGAAAGCAAAGTAAAAACTGACAGTTTTGATGATGAATTCTCCAAATGCCAAAATGACATTAGAAAAGCAAAGGCAACTAAGGTATTTTAATCAAGTAAAATTAGTAAGCCAAAATTGCAGAGACTCGAAAATTATTTTTTTCAAGCTAATCCGTTGATTTTATGAAAATTTTCTAGGAGTAAAAAAAGTTGTCAAATTAGATAAGCTATCTACATAAAAAATATAGAGTGAATTACATTGACCACAAAAAAGTTCTGGACACTTTTCCCGTTACATCCTCAAGTTTGAGCCATTTCTATGGTCTCTCAGGCTCTATGCTTCGCTCTTAAAAACGGCTATTTTTGACAGTAACTCACCTGCCAAATATTGTAAAAGTCCTTCATCACGTTCTCAAGTTATACCGAAAAAACAAAATTATCTTTGCAACTTTGAAGCCCTCTACCGGCTAAACAAGACACTTGAGGCAAAAGAAAAAAGGCTCATAAAAATTTTTCGAATCAAAGAATCTTCGGTTTTATTTTAGCCACGCAGTTCGAGGACATCCTGTATATAAGGAGATTATTATCGAGTTTGACTCTGAAACATGTTCCGTTTTATGAAATATATT
Organism: Endomychus coccineus; assembly: GCA_958510875.1. Classification (NCBI taxonomy): domain Eukaryota; kingdom Metazoa; phylum Arthropoda; class Insecta; order Coleoptera; family Endomychidae; genus Endomychus; species Endomychus coccineus. The sequence continues at coordinate 153,179,128 of OY294068.1, read as the reverse complement.
TCCACCGGAAATTTCCAGAGTATACGAAAGACTATATATACCAAGTATAATCTGCCCTTTTGATATCTACTCATCTTGTTGCCGAAATACATATTCGTGCTGATGAATCTGAGTGTATGTTAAGAGTTGTATGGGTTATTTTTTTTTGTACGGACTACAGTTCCACATCTTCATTGATTTGAAACCTATTCACCCATTCTGGTGGCTGTGCCAGATATCTCTGATACAATGTATATGGGCTAATAATTACAAAATCGGAGAACACAGTCGGGCTAATATGTACATGAACAGTTTTGGCATCATCAGTGAGTGCTGAGGTCTTTAGTTCCGATTTGATGTTGGATCATATGTTCTTGTACTGACCACAGTTTCCATAACTCTATTAAATTCATATATGAGTAACGTCATTTTGGTGGATGCATAATTCCTCTTTTCTCGTATTTAAGCAGAGCATACGGAGTATAATTCTGCTGGAATGGAGTAAGTAATTCCAATTATGCTGAGAGCAGTATATCATATACATCATACAAACATTGATGTAACTGTATGTGCTTCCTACGCATTTTCTGTGAATCATAATCAATATAATATAATATTAGAATGTTATACTCATAGAAATAGGAAGGCAAGAAGTGGCATAGCCTGTTAATTTTGCGTGGAAGACATTATCTTGTCTAATAAAAAGGATAGAGAATGTTTACAAACAATAAGCAGTGGCGTATCAATTTTAGATAAATTAATTGATTCGAATATTTAAAAAAATTTCATGAGTTGAATGTAATAACAAAAACATGTATTTCAAAATTAAACAGAATCATTAACAAGTATAACTAACGCAGATAATAACGAAAATGGTTGATGTCGAGAATGAATAAATTCAAAAGAATTCATATTGCACGTTCCATTGTCCGAAAATATTAATAAAATTTCACTTGAGATCAAATAAATCGAAATTTTATTTTACTAAAACTGTTTATTAAGTTGAAAAATATTCTCACAATTTGGCAACTTATTGAACAGTTACTATTCTCCAGCCACATCTTCCAAGATATTATTCTTAAGTATCTAGAAAATAGCATACCAGCACGAGTTGTTTCTCAATTAATATAAATAAGTCAATATTTCGATCAGGGTTGGGAATTATACAGTATAAATAGTTTCACACTTTACAGGTATTATACTGACGTACAAAACGTATAATGCAGTATGATATCTACGGAAATGAATATCCGTATTGAACGGTATTATGCATACAGTATTAAACACATGGTTAGGCACATTTGCAGCATAATCTTCTATTATAAGAATATATCCTCACCTTCATAAACAAAGCATTGCATGGCTCAGTATAAAATTCCCTCCAGGGTCCGTAGAAATAGAAACACATTTTTGAAACATTCACTTTTGATTGTAAATTATTAGCACCCCATTTATAGAAACAAAAACTAAAGAGCAACAAATAGACCAAGTGAGTGAGCTCCTATAATAAAATTTCAATGCTACTGGCTTTGAAGACTCGATTGAATTTAATATCTCCTTAACCATAACAAATATCTAAAAGAATATTTACAATGGTAATCAGCCCCTAACAAATGCGAAAGTCTTGGGAGCCTTGCTAAAAAGTTCTTATACAGGTTGTCCTCGAACTGCGTGGCTAAAATAAAACCGAAGATTCTTTGATTCGAAAAAAATTTGATGAGTCTTTTTACTTTCGTCTCAAGTGTCTTGTTTAGCCGGTAGAGGGCTTCAAAGTTACAAAAATAATTTTGTTTTTTCGGTATAACTTGAGAACGTGATGGAGGACTTTTACAATATTTGGCAGGTGAGTTACTGTCAATAATAGCCGTTTTTGAGAGCGGTGCATAGAGCCTTAGAGACCATAGAAATGGCTCAAACTTGAGGATGTAACGGGAAAAGTGTCCAGAACTTTTTTGTGGTCAATGTAATTCACTCTATATTTCTTATGTAGATAGCTTATCTAATTTGAAAACTTTTTTTACTCCCAAAAAATTTTGATAAAATCAACGGATTAGCTTGAGAAAAATAATTTTCGAGTCTCTGCAATTTTGGCTTACTAATTTTACTTGATTGAAATACCTTAGTTGCCTTTGCTTTTCTAATGTCATTTTGGCATTTGGAGAATTTATTCTCAAAACTGTCAGTTTTTACTTTGCTTTCCGTAAGAATTTTATAAAATTATGGCTCAAAATTTCACTAAGACTGAAATGGTTAATAATAAAAACAATGGAAATGGGGAAACGATGTGATTATTTAGGAAAAACAAATGCTTAATTAAAAGAAACAACAAAACTTTTTGGGAAATCACTAAGGCATCAATTGTTCGAAATGTTGCCCATTTTCCTGAATACACAAATTAATTCGTTTCAAGAAATTGGATTGAACTCTGGCTAGTACTTCAGGATCATTCTTCAATAAATCCGCTTCATGATTAATTCGTTGCAACAATTCCTCTCGTGTGTTTACTGGAGCTGCATAAACTTTCGACTTCAAAGCGCCCCATGGAAAGAAGTCGCAGGGCGTAAAATCAGGTGAGCGGGCCGGCCAGTTCACTGGTGCATCGTGTCCTCTACCTATCCAGCGATCTGGATATTCCGCATTCAAATGTCGCCTCACAGCTAATGTGAAATGAGGAGGTGCACCATCATGGATAAACCAGGCCACGACGAATGTGTAAGGGCAAGTCTTCCAACAGTTCAAGTAGCCTTTGTTCCAAAATGTTCAAGTAGTTCTCCCCGTTCAATCGATCGGGTATAACGGTAGGGCCAATGATAAAGTTATCCACAATTCCAACCCAAACATTGATTTTAGTTTGATTCTGAGAATATGTAACTTCCGTTTCATGAGGATTTTCATCAGCATAGAAATGTTCATTATGGAGGTTAAGAAGACCGCATCTCGTGGAAGTATCTTCGTCCATGAACAGAATTCTTCTACAAAAATTGGGGTTTGCGTTTTGTCTTTGGACAATAAGCCGACAGAAATCTAGCCAATGACCTGGATCCATGGGCAATAAGTCTTGAACTGTTTTGATATGATAGGGATACAACAGTTCTTCTTTCAGTACATTATGAACTAATGATTTTGAGGCTCCAATACGAAGTCCCAAACGTAGTGTGCTTATCCCAGGTTCAGTTTCAACTGCTTCCAGTATCGCTTCTTCGAGCTCTAACGTCCTTCTTGTCCGTCTGCGTCCAGTTTCTCTGCGATTTGCTTCAAATTTGCCAGTTTCGCGAAGGTTTGCCGATTTGGAATTCTGCGATGCGGATATCTTTCCCTTCTCCGGCCATTGCAACGACAAAGTCCATAAATCAATAACGTATCAACCATTTCAGTGTTGGTGAAATTTTGAGCCATAATTTTATAAAATTTTTACGGAAAGCAAAGTAAAAACTGACAGTTTTGAGAATAAATTCTTCATATGCCAAAGTGACATTAGAAAAGCAAAGGCAACTAAGGTATTTTAATCAAGTAAAATTAGTAGGCCAAAATTGCAGAGACTCGAAAATTAATTTTTTCAAGCTGATCCGTTAATTTTATCAAAATTTTCTAAGGATAAAAAAGTTTTCAAAGTAAATAAGCTATCTACATAAGAAATATCGAGTGAATTACATCGACCACAAAAAAGTTCTGGACACTTTTCCCGTTACGTCCTCAAGTTTGAGCCATTTCTATGGTCTCTAAGGCTCTCAAAAATGGCCATTATTAATAGTAACTCACCTGCTAAATATTGTAAAAGTTCTTCATCACGTTCTCAAGTTATACCGAAAAAACCAAAATTATTTTTGCAATTTTGAAGCCCTCTACCGGGTAAACAAGACACTTGAGGCAAAAGTAAAAAGGCTCATCAACTTTTTTCCGAATCAAGAAATCTTCGATTTTATTTTGGCCACGCAGTTCGAGGACACCTGTATATACGTGCATCGTCTCCTCAAACTAGAAAGAGTTTTTAGCAATTAGGTCATGTGTGCATAACAAATTGTGCAACACCAAAGGAACAGAGGTCCTTGAATTTAGTGAAGATTATGGATTAAAAATATAGATAGGTCAGTGCTAAATCAAATGATTACTAGCAATAGGAATCGTCATTTAATCAAGTTCAGTTGTATTATTCTATTTGTTTGGTATTGATGGAAATAACTGTATTTTTGTGTTCAAACGTTGAAGAGTTTAATGGTAATTTCTCTATCAATAAATATTAAATTCTTTTTATTTATCAATGTAATAAATACATACCTTGATAGAGTTCCTAGCTTATATTCAAAATAGCAGATAGATGATGAAAAAAATGTTTGGGAATCTTTTTTATTCTACTTTGAAACCTATAATACGTCAATTTTATACTGCAGAATCATATACCATTTTATAAGACGTACAATACATATTGTACAAAATGTATTCTATGTTCCTAACCCAGATTTCGATATTACTGTAAGTGAATAGAACATTGGAACATTGGACAAAAGTAACACAATCTTAGAAATAAATATTTACAAAGGTATGGAAAATAGGCAAGATCACTATCGTGCGAATTCAGTTTAAATTGCACATATAACTGGAATATAGCAATAAAACAATATGTATGCATGATTTTTCAAACAATACATGCTGTATTATTCAAATCGTATTTTTAGTGTTCTCCCCTATACTACCATATCATTGATTTCTAAATAGCACTGTTCTAGTTAAAATTGAACATACTCTTTTACTCTCATGTGACTGTTCACAATGGTGGTGTAATCCTACAGCAAAATATTTTTTTAATATAAATTTGCTTAATTTGAAACTATGGTTTTCTAGTTACTGTAATGTCTACCTCATTCAAGAACTCTAAACACATGTTAACTAAATTTGCCTTCTCTTGACCATTAAGGCCTTCAATGAGAAAATACCCCACCGGAGATTCAACTATATGTTCGTACCACTTCTGCAATGTTCTCGAGTGTGGCAATGAATTATTAAATTTAGATCGAACATACTCATAAGCCTTGTTTGAATAAAAATTTGAAGTTAATGGAAATGATCTCAGCTCAGGTTCATATTTTTACTGTGAAGATCCTTCTAGAAATCTATTAATTAATATAAGAGTTGATGCACTGGTAGTATCCTAAAATAAAATACATCAATTTTTGTGGATATATATATTTTATCAATAAATTTTAAAAATCTACTTCATTTATTTTTTTTCCACTAAAGCTATTGTAAATAGACCATTAGAGTTGTAAATTACAAACTTACAGAAATAATTTGAGATGCATTGGTTGATAACATATCTTCAACAATCCCTTTAAGCTAAGAATTCGAGCTTTTCACTTTCTATAACTTTCAGTCAGGTTTTTTTATTTTTCGTCTTTGATTATGGACTGTTTTCTTAGCAATTTTCCAAATTTGTTTAGCTTTTCCTGCACTTTCCATATCACTTGTATGGCAGTCCCCCATATATCTTAGTCTTCGTATTTTTCTGAACAAACATCAGTTGATTATTATAAAATAAATATGCAGTGTTTTGGTACAAGGATAAATATGCAAAGTTTGTAATTTTTCAAGAGGCGCTTATATACTTGAATAACTTTAAAGTTAATACTTTGGGAACACCGTATACCTACTGTGGTCTATGCAAATATGTATAAGTATCAGACGATGAAAGAGTAATGGTCAATCTTGAACCTGTTCTTATTTTATACAGTGGCTTCTCTAATTCTGAAGTATCATTAAACAAAGATAAGTCTGGAGCCTATAAACAAAGAATGTGATATTTAAAACCATTTTGGTGAAGTTTGACTTACTTTGTTGGGGAACTTAGATTTTCTGGTTTTAAAAACGATAATTCTTCGAAACCCTGCTCATCAGAAGATGCTGTCAAAGTAGAGCTTTCATTAAATCAAGCAGTTACTGTTGTGGAATTATGACCTGAGGACCTGCACACAATTAATAAACAATCAAAAAACGTAGCAGTGACATCAATTAAATAAACATATTTACCCAATCACATTTTCTTCTGGCGATTCTATTAAATGGATATCAGTTTTTAAAATGTGTTTATTCCCAGATTTGTTTATTTTAATGTCTTCTGGTAAAAAAAGTTTCGAGCAGACTATCATACCATGCTGAAGAACAAGATGAAGAGATCTAGACCACCTGTCAATTTGAATACAGTCTTTTGGAACCCTAAAATAAGTAAGATATAATATAGCATTACATTACAGTTTTTATGTCTAAAATATGTAAACAAATAGTCATATTATATAATGCATGACATTTTCATATAATATATTTAATATGTTTATATCACTATATAAAGTGTCATATAATCTCATGAATATTTGTTATTTACTGTTTACAACATGGAAGTCTTGTCTCTGATGGAAGATACGCCTCTGAACTTACATATGAAATGACAGCTCCGAATCTTTTTCGTAAGTTGTAGAACAAACACAGCACTTTTTCGTCATTGTTACAGTTCAATTATACACAAAACAACAAGGAAACTTCTTTCAAAACAATATAACACACTTCCACAGTCTTAGAAACCTAGAAATGTCGAGAAACACGGAAAGAACGATTAACATCAACAAGTTGTAAATGTTTGAGTTCCAATGTGGTAGACAGATGCTGATCGCTGATTGGTCAACGATCGTAATATAAACAGTTCTTGGTTCCGTTCTATCTTGCCCACCTTTTTCACAATTCGAGGCCGCTTCTATCGTTTCCAATTTCTATGGTTATACTTAACAAATTTACGCAGCAATTTGGAAAAATACGTCATGAAATGATGCTTTCATATTAATATGAAAATGACAAATAGTATGTTTTCAACAATGCTCAAATCATAAGAAACGCTTATTCGACTCGAGATCCATAATAGGCATTGTGAAATGGTTTAGAAAGTATACGGAGAAAAATAACCATTGATCATGAGAATGTATCAGCGCGTTCCTCGAATAATTCCATGATGCTGAATCTATATCTCCTTTCCGCATACCGAATATCGAATGGTAGTGTAGTCTGTTACTTGTAATATTGCATTTAATCGGATTCTTCGCCCCTGACTGAAACAATCACTCTGCAAGTTCTCAGGAACAATTCACCGCAGTAGTGTGTCATGATGTAGCTTATTGACTCTACGTTGATAGTTTTTGAGAATATATCTCATTGAAATGAAGTTACCAAAGATTTTAGCATACGAGATATTTGTACTACGTTGAGTAATTATATACTGAAAACTATTACGGTGAACAAAGCATCTCGCTGATGTTCCCTGAGTTGCATGATGACATAATTCATGAACAAAACTTCTGGAACGATGAAGATGTGAAATAAGTTTGGCAATAATTTTGAAATTTTGTCACGGTATTCTAGAACCATTTATCAATTATTAAGTATACAGAAATTCTGAGCGGACTTTCACAAGAACGTAAGGAAAAGAAACAGGTCAAATGATAAGAAAGTTTCCATCGAACTACATAACTTGTTTCAATTTCAACATCTCATATAATAAAATATTGAAAGTCTTAACGTTCAGTATAATTATTGGAACTACTGTTCAATGATCATTCATCAAAATTATAGCTTACTGTTCCAAAATATTGTGCTGTGATATCCCGAAGAGATTCATCCTAACAATGTTTTATTTTCTCATGTCATATGTATGTTTATTGAATATAAACATATAAATATTTGTTATTGTATCATATAGCATAATAAATGATGAATCGACAAGGTTCAGACTGTGGGTGGATAACATGAATGTCGCTACCGGCACGTAGGTCAATCTTTTCCGAACTCTTGGGAGAGAAGCATGGCTTCTCCCTTGAGAATAGATATTTAAGTAGATTAGGGGATAGTAAGGAGAAAGTTGATCAAGTTGATTGAGTTGATGAAGTTCATTCAGTGCATTGAGTTCAGTCAGTTCGCTAGAGTCTAAGTTAGTATTAGGAAGTACCATGTAGTGAATACTAAAACCATAGATCACCTTTCGTACCCTGTGTTGTGATTCCAACCATCAACTCCTATGTCTACGTTCCATATGGAACTACTACCATAACCCAGCACCAAAGATGTTAACTAATAGGACTGGCGTTCCTTGCAAGCAAAAGAAGGAACCTTTGTACAGATATTATAGGGTGACACTGCCAGCCCCTTCATCAGTTATTACAGTATATTAAAAAATTAGTTTCATTACACATGAAAACAGAAGAATGATAAGGGAAACTTTCGAATTTTATTGAAGTATTTGAAGGTAATGGCTCTAATTTGGATAGTTGGTTACGTTCCAATTTCCTTTTCAGTTAAGAAAAATTAAATTATTGATCAAAGATTTGTGGTAACCATTGTCCAACGCGCAATTTGCTGAAGTTTCTCAACTTTGTTGTTATGATTTCGCTGGCTCAAAGAGACGTTCAATAATCTATGAAGTGAACAATTAAACGGAACTATTTCATTTAATGGTGTAATGGTGTAGGTGAATACGCTGGGGTATACCTATTTGTTTGAGTGGGTTCTCTGAATATGTCGAAATCCAAGTGATTATCATCTTTTATGATGTTAATATCAAGGAAAGGAAGCTGATTATCTGTTTCTATCTCGACAGTGAATCAAATTGGCTATAAAGCGTGTTCAAAAAGACATGTAAATCAAAATCTTTACTTGTAATCGCGGAAATGTTGTCAACATATCTATATCAAACTTTGTGAACTGATCCAATTTGTTTGTTCATAGTAGTTTTTGTTAAGAGTGGAATAATTTTGCTCTATACATAAATATTAGATTAAATTATTAGAATCACGTATTCTGTGCAGTTTCTATCGGGGATATTAATATTCGAAAGCCATTTCTTCAGAGGATTCATCGAGTCAGGAATTGGAGTGTTTGTGAATGGTGAAACAATATCAAATGAAACGAGAATATCACCAGGATTAAGTTTGAAATTTTTCAATTTTGCAATAAGTTTCAAAGAATTTTTCAAATACAAACTTGGTGCGGCTTGGAAGTTGCCAAATTCCTTCGCTGAACATTTTACTATGTTATACGTCGGATTATTGATGTTTGAAATAATTTCTTTCATGGAATTACCAGGTTTATGAATCTCAATTAAGCACAGTTTAGGAAGATTAGGATTTGAAAGTCAAGTTTGTATTTTAAATTATCGGAGATTACAGCTGTACACGATTTTAATGAATTGTTGACTAGTTTAACGCATTTTGATAAAGGATTTCTGGTAATTTGTTCACAGGGGCCATAATTTGGCGTTCGACGACTAGCGCGCAAAGTCGCTTAAAGCCTCTACAGTGAGTAAACGACTAGCGCGCGAGCTACCTGGGATATACATATTTGTGCTTCCACAATAAATTCCTTCAACTCTCCGACGAAATCATAAATGTTTGCATGCGCACTGGAAAAGCATACGTTAAAGTCCGAATGAAATGATTCGCATGCACTTGTGGTTTCGCAATCCCAAACATTGTCTGTTGCCCATATCTGTGATGGATATTTTGCGTCGTTATTTATGTAATTTTTCTTCAAATAAAAATAGGTATGCCAAATGTCCATCTGAGCCATATTCCAATTACAGATTGGTTATTCTTGAATTCTCGAACGAGACCAAATTCCTGAATATTCCTGAACCACGCCTGGGTGAGGTGGAATAAATAGCCATGGATTATCAACCCAGGCCAACGTGATCTCAACGAATCTTGAATTGCATATTCAAATTCCACAACAACCTTGTATGGAAAAAATATCCACCGATATTCCCAACACTTATCAATTATTGATTGGAATAAAATGTGGTAAGTTGTTTTTTCTTTAATTGGTAACTAACAAAACAACAGCGATATATAGTTGTTGTTTTTCACTACATGGATGGTGAAAAGTTGCTGGAAATGTTGGACACAATATTCAAATGTCCCATCCATATAGATCGTTCTCATTCAGCATAAAAACTGTAATTTGAATAGTTCCAAGCACTATAATTTGGTTGACAGTATCGTTGATAATTACCATACTTTCATTGTCTGGAGCAGAAATTACAAAGAAAAAACATGAAAATGTTGACGGAAAGTTGAAAGAATGAGTCCAAATAGTAATTGATTGCATAACATATCATGATGATGGGCTTTTTTTAACCAAATCATTTGTTTATAATTATCTAAATAACCCCCCAAAACACAAAGTAAAAATGTTGCAAAAAAATCTATCAGCCTTACCATATCTATGCTTATATTGAATACCAATTCATATTATGAGTTTGGTTCAAGTTAGAAAAAAAAAATCAAAAAAGGCTAAGATCCTCTTTTTTTTTTATTTGATGAATTAAAAACAAATTTATTTGCAGAAAAAAGTGCATTTCAATTTTGTTTTGATCACATAAAAGAAGGTTACGGGTGCAGGTATTAGGCAGGTAGCTCGCGCGCTGGTCGTATACCGACCCTGCGCCCTAGTGGTATAAGAAGGGGATTATTTTTAATGAGCTGCGCGCTAGTCATAGATGCCCCATAATTTGATAAGGTATTTACCGGATTGTGATAATCCTCTATGCTCATAATTGCAATTCGGTAAATACCCTTTTGAATGATGTTAACCCAAATAGTATTTGAACATTTTGATTTATAATTTAGTTTTTTCTGGTGATGACTACTTGGTAGCCGAAAGGCCTTCAGTGTTTTATTAGTATTTTCAGTGGATCAGGCTGATTATCTCTTAGCAATAGTGTTATAATATATCCATGGTGTGAAATCTTTCATAGTTCATTCTTAATATCTCAATTTCGATCACATTTTTCAATGAAACGAACAGATATGTTCTTCCGTTGGCTTCCGATCTTATTAAAATCAATGAACTAAGTAAGACTGGTAACAGAGAACCCTCTCAAGTAATTCAATGGTGAAAGCAGTTGCCAGCTCTCGCCATTCGTGCTGAACAGCTTCATAAAAAAAAGATAATGGGAATTGTTCTACTTTAAAACTTCATTCCATCCACTGCTGACAGTTTTCGAAGTAATCGGTTCACAAATAATGATTATTCATGTCATTCAGATTCAAATGATCATTGTATCATTTGCATCCTTCAAATGATATATAAGAAACTGAATATTGCTTTGCAAGTTTGATTTCAAAAAATAATGTAAGTCAGATCCACAACAAAAATCAGGAGCTACTTGGTTTGTTAATTCAGAACTATGAATTTATCTATCACGTGTTACAATGTGGATAACTTCACATAACACTGTCTTTCAGTTCCAGCTTCGTAGAGTACCTCTCGAGGAAGCTGGATATCCGATGTCCTGTTCCCTTTATTTTTCATAATTATATCCAATTACGTTTTTTTCTTTCACCATTTGGTAAACACTACACTTGTTCGGGAATGACATTCGAGATTACAAATAATTTGTATTATTTTATATAGTAAATGAAGAATAATTTTGTTTGTAACACTATTAATTATATAACGATGATTCATATTTGTAATAGCTGATTATTTTGTAAGTAGGGGATGGTAAAACTCTGATAAAATTAGCAACGATAATTTGCATATATTTGCATATTTGCATATTTGATAGTTGAAAGCAGTTGAAGTAGAGGTGAAATCTAACCTCCTCCGAAAACAATCGGAATTATTCAACATAAAATATCTCATTTGTTCAGATAATTGTTACCATACCATACCTGATTGTTGTTACTTGGATTAATAGCATTTTGCTGGTATCAGTATGGAACAAGGTTATATTATAGTGTGAATAATTCGAAAGTCAACCTGACACCACGTGTCACTATAAAACACAGAAGTGAAATACATTTTGTAGACTATTTGGATGAAGTTCCAATGTAGCATAGGGAAGATTTTAAAATCTTCCATTAGCGGTTCCTAAATCATTTCCAATATCCAGTATCAGTTAGTATACTGACTATAGAATGGACTACATTTCTCTAAAAATGAATTGTAAAAAATATAAGAGAACATGTTGCGTTTACGCAACGTTGCCTATTAATGGGATAATATGGATGTACCTTCCCAAGTTATTTATATGGAACTAATAAACATCCCTTAATTACTTATTTCCTAAGGATGCTGCTAGTCGTAAATAGTGCGAAATTGCTTTAAGGCGAGAATGCTTTGAAAGTATAACATTTTACCGGTTGTGTGCAGAACATTTCAAGCAAAAAGATTATATTGCTGAAATCTTACAAGTAATCTTCTAGAATATTCTAGTTTTAACAATTTCAAAACTTATTGTTTGCGGGTAAGTTTCACCTTTCACTGTTGATAGGCATGCACGTTTCAAAAGAAGAACTTCAAAGTGCTTAGATTTTATTTATAAGGAAGCAGAAACGGGTTGAGGATGTAAATAATTCTCTCACCTCATTAGAACAAGCTCTCGAGGATGTTTCCGATACATGTGAAGTAGTTGGAGTACATCTAGGGTTGACTGAAGGAAAACAACAACTGTAGAAAAAATCTTCGTATTAGCAAACCCAAAAGTTCTTCCAGTTTTCAACATAGAATACGTTTTTGAGGGGGAGCTAATCGATGAAAACGTGACACTGGAACGTTACGCGGAGACCGTTACATGACTGATTGGTCCAAATGCCATGACCACTAATAGGCTCCTCTTCCTCCTGCAGAACTTGTTATACACATCATATCAGAGCCTAACGAGTGCAGAAACGGCCCAACCAACTCCAAATTACAATAAATTTTAAACCCAGTTTGAATAACTACTTTTCCCAATTTTGAGATCTCCTCTAGTGTTATTTACATCTCATCGTAGAGCGAGCGCAAAAACATTCTAGCGCATTGTGTTGGACCTGAGTGCAGCAAGGGTGAGCTAATAGTCGCGGATCACGACATATTGTATGCAGTCGTATTAAAATATAATTTCAGCATAAAGAGTTCTACGAAGAATCTTAACCACTCGACAGATATTAATATTATGAGTATTATGAAATGAATTAACATTCTTCTGCTAGGCGATCTCTAATGTCCCGAACTATACGTTACTGTGTTCACATAAGACTCTACTACATAAAAACATATCATGTGTCATTTGTTTTTAAATATTGAAAACCATCACTTTTTTTTATTAAAATTTACGGGAACGATGACGAAACTGTTTCTTTTATAATGCATTAGAGATGTGTGTCTGTGTGCAAAAATCCACCAGTTTGCACTTATGAACCTTTGATCAAAGTAAGGATGGATTTCATGCTTTATCTACTTTTTGACAGAAGTAAAACTACTCTTAGTAACATCTCTGAAATTGAGGAAAATAGTTGAAACTTTATCGCCTCATAGTTTCATCAATCCCCAATCGTGCAGGAGTCGATGAAAGCAGAACGATCTTATATTTTCGTTGGTAGTAATGAGAAAAATAATCATCTGTTATTAGTAAAGTTGGGAATAACATATTCAAATATACTGTGGATCAATTATCGGAAGTGAAGCGATTTATGCTTATTTACTGAAAGGTATTTTGAAATGTATATATGGCCTTAATAAAATCCGTTCATTATCGAATTTCTGCCAATACAAATTAGATGTAATTAGGTGTTCGAACACTCTTCATTTTCATGATATTTGCGTGTTAACTTTAACATGTTGGGAGATGCAAAAATATGTATACTTCAAATACATTTAATTCGTTCTACCAAGGCATCTATTCAATATCGTGAACGAGAAACCACCAGTCGGAAAGGATTGTCGGATGTAAGCTATATTTATTCAATTCCTTGCTGCTAAGGGGATTGATATTCCACTCGCATCCCTAGCGATGCAATTAGCGTGCCAATACCCTCAATCAAATTGATACCAAATGTGAGAGAGAAAGTATATAAGAAGGTATCAGAGTTTCTGGGGAATACTCGTTTCTAAATCCATTTAAACTATTTCCGAGATGATGTGTTTGTGTTCATGTGTGCGTATATGGAGATCTGGAAATTCATAAATCGTATTGTTTTAGGGTGCGGCAGCCGTCTTGCAAGTGGTACTTTTGGTATCCATCTTAATATTCGGAATATAATATTTCATTTCACTATAATGACAACACAGTAGTTCCATAGTTATGAACATCGTAGATGAGAACAAAAGTATTAGAAACCGATGAAGACGCAGAAAGACGTCAGATTATACTTCATGTCATGGCATTTAAAGTTTCTTCTAATTGACAGCGTATGTGATTCACAAGGGTAAATATTTTCTATACTTCCACTACACGAGAAGAAAACCTATAATTTTCGAAGAACATCGTGTTAGCCAGCAGTGGAATGTTGGTAGAGGAGATAGGCAATACTAGATCCTCTATAGTCCAGTCCCTCTGTAATTTTGTTTGACATTCGGGGTTCAAATTTATACGTTCCTCAATTTTGGTCAATCGTCATGTATTCGGGTGCACTGATCACGGATATGGACATCAAAAACGTCTGGGTCCTATGCTCATCGAGTAATTGGCCATTTTTTGAGTCAAAATTGCCCCGACTTTGGTGTTTTTCTGAGTTCCACTCGATAATTTTATGACAGAAAAAGTTGTAAGAAATTGGAAAGATTGAAATGACGCCAATTAGAAGTAAATAGAATGTGAAGGGCCTAATGTAGGGCACAAAAAGTGCGATGTTCGAGCAAAATCAAACGTTTGTTCAATTGTCAATCATAAGATGACTGCTTGTCGTATCAACTAATGCTTAGCATGCATTGGGCGCTGCAATCGCTCTTTTCGCAAAAACGTAATTTCGTGATTGTCTGTCAAAATATTAACCTTTTGAACCAAAATCCAACCACTTTGGTTCCTATGGGCCAATTTGAGACCATTTTGCAAAAAGGAACCTTGAAAGATAAGGAAAATTATCAGGTTAGAAAGTTTGCATCAGGAAAATAAATTCATAGTTGAATAGCTGAAACCTTCACGCAAATTTTGATACCAAGCACGATCTTCTATGTTGCGTCAATCCCGAAAAAAAAAACACATGCTGAGTCTCTTTTTACGTCTTTCGTTATAAACCTCGGTTCAGACTATAGATGCTTCTTGTGACTATCTCAGTTCACCATTTTCTCCGCTTCAGCGTTTGACAGTCACACAAAAAAAATCAACTAAAAATTGCAATTCTTATCTTAGATTATGTACACTAGGGTTGACCCGGGTTCGACACTTTTGTTTACTTTTTTCGATAATTATAACAAAAACTCAAATTATTATTATTATCATTATTATTAATATTAAAATTGATTAATTGAAAAAAAAATTAACAAATAAAATGCAGGTTTCGAGGTAGGTTTCAAATACATATAATAATGAAATTTTGTTTGGAAAAAAAACCTGGTCTTTATCTCTTATTTGCTAGAAATTCTATATTACACATTATATCAGAGAAGAGGAAGCAGATGCTTCTTTATCGAAAAAAATGGAGGTTGTTCCACACTGATGAGTGCGACAGAGTAAAAGATACTCACAAACAGTTTCGTGATCTATCGAAACGGCTTATCATTATTATTATCAGAGTTATTATGATTTTGTATCATATATTGAAAAAAAAGTAAAAAAAAGAAAGAAAAAGGAAGTCTCCCGGGTGGAATCGAGCCCGGGTTAACGCTAGTGTAAATCATCTTTAATAATTAAGAATTTTTGTTGATTTTCTTTCTGTGTGTCTCTGTCAAATGCTGAAGCAGGGAAAATAGTATATTGAGATAGCCACAAGAGGCATCTATAGTCTGAACCAAGGTTTATAACGAAAAACGCAAACCAAAAGGCTCAGCATGAGTTTTCTCAGGGTTGACACAACTTAGAAGATAGTACTTGATATCAAAATTTGCGTAGATATTTCAGCTATTCAATTATGGAAATATTTTCCTGATCCAAGCTTTCTAGCCTGAGAATTTTCTCATTTCTCTGGTTTCTTTTTTTCAAAATGGTCCAAAATTGGCTCAAGAAGAACCAAAGGGGTTGGATTTTGGTTCGTGACTTTTTTCATATGTTTTTGAAGAAGATAATATGGTTTTAATTTCATTTCAGTATACCGTTTACCCTGATGATGATTACTTAATAGCTGAAAAGGTTCTCAGGACTTTAAAAGTATTTTTAGTGGATACCGTTATTGTTTCTTATTCATAGTATTATAGTGTTTCCTTAGAGTGAACTCTTCCATAATTTATCGGGTCGTATACAGGGTGTATCCAAATAACATGGAAAAAATTTAAGGGGTGATTCTCTGATGTCTTTGTATGAAAAATTTGAGAAAACCCTCCCCTGAAAATTCACCCTCCAAAGATTCAAATTTCTCTTCCATCCTCCCTGTATATTAAGGTTAAGAAACGAAACTTGGTGAACATTATCTGTCGGTAAAACTACACTTCTATATCAGTACTATTTATTTCAAGATTTGAGTCTGCAAATTATAATTTAGAGGAACAATAAATAGTTTGTTCTAGTGTAACCATGCTTTAACTATGGATATGTTATGCTGTGCCACTTCCTTAACATTCTGCCATGTGTGGTCTTCATTAACTATAACTGTATCATCAGCTTATGATGAGATATTGTTGTGCCGTCTGTATCTGTGTCTAATAAAGAGTTTAGATAAGTCCAAGGACTGAGTCATGAGGTATTCATATTTGTATATCATAATGTTGCTGTACGTATCTCTTATTTTTACATTTTCCCTATGATAAGTAATTTTTGAAAACCTCTAATACAATGCCTCTTACTGTTATACTATAGAGAGTATTCAACAGCTCCGTGTGGGGCAATGTAACGAATGCTTTCGCTAAGTAATAACTCTATTCTTGAATAAAATGAGTTGAAAAGATTGACAGAACAATTGTTTGATGTCCACACACAGACACACACACACATACACGTCCCCGTATTTACTGTGGCATCCAGACTATAACATCGATTGTGGACACATGGAAATACTAGCTGTAGCGGAGTGCCAATTGAATTTAGCAACACTGCACACCGACTCGCGTCACGATACACTCCATTTCAGGGAAGATACGTACCCCTTATTTTCCTAAATTGTGGCATCGTTGCCACAACAAATCGGATGTGTATAAAAGATGCCACAAGAAATGTACAATAATTGCAGTGTAAATATGGATGTCACTGCAAATGTAGTTTTTATTTCACGTGTGTATATTTAGTTATCAATTATATATATTGCAGTTCTTCACTGTTACTAAATTGAATATTAGAAAACCTACTGTGCCTTTGAAATTATGTAGTTAATACGTGTCTGAAGGTGTATCTTACGTACAGAACAAGTACATGGAGGTGACATTCATGAGGTCTGGGGTCATAATGAAAATTCACTTCATTTCGTACTTTGGGGAAAATATCATTAATAATTGAACATAACGCCAGCTGTTAATAAACAATAATTAGTGTTAAACAAATGCGTGTCTAAGAGTATTATAAGAAAAAATTAAAAAATACAGGTTTTAAGCAAGTAATTGAATATTATCAAGTGTTAAAGTAATGAGCAAAGGTTCGCAAGGCTTACTCAATGTTCATAAACAATTTGTTAATTAATAAATAAACGAAAGAATGAAATTAGGTCTGGTTATGCGATATTGGACTCGATTTCGAATATTTTTAACTCGATGAACCCGAATTCGGTAATGTAATTGCGATGAATTGTTTATTTCATTTGTTAATAAGCAATTTGTTAATTAACAAACGAAAAAATGGAATTAGGTGGTTATGGGATATTGGACTCGATTTCGGATATTTTTAACTCGATGAACACGAATTCGGTAATAATAAATTGCAATAAATTGTTTATTTCATTTGTTAATTAACAAATAAACGAAAAAATGAAATTTGGTCTGGTTGGATATTGGAATCGATTTCGGACATTTTCAACTTGATGAACACGAATTTGGTGATTTAATAATTGCAATAAATTGTTTGTTTCATTTGTTGATAAATAATTTGTTAATTAACAAATAAACGAAACAATGAAATTAGGTGGTTATGGGATATTGGACTCGATTTCGGATATTTTTAACTCGATGAACACGAATTCGGTAATATAATTGCAATAAATTGTTTACCTCATTTGTCAATAAACAATTTGTTAATTAACAAATAAACGAAAAAATGAAATTAGGTCTGGTTATGTGATTTTGGACTCGATTTCGGATATTTTCAACTCGATGAACACGAATTCGGTAATATAATTGCAAAAAATTGTTTATTTCATTTGTCAATAAACAATTTGTTAATTAACTAATAAACGAAAAAATGAAATTAGGTCTGGTTATGTGATTTTGGACTCGATTTCGGATATTTTCAACTCGATGAACACGAATTCGGTAATATAATTGCAAAAAATTGTTTATTTCATTTGTTAATAAAGAATTTGTTAATTAACAAATAAACGAAAAAATGAAATTAGGTCTGGTTATGGGATGTTGGACTCGATTTCGAACATTTTCAACACGATGAACACGAATTTGGTGATTTAATAATTGCAATAAATTGTTTGTTTCATTTGTCAATAAACAATTTCTTAATTAACAAATACACGAAAAAATGAAATTAGGTGGCTATGGGATATTGGACTCGATTTCGGATATTTTTAACTCGATGAACACGAATTCGGTAATATAATTGCAATAAATTGTTCATTTCATTTGTTAATAAAATAAACGAAAAAATGAAATCAGGTCTGGTTATGCTATATTGGACTCGATTTCGGACGTTTTCAACTTGATGAACACGAATTTGGCGATTTAATAATTGCAATAAATTGTTTATTTCATTTGTTAATAAAATAAACGAAAAAATTAAATCAGGTCTGGTTATGCTATATTGGACTCGATTTCGGACATTTTCAACTTGATGAACACGAATTTGATGATTTAATAATTGTTAATTGTTAATTAACAAATTGTTTATCAACAAATGAGATAAACAATTTATTGAAATTATATTACCGAATTCGTGTTCATCGAGTTAAAAATATTCGAAGTCGAGTCCAATATCCCATAACCACTTAATTTAATTTGTTTGTTTATTTGTTAACTAACAAATTGTTTATTAACAAATGAGATAAACAATTTGTTGCAATTATATCAACTAATTCGTGTTCATCGAGTTGAAAATATCCAAAATCGAGTCCAAAATCGCATAACCAGACCTAATTTAATTTTTTCGTTTATTTGTTAAATGATAAATTGTTTATTAACAAACGAAATAAACAATTTATTGCAATTATATCAACAAATTCGTGTTCACCGAGTTAGAAATATCCGAAATGGAGTCTAATATCGCGCAAGCGGGCTAAATTTCATTTGTTCGTTAATTTGTTAATTAACAAATTGTTTATGAACACTGAGTAAGCTTTGTGAACCTTTGTTTATTACTTTAACATTTGAAAATCTTCAATTACTTGCTTTAACCTGTACTTTTTAATTTTTTCTTATAATGCTCTGAGACACGCATTTGTTTAATACTAATTATTGTTTATCAACAATATAAAGAATTAGTCAGAAAAATAAACCCCGCACTTTGTTCTAGACATCATTACGAAGAAAATGAGCCCTCACTGATCAAAATCGGCTCATAACAACAAAATTTAAATATTAATACCTTCATTTACTGGACTAAATATTTGACTCAGAATGTGAAGATTTAGTGCAAAAGGTCTATTTAGTGATATACAGGTTATTAAATCAAAAATCAAAAAACTTTCAAGCACTATTTTGAAACTACTTCATATAGGTATCTTCAATATATGTTTAAGCTATGAGAAAGTAAGTGCGCCGGGGACCTTCATCATAGGCTAACATCTATGGTAATATGATATGAAGTAGTATCAAAATATTATTTGAAAACATGCTCATATCACTTTGATGATGTTTTTTCGATGAAATTCGTCGGTTTTCACAACTTCTTAACGTACATAAAACGTACTGTTTTTACTTTGCACTAGTGCTGTCAGAAAAGTAATTATTCGTTCCTCGGGTACCCGTTACTCTATGAGAATCGGAGTAACGCATATTCGTTGAAAAATCTATTCGGTACTTCAGTTTCTTGTTTATCAAAACATCACACAACAAATATATGCTACACCGCTGATAAACCTTGTCGGAGTCGGGAGATATAGTATTTAGTAGAATCAAAATATTACTTGAATACATGCTCATAATTTTTTTCTTCACTTGTTAAGTCTAGTATAATTCAGTTAGTATGAATGTGCAATTAATAATGCAACACCTTGTATATTGTTATAAGGAAGTGAGTAAGTAGGTACTGTTATTAGAGCTGGAATAATGAAATAGTACCTATAAAATTAGATTAATATACTGTCGACGATCCAGGAGTGATAGTTCAATAGCCGCAATTTATTATTTTCTTCAACGCATTTCTCTAACTAGTGGTAGTAATAAACTGACTAGAGAATCTCCAGGTAGTTTGTACCCTCAACTGAAGGACAATATTCGGCAATAAGAATATAAATTATGAATAAGTTATGGTAGGAAGTGGAATATTTACTTATTTGCCTACGCTTATTCTGAATTGCACAAGTCGTTATCAAAAACTACTTGATGAATCAGGCCTGGTAAAATAACGGCAAATCGAAATTCTCAACTGGAACATCTACATATTTTTAATTTGGTTAAATTTCAGGTCTAGTTTAATTATTTCCACAATAAGAATTCTCTATAAAACGATAAATTTAAACACTCCTTCACCTGTCTTTCACAATTTTGGAGAGATGAATGAAAATTAGAAACTGAGATTCGAACATAACTCGCAAATAAAATTGATCCAATTCTGAATTATAATTCAAAATCAATTGAATAATTAATTTTCATTATTCACGATACTAATTGATAATATGTCACCAATTTCTATCAATTTTTTAGAACCATTTATATCTTCAAAAGAACTTCGGAAGAAAGGAATAGCAATGAGGAAGTTTACCTTAATTTTGAATTATTCGTTAAATTTTCATACATCTACAATTAATTTGGAAGAAGTTTACAAATACACGCTACTTAGGTCATATGAAAAATAAAAAAAGTGAAACAATGGAATTCGGATTGCAATTGCTGTTAGTGTCAAGATCTAAAATTTATTTACAAATTAAGCAACGATTCAACACCGATTTCGGAATCAGTGCACTCATTGATATTAGCCATCCTATTGATGTATTACCTATTTCTCCTAATTATTCCCTTTTAATCAGAACCATTTTGATTTGTATATTTGATCTGTTGATCTGTCAAAATTATTCTAAAGTCTTCTTGGTATAATAGCATCATTTGTTCAATTCAAACTTATGTATCTGACCAGTTTAATTGTTTATATTGTTAATAAACAATAATTAGTGTTAAACAAATGCGTGTCTCAGGAGTATTATAAGAAAAAATAAAAAAGTACAGGTTTTAAGCAAGTAATTGAATATTTTCAAGTTTTGAAGTAATGAACAAAGGTTAACAAAGATTACTCAATGTTCATAAACAATTTGTTAATTAACAAATAAACGAAAAAATGAAATTAGGTCTGGTTATGGGATATTGGACTCGATTTCGGATATTTTTAACTCGATGAACACGAATTCGGTACAATTACAATAAATTGTTTATTTCATTTGTTAATAAACAATTTGTTAATTGAAAAATAAACGAAAAAATGAAATTAGATGGTTATGGGATATTGGCCTCGACTTCGGAAATTTTTAACTCGATGAACACGAATTCGGTAATATAATTGCAATAAATTGTTTATTTCATTGGTTAATAAATTAAACGAAAAAATGAAATTAGGTCTGGTTATGCGATATTGGACTCGATTTCGGACATTTTGATCTTGATGAACACGAATTTGGTGATTTAATAATTGCAATAAATTATTTATTTCATTTGTTGATAAACAATTTGTTAATTAACAAATAAACGAAAAAATGAAATTAGGTGATTATGGGATATTGGACTCAATTTCGGATATTTTTAATTCGATGAACACGAATTCATCGAGTTAAAAATATCCGAAATCGAGTCTAATATCGCGCAAGTGGGCTAAATTCAATTTTTTAATTAAATTGTTAATCAACACTTCGTGAACCTTTGTTTATTACTTTAACACTTGAAAATATTCAATTACTTACTTAAGACCTGTACTTTTTAATTTTTTCTTATAATGCTCTGAGACACGCATTTGTTTAATACTAATTATTGTTTATTAACAATATAAACAATTAGTCAGAAAAATAAACCCCCGCACTTTGTTCTAGACATCATTCCGAAGAAAATGAGCCCTTACTGATCAAAATCGGCTCATAACAAAAAAATTTAAATATTAATACCTTCATTCACTGGACTAAATATTTGACGTGAAGATTAGTGCAAAAGGTTTCTATTTAGTGATATACAGGTTATAAAATCAAAAATCAAAAAAACTTTCAAGTACTGTTTTGAAACTACTTCATATATCTTCAATATATGTTTAAGCTATTTTACCTTGAAAAATTAAAATTTTCAAGGTACCTCTTCATAATGAGAAAGTAAGTGCGCCGATGACCTTCAACATAGGCTAACATATATGGTAATATGATATGAAGTAGTATCAAAATATTACTTGAAAACATGCTCATATCACTTTGATGATGTTTTTTCGATGAAGTTCGTCGGTTTCCACAACTTCTAAACGTACACAAAACGTACTGTTTTTACTTTGCACTAGTTCTGTCAGAAAAGTAACTATTCGTTACTCGGGTACCCGTTACTCTATGAGAATCGGAGTAACGCATAGTCGTT
This sequence comes from Endomychus coccineus, assembly GCA_958510875.1. Classification (NCBI taxonomy): domain Eukaryota; kingdom Metazoa; phylum Arthropoda; class Insecta; order Coleoptera; family Endomychidae; genus Endomychus; species Endomychus coccineus. The sequence goes on along the minus strand of OY294068.1, from coordinate 153,156,358 downwards.
GAAAAATCTATTCGGTACTTCAGTTACTTGTTTATCAAAACATCACACAACAAATATATGCTAAACCGCTGATGAACCTTGTCGGAGTCCGGAGATATAGTCGAGGAAAATTAACACAAAAATAGGCCAAAGGTCCGAAAACCTGTGCAGTAAGACGGATCGAGATGCGGTTTTTTGCATCCGATTCCTTGATGCATTTACTCCATTTGCCCACTTTCTGAGTCTCATACAAATGAGAAACTGCATTTCTGCATTGAAAAAATGCATTTTTTCATGTGCAATTTTTGAAGCAAATAAAAAATTCATTATTCGGTAATGCATTGTCGAAATCGACCCAAATTTCTTATTCTTAATTATAAATATAAATAACTTTTTTATATTCAAAAACCATAAAAATTCAATAATTTCATTAATAAAATTTCTTATAACAAATAAAAATGAAGAATAGTCAAAATATACCTATATAATTTCATCTAAATAACGATAAAGGTGAAAATTTTTTCGATTGAATAAAGTTGTATTCACTAACATCATTTATTTATTTACATTATTTATTTCAAACTTTCAATTATACCTGTAAAAATTGAAGAAGCCAATTTTCATCAAAAATTTGAGATAGTCCCGATTGAACATTTCTGACTTTCAGGTTTGTAATTGATATTGCGATTTTTCTGACTTTGTTAATACATATGCCATATTAGTAGAGTAATATTTAATTCGTTTGCTATTCTTTGTTTTGGTTTTTCTAGTAAGTTTTGTATTTTAATATTTCTAATTCAAACTTCAACATTACTGATTTTAAAATGTACCTAAATTATATATTGGAAGACTCTGTACGAATCGTTGGAGACAAATCTACCTGAATATACCCTACTAAGATGTTAAAGAGACTTTATTGCTGCCGTCGACCGTCGTTTAGTTCACTTCAATTGGGCGTGTGTATTGTAGAGGGCGCGTTTTCACAGATGAATCCACAGTTCAGGTTATATATTGGTATGCAATAGCCTGTATTGTGGAATACGATACACATTTGCTTTTATACATTTGGCGCCAATATCTTCCACTTTAATGTTGCTGTACATCATATAGAGGCGCGAAGTTGCATCGGATTCAAATTTCTGGGACTATAGGTACCTGAAATATGACTTTAGCTGTAGCATCCGAGTGTATGATGCCACAAGTAGAACGGACGCCACAGTGCAGGGTTATGCACACACAAGATGCCACAGTTAATTCAACACAAACACACATATACATACACACATCCACCATATCATCCCAAAACAGATACATCCATAAAAATCCGAAAAAAAGAAACTTGTATTTATTTATATTAATTATACAGAAAGTAAAAAGTGGAATAAATCAAATATGGACATATCTTTTGTTTTGAAATCCCCGTGTAGATTTTTACTAGTTTCCGAAAGCGACAAACTATTTTCGTAACGTCAATTTGTTATGCTTGACAAGTGAGAATTAAACTAGTTGGAAAGTTATGCTAAAGATAAACGTATTTACACGGAACGTAGCTTTTTCCCTTAGATAGAATTGATAAACGGTGAGAGCAAATTCATTGTAAAAAGTGTTCAATTAAAGAGTACTTACAGTAACTGCAAATAGCTCGAGCTAAACCTGTAAATTCACCTATACATGCAGGTAATCTATTTTTAATGGTCTGGATAGCATTAACTGAAACTTAATGCATTTTCGCAAGTAAATTTCAATGGTCGGCTCGTTTTGTGGAAGTCAATAACTTATCTCGACTTTCTTCCACATTTCCTGAGCATTGCGTTTTGCAATACCATAAATCTAAAGTTCTGTAGAAGCCGGCTTACAGCTTGTTTTCGTTCCATAATGAGCAGGGTATCACATTACAAAGTCTATTATTTCTAATTCTAGCTTCCCGACGAGTTTTCCAGACCCTATTGAGAACATTCAAAAGTCGACAACCAGATTTACGATATCAGCTTGATAACAAATCAACCTTTCACTAAAACAGGTGTGCGTCTGTCTATAAAAGAGTTGAACTTGAACCTTTTCAAGGCCATTACCATTATAAATGAACTGCGGTCGAAAGATCAGTAACTTATATATCGCGAATGATTAGAAATAGATAGAGCCGTTTGAAGACAATTGATTCTGATCTTTCTGATTTTATAATAATATTTTGAATTATCACTTTCGATTGTCTATTTAATTCAATCTGAAAAAATTATCTGTTACATTTTTGACAGAAACAGTTCTGAAATCAAATTCCTTAGTTATCTTAAACTTAATTAGTAATATAAATGAAATGTAAATCACAGAATAACTAATTCATAGGATTATCATATTTATTCAAATTTGTAGAATAGTATCTTCTGTATTTTATTAACGGAATTCTATTCATGTCAAGCACACCAATTTGAAAATTCTTCGGAATCTCATGTGGAAATTGAATTTTTTTGTTCATTGGTTTGAGTTTGGTGATTCTAACTCCCACGTAAACAATGATTTTCTCCTTGTTTTGAATGATGAGTGGACACATTTTCATCAAGATCGGTATTTGTCTATTTCAAGGAGTGAGAAACGGGGTTGGGGTTAAAACCTATGCATTTCAGGCATGAGAACAAGATACATGGTTGGATGCGCATGTGTTCTTCATTCGTAACCAGAAAAACACGGTTGTCATTATGGTTAAATACCGTTCTATAATTTCATTTGAAAATGAGAAGATGGATGTCAGTTCCTATTCTACCCACTTGAATTAAACCAAACAATGGAATATTTATCACGGAGTAAAAGCTTGCTAGACAAGAATATTAGCTTACCGAACGAGTAGGTGGTAAAGAACTCTCCTTTTTTCTGAAGGTAAATAGTTTTTATGAAACTATTCAAGCATCGGTATCCCCACGCGCAAGGCTTATAAATTATTTCCAATTTAGAATACCGTAGGCAGACCCCACCCATACGTCATTAAAGCGACCTGTAGGAATAAGACTAGGTGAAGGTTCTTTTCAACTCCACGTCGATTCCCTTCAGGGGAAAAGTTCCGCTGTCCAACTCAGTTGACCCCACCCATACGTCATTAAAGCGACCTGTAGGAATAAGACTAGGTGAAGGTTCTTTTCAACTCCACGTCGATTCCCTTCAGGGGAAAAGTTCCGCTGTCCAACTCAGTTGAGCAAACTTCCTTGCTGGCTCAGAAGTCGGTGCCCCGGATACGAGATATCGGGTTACGCGACATATCAAGATATAATAATTAATAAATTCTTCCGAATTAAATTGAATTATTTCAAAGGACTTAAAAGTAATAATTTTTCGGATTGAACCAAAATTTCACATCCATCATGGCAACCACTTTACTAGTCTATGACCCCACGTACTCATGTGTATGTAAAAGGCGTTCCACAGTGAAGCCTCAAACGTCTTGAAAGTTTGAATCTGCCGTCATTTTAAATATACGAGACAGAAATTGTGGATACGGTCAATAAGGAACGGCGAATAGTAGGTTGTGATTGGTCTTGAAATACATTCTGTTCCCATATGTTTCCTCTGGGAGCTTAAAGTTTGGTGAGTGCATTTTACACTAATATACTGCGCAGTAAGAAATTCTATATATGCATGAGCAACTTATCTGGATAGTCCAAAGTAATCATTTAGTTCCGCCATACTTTGAAATTCATATCCGAGCTGCATGGAAAAGCGGAGAGAATATAAAGGTTTAGGTTAAACCGATAATGCTGTTCTTACAAAGTTTTATCAGATTCTCCGGATTGAGCAATGTATTTCTAAGGAATTCTGATTCGTTCGTTCTATATTCTAAGAATTTCCATAAATTGCATAATTTGATAATTCTACAACAATGATTGTCGTAATATTGGGCTATTTTGATCGCTCACTGATACACACATTTCCGAATAAATATGCAAATTTTGTATTCGAAGAAAACTGGTAAATGTATTCCGGGTGCTAGTGATTGTAAATTCGTAAGGATAACTCAATCTTGAGTCTCGTTATGTTATGGAAAATAATCCTAAATATATATTGATGTACCGTCTTCAACTTTATATAAGCCTGAATACAATATAGACCTCCTTATAGACCTCGACCAAATCTTATGGAAATTTATATTCTGATATAGAATGTATTTGCAAGGCATATTGAAAAAATCAGTTTCTCTGTTTTTTTCATTGGAAAGCTCAAAACAACAAGTAGATATTCTACATGATTTTAACGCTACAGGGCATAGTGGAATGAAACATGAACTAGACGTTTAATATCATGAATTTAATGTGATTCAGAAAGTTTTGTAATTTCACTCTGCTCCAATTGAGTTAGTCAGTGACGTCCTATTTTAATTCATGAATGAACACATTGTTTTTATGCAATAAATATACAGGCTATATGGAAAGAAGTGTTAGAAGGTTCAGGATCTCATTCTACAAGCATGAATAGGAAAAAAAAGTTCTGAAAATGCTTCTTGAGATATATTATTGTCCCAGAACAATTTGATTGAATTTTTATTTCAGGAACGTGTTCATTTTTTGATATAGAATTCGGGATACGGCATGATATTATATAATAGTTTTGTACAGTATTGATCATATTTGCCCAACAAGGTTGAGGCATTCTTATTATGCTTTCCGAGACGAAGTCAAGAGTATATTTCATTTACTCAAGCTATTTCTAAAATCGTTAAAAAATTCCTCCAGCATAGAATTCTTCATCGAATTTGAAGCAACTCTGTCTGTCTGGATATCCGTCACGAAATGCTTGTCTACAAGATAAGTCAAGGTCCTTTGATATTCAAATTTTGAAAAACGATCATTCGCTTTCGAGTGACGAACCCTATTGTTAGGAGATACACCTTTCTCTGAATGACTGAAAATTAAAAAAATTATAGATCTCAAAGTATACAATGAATCGATACAAAACTTTCACAGTGAATGCAAGTTATTTCAAAACTGCTTTCAGTCTACATTTCGACCAATGATTTTGAAAATGTTTTATGAATTTCATCATTAAGAACATGATATTCATTTATGGTTTTTATAATAGTAACGCTCGAGCCGCAAAAAGGGTGTATGTTCAGGTATTTTCGAGTTTTCAATTATATGGGATGTATACTTCCAACAACAGTGAAAATGAACGAGCATATTGGAAGGCAACAATTGAATATGGAACAGCATATGGTTAACATGGTTAAAGATAATCTAAAAATAAGCACCAGAACTATTGGTAATTCCCTAAGTGTACCTCGCGTTACTGTTTGATGACGAATGAAAAAACGTTGTCTATACCTACACTGAATATGGATAAAAAACCGAAATTGCATTCAAGTAGATGGATTTTTCAAAATTCTGAATTTTACATGAATGTTTATTTACCTATGAGACCCAATTCGCAAGGGATGGGCAAGAGAAATCTTGGCATTTCATTTCGACCTGGTCTCCTCATTTTAGGGGTCTTTGGGAGGCTTAAATCAACTGAGGCTCATTTGAAAAGAGTCATAGGTGATGCGCGTTTGACCTTTGAACATATGTACACGGTTTTAGCACAAATTGAAGCAGTCCTTAATTCTCGTCCTTTAAATCGAATGTCATCTGATCCAAATGATCTTGAACCCTCAACCCCAGCACATTTTTTGATTGGAAGACCTCTCACAGCACTTCCCGATCCATCGATGTCTCACATACCAGGAAATAGATTATCGATCCATCAACGAATGCAAAACATGGCGCAACATCACTGGAAGCGATTTTAGTATTAATTGAAAAATTCGCATATTTGGGCCAAAGAAAAATTTTTTGTTACTAGAGAGTCTCATTTGGCTTATAATATAATAACGGACCTCACATATTCCCTCATAAACTAACCGGCGAAGGTTACATACATTCTCTTGAAAATATTCTGCGAGTTTTGAAGCAGATGTGGACCTTGCCAGAACGTATTTTCAAGATGATTGAACGATACCGCATTATAGGTTAAAGATTTTCTGAACGATCGTTTCCCCAACTCCAAGGTCACCCTACTTCAATCCTCTAGTTTCTTGTAGTTGGAAGTCGATTTCGGATTAATTCTGGGTCGTAGAAGCATGATAATACGTGGACGTTTCGCTAACCACCACAGTTAATATTCGCAGGAAATGCTGAAACATTTTCTACTGCGATATTAATAGCTGAATACTTTTGCGGTTGATGATTCACATATTTTGTACCGAATACTGATATTATCGTTTTTCGTGAGAGGAGGAATACTTTAATGGAGAAATTCACAAATGTTGGATTAAGATTAGATTGAATTAAATCATAACACTTTTTTCTACGACTACATCGAAATATGTCCATATGCTAGTGAATTGAATCATGAATCATGAATCATCACATTTTGCACAAAATATTTCATTGCATAGCGGATCTGACATGATATGATTCATATCGCATTTGTTGCCTAGCAACGGATGCAATATGACCCATTATATGTTAGGAGGTGGTCCTTTGAGGCTTGTGGCCGGCGTTTTCGATAATATGACAGTTACGGGGGATATCTCAATGAATGCTATCAATATTTCATAATTTATTAGAATATTAAACGAAAATGGTAAATTTTCGTAGAAAAATAACTCGCACAAAATGGCTATTTTGCACTCATACGAATGACAAACTTTCACACTATTGTGGAATAACCCGGTTTTGTGCTTATTGCACAATATACTATCATTCAATGTATCAGACACTTATTGACAATAACATAGAGAAAACTTCACTCTCGGATCAATTCACTTATATCAAGCAAGTACTGATTCTGATTCTGCTTTCAACAATAATTGCTACGTGCTCCGTTGTTTTGATCTAACAAAACCACGTAGGTTGTAGGTTCATAAGTTAGTGATTTTCCGTGAATAAAATGAAAGATTGTCATCAATCTCATTCTGTGGAGGAAGTGAGGGAATCTGACATTTGCTCCAAATATGAATCCTGGTCACCTAGATTTAAATCCTCAGAAAAATTTACTTAAATTGTTAAATCGTATTTGGTGAATACTATGAGATGTAATTTTGATTAACCCTTCCTACATCAACCAACACATACCAATATCCACATATAATTCGTAATAATTGAGTTATGAACCGAGATTGGGAATTAACATGTTTTCACTTGGAAAATGGAACATTCCGACAAAAGGACGGAAGGGTTAACGCTTAGGAAATGCTCATGCAATTTTCATGAGCTTGTAACGCATTGTGGATATCATTTACTGAATGGGGTTACACGCCTCCTCCATTTATAACTGAAATTTAATCAAAGCTGTTGGTTTTCTTCATATCCTCATAAAAAGGTGACTTTTGGAACAAACTGATTCTTTAGCGAATTCTTTGTTTCTATATTAATTTTGAACATTGAATGTGATAAGAAGATTTACATTTATGTGGATGTTACCTACATTGAAAAGATGAACATGAAGTACAAGAAGAACGAAATGATAATAATGATGATAATATATCCGAATATTCACTACAGTCTATGTAAAAGTGTTTCCGGCATTACTCCAGCATGGTCTGAATCATTAATTTATTCTCAAAAATGCACTATATTAGGCAAATAGGGAAAGGAAACTTGAATTTACGCTGATGTAAATGAAGAATTATTATTAAGTAGACACCTAATCTGGGAAATTCTTGGCTTCCTAACGTTTTGCCAACTGTTACGGTGACATCTTAAAGGCAGGCGTGAGGTTCCAACTGGAACTGATTCTTCTGGTTTCCGTAACGCGATATTTAGTGCTGCTCAGTCCACTGCCTTTGTTCTTGTTGTTGGTGGTTTGAGAACATAACCCCTCTGTTGTGTGATCATGTGCGGAGTGTTATTTTCAAGGATGGATTTCCATATATTGGGGAAGTGATATAATAAATATTCTAAGCCGGGACTAGAGATATCATATTTCACTTGGGAACCTCCCTATCCACTTCGCATGTGATAACAAAATGGAGATCAGAGCAGATGAACAAAGGCAGTAGACTAGGTATCGAGAAATATTCAGACAATTAATAGCGCTACAGAAACCATCAGAATCAGTGTCAGTTGAAGTCTCAAGCATTCCTTGAAGATGCCACTGTAATATTTGTAGAAACGTATGCATCGAATCGTGCTGCTGTGACACAGGATTCGAAGATCCGAAAATTTTCAAACGATTAGCTGTCCACGGAATAAGATAATTTTGTTCGTTTTTGTTCCGATAATTATTGAATAAGTTGTGATCACGGTCGTAGATACAGGTCTGGAAACTCGCGGCTGTTTCCTATGTGAGAAGTGAGTCCGCTAAGCGTCGACTGTCGCATAGTACCAAAAATCGTCACATAGGAATATTCTCTGACAACTGTCAGTTGACTTGTAAACACAAGGAATACCTGCGTTTTTAGAAACAAATTACGAAATCGTGCATTGTGCCGAAATGCAAAATGGGGTACAAAAGTGTAAAGCAACAAACTTCTGTTTCTAAAGTGCCGAAAGATGCGGAAATGCGAAAAAGTGGATGCTTGCGATTCCGGAAAGAAATCGTTTTAACGAGGTCTTTTACGTGTGCGAAAGAGGGGAAGTTATTTTTAAGGTGAGTAATACATTTTGACAAGAGTAACAGTTCTATTCCTCTCTCAAATCAGAATACTTAGTAACACTGCTTGCGATTCCGGAAAGAAATCGTTTCACCGATCCAAGCGCTAGCTAGTGGCTGAGCGAGGGACTACGAGTTTGGCGACGCGTAAGAGACTCATGTCAAACATACGAGACGCCAGATCTGTATGTACGACCGTGGTAGTGATCAATCGATCTTTCTCACTCCTCTCACTTTTACAGCAAAATAATTTTCGAACACTCCTGGGGTCAAATGTGAATGATTGTAGGAACAGAAAATACATTGAAAATGATATACAAACTATAGTCTATATAATGTATTTCACAATTCTGTCTTATACACACCTACTGTCAGCTTGACTTTCCAATTATTCACTCTATGATATAACCTATTTTTTACTAGCACATGCTGTCAAATAGACTATCGATATACAAACCATGGTCTATATAATGTATTTTTTCCTCTACTAGCTGTGAAGTTGACAATCATTGCGTCTCCTAGCCTGCTGAGAAGTTGAATTTCTCTAGTAGTGGTTAATAATTTTTTCTATTGTTGACCCAGATTAATAATGAACAAACTCAAATGTTTTGAGAATCCAGGGATAGTTGTTTAACAAAAACTTGTGCAACGTGATTTTGTATACCAAGGAGATTGTCTTTAACGTATTTGCTGCTTGAAATTACCTAACACGATAAAATTATTTGGATAAAAAAATGCCATTAGTTTAGAATTCGCGCTCAACATGAATGACTGATGACATTTGTGAATCGTGACCGTAACCTACAACGAGTGCCGGACAGAGCCAAGCTTGGTTATGTTACAAAACTATTTAAACAAAATGAGAGTCAGACCACGAGAACACAGAATTACCAGAAGATGACATTGGATAAAACTGATTATTTTTCAAGTGCTTGCTACAGGCTACAGATAATAGATGGTTTTGTAAATTTTAGGTTAGTATTCGACTAAGTGAAAACAAGATTTCAGTAGTGAAAACGATAGAAAAGGGAAATAGTTGATCTCAACATAGAATAATGTGCCCATAAAGTAGAGACCTTTTTATCACTTGCATAATCGTGGAAGTATGCCAGTAGTAAGTAGGAATCATCTCTGCGTTTTTGGTACTGCACCAAACTGTCTGTACAGTAACTTTTTCTGCGATTTCTCACATTTCTGGCGGTTTGCAATTTAAATTTTCCCTCATTTCGGCTTTTCACATGTATACGTAATGTATACGTAAATATTTCAACAATATTGTTTTTGAGGAATGTCATTTAATTGAAATGTCAAAATTGATTTCCAGCCTACTTAATTTTTATGAAACAGAAATTACGCAAGCATACGTATCAAATTGTTTACTCTATTTAACTTAAAAATATTAATTTCTAGTTTAATGTGCTAGTAGTAGAAAAAATAGTATATACACCACGGTGGTGAAGACATTTATAGACCTCGCACCTTATTCCGCTCGGGGCAAAGCCCCTCGCGAAATAATCTTGATGCTCGGTCAATAATAATAGTCTTCAACACCTTGGTGTATAATATACTATTTTCCACTACTATCTGTGAAGTTGATAATTATTGCATCTCCTAGCCTGCTGAGAAGTTGAATTTCTCTAGTAGTGGTTAATAATTTTTTCTATTGTTGACCTAGGTTAATAATGAACAAACTCAAATGTTTTGAGAATCCAGGGATAGTTGTTTAACAAAAACTTGTGCAACGTAATTTTGTATACCAAGGAGATTGTCTTTAACGTATTTGCTGCTTGAAATTACCTAACAGGATAAAATTATTTGAATAAGAAAATGCCATTAGTTTAAAATTCGCGCATAACCAATACTGACTGATGACATCGATATCGATGACATTCCGCAACTACAAAATGAAATACGCTAGAAGTACGTTTTCACTAATTCCAGCAGCGCCTTTCCTTATACACCAATGTTGAAAAGTTTCGTAAGTTTTCAAATACACGCTTTTAGATTTTTGGGGCAGTAGTTCGGCATTCAATTTCTCTGCAACTTCCCGCATTTCAGGCGGTGTGCAATCAATTTCTAACATATCCATTTAAAAAGACACCCAAACAAGATAATTACAAACGTTTGAAAATAAGTTTTTATTAGTGGAAATGTCAATCTGCATCAGACTACTTGATTTTTGTTTTATTAGTGGAAAGGCGAATTTGCTTTCCTGTGCTACGTGATTTTTACAAGAAAATTTTTTATTTTTATCTCTTGCCTTAAATTTGGTTAGTAGTGGAAAAAATATTATATACACCACGGTGGTGAAGACATATATAGACCTCGCACCTCATTCCGCTCGGGGCAAGGCCCCTCGCGAAACAATCTTGATGCTTGATAATATTTCTCTTCAACACCTTGGTGTATAATATACTATTATTTCTGACCGAGATATTATAAGCTTATATCGTCATAGTTACGCTATCAATAAAGAGGGTCATACCTCCCTTGAGACATTATAGATTCTATAATTCCCTCTAGTTCATTGAACTTGGTGATATCTCTTTTCTCATGCATAGTCACCATCGATTTCAGCATTGACCATTTAGTCCATAAAAAATTCGGACTATACGTTTCTGACTGCAACGAATAAACACAATTACTACAAAATCTACCGAAAAACATAGAACATTTCTTACCAGTTCTTGAAAATATGCCAGAAATACAGTTTCAGTGGCATCTTCTGGCATAACATTTTTCCGTGTCAGCCACTCCAGATATATGTTATATTCCTTTATGTATACGGCTTCACTTTTCGATTTAAATGATGATTCTCTTGCTTTTTCAGCATTTTTCAAAATATCCTCCATTGTATTTGGGGTAGAAAACACGTTTTTAACGCAAACACAGCTTGATAATAAAGCTTTGTTTGTAAACAGTAACATAGCAACAGCCTAGCAACAAAAAAACTCCTATAATCAACGGTACCTGATTCAAATATAGCGGGAAGGTAATGAATTGGTGCATTTATTCCTTTTTAAAAATGAACAAAATTTTATTGAAATCGGTCAGAAATAAAATTATCTATGTACCACGGGAATTAATGAGCCTTAATAACTCAGGCAAACTTTGCCATCGGTAATTAAGGCCCTTAGTTCCCTTGAAACATAAATAACTATTACAATTCTGTCTTATACACACCTACTGTCAGCTTGACTTCCAAATTATTCTCACTATGATATAACCTATTTCACAGATTGATAGCATAAAATAGACTGTCACTCCACATTTTTTTAGGCCGATTACAATACTTCCCTTACACTATATACTATGGATAGTGAGGAAAATAAAAATAAAGAATTGTATGTCCTTGAATTTTGAAAATTACAGGCAATCTAATTACAATCACCTAATTAGATATGGTATCACTTATGACATGAGATATATTGAATATTAACCGATTCATTTCAAAGGAACCGGTTCTAACCTTACTTCAACTGCCTTCAATCCTCGAATATCATGCTAGTTGAGACATGCAAATTGTCGTTGCTGATTTTACCACCCTTTGCCTACAGAATAATCAACAGGATGTCATTGCTCTTGCAGATTAGAAGCATCATTATATAATTCCTAGAGAGATACTCTCCGAAGCTAGAACTGTGATAGATTCATTCATACTTACGAGTAGCTCTTGATTCCCATTGAGATTTTCAATAAAATAATTTCTTTAAAGCAAAATTGTGGAGCTATATTCTTACATATCATTTGAAGGATACAACAAATGATATAATGATCATTCGAAGAATAGTTCTTTTGAAAACCATCCAGGCACACCATGAAGTTTCTGCTATTTGCGAAATCTTAACAGAGTTTGACCTAAATAATCATTAAGCGGTGTTGCCTAACAAGTGGTACCAAGTTTTCAATCATACTTACAGCGTTGCCAATAACGAGTAATTATGACTCGGCGACAAAGAGGTCCGTTGGTTTTCTTTGTCATACTTCATGTAATCATTGCAACAAGTCAAATGGAGTTTTATGAATGAGATGTTTCGTCTCCTTAGGATGATATGTCTATGGTTTGACACTATTTCACCTGTCATCTATTCGACAGTTTAATCATGGTCAACGCCCTAGCTTAATGATTCACATCACAGAGTGAACACACTTCGATAACGTCACTTCAATCTTAAAACGAGAATTTTTGGTAATTTCTGCAGGTTAAATATATACGTGTGATATAATTATAACCAGAAAAATACGGTGGTCTTATGGTTCAATAAAATACCATGACTCCATTTGAAAAAATAAAGATAGATGACAGAAATTTCACTCTAAATGTGGTTACCGTACTCGAAAACATTATAATTTTCACAAATCTAAAATGATCTGCAAAATGTTCAATCCATACTAGCAATAGGAACTGGGCAATCGTTTTTACAGTAGGTTACGCACGCGTATACACTCACACATACCTTATTTCAAAAATAGTCTAGATCGATTCGAAAATGCTCAAAACGAAGGTATCCGAGGAATTACAATACTTCTAGTAAAATGTCTCCTCGACATCTCTTTATGCATTATGCTGTACAATTTCTCAAATTTTGTCTCAAATGCAGTCTCGTATTTGAAATGTTTGCAAATAACCTTAGGAAGTGTTGAAAGTTATCTGGAACGTAATCAGACCATCAGATGTCATACATAATTGTGTGCAAAATGAAACATACAGAGCCCTATTAATATAAAGTTGATGATGAAACCATAAGAAAATCATAAGGAAGCTTCTTAAAAGTTACCGAGGAGGAGTGTTCTTATTTTGTTCCATTCCTGAGGGTAACACTGAAAAAAAATGAAAAAAAAATGTTTCTTCCAAAATTACTCCAAAGACAAAAATAGTATAGGAAATTCGAAAATTTTATACTTCCATATGACTGTTACAGTTTCCTATATCTTCGTGATAGATACCCTCATCTTGGACACACTTTACATTTTGACTACACGTCAGGAAACCTATAATGTTGGGGTGGAGACATACATTGGATGTATACGTAATGTCGGATACTTCGAAGTAATACAATATAGTTACCTGTATCATGTTTAGCTTCTTTCACTAAGTGAGCAATTATCGATCCAAGAATTGATTTTCTTTTCCAGAAATAACCTGAGTAAGTCACGTTCCATCCAGCAACTAAATCTAACTCACTCATCTGCTTCCAACTTGTGTTGTATTAACCAAGCTGTGAACTAACCCACGATCACCTCTCACGTTATCGTGAACTCCGAATAAACTTTCATTTCCTAATCTCCTGAAGATTTTTTCTTAACTTGATTCCGTGAACGAATAAGGTTATCAACAATTGCGTTGTGTAAAGATCTGATTTTTCATATTATCGTAAGCTGGTGTATTTCTTGAACCGTACAATCTAATCATGCTCATGAAATGGAGAAAATTTCAAATCAGATAAAGATATCGTTCCAGTTCCAGATTAAAATCCTTAGATGTAACCTGGAAACACGACGAATCATGTGGAATTTCATTCATCCATATTGTAAGGCTTTTGTTCGAATGTTATGATTGATTTACCCATGCACTTTTATGTTGCGATTGATGTGTAAATTGAAAATAAGCGTTTCCACTTCGAAATTAATATTCCTATCAGAACAAAGGGGGACCACTAATCCTCCTAATTCGATCTAATTGGATTCTGAAATATAATGTGTGCCTCTCAAACCGGAAAGATTGTGCGGAATTGGCGAGTTCTGGCATACACTTGTCATTTCAAACTTTTAGTCGCAATTTCACCATGAACTTGTAAATTTTATTTTAAAACTAAAAATTTGGGACAACTTTTAACTCCTGTTCTTTACTGCGTTAGAAACTTCCTCTGAAAGTTAAGCAACGAGTTATCAATTCAACAATTTGTGTATTGGTATTAATCCATAAACAAAAGAATTTACATATTACAAGATGAATATCAATGGATAAAACTAACGGTCCACTACCTAAATGTATTTTAATCAGGAAATGTATTGAAATTAATACATAAATGGAATAGAAGTTTGTTGGGAGCTGAATGGTGTCAAGTATCTCAAGATGGTATCTCAAATGTCATCAAAAATAATTGAAAAATATGTTTGGAATTTGTCTTCCGTTAGTTTATCCGTTACAGAGTTTATTGAGCTACAAGCACTTTTTGGTAAATTATTACAGTCTTTTGGAAGATTGACACTTCTATTTTTTTTTTGGTTCTTCAGGTTGAACAGTGATAGCTACTTCATTAATCCAAGACAACTGTTTCGCTCTTCTCATGAGCCCGTCATCAACCATATTCGGAAGTGATATCATCACTACCCCCGGAAATATTTGGCGAATCTAGGTGTTCCAACATCATTTGCTGTAAAGCAAATGTCCTATCAAGAATTCAATTCGCAATGCCACGAATTCATAATATAGTTTTTGCTATTCAAAGAATCAACTAGGAAACAGTTGAAAATACGACCGCCAGGTGACGGCACAAAATGCATAGTGAATTACAAACATATGTATACAAGCTCATACCTACTTTATGGGCTTCAGTTTTTATTTTTTCCACAGGAAAAACAAATTCATGAAGTTCTTCTAGCATGTTAAGAAACAATTCAAAAATTCCGTTGTGGGTTTTCCAATAAATCATGGAATATATCAAAACCTACTACTCATGTAAGTGCTCTGCATATGCGAGTCTTTATTGGTTCCTACTTATTTGTGCTATTCTCACCGACGCGACCGTTTGAACTCTATTATATCATTAATAACGAAATCTAGAGCATTTCATCAATTTGTTCTCTTACTTCCTGGCGGTGAATTTCAGGATATCTGTAAGATTTAGTATATACCGGGGTTTCATCTTTTGTTCGAATATGTTTAATTCGATCAGTGAATGTTAGTTTCTGGTCAATCTGTTTCAGAATGCTAGAATAATCTCTCAGAAGTTGCGTGAGAGCATTTTTCTCTTCATTATTCAAGTGTTTGTGCGGAATTTTGGAAGGCTTATATAATTTGTCTCAATATGGCATAACAGAGGGGTGGTTCAACTATCTTTAATGTTCACTATTGCTTTTAATTTTTTCAAATTGTCTATACCTAAAAGCCAATAAAAATGATCATGACATTTGAAAAGATGAAATTTGAAGTTGACTTCTGATTTGAATAATTCTGGAAGGGAAATAATTAATGAATATTTTTCAACACTAATGCCATGTATGGTCGATATTCTAAAAACGTCTTACTTTATGAAATTCTGATATAATCCACTGGCTGAACCAGGGTTTATAAATGACTTGGTAGTAGGTGTTGTAATTTCTAGGTTCTCCATGCACTTTGAGGGTGTTTCATTATATCAGTTTCGGAGATGGTTGATCAATGACTTCACGTTTGCCTCGTCTCAATGACGCGTTGTCACTGTTCAACCTGGTGAACCAAGTCTTCGTCAAAATGTAATCTGTATCTGTCAAATATTTTATTCAACGCTAAGGATAAAACTGAAATATAGATGGAGCCTGGTGTTTATAAGTTAACATTTGCAGATTGAAATAGTTCATATATAAGTCGCCTTTACTTTTATTTCCAAACCAGATGTAAAGAACATTTCCTCTCATTCCGCATGAATAAAGTACTTTTTGCAGTTCAGTTACAAAATGTCTTTTTTTCACGCTGATTGTTATTGTCAAGAGTGTCAAAATGAGTTTAGTAACAGGAATACATATTGCGACAGATCAATATATATCAATATTTGTATTATGAAATTAAATAGATTATAATAAATATTGAAACTACAAAAATTTTATTGAGAAATTTCTTATCTGATTTGTTATAAATGTTAAAAGTAGTTTTGAAATGTGTTGTCATAGAATCCTCCTGCCTTTTGTTCATTAGAATTATTATATCATACTCGAGACGATACCTCATCTTCATCATTGTTAACAAAATGAGCCACGTAAGGATTCATTGTTAGGCTTGCCAATGTACTTTGAACTTTTGCGATGTTGATCGATGTATTTCGCCGAAGTATCTTCATAACTGTTTTTCTTTTATTATTGATAGATTCGTTAACATTATTTTCAGTAACAGCGTTGGACTTCCATCCACCATGTCTTTTCAACCCTTGTAAATCAGCATCTGACAGTATTGTCAGAACTGCGGAATGCAAATGTCGCAATTCTTCTTGAGATGTCAGAAAATGTGTTGCTTCCAACTGGTTGAATATACATTCTCCGTTTCTATAACCAAGGAAAAACAAATATTTTTTACACGATTTGGACGCATTTAAATATATTTTCGGACAACTGCAGTCATATTAATTGCAGATCATCACCTTCGGTTATTGTAAGATTTCTCGAAGTCTTTGTTTTTGTATCTGGAATGCTTATTTCGATAGACTGCAGTCACTAACGTCTTTGGAGCGTATATTCAGGAGTTCGATTTTTTCGGCAACCTCCTGCTATCCCAACTATTAAAATTACCTTCAAGCCTGAATAAATGATATCATCAGCGTCTATTAAATATCTACTAGGATTTTCTTCACTGGGAGTTTTTGATTGTTCTGGCCAATATTCTTTTGCATTCCTTTTAGAAAATGCAATCAAACTTGTAAACTAAGCACTAAACACATTTTTATTTTGCCGGAGATTGATGTTCGTAACATCGAATAATGACTCCACATTGTCCACGCTTCGAATACTTTTGCTTTGTATGAAAAATAAGCTAGGAGAACTTTTTGTGATACCATTTTTTCAATATTCATGTTCTTCACTACGTACCACTTTCGGAACTCAGGATAGTTCCATACGCTCCTTTTGACTCACTTGGCAGCAAATTTGCTACTACAGCTTCTGCGACTTCTTCAATCGAAGGTAGGTACTCTCCAGACTCGCTCATTTTCAAACACAAAATTGAAATATAAATGCGGATATTTTGACAAGTTTGTTGTTTGTTTACACGCCAATTCGCTATTAAGTGTATTGAATTCGGGGTCTTTACACAGTTTGTTAATCTCCAAACTTTCCAACAGATTCATTAAGTTCTCTTTATTGCAAATATGGAGAATTTTAAGATTATCTATTGCTATTTTATGATTGGAAATATTAAAAAGAAAAAGATTGCTGATTTACTATCGAAGGAAACATGTTCTTTGAAACGAGATTAAAAATTGGAACCCGTCTGTCCAATTGGGAACTCACCACATCCAATCCTGTAAATACCGAATTTTCTGTCTTTTGTTTGGCATTAAATAGTAATTTGCTTAGATTCAAGCCACTAGAAAAAGAAGTTGTAGTAATAAATTTTGAAAAATAGTTACTCGTAATACTGTTTGATAATTCCCCAACATAAGTAAAACATGCATATTTCTTTTCTGGTGTTTTTGTTATGGTTCAATCCCGTAGATACCGAATTATGTGTATTTGTCTGATTTTTTGGCATTATATAGTAATTTGCTCAGATTCAAGCCGCTAGAAAAAGAAGTTGTTATATTAAATTTTGGTAAATAGTTACTCATACTGTTTGATAATTGAGATTTGTTTTTGTTCTTTATGATTAATGATTCGATTAATGAAGTGAAGATATAGGAATATTGTTATTTTTTTATCTTTGAATAACAATTTTCCTATTCAATTCAATATACAGATTGGAGAAACGAAACACTCACATTACTACCACCAGGTGGTCTCGTATAGTTTACAGATGGGTCCAATATAGGTCGTGCTTCTAGGGCACTCACCTTGAAAGGCCAAATATCAGTATCTCAGTGACTCTATGCGCTTCCTGCACGATTTACTTGTGCCATGCGAAACCTGCGAAGAAAATATTCATAGGCGCATTTATATTTGCATAGACAGTCGGTTGGCTCTGGAAGCTTTCAGAACACCCGGAGTCACATCAAGGCATGTTAAAGAATGCAGAGATACACTAGCTGAACTAGCCAGGAGAAATAATGTTGAACTCATTTGAGTCCCTGGACACAGTGAAGTTGGAGGACATGGAATATGGCGTTCGACGCGTCATCGTCCATCAGTCTGGACCGTGGGTTTAACTGCTCCCTGTAATACCGGCCTTATAACTCAACCAGAGAAACTTTGATCTGCTTTATGTATATTTGCAGCCATTAATTGAAGTTTATAGGCCTTGCAATTATCATAAGATAATACAGGGAGTGACCAGCAGTTAGCCGGCATCTGTTTCTTGTTAGGTCGTTAGTGCCCTGTGTGTGCGTAAAAGTCATTTAGCTTGCTTATTTCGGCTCCTTGTCCCGGCGAGGGTCGTCCGGCGCTCCACTTGGACCGGGGCCAATGGTTGCTCTATCAAATTACGTGGGTGTCTCGACCTTCCGGACCAACTGAACAGAGACTGATCTGAATTGTGGCGAGAATCATCAAGCATGAGGCAGGCCAAGCTCTTCATCAAAGAGTCTGTGCCTGGGCTTTCAAAGAAACTCCTTCATCTGAACAGAAAGGACATCAGAGAGATGACTGGAATCCTAACTGGATACTGTCGTCTTAACAAACACCTTCATATTATGGGTATCGCAGATGATCCTATATGTAGGAAATGCAGAGAGCCGGAAGAAACTGCTTCTCACATCCTGTTGGAATGTCCTGGATTGACATCCTTCAGGCACCGTTCCTAGGGAGAATCAAAACTGCTCCCAGAAGAGCTTATGGAAGCCAGCGTTTGCAATATTCTGAGTTTCTGGCGGGCCACAAGCCTGTTAGAATATAATAGGCTACTGACCACTGGGCGCCTGAAGGACCTTACTAAGTGGCCTTAGTGCATTGGACTATGCTCCCTCCCCTCAAATGATGATGATGATGAAGGACGTCCGCCTGTTCATTCCAATGATTTCTTATGTTCTGATAACCAATGCGAGTTTGATTCTGTTCTACACTCTCAAGGTGAGAGAGTTACTGTAAATGCTCCATACTGACGATTGTCGATAACCATCTTCTGTAGGTACAAATTAACTCAGATTAATTTGAGTTCAAATGTCTGATGAGACTCCCGCCAGAAAGAAGTATTCCTCTCCTATGCCATGTTCCTCCAAATAGAGGTGATTTTATGACTTCAAACCACAAAATTCTACTCATTTCATAATTTGAATTATTATAAAATAGGAAGAAGAAGATCTCCTGCTACTATAAACTTCCATTAAAGCAGGTCTTACGCAGTCTTCATCTCTCCCTATTACAATATGATATGAATCTCCTCTTTAGCATGAAACGCAAAAGTTCAAAGAGGAATGTAAATTATATAATTGGGGTTGAAAGCATTGAATTCTCTCTAACCTTGGCGAATGCCAGTCCTTATGTTATTATACTGACGATTTCAATATTTGACTAGCGTATATGCTTACATAAAGTAAATTAAATTGAATTAGTTCCCAAAGGGATATGAAATCTAAAGAATGTGATCCTTCTTCATTGTAAATAACCTCAGGATAAATATGTTGGATTATGTTGCATTAATATCGTCCGGAGAACGCTCCATAAGATATCATGTTGATTCATTTTGGTAACACGGTGTCTTGCCTGAATATTTCAATCATATTAACTCTCCTCCTAATAAGTATTAATGAGAACTCGATTAAGAGAAAAAAGAAACAAATAAATTTATGAACATACTCATTTATTTCATGATGGCTTCTGCCAGATAATAATGATAAGATCTTCCCAGTTCAGATCGATCAGTAAATTAAGTCACAAAATTAAAGTTCCAGATAGTTGTTCAACTCTTGTCATAGAGCTCATCAGTGAAAGGACCAAGTTTGCAATGTTACTGAACGATCTCTGTTGAAGGTAGTCATATAATAACCGGTCAACAACATGGTAATTTATTATATTCATGAACAAAATAAACAACACAGTTTTTATTAAATCAAATAGCAAACAACGTATATAGTCCAGTCGCTGTGCAATTGAGTAACCTACAGATACAAATTAATTTTTTGCACATCTCTCTTTTATGATTCATTCTATGTTTTTCGTGGAGTTGTTCACGAATATGTTAGGTAAAAGTTCGAAAACCTGATGCGTTCCCAGATATTGACCCTTTTTGAGAATTTTCGTCGTCTTTTGAGTTTTAAACGAAAAGAGCCCATTTTATCGGATAAACTGTGGAATAAAAGTTTCAGAAGAAGTCAAAACGCTTCGAATGGTGCCAATTAGGAGTCTATAAGTCGAGAGGGGCCCCCAGCTTTTTTTTTGTTGGTGAAACTAAAATTCAATTACCTATTACAGATTTTGCTTTAGGAACTTTATTTTCTGCTGTTGGTGAAACTAAAATTCAATTACTTATTACAGATTTTGCTTTAGGAACTTTATTTTCTGCTGAAAGGTAGTATCCCATATTTACTTTCGACCTAATTTTCTTTTTTTTGTCTCTCTTTACTTGCGCCAAAATCCGCCATCTTGGAAAAATCGCATTGTTACAATTTCGGCGCCAAAAATAAGTCTTTTGACCCACACTTGATCGTAAATAGAGGAGACTGACTGATAACCTTTATAACATATTCAACTACTTTGCTTGTAAACCAGAGATACGAGGTCATTTCAAAAATGTTGGGCCAAAAAATTCAAACATTTTTAGGTTAGAAAACTCGTTTAAACTACAAATCTTGAATTCAAATAAAGGATCATTTCAAGCATTTGCGGCATTTTTTTGGAAAGGAAATCCAAATATCTACAATCGTATGTTTGGGCCCGTAGTGGGCCCATTGTTTGCCGTTTTTGAAAAAATCAAGATTAATTCACTCTATCCAACCCTAAAACGTCAACCTGTCAGCTCCTTCCTAAAAAATTCTACGGCGAGTTAAAGAAAAAAAAGGACAAAAAAAAATACAGTCGCGCTCGATAGGCGAGCGTCGGTAATATAGATTTCTTAAGAAAATCTATAAATTTTGAATTTTAAATTTTTTTTCATTATTTTGGATAAATCTCATTGAAAAGTAGGGGGAAGGAAATACAATTTTATGATTGAGGATTTAATTAATTATTTTCATTTTATTATACCTGAAGATTAGAAAAAAAGTTATTACAAAAATATGCTTGTGGTCAGATAGAGTTTAGCTTCTTTTTTCAAATTGACCCCGGCTTTTTAAGAAGGGCAAAAAATGAGCCCTCTACGGGCTTCAACATACAATTGGAGATATCTTGAGCTTAAAATATTCTATTCGAATACAAAATTTGGAGCTTACACGAGTTTGCTAAACTAAAAATTTATGATTTTTTTTCGGGCCCCAAATTTTCTAAATGGCCTTCTTCCTCTAGTTCACAAGCAAAGTGGTTGGATATTTCGAATATGTTATAGAGGCCATCGAATTCATCAATATACATTTTGGTTTGAGACAAAAACCCATTTTGAGCGCCGCATTCGTGAATATTGTTTTTTTTTAGTTTTGGGTTGATAGTAAATGAAGTTCCTAAAGCAAAATCTAAAATATAGACGTAAATTTTAATTTTACCAAAAAAAAACATGTAAATGGGCCTTGGATCGGTCTCTCTTGACCTATGAACTGCTAATTAGCGATACGACCTTGGCCACAAGTTCGAGGGACAAATAACTAAATCAGTAGGAATAATCGATATAATTCCACAACAGTTTATGCTTACCAAACTGTATATACAAAAATTTAGGATTGAAATTTGGAAGAGAACAAATGAGATAAAATATTAAAATCTGAAAAGAATATTTCAATATTGAGTTACTTATTGCAGTTATGACAATTTATATTACAAGGTATGAAAAATAGTAGGTAGTCTTATAAAATTATGAAATGGTGTTCGCAGAATCTAAATGAATATCCTGATCAAGAAGTAACAGGATTTACTCGGAGTTCACATAAAGCGGTGAATGAGAATTTCGGCTTCACTTAAGTTCATCCAGATCAATGACTATTCCGTTACCTCACCAAAACCAGTCTCAAAAGACATAACCATTACAAATTTATATGAGAAAGGCCAATGAAAGGTGATACGGAATACCGCACTACGCAGTCACGCGGATAATTGCTGAGTTGAACAAGCCTTAGAGAACGACATAAACCATTCTGACTACTAATTCATTCTGAATGAAGATAGAAGAAATAATATACGAGTAGTAAATGATTATCTAATATAGATTCGATCAAGCAGAAGTGATATGGCGTGGACACGTGGATAAGTTGATTCTCATCTCATTAAAAAATGTTATCAATCAGAGAATATCCTTAACTAGGTTCGGAAACTATTAAACATCAACTCACATGTTCCCTGTCGACAATAATCTTCCAATATAGCAAATTGATATCAAAAAAGAGCTATTGAAAATCTACTTATCCAAGACGTATTCAAATACCAGATGAGATCATTTTGTTTCCGTTTTCTAGTCAACCCTCTCCTCGTATGTAGCACAACCTCACACGAGTTTTCACGCAAGGTTAATAATGGATTATCTATTCAAAGATTGATTTCATTCATGGTCTCATTCCAAGTTTAATCTTCTAAAATTACGTTATTTACTGAACCAGAGGGATTATCCGCAGCTGGAGAAGAATCTGTATTAATTGAATTGCTTTTCTGCTTATATATTTCCATCACTTCTGAAGTACCTGGGTATTAATCATTACTGTTTTTCAAGAGACAGAAACTTGAACCGTCTCTTAACTTGTTCCTACATCTATAAACGTGTTCTATTGCAAACTTGAGAAACAAATTATGGAATATGTTACTTGCTGAAAGATGATAAGTGAATTTTATTGAACTATTCAAGGGTAGTGACTCTTATTTGGTTAACTGATTGCATTCCAATTTCCTTTTGTATTTTGAAATCAATTTATTGATCAAAGATTTGTCGTTACCATTGGTGATTGTGCAACGCAATTTGCTGAAGTTTCTCAACTTCGTTATTATAAGTTTGCTCACTCAAAGGTACGTTCAATAATCTATGAACAAGACTATCAAATGGAGCTACTTCATAGTTAATTAGTGTAACTCAATTCGAAGTTTCAGTGGATATCCTGTATTATGTCGAATTGCGAGTGATTGTCATCTTTCATGATGTTGATATCAAGGAAAGGAAGGAGCTTATCTGTTTCTATTTCCACATCAAATTCGCTATTAAACGTATTCAAAAAGCCATGTTAATCAACTCTTGATTTATAATCGCAAAAATTCAAATGCCAAACTATTGGAAACTGATTCGATTGTGATTTGAAGGAGGTTTCAAGTCCGAATATTGATCACCATTTCTCAAGAAAGTTTATCACTTTTGAATCACAGTAATGACAAATATCTAGGTAACTTAGAAAGGATGGAAAAGTATAAACACAAAAGCATTTTAATTAATTTCCGATTTATATCTAATTGACGGTAACCCATTGTTCACATTATTGTCCAGAAATAATATCTTAACTCGCATATTTCAATTTTCAATTTAATTCACTTTTATGATGGCTGCTTGGCAGCTGAAAGGTCCTGAGTATTTTAACAGTATTTTTTGTGAATAAGGGTAATTGTTTCTCATTTGTAAGGTTGTCACTTAACGTTTCCTTATAACATTAAATGATTTACTCCGGTTTCCAGATCGGTGAGTCCAGACTCCTTGATGTACCTTTTAATTTGTAGTTTGTGTAGACAATTTTGCTTTCTCTCTCTCTTTAGGTTGGTGGCTGCCAAATAAATAGGAGTTCCTTCATAAAATGTTTATTTCCTACTAATGAATTACACACAAAATATTTACAAGTTTCCTGATAATTCACAATAACAATGATAAAATTCTGCGAAACGATACATATAAATTCAAAGCTTTAATTACTCATATGAGGATTTAATTGAATGTGAAATATTCACTATTTGAGGGCAACATACATATTTCCGACAGTGTATTCACCTTTACAGATGTGTTGGTTATCAAACTTATTCCTTATACGCTTCTGTCTACTGATTCTACGCTTTCTAGAACAAACTTTGAACTCTTCGAGATGTCAGTAATGCTTGATGTGCGTCCGGCTGTACATGTGAGGCTTACAGTTGCTGTTCGAAACAAGCGGGTTACGTCTAGAAAAATTAGTTGGATCACATTTCCGCAAACTCTTTCAACTAGGAGTCCGCTATAGTTTAACAAGGAGATTCGCAAGAGTCGGACTCAACACTTTGAACTACAGGGTTTATTCCTTATTTGTGCTACGTCTGACTGACATGATTTACGAACCTGAACTTAACATTTCAATTAATTTATTCTTGGTATGGAATTCGGAGAGAGTGACATAATATAGCAAGACAAAGTGATTATCAGGAGTCGAATACAATTCCTCCAACTACTAGGGTTTTGCCTTGTGAATGCTATCGGTGTCGTGCAATTACTGATAAGCCAAAGAATATGTACGGACTCACTCTCCTCAATAATCTCCATATGCACACTGTATACCGCCAATCCCCTTATACAAAACATACATAGAATCCACACCAACATTTCCACATCAGACAAAACAATCACGTTGATATGGAGTCCATCCCACGCTGGTATCAGGGGTAACGAAAAGGCGGACACTTCAGCGAAAGTAGCGGCCGTAACACAAATTCACTCAACTCCGGGAGACGATGTATCAGTCCAGACGCACTACGACCTGTCCACACACTTCAAAAACCAAATGAGGAACATGTGACAAGATCATTGGACAAGATTAACAACCAAACTGCACATGATAGAACCGACAATCCAGTATACGCCATTACCAAACCTACACTGTAAAAAATGGGTGTAATTTTAATGGTGTAAATTGGTAAAATTACTACGATGTACTGGCAACTATTACCTCATTTTTGAGATAAAGCTTGAAGTACCTACAAGTTGGAGAACATTTACCAGGTAAATTTGATTCTGGTGTATTTTTACGTTACAGAATAGAAAATTACATCTGCGTGAATAATTTTACCCTAGATTTGACTGGAAATTTATCATTATCATGGTAAATTTGATACCATTTGGATAAATTTACCCACTAATAGTGAAAATTTATTCATTCGGATAAATTTTCCCACTAATAGTGAAAATTTATTCAAATGGGTGATATGATCGTACAGTTTGACATCGTATTATGAACCGGTTACATGGATGATTGATCAACTAATAGGAAGCTGACTTCAAGAAAATTGTTAGGGTTGGGTTGGTATGTTAAAGGCAGAGGGTTCCATCAGCTAATCAAGTATCCGATAACACACATGCAGACTTTGAAAAATAATTGTCATGATGATTAAAAATTACAAAGTATTTTTTTGTGCAAATTAGTAAACATACAGCTATAGTTAACATCTTATGTTTTTGAGGTTAGAATATTCAATTATAAAAGAGAAATATTTTGTTATACACTTTATTACACAACACAGCCGCTATTCTATTATCTATATGTCTATTTATTAAATAGAAAAACTAAGCCGTTGTAGTATTAAATTAATAAAATTTCTTTAATATGCATATAAAATACTACCAAAAATATAGTATGATATGAATGAAAACTCTGAATCTTCGGTTAACAAAATAATATCAATTCAAATTTCCCTCAATCGGTTCTGCGCTCTAACCTGATTGCGTTACTGACATCGACAGATGGTGTCTTCTCTGTGTTGCGTATACATAAAGATATTGATATCCCTCTCTATTACAGCTATCGTAGGCGTTTTGCATAGTCGAATTTCCCAGATTGCATTGCAGTTGCAGTTTGCACTTACTGTCGTGTTGCATATGAGCTTCTGTTTCTAATTCAGTAAGGAATTAAGGATCATTTTCATTTTAAAACTTTTAAATGAAATACATTTATTAAACAGTCTATTGTTTCGTTATTATGAGAACCGGAATTCTTGTATTCTTGGGCCCCTTTTGAAAGGTAGGTTGATGAGTTTCTTTGCTGTTTTTGTACCTATATTCGCCTTTTATGTCTATAGATTTCCAAGATAGGTACACATAACCTGTACGCCAGCAGAACTTATTACATTAAAAATAGGTTATTACTGTCAAATATGCAGACATGGATTTCCTACATTAAGGCAACATAATTGTCAATATTATCACAGACAGATGTACGGTGTAAGATTTATTTGTACCCGAAAAGTGAGTATTTTGTATGTTTTTATCTTTTAAATATACTACATTTTGATTTCAGGTGAATTTTGTCTGATGAATTTGTATTTTACAATAATTCTATTATTTCGTTTTATTATACTTTTCTTTCCTCAATCGGAATTGAGGTGCAAGTAAGTTGGTTTTATATCTTTGTTTTTTATAATAATGTACAGTATAATTTTCTCATTGTTGTCATTCGTAGTTTTCTTATAGAGAATTGATGCTCTATTAAAGGTAGGTAGTAAATTATAATTTGGTTTGCATTGTTCTAGGCCCAGTACGGTTCATTTTATATATTTTATTTTTATAGAAAGGCTTCCTATTTTTTCCTGTTTTTTTCCATTCCAGTATTTTGAATATCAATTTTCACTATTTTTGAATCCCCCTGGCCCTAATATGTATGTGTATTGCTTTTCCTCATCTCCCTTATTCTAATAATAGATATTTTTGAATTTCAGGTCTTGTTACTTTTGTTGCCGTCCCAGTATAAGTTTTTTTATATATAAGTTTGTAACAATATCAGTTATTTGTAATTTTTTAAAGAATTTTTTATAAACTTTTGTAATCCTGAATATAAGTAAAACAAAAATTCTCGTTTCATTTTGTTTAGGTTATTGTATTCAGGTAATGGTTCACAACAGAATGTTAGAAAAAGGGCTAACATGAACTGGTTAATTCATCTTCCTGGTTGACGTTGATACAACAGAATTTTAATCAAAAGTTGGAATAGTGCGTAGGTAAAGTTTATTTTTAAATGAATATTTCAGGGCCAAATCATCTAGGTATTTCGTTTACAAACACAATTCCAATTTGGTGTAAATGTATCTGTAAAATTAACAAAAGTAATTTTTTTATCTATACAAATTTACATCAAACTGTAATTTCATCTATACAAATTGACATCA
Organism: Endomychus coccineus; assembly: GCA_958510875.1. Classification (NCBI taxonomy): domain Eukaryota; kingdom Metazoa; phylum Arthropoda; class Insecta; order Coleoptera; family Endomychidae; genus Endomychus; species Endomychus coccineus. The sequence continues at coordinate 153,128,752 of OY294068.1, read as the reverse complement.
AAGTGTAATTTTATCTATACAAATTTACATTAGAGTGTAATTTTATCTATACAAATTTACATTAGAGTGTAATTTTATCTATACAAATTTACATCAGAGTGTAATTTTATCTATACAAATTTACATTAGAGTGTAATTTTATCTATACAAACTTACATTAGAGTGTAATTTTATCTGTACAAATTTACATTAGAGTGTAATTTTATCTATACAAATTTACATTAGAGTGTAATTTTATCTGTACAAATTTACATTAGAGTGTAATTTTATCTATACAAATTTACATTAGAGTGTAATTTTATCTATACAAATTTACATTAGAGTGTAATTTTATCTATACAAACTTACATTAGAGTGTAATTTTATCTATACAAATTTACATTAGAGTGTAATTTTATCTATAAAAATTTACATTAGAGTGTAATTTTATCTATACAAATTTACATTAGAGTGTAATTTTATCTATACAAACTTACATTAGAGTGTAATTTTATCTGTCCAAATTTACATTAGAGTTTAATTTTATCTATACAAATTTACATTAGAGTGTAATTTTATCTAAACAAACTTACATTAGAGTGTAATTTTATCTGTACAAATTTACGTTAGAGTGTAATTTTATCTATACAAATTTACATTAGAGTGTAATTTTATCTGTACAAATTTACATTAGAGTGTAATTTTATCTGTACAAATTCACATTAGAGTGTAATTTTATCTATACAAATTTACATTAGAGTGTAATTTTATCTATACAAATTTACATTAGAGTGTAATTTTATCTATACAAATTTACATTAGAGTGTAATTTTATCTATACAAATTTACATTAGAGTGTAATTTTATCTATACAAACTCACATTAGAGTGTAATTTTATCTGTACAAATTTACATTAGAGTGTAATTTTATCTGTACAAATTTACATTAGAGTGTAATTTTATCTATACAAATTTACATTAGAGTGTAATTCTATCTATACAAATTTACATTAGAGTGTAATTTCATCTATACAAATTTACATTAGAGTGTAATTTTATCTATACAAACTTACATTAGAGTGTAATTTTATCTGTACAAATTTACATTAGAGTGTAATTTTATCTGTACAAATTTACATTAGAGTGTAATTTTATCTATACAAATTTACATTAGAGTGTAATTTTATCTATACAAATTTACATTAGAGTGTAATTTTATCTATACAAACTTACATTAGAGTGTAATTTTATCTGTACAAATTTACATTAGAGTGTAATTTTATCTGTACAAATTTACATTAGAGTGTAATTTCATCTATACAAATTTACACCAATGTATAATTTTAGGGGATAAAATTACACCAACGTGTTTTTTTCTCTGTAAAATTTACACCGCCAAGGGTTTTTACCCGAGCAATGAGTAATTTTCCCTTTTTGGTTAAAAATACCCTTACGCGTTAAATTTACTCCGTGGAATGGTGGTCGCCCAGTGGCCACCATTTCTTAGGGGAATTTTACCCAAATATTTTTTACAGTGTACCCAGAAGACTAGAAATAGTCCTTAGAAGACGAAGAATAGGCCACACTCGTATCTCTCATGGCTACTTGATGGCTTCCGAAGACCGACCAATGTGTGAAACATGTAGTACCCAGATTACAGTGAATCATATCCTACTTGAGTGTGAAAAGTACGAGCAGAAACGATTGTTCATTCTTATTTTTCCTTGTATTCTACTTTTTATATCTGTACCCATTGTATATTAGTATTTAGGTACTTTAACCGAATTCATGTGAACTGAGTATTGGTGTCAATGACCCTCGTTGTCGAGACACCTCAATTTAAAAAAAAAAAAACCTCTCACTACCAGGGTGGTGCCTTGTGTATATACAAAACCTCGAACTACCAGGGTTGTGCCTTGTGTACGATATCGATGTCGGGCAATCACTAACAAGGTGCTTCTCAGGAGTTGAATACTGAGCCTCCAACTACTAGGGTTGTGCCTTGTTTATGTAATCGGTAACGGACAAGTATTCATGAGCTAGACAAGGTGGTTCGCAAAAGTCGGACTCAATACTTCCAACTACAAGGCTTATCCTTGCTTATGCTATCAGTGACGGGTAATCATTTAGAATCTACTTTTACGGGAAAATTGACTACTTAGTTAGAAATGAAATCTGACTTAGGTAACGAAACGGAATTCTATCTATTTTCCGGAATTAAAACTAGAATTATACTCACTCTTCAATCTTTCGGTAACAATATTATAATGGCGGAGTGCAACACGATTTGCAGTTTTCTTGTTTCTCTGCTAGCAGAAATTTGGAATTTGAAATCGAATACCTTTTTTTATACTCATCGAGGTGAGTTACGTGAATCGCCAAGGTGAGTGGATGTCACATTTCGTGGACAAGTTTTTCTACATAGACGTGCACAAAGTTTGATTGCTCAACTTTGACCGATGGATTTCAATTGAATTAACTATGGAGAAAAGTTTCCAAGAAATGAAGGATACTCCATTATAGTAGTATTATGGTGTATTCACAATACAAACTCTTTTATAGTTTATGCTGTTTCAAGTTTATTTTGAATCTTCAATTAACATTTGAAACGAAAATGATTGATCGAATTAACCATTTTCGGTTTAGAAGTCGTGAACATCACCCATTTGCTCGCTGGAAAAAATTAAATTTACACCGAACATAAAAATAACGATGCGTCTGGAAAATTGAATCTTTCGGTACAAAACCTCTACAAAAAAATTGAACATCGATGCCTGAAGCGGCAATTTCCCTGAGAGGCAACACGTTTTATATTTGTCGAATAGATTTAACAAATAACACGATGTATGCGAATACGTTTTAAAATTCTAGTGAAATGAACAAAGGAAAGTGTCTGTATGTTCATGCTTGCATTAAAAACGTGAGCTTCCATATCAAATCTCTATTATATTCATATGAATGGGTCTATCTTCACATAAATTTTTCTTTTTTGTTCGCCTTATGCCTACACGATCCACAACGTTTGTGAAATGGAGAATTGAATAACAATATGATATCTGAATGAAAAATACTGATTTGTAATTTAAATGAAAACAGGAAGTTTTATTTATCGTCGTTGATGGAAAGGTTGGTTCAATCTTGAAGATAGAAGTAAGACTGGATGTTGAAGCAACTTTAAGGGGAGAGATAATAATGTATGAAATATTTTGTTGGTTTCTTAGAACACTATGCAGGATAAAATCGTTTCTTTCTCAGGAAGTGTACAACCAATCCCTGACTATCAGCAGGTAGTGACCCTCCCTATTCATAGAAAGACTCAAGTTTTTTATTTTCCATGACACATATTCCGTAGATATTTCGGTCGTCGGCGCTCATCGGAAATTTCGACATTTTTCCCCCCACCAGCGATTCCAGGTAGGCAGACTAGACGAGCTCAACACGGCCACCCTTTCGCCATCCGGCTGGAGACTGCCGAAATTGTTTCTACCAGAATTAATTTTTCTATCGGCGAAATTGTGGACAATCATCTAGCTGGTACAGGCGACAGCGAGCCTGAATTCTACCGAATAATCAATATGTATAGCTATTTATAGCTATATTTAACATTAATACGATTAACTTTGGCAAAACAAATTATTTATCATTTAAAGACAAACGCATACGTCTTAATAGTTCTATTTGTAGGAGACGTGAATGATATCAATACAAATACAATCAGGCTTATGAAAAAATGCCCGTTTGCAATTTTACATCTTATTGGAACATATTACTTTTGAGCTGAGATATAATCATCAGGATTACATATAAATTCTCGGGAAATAGGTCACACTAACACATATGCTTATCATCTTCGTCTTTTCGTACGTTTAGAGATTTCTCAAGACTAATTGTATCAGAACAAAGCGTCCTTATTGCACCAATTTCAATTAATAGAAATGCCTATTTCGCCGAAACGGACAGAAACACGAGTACTAGAAATTGTAGCACACCAATGTTTCTAGTATATGAATATGTATCAAGAATCCACTGCTTAGCAATTTTCTTATAAAGTACTAAGTCATGTCAACAATGTTTGTACCTATATGTCTGGGACCAAAAAAATATAACGCTTCGAATCAGAGGTTAAAGACTTATGAGGTAACAGATGAAGGAGGTCAGACTAAGGTTTAGAAATATAGCTATTTGAGCATTTCACCTGAATTATACTTTTGACATTATAAAGACGCATGTAGGAATTTGCGAGGGTTGTAATTAATTAAATAAGTATGGATCTGATTTAATGATTGAATGTCTGTTCTATGATTTACAGACTTGGAGTCACGTCTTATGTGAATCATCTCCAGAACAGATCTTCTATTAAAATTGGTTTCCTTAGTTAAAATATTAACATTTTTTCAATCGAATTGATGATTATAATTAAAACAGTGTTCAACAGGGTTGGTGGGATATTCTAAGTTTTTGTTTTTCATACCTACTATACTTATGGTCATACATTATTTTTCATAAATATTTAATAGTAATTCCTGTCGCAATCTGAATAATTTAATTTGTATACTGTGTATACTGTGTATACGAATCTTTAGGCATTGAAGGTTTTAGATTGAGAAATATTTCCAACACAGTTAGTGGGCTCATGCGCAACATTCATATCATACTTTGTTAAGTAGTTTCGGAAGCCCATGGTTATAAGGTGCTTGCCTATTATGACAAATCAATTTATTTTTCAATCCAATAGGGAATATCTTATTTTTGTTCCATACATTTATCAATTTATTCATGTCATCTTGTACTGATAGTGTTGGGACAGATTTCAATTGTTTGCAAGCTGTTTCATCATTCAATAGATTTCCTATTTCTTTTTCGTAGTCACCTCTATGCAATATGACGATTTTATTACATTTATCCGCGTTCAAAACTAATATTGGAGGATTGGCATCTAAAAACTCTTTTGTCTTTTCTGCTATGCTTGCTTCTGCTTTTTGTTTGTTTTTTTATTTGTCAAGAAATACAAATTTTATCTCTGATTTCATTCTTTTCTTCTGAATTTTTATTTCTGATTCCGCATTCTAAATCAGCAATTATATTGTCGATAGGTAATTTTCTATTATCAGGCAATGTAAATTTCGGACCTAAGCTCAACGTGTGCTACATATAATCCATACCTGGGTCAAGAATCATTATTTATAATCATTAGGTGGATGTGATGTCGATGAAACAGCAGGTTGCTCCGCAGATTTGTGCTTTTTGACTATCACCTGGAAGCACAGCATCGGGTTTTATCTATTTGCGAAGTTCCCGGGTCATGACATGTATAATCATTGTTGGTAAGGATTCTACTCCAAGATCGGTCATCTCTACTTGGAATGAAATTTCAACATCACACAATTCTCTTCCATTTTCTAAGATGCAGCATTTCTTGAAGGAACCCTAATAATAAATAGTGCATTATTGTATTCTTCGCAGACGAAGTCTCGAAGAGCATAATGCATTTACTCAAGCTATTTGTAAAACGGTCAAAAAAGGTTCTACAGTATTTCTCAAATTTTGAGAAATTGTAAGAAATCCATTTGTCTGTATGGATGTCAGGAAATCTTATATGCACGATAATTCAATTCCTGTTAGATTATTGCTGTTTGGTGACGAACCCTATTGTCTCTCAAAGAAATCTTGTGATAAGCACACCCTTTTTCGAAGGGTTGAAAATTAAAAAAAAAACGTAAATCTCAAAGTGTATATTGAATAGATTGAAAACTTCTGCAGTGAATTTCATGTTTTAATCCGATGGCTTATTACATTTGGGTTCTTTGAATAATTCAATTTAATTCGAACAGAAGTCTTATAAATTATTATATTTAGATATGCAACACAGGCCTAAGGACTGTCTGTTGTAATTTGATCTCTCTTCCCTGGAGAGTCGACCTCTAAGCCAGCAAGGAATCATGCTTAGCAAACGTAAGCACAGTACGAGATCAGTAGTACTTTTTTTACTGAGTCAGGAGGAGTCCATGTGGGGTTAAAAAGAGTCACTTACTGTTCTCCCGCTTGGTCAGCTTCCTATGTGTTGTTTCAATAACGTAAGGGTGGGGTCTGCCGCCGGTATTCCAAATTGGACATATTTTCTAAGCTATGCGCGTGGGGTGGCCCCCGCTTCAATGGGTCCATGAGAACTAATTACTTTGAGAAAAAAAGATAGTTCTTCACCTCCTACTCGTTCGGTAAGTCCAGCCAGTCTATGTTACAAGGGATAAACCATTGTTTCCACTAATTCAAGTCATATAAATTTTACTTAGATTTCACACTCAAAATAATTAGAATATTTTTAATTTCTTTTTATTGTTGTGAAGACAATGTTTCTGTGAAGTAATTTTCCAGTCAAGTCGAGTAGAACCACAATCCAGGTTAATTTTTGTTTCTAAGATCATATTTCATCTGAAATCAATTAGTATCTTATTTATTAGGTGATTAAATTGAAGTAACCAGATTGGGTTCAAATTAATTTATCAAGTTATATCTGTCTAATCCGTGTTAATATAAATCAACAAAGAAATCATTCAAATTCAACATACGTACCTATAATTTTGCTTGTAGTATTGTGAAAGGAAGAAGCCCGGAGCTGTAGATAGCTTGAGTAGGGTAGTTTGGAGCATTGGATTCACTCATAGTTGGAACTTAGCTGTGTAGCAAAATTGAACGCAGTATTTGTGCAGCAAGGGTTATGTAATCCTAGGGCTGAAGCAGCGCTGGACTTGTTCGCGTCTTTCGCGTTCCGCTCAAAAATAGTTTTGTGATAATTCCATAACATCCATAATTTAATTCGACGTAGAACTCGAGTGAGTAAATTTTCGGTGACTTATTTCTACGTGGGATTCAAGAGGGAATTGTGATATCAGACCAACAGGGTAAGTGCATTTTGATTGCCAACTGTTTTATTGACTTCATCCTCTGAATCGGCGATATAACATAATGTGGTTATTTAACATTCAGATCACGCTCCGCCAGCCAATGTTTATTTATTCTGTTAAAAAAAAATTTTTACAGCGATGGAGGCTGAGTAGTGATCAATTGTCATTCCGCTTATCGGAGATTACTCAGGCGATATGACAGAGTATCATGTCGTCAGGCTTAACTTTGGTTACCAGACAGAGAGGAATCCTTCTTTAATTTTAGATATTATCTATCAATCATCGGTGTGATTGAGCGCGAAATCAATCGCTGTTCGGAGTTTTTGCTAATTAGTTTTCACTGATTCCAACTCTTTCGAAAGAACCTGAGTAGGAACTAGCACGCTGGCCGAAGGGGTAGAACTAGCGACATTGATATCCTTCTCCCAGCTTCCCACTTGGGATGAACCCGAATTAGACGTCTGTGAATTCATATCATTCCCATTTCTAGCTTTTGGACTAATTTTATGATCTTTCTTCCGTTATGATATACTAAATTGCGTTAACTTTTATCCAATATGTATTTATCATTCAATTTGATTAACGAGTAACTGGTAAATACGACCTTCAGAAGGTACGCTTGAATATATATGAAGATATATTTGTACGTAATTCGAGGCGGTCCCTGGTGAGGGGTGGAGGCATCGTAGTTAGAAGCAGCTTCTGGGTGAGCTGAATTATACACCTACTGGTGGCAACTTGGAAGAACCTCAAGGGTACACGGATCAACCAAGATCTTTGATACCCGAACAGGTTCCAACAAACAATTTTCAATTCATATAACCCGTCGATGAGAAATTAACGCTACCTGAAATAATACCCCAAGTACGAGGTTCAGCGGTGATATAGGCTTTCAAACCTATTCACATGCCTGGAAAAATTAAATCTGGAGTAATTCCAGATTTATAAAACGTACGCTCGGCGCACTGTTACATTCAGTTGATTTAAAACAGCTTTCACCCAAATTTCAACAAAATTGTTCAACAACACATAACAACAATTATTGAAGACTTACATATCATTTTCTTCAAGATTGATGTGACGTCCTACTTGGTTACTTTTACAACCAATTCACTTCAGCTATTTTCCTCAATGAGTGCCGCTCTATCTTCTTCAAACCCGGCATATTTCAATTTTACAGTTGGCAACACATTACAGAGCTGCTGATATAAGAAAGATTCATTCAATTGACTTGACAGTTCATAATTTGTTGTGGATCGTGAATCTAAAAATTATTGGAATTAAACTTCGAAAGTATACAGAAGCTCTTCCCAGGACAGCAACTCAACAAATTATACGCAACGAAGTAGGAAGAGTATATTGCATTTACTCAAGCTATTTCTAAAATTGTTAAAAAAGTCATAGAGCCAAATTTACTACACCATAGTACTTTTCATCTTATTTTAAGCAACTTTGAAAAAATCCGTCTATCTATCTGGATGTCACGGAATCTTGTATCATACACTCAAAAACAAAACGAATCATAATCAAATTATGACAAAGAATCGTTTGCGGTTTGGTTAACCGAATTTTCCTAATTTTCCAGGTAAACTAATGAATATTGGGGAATTGAAATATGAATTCGTACTCAAAAATAGATTTCGAATACTTTTTGTTTTCACAAGTTTGACGATAAAAGGAAAAACAACAGAGTTATTGAACTTTGTTTGATTCAAATTCAATTTTAGCAATCAACTTACCCAGACTCTTTTTAACATTCCTTCACAATATGTGGTAGATATTCCTGCCAAATCTGAAAAACACCCACTTCTTATCAGGGAAGTGACACTGACGTTGAAACTTAAGATGCTGTGGGTCTGTTCTCTCATTGAGTTCAAAAAATAAAAGGCGGACAATGTAGAGCCTACAGCAAAGAAAATCTATCGCTTCGAATATACTCATTATTTGCTAGAAAATTAAAGGGGAAAATTGATGTATTCGAATGGTTCAAATAGCGACTCGATTCGACTTTTGGGAATTGAGATATTCGAGTTCGAATTTCGACCCTAACCTATAATGACCTCTCGGAGCGAATTTATTTTTTTTGCAGAAACCATCATACCCTTCAAAAACTTTCATCTGTTCCATCTTCCATAATGAAATCAGGATCCTTTTCTGAATTATCTCCGTATTCTGTCAAAATTGAAACAACAAAATCATAATAATGCAAATTATGTAAGAACGGAATGCTTTTGGAAAATCATTTAGGCCCAAAGACCTACTTCACAGAATTTGGTATTGACACATAACAACAACTCACAACCATCACACAGTATTACATACTCGGTCACAAAATGAAATTGACAAACTTCAGAACGAAGGAATCTGAAACATCAGCTGTTTCAATAATATGGGAATCAAGAAAGTGTTTTCATATGCTACGACATCTAGAAAGTGAATCCATACGAAAATTTCTGAACCAGGCCAATCAAGAAAGTTCGTCAAGCATACGATGTTGTCTTGTTTTTTTTTGAAATTCAGATGTAGAATTCATTTTTTTAAATAAATTACCTGCAGGATTTTTGTCGAGAAGTCAGTGGTCAACTGCACGATCCTCGGACTGACGCAGGATGCGATAGCGCCTGTTGTCAGGTTTCAACTAGACGTCCTCATAACACAAAGGACGGACTGGGAGAACAAAAACTCTGGGCCGCTGCCGCCAGGGCGACTCGTGTGGTTCACGGACGGGTCTAAGACTGGCGAGTCTAATGGAGCCGAAGTCTACTCGTATACACCCAGAAGGGAAATTTAAGTTCCCCTAGATGGCCACGCAACCGTTTTCCAGGCTGAGGTCTGTGCAATACGGACATGTGCCCTGGAAAACCTTAGATTAAACTACCGAAGTAGGCAGATTTGCATCTGCACTGACAGCCGAGCGGCCCTGGGTGCACTTCGCGCCCACAGAGTGACTTTTTGGCTTGTCTTGGAGTGCAGGAAAACTCTGGTTGAATTAGCCAGAAGGAACAAACTACAGCTAGTGTGGATATCTGCCCATCTCGGCATGAAAGGAAACGAAGTGGCCGATGAATTGGCCAAATGGGGTTCCTGGATAGACAGTGGCTCTCGGTCTGCCGTGATTCCCCCGGCATGAGGCAGGCGAAGCTCCACATCAGGCAGTTCTCGCCTAAACTCTCTAAAACCCTAGTCCCTATGAGCAGGAAAGGCTTAATAACTGGTTACAGGACTCCTCACAGGACACTGCCATCTGAATAAACATCTACACACAATGGTCATTGTTGAAGACCCAGTTTGTAGTAGATGTGGAGAGGCGGATGAAACCACTTCTCACATCCTAGCAAAATGTCCAGCACTGGCTTCTCTTAGGCTACAACACCTCGGCAGCACACATAATGCCGCTTGAAGCCATAAGAGTCCATGCAAAATCTTAGACTTCGACAATGCCTCAGGCCTACTGTACTGATTCTTACTTGTACCAAGGGGCGCACAATGGACCCAGTCAAGTGCCTCGGACTTGTCCGCCCCCGCTTCGATTGATTGATTGATTTTTTATTTTCTAGAAGTCTTCAACTCTCAACAACAATAACAAGTTATGATATTAAACTAAGATTAAGCCTATACTCTGTTCCAGTTTTCCGTCGATTGGATTAGCAAAGTAGATCCAGTTTATTCTAAGTGCTGCAATCTAGGTGATTCAGCAATTCTGCAGGTCTCCAGTTTCGTTCATTTTCTACAAATGGATCTTCCGTTTTAACATCTACATTCTCATTTGTTAGTGGAATGATCAATCTAAAAAGCGAGTAATTAAAATATGAAAAGGTTTCTTGAAGTGAAGTAATTATATCAGCTACCTGAGTGAGTGCAAGAACATTCGATAACAACAGTCAACTGTCTCTCCTATGAATAAGACAATGCGAAAGCATAAGCCGATCCTTGTGACACACTCACTCACTCCGTTTTAACCATTTTGGCATTCTCACCTCTCTCTATGTGAAAAAATAGCGTGTTGGACAGTACAGAGCCCAGAGGGACTCCAGCATTATTATGAATACTGATCACCCACGACAACTGAAATGCCTCGGTTGGAAAGGAAAGCATATAGTTTTGGGATAAGGCCATAGTTGGGGAGTTGAGTAGGTCAGGTTAACAAACCTGATCAAAAGCTTCAGTTATATCTAATACGACAATTTGCGCTTCACCATTGAATTCATTGGTATTGTGTCAGAGTTGGGTTACGTATGACAGGAGGTCCACTGTCGATTTTCGATGACAGGAATACGTATTGTTGATCATGAATTAAATTGTGCTGTTCAAGGAATCTTAGAGTATAGTGTTAATATTGATAATTGGGAATGGAACGTATTGATGATTCGATATAAATGTTCATCGCAACTTGTGCCGTGAAATTATTCCACAAATAGAACGACGTATTGTCTGAGATTAATTAATTTATCTGCATTTGTTTCCGGTTGAGTTAAAACTCGTATTTCTGACGTGATTGGATTGAACTGTAAACAATTTTCTGTAAAATTAATACTTCGAATGAAGGTAGAATTGAGCAGATATTGCTATATTTTGCTACAGGCTTCCATCGAAGTTTTACATCCGGCATTTCCAGAACTTCAAGTTATAAAGTTTCTTGATTATTGGTTACAATCTTGATTTCTATTCCGTAGAATACGTAACCACGAGAGATAAAATCAAGAGTATGAATTGTGGGAAGAAGATATAATTCCTCGCAATTCATACTCCAATTCAGTGATTATTCAGGAGATATTACTTATGAAGCACTTTCGTTTTATCCTTAGTTAGACTCTTGGAGAATAGGAATTAGATATTGATGAATCGATCTCTGAAAAACGTGATTGCAATCGTAGTGATCACTGTAATTTTCCTTTTCTCGTTCATTCTAAGGAGGAGTCAATGTAATCTCTCAAATAATCAAAACCGAGCTTCCTTGCGAAAATGTAATATCTACTTAACTAGATGATTATCTTCATATATCCATTAAAAAAGTTATGCGTTCAGTAATTTCATTTCAAAGTTTAGATTTAGTCTTAGGCTTTGTAGAACATAAGCCATTTTTGTATACTCGACTGCATTTCCATTAGAGGCAGTTATTATGAGGGTCCGTAAAGAGCTAGAAGGATCTTCATGATGGAACTTACCTAATCTCTAATACTGTAATCTACATTCAGTAGCTACATTTTCATGAATGTTGTGATAGTGTAGTCCTAACAACTGTTCTGTTTTGTTGAAAATTGTTATCTTAATACGAGAATTATTCCTACAGATGAAACAACTGTTTAGTTGATACTGAGAACATTCCTAGTAGCCGACACATGTAGGAAAGGTTGGGAATGATGTCCGGAAATACGAGGGCATGGTGAAAAGTCCCTGAAAAATATAACGGATGGCGCCACAATCGAAAATCCGATGTGACATTTGTGATGTACCATCTTTAACTAGAACGCATCAAAATTATCAGCCTGATATGACATTCAGTTTTGACACCCTTCGGAAGCAAAAATCTTGAAGATATGTCACACATAACATATGTCTCGTTTCAGTTTTGAATAAGTGGACTAAAAAAAATATAAAACTAATGGAACTACTACTGTCTAATAACGACAATGTTGAAAATTATAAATTATTGTAACATTTAAGTGAAAGCCCTTTAGTGTTTACACAAAAATTCCTCACAGGCAAAAAAAGTTTAGCACATTGCTAGGACGGCGTCACTAGCGGCCTCTAGCCGTGACGATGAAACCGTCAACAAAAACTTGATTTCTTCTAATGAATACATAAATCTATCAATTTTCAAGTCAGTTGGTTCACAAATGCTCGAAATATAGCTAAAAAACGAAAACAACATTCTGTCTTGAACAAACTTGCTTGGAAAAGATTAACATTCGGATGAGGTATGTATGGCTCAATCGCTCTATTCTTAGGTCAGCTATCTTCCGTTAAGATCTGTACCAATATCAATCAAACAGCCTGCATAATAAACTGTCAAAAACAAAATTGGGATCTTTACTTATTGTATCAAATAATACGAATTATTTGTAATCTTAAATGTAAATGATGAATAATTGTATATTTAACAACTGTTCGAAGAAAAAGCAGCAGCTTGTAATTCTTGAAAATAAGAATAGAGGAAGTTGCATATTCAGCTTCCTCTTGAGATGCTCCTCGAAGTTGCAACTAAATGGTGGTGGTATGTGAAGTCATTCGCAATGTAACATGTAAAGTATTCATTCATAGTACTTCTAATTCGATGGAGCAAGTAGTTCCTGATTTTCATTCTCATTTTCAATAAAATTATGCTCTGAAAACAAAATTGTGAAGCATGTTTCAGTTTCTTACATATCATTCAAAGGAAACAAATGGTAGAATGGCATCTGAGCCAATATATTATCTTTAGGTGAAAGAGAAGTCAATAATACAGGAACTTGCTTTGAAGAATTGTTCTCTTTGATCACAACTGGACGCTCAGTATAAGGTATTAGCTATTTGCGATATGTTTTCAAACCATTGTGACGACGTTTTTTCAAAACACGTTTTGCTTCATCTGAAATACTTGCTTTATGATTCGATAACTATACAACCTATAAACATTGAATCTTATAGGTATAAAAATACAAACCATAAAATTTACATAACGTCCCAAAAATACGAAGTTATCATTCATTCATCAAGTTATATCAGTTCCTGAATGTCAATCATATTATCGAACTATTTATTATTAAAGAAGTCCTTCTACCTTCTGTAGTGAACATAAGCATTCCATTACAACATCATGCTTCTGGAAACGTGCCTTTTTGAACTTTTTCGACAGACTTTTCGTATTTTCAGCACAACCATGTCTCATGCTTCTATTGTGACAATATATAGGATCACTCTATTATCGGTAGGTACCTGAATGGCTTCTTGCTCACCGATGATTTCTGCGTGCTTAGAACATGATTTCGAACAATTTTTAGAAATTCACCTCCCAACCAAACTTGGTCAGGATCGCCATGTGATGGTAGGTTCTTAGGATGGTAGAGAATTGAATTAAATTAAACCATTACTTCTATGATAAACTTTATTGAAATGTCCTGACGTAGATTCCGTATATGAATAATGTAGACTTATGCTAATATCAACAATGTATGTTGCAATATGCTAGGCTATCAGTTTCTGCGATTACTGTTAATATTTGAGTAACTAGAAGAATGTCGAATATATTGAACAAGAACGTTCAGCAGTAGTTGCAATGAAGTTTTTACGCCTCACAATTCTCATCCATTCGTTCGTTATTCAGCATTTCTTATAGGAACTCTATATTCGTATTCATATTGTATCAACAATTGACACTATTTTATCCTCTATTTATCCCGACAGATCAATTATTCACGTCGTTACATCACAGAGTGAACTAATGTAACAGTACCGGGCGTATATTCATCAAATCTGAAATACTGTTTGATTGAGATTATCAACCACCTCAAGTTATAGCCTCACGTTCCAAACTTCTGATTTTTTGAAGCTATAATGCTTCTGTCAACTCCAAATTTAATTTTTCACGCGAGTGAATAAGTTTGAAAGCTTATCTCACCGCTGATCCACCACTCGTAACAGTCGACTGCGTTATATTAATTCAGGTATCGTTAATATCTTATCAACGTGTTATATGAATTGAGAATTGCTTGTTGAAACCTGCTAGGGTACCAAAGATCTTAGTAGTCTGCATACATCTGAAGTTCTTCCAAGCTGCCACCACTAGGTGTATGATTCAGCTCACCAAGTTATTCCTGACCACGTTGCATTGATCCTTTCCCAGGGACCGCCTCGAGTTACGTATAATTATGTATTGATATCTATGCAAGCGTACATTCTGAAGGTCATATTCGCTGACGGACTTCACATCACAATGAACGATTATAAAATTAGTTCAGAATCTGGTTATGGGAATGATAGTATGAGAATTCAAAGACAGGTCAGATTCAGGTTCACCCCAAGTGGGTACCTGGGAGAAGGATATCAATGTCGGTAGTTCTACTCCTTTCGCCAGCGAGCTAGTTCTTGTCACGGAATTGGAATTAGTGAGAGTCAATTAGCACAAACACCGGACGATGATTGTAATCGCGCTTGATCACGCCGATAATTGATAGATAATATTTAGGATTAAAGGAAGATTCCTCTCTTTCTCTGAAGGTTAAATAACCATCACATATCATATCGCCAATTCAACAGTCGAAGTGAATATAACAATTATTCTCGGGCAATCAAAAGCACTTACATTGTTGGTCCAATATCACAATTCCGTCTCGAATCCCTTGTAGAAATAAAGCACGGAGAATTTCCACACTCGAATTCTACGTCGGATTGAATTATGGGTGTTATCGAACTGTCACAAGATGATCTTAAGAGAGTCAACATCTTCTACGAAATGCGAAAGATGCCCATAAGTCCAGCGCTGTTTTACCCCTAGGAATAAATAACTCCTGCTGCCCAAATACTACGTTTCAGATTTCCTCAGTACTGGATTGTAACTATGAGCCAATTCAATGATCCAAACTACCCCTACGCAAGCTACCTACAGCTCTGAGTTCCTTCCGTTTACAATACTACAAGCAAAATTTGATGTAGGTTGCGCTCTTCTGGAGTTCATTGAATTTGAAGAATTTCTTCATTGACTGTACACTTATATGAACACAACTCGATAACTCAATAATCTCTATCTAATTACTCGAATTTAAACTGTTACAATACTGACACATAGAATATTGATTGATTTAAAAAAAATGTAATATTGAGAACAAAATTAACATGAGTTGAAATTCAACATGCCTTGACTAGAAAACTACTTATAACTTTATAGAGTTATTATCTCAACAGCAATGAAACCAAACTTGGAAAAATATTTCAATTAATTTGAGTGTAGAATCTAGGTAATATATACATGAATTGAATTAATGCAAACAATGTATATTATTCCTTAAGGGGTAAAAACTGACCGGACAAGAAGTTTAGCTTACCAAACGAGTAGGTGGTGAAAAACTGCTTTTTTCTAACGGTAATTAATTTTTATGAAACCATCGAAGCGGGAGCCACCCCACGCGCAAAGCTTAGAAAGTATGTTCAAGTTAGCACGCCGGTGGTAGACCCCGCAGGAATAATCAGTGAAGGTTCTTCCAACTCCACGTGGATTTCCTCCGACTTAGGGAAAAAGTTCCACTGGTCTCGTGCTGTGCTTACGTTGCTAAATATACTTCCTTGCTGGCCTGGAAGTCAGTGCTCTGGATAGGAGATATCGAATTACGAGACAAATCGTCGCTAGGCCTGCATGACCTCTCGTATATTCTATCAAGATATAATAATTCATAAAACTTAATTTCGGCTTTAACTGGATCATTCCAAGGGACACAAAAGTTTTTATTCCTCTGATTATTACACCAAGAAAATAATCTGTGTCGTCACACTTGGATGAAGTCATTGAATCTTAAAATAAGAACTTCGGATACTTCAGTGGGTTCCATGTATGCGTATGAGATATATTTATAACAAGAAAAACACTGTTGCCATCACTGTTGTCGAAATACTATAATTTCACCAGAAAACCTGCAGATGGATGTAAAAAATACCACACGCAATGAGGCTACCGTACCCAAAAACAATACAGTTCTTGTTTATACCACTTTAAACCGATCTGCAGAATTTCGAATTCATACGAGTAATAGGAACGAGGAAATTATCTCAACAGTTTATACAGACCCAGGCACCACAACCATCATCTGAAAAAAGGGAAGTGAAAGGCGCACATCAGAACCTATAACATTGCCAAATGTCAGAAGACTATATATTTTTATGTTTTAAAATTTTTTATTATTTTCTTATTTTATTGAACGTCGTAAAGTAAATTTCAAGCTATGTAGGTACCAGCATCTGGCTTCTTGACAGTTGGTCTAAGGCCCCAAGACAAATCTGAATGAACTTTGATCAACTGAACACGTGTTTCCCCTTAGTTTTGTTAGTAAATAGCTTTCTGGCACTACTGCGTGTCGGAAGTTATTGATTGTACAATTAGAAAATATATTTCAAATGTTTTAGAAACGGTAAATGAAAAAAAATTATGTTACATTGAAAATGTATCCTGATGGTCTATAGAATGTGTACAATTTCTAAACATTAAGTTTTTTAGTTGTTTGCTGACAAGCATGTGTGATGAACAATCGCGAGGAGGCTATGCGATAAAAACGTCATTATGACAGAAGAAGTAGTAGCGTCATATATAATTTGAATCAGCACGTTATAAATAAAAATACGAAATTAAAACGAAGTGTCTTATTAGACTAGCTACAATGTATTATAATTAAGCAATACATAACATATGGTCCTTCGAAGCGGATAAGAAAACAAGCGGATATAATATCACCATCTGAATTATTATCATCGATTAATTGAAGACGAAGGTGTATAACCCGAATTGATTTTGTGTTTAAAAACGGCGACAAGCATTTTGCAGTCAAGATACTCAGGTCAGACCCATCCTATATTATATCCATTCTTTCCTAATTCCAACTAATACATGTTTCTAATTCGTTCTGAATCATTACTTCAATTAAATAAAATCATAATATAAATAACATAACGAGATATAACCTTCATTCAATTCAATTCAAAATCATGGAACTTGAAACGTTAATACAAAAACGCGGTCTCTTGAAATCCCAGTTAACAAGATTTTAAAATTATCTTCAAAGTTTTGATGGTACAGATTTCATGCAATCAAAAATACGTGAAGAAAAGGGGCAACAATTGTTAAAACAATTTGAAGAAATTCAAGACAAAATCGAAATGTTAGATTATACAGATGGTCAAATGGAGGAAAGAAGTTCATTTGAGAAATATTATTTTCTTTATATTGCACAAGTTAAACAATTACTTACAGACAACTTGACAAGTCAAAAGTCTAACAATAATTTAGGCTCCACACAAAACGATTTACAAAGTTTAAATTCTGTAAAGTTACCCACGATAAGTTTGCATGCATTTGCAGGTGCTTATGATGAATGGTTAAATTTCGCAGATACATTCAACGCTTTAATACATAATAATCAAAATTTGACAAGTACGCAAAAATTTTATTATTTACGGGCGTCGTTGAAAGGTGATGCTTTGCAGGTGATACAATCATTAGAAGTATCAACAGATAATTACGATACCGCATGGGATTTATTAAAACAAAGATTCGGAAACAAACAATTAATAAAACATAAACACGTTAAGTCATTGGTTGAGTTACAACAAATAAATAAGGAATCGGACATCGCTTTACGCAGTTCATTGGATACTGTTTTAAAGCATTTAAGAGCACTCAAAACTTTAGGTGAACCAGTTGATTCATGGGACACATTATTAATATATTTAATATCAGTAAAATTAGATAACGTTACCAAGCGTGAATGGGAATTGGCAGTAAAGAGCGATACAGTTACCATGAATGAATTTACAACTTTTTTGACTAGACGCTGTCAATTTTTAGAAACGATAGAGTCAAAAAAATCTATTGTTCCAGTTCGGGAAGTGAACAATATGCAAAATCAACATCAATACTCTCAAAAAATAAGATCACATAGAAATTCGTTTGAACAGTCTCGTTCATTTGTAGCACAAGCAAAACGAAAATGCCAATTTTGTGAAGAGATTCATTTATTATTCAGATGCGAACAATTTTTGAAGTTACCAATACCAATACGTATACAAGAAATAAAAAAGAGAAAATTGTGTTTAAACTGTTTCCGGGATAATCATATTTCACCAGACTGTTTATGCACAACTTGTAAAATATGTAACAAACGGCATAACACGATATTACATTTAGATCAATTGAGGAATGCAAATAATTCTAATCATAATACAGACACAATTGATGCTAACAATAAACGCGATATTCAAATAGAGCCGCAAGCAGTTCAAGAACATCAACCGAATCAAAGTTTATCTTTTACAGCACACTCTAAGCCGAATGGACATTCACACGTATTTTTATCAACTGCAATTGTTCATATTCTTGACAAAGATGGTAAATATCACGACTGTCGCATTTTACTAGATAATGGATCACAGTCAAATATTATTTGCAAATCATTATGCGATAAATTGAACCTAATATACTCAGAAACAAGCGTATCTATAATTGGTGTTACTAATGCCGTAACTAATGTTGGTTACTACACGACTACTACTATAAAATCAAAATTCAATGAATTTTCAGTAAAATTAAACTTTTTAATAGTCAATAAAATTACAGATAAATTACCGACAGTACAATATGTACCTATATATCAAAATTCCACATAACATAGTGTTGGCTGATCCTACATTTAACAAACCTGGTGACATTGATGTTTTATTAGGCGCAGATATATTTTTCAAGTTACTTGCTGTTGGGCAAATACAATACAAAAATCAACCTGTTTTCCAAAAGACTCAATTGGGATGGATAATTTCAGGCGAGATTAATGATAAACGTAATGCACAAAAATCGGTTTGTAATTTCACTCAAATACAATCTAATAATGATCAATTAGTCAAATTTTGGGAATTGGAGGAAGTACCAACTTGCAACAATTTCACAAAAGATGAACAATATTGTGAAAGCTATTACATTTCCACAATCACGCGAGAAAAAGATGGTCGTTTTGTTGTAAGATTACCCATTAAAGGTAATTTAAATGATCTAGGCGATTCTAGAAAAATAGCCGAAAAGCGATTATATTCCTTAGAGAAAAGGTTTGAAGGCAATAATAATCTGAAAGACGAATATTCGAAGTTTATGACAGAATATATAGAACTCGAACACATGACATTATTAAATGAAGTCGAAATTAGAAATAAAATCAATTATTTTCCGCATCATGCAGTGTTTAAGGACACTAGTAGTACCACAAAATTGAAAGTAGTGTTTGACGGCTCTTCAAGAACCTCATCAGGAATATCATTAAATGAAATTCTAATAGCCGGACCCACTATTCAAAAGGACATTTTATCAATAATACTTCGTTTTAGAACTCATAAATACGCTATAACAGCAGATTTTGAAAAAATGTACCGTCAAGTAAATATACACGAAAATAAAAGATATTTACAGTGCATTTTATGGAGGTACAACTCCAGCGACAAAATAAGAACGTATACTTTAAACACGGTAACTTACGGCACTGTTCCCGCCTCCTATTTAGCAATAAGATCGTTACACGAAATCGCTTACTTAAACATGAATTATAAACCTAACGCGTGTCATGCGATTTTAAATGATTTTTACGCAGACGATCTATTGTCTGGGGCAAATACAATAGAAGAAGCGAAGTCTTTGAAAAACGACATAACTGAAATATTAAAAATGGCATGTTTTAGCATGGGAAAATTAAATTCCAACGAAAATACAATCATTGCAGATCATTCAAGACAGTCAGATTTATGCCATATATACGAGACCGAAAAGCATGAAAAAATTTTAGGACTAGCGTGGCAAACAAAGCTTGATCAATTTCGCTACACGTCAAAATTTACTCAAATTTCAAAAATAACAAAAAGAACAATTTTATCTACGATATCACAGATATACGACCCCTCAGGATTAATCGGACCGGTTACCATTTTAGGCAAAATATTATTACAAAAATTGTGGCTATTAGCAACAGCTTGGGATGAATCGGTACCTATTTATATATACACAGCAAGGCAACGATTTTTTGAAGGGATTTTAACTATCCATGAGATAGAAATTCCAAGACGAGTAATTTGTGATAATGCAGTAGTCATTCAGTTACATGGTTTTGCGGACGCATCTGAGAACGCATATGGCTCATGTATTTATTTGAGAACCACGGACGAACAACAAAGACATCATGTTTGTTTATTGTGCGCAAAATCTCGTGTTGCACCCTCAAAACAAATATCATTACCACGTTTAGAACTATGCGCAGCTTTGTTATTGACCAAATTGTCAAGAAAAGTTATCAATGAAATAAATATTACAATCGATTCAATTTATTATTGGTCAGACTCAACAATTGTATTATCCTGGCTTAAAGGTGAACCAACTGCGTGGAAAACTTTTGTTGCAAATCGTGTTGCCAAAATACAGGACTAATCTGAAATTGATTCGTGGCGATACGTAAGTACAAGTCATAGCCCAGCCGATATCATATCTCGTGGTCTGAATGCAAGGGAATTAAAGAACGCGAATTTATGGTGGAAAGGTCCCTTGTGGTTGACACAGGATTCATACATGTGGCCAACATTAATTGTTGACGAAACAATAGACACGCCTGAGAGGAAGGCCACATTAATTCAATCATTCAAATGTGAGTATAAGTATGACGTTTTTGCTAAATACTCTTCACTATCAAAATTAATTAGGATTGTAGCTTATTGCAAGCGTTTTATAAGTAATTGTAGAAAACATTATGATGAGAGAACGTACACATTCCTTTCTGTATATGAACTTGATAATGCCATGATTTGTATTTTAAAGATAACACAGTCAATTACATTTTTTGATGAAATCAAATCGATTCAAAAAATTAAACAGGTCAACAAACGCTGTAAATTAATAAGCTTGAATCCCTTTCTAGATAAAGACGATTTATTGAGAGTTGGTGGCAGATTGGAAAATTCTACTCTAGAATATAATCAAAGGCATCCTATTATATTACCTTCAAATCATCACTTAACTACATTAATTATACAATCATACCATTATAAGCAATTACATGCGGGAGTGCAATCCCTATTAGCTAATATTCGTACAAAATATTGGATCATAAACGGCAAAAATAATGTTAAACGTGTTATTCATAAGTGCATTGTTTGTTTTCGAGCAAGACCGACTACTTGTGAGCAACTAATGGGTGAATTGCCTGCAGAACGTGTCACACCATCACGACCCTTCTTAGTTACTGGCATTGACTATGCCGGCCCGTTTTTAATCAAAGACAGTAAATTAAGGAATAAAAAGATAATGAAGGCTTATTTATGTATTTTTATTTGTTTTGTAACGAAAGCTATCCATTTGGAGTTAGTTGGAGATATGACTACAGAAGCATTCATGTATGCATTGAAGCGTTTTATTGGACGACGCGGAAAATGTCAAATTATATACACTGATAATGGCAAAAATTGCATAGGAGCTCGTAACGAGTTATACGAACTTTATAATTTCATATCAAAAAATGATTATAATGAACATATTCAAAATTTTTTATCCGAAGAACGGATTGAATGGAGGTTAATACCACCAAGATCTCCAAATTTTGGCGGGTTATGGGAAAGTGGTGTAAAGGGTGTTAAATTTCATCTAAAAAGAGTACTTAAAGACACGTTATTAACATTTGAACAGTTCTATACTGTATTGGTTCAGATCGAAGCATGTATTACCTCCCGTCCTTTGACCCAATTATCCAATGATCCAAACGATTTCACTTCCCTCACTCCTGATCATTTTTTAATTGGCGAAGCATTAACAACTATACCAGAACGAAGACTTCCTGATTCATCCATAAATCGATTTACTTTATATCAGAGATTGCGAGAGTTAATTCAACACTCTTGGTCCCGTTGGTCCGTCGAATATTTGACCACTCTTCAAAATAGAAGAAAATGGGCCTTACCAATGGACAAGATTTTAAAACCAAATCAATTAGTTGTATTGAAAGAAGATAATCTCCCTCCACAGCGTTGGCAACTTGGGAGAATATTAGAACTACATCCAGGAAAAGATGGTCACGTTCGAGTGATATCAGTGAAAGTATCAAATGGTGTAGTACTAAAGCGCGCAGTATCAAAAGTGTGCTTATTACCCATTGACAATAATATGTGATATCATTAATAATAGTTAGTTTGAAATAAGTTTTATTTACAAATGTTATATTTGTACATTTATGTACATGTACTATTGTTACTATTGAAATGCATCATTTCAAGGTGGCCGGATATGTACAATTTCTAAACATTAAGTTTTTTAGTTGTTTGCTGACAAGCATGTGTGATGAACAATCGCGAGGAGGCTATGCGATAAAAACGTCATTATGACAGAAGAAGTAGTAGTGTCATATATAATTTGAATCAGCACGTTATAAATAAAAATACGAAATTAAAACGAAGTGTCTTATACGTAACAATATGAATACTATTAAAACATGACTTCGCACCACCTTGTGTGAGGCACATTCAAAATTACTCATTTTCTGAACTAATGAGAGCTTTCAATCAAGAGTTAAATGGGTTATCAAAGTGTATAAAGACAACATAAACGCTAGGAATTTGGATCGAATAACGCACGACTGGGAATGAATATTATATTAGACATGATTCAAGATCGATACCCTGCTGATATTATTAATAGAACCATTCAAGATTGTAGATATTTCGGTCAGTTTATTTTCATAAATCTAATTCAATATATGGTTATGCCATTGTTCAGAATAGCTTGCCCCAGTTAATGATCAAATTACCATATTCTGATATATAAGTTTTTCGACTATAACAAAACCATCAGATAAAATATTCATTATTAAATGCCGGCATGTCAGCCATTCACCAAACCCTATCAACCAATTATTATGTGTTTATACGTTTTGGTCCCACAATATATAGTCTAGGAGCTAGAACGATATGATGTGCCCGAATGAATACACCTTGGCACTACTGTATATTGATGGAGAAAGGTTCAATATTATAATAGCTCTCATAGGTCGAATCGTGTATTGTCAGACTGTTCCAAGCTACAGTCACCTCAAATTTTGGACCTTTTTATTGCACGAACGAGTTGGTCTATATTGAGAAGCATGAAATTCTCATACATTTGCATCTATTTTACTGTTAAGTTCTTAGGATTATTATTTTATTGGTAATTGTATGAATAACACATTCCTGATCGCTCGTACAAAGCAGTGATACGACAATAAATTTTTATTGAACACAAAATAATACTGAAAAGCACTTTTATGAAATGAAATTGTGATAATTTTTCATTTGGATAGAATATGATGCTATATTGATTCATTGTCTTCCTGACTTCTTGAATATATGTATTATAATGATATATAGGTACTTGTGAAATTACGTCGATAATAAATAAGCATATAAATAAAACTCAATAACAGTGTCGCCTTCTGCAGAAAAGTTAAGAAGATTTTGCATGGCACTACAGATTCGCCTACCTCTGAAGATGACAAATTTTATTTATTAAAATGATATTTACTTTTCAAATTTTAATCATAAATAATCAATTTATTTATACTTTCTAATAGTTTAACTCATGAAAAAAAAATTGATTATAATTCACCACAAATTATTTTGAAATTTATCTCTTGATTATAAATAGTAATCAATTTGTTATAGTCTAATACCATACATATTCAATAAAAATGTAAATAATGAATTGGGAGAGATAGGCATTCGAATTTTTCTCAGAGGATTGGAGGTTATGAGGAAAGGGAAACCCACACCAGGTGAAGAGTTCCACAACTTCGCCGATGGGAAAATGAAATCTGGTAGGGAGAAGTTCGGCAAGTCTTGGGCTTGACAATGAGGGGCTGACTAGCTTGAGCTCGTCTAGTACGCCTACCTGGAACAACGAACGAGATTCCTAATGAACACCGACCATTGAAATATCTATGGAGATGGGACAGATTGCCCACCTTTCTACGATGTTCTAGAGAGGTTAATGAATCCGTAAGTATGTAATCATCAATCAGACGAATAGCTCTCTCCTATACAAAATCCAAGAGCTTCAGCGTATGTTTGAAAGCCAAACTTCAAACAGGTGAAACAGTACTCCAGGACAGTTCGAAACAGTGATTTTTAGATCATTCGGAGCAGCTGGGACCTAAACTAGCTCTTTCTGCAACAGATAGTTGATATGGAGCAGAAACAAAGATAGGTCCCTGTGGAACACCATCGTAAATAGCCCTTGTTCCGGAGGATACTCCGTCAACCATCACATAGAGTGATCTATCTTAGAGAGAACTTGATAGTAAGCGACAAAGTTGAGGCGGGAAACCATATGACTGGAGTTCCCCAAGAAAGCCCTTGTGCCAGACTTGATCAGATGCCTTGGAGATATCCAATACTACAGCTAGAGATTTCTCATATTTTTCAACGAAATGAAGGAGAGAAACTGAGTACTATTATTTGATCTTCCTGTTCCGTGTCATCCATATCTAACATTCTTTCCAACTCTTTTCCCGCAACTTCGTAGCTTCTTCTCTTCTAAGCCTGCATTTATCCTTAATGAAGAATCCTCTGGTGTGGAGTGCGTAATGCTGATCAATTTATTAATCTGATTGATTAAGCTTCAGATTTCTGTTTCCTTCTCACATGGGATAATCTTCAATATTTTCGGACCTGTTTTCTATAGTTTCAATTATCTTAAGCATTCTGGGAATGAAAATTCAAGATAACATTATCTGCATGTAGATACTTTTCATGAGAAAATGAGTACAACGAAATCCATATTCCAAATACTCTTGAAGTTTCCACTGGCACACACTGTAATAGATAAAGCAATGTAACTTCATAGGGCATATAAGTTACTACAATTATTAATATCAATTTTTTATAGCATACCTGAATGTAAATTTGTTATTGTCCAAACTTATACTACACCAGCGATTGCATCTTACAAAAAGCTATGTCTAGTTTTAATAATAGTGTATAAAAATTTCCAAAAGTTCTTAGATGCAGTATATGTCATGTAAGTACAACACAATAAAATGGCAAAGGTCTTATAAGTGTAACATAAGCTGTTCTCATACAAAAGCAAAAATGTCCGTTCTGTAAGACACACACGAACTGCTGCTAAAAAACACATTTATTCTGCAAAAATTGTATAAGAGCAGTTTTGGCAGCGTTACAACTTCAACACAACGTTGACGCATGAGCGATTATAGAAGTGTTTCTCCGGCAACCGGAAACACAGGGTAGAAAGCCAGTTGATTATTAATTGAAAAAGTATACAAGATTCAAAACAAAAACATCAAAGGTGTTTAATCTTGTTATGAAAATAATCAACAAAGTTTCTACTACCTGAACGCCAGAAATCTTTTAACACTACGTATGTAACTACATCCTTACTACTTTATTATTAGTAATGCTTGTCATTAATTTAAATTTACCTCGTTCCCAGAATCATGAAAAGATGTACCATTAAAATCGTGAATTGAGAGAAGAAATGTCAACAATTTCTGACATGATAAAATTATTTTATTAGAATTGAAAATCACTTTCTGCTTAAACAAATTTCCATTTGCGGGGCGAAGTGAAACGTGGCGGAACGAAAGCAAGCAAACTTCAAGTTTGCAATGCCAAAGGAAAAATAGTTGATGGAAGGCATAATTCGTGAGTCAAACAAAATTACTTCCAATCTGAATAGATCGTAACTGAAATTGTGAAAATGCATTCATATTCTCACTAGCTGTGAGCGAAATTATAGACTATGATTAAGTATTGGAAGTGTGTTGTACTGATAGTTAATTACCATAGACTTATTATCCTAAGGAGATGAAACAGCTCATTCATAAAACTCCATTTGACTTGTCGCAATGATTACATGAAGTATGACAAAGAAAACTAACGAACCTCTTTGTCGTCGAGCCATAATTACTTCTTATTGGCAACGCACTTGAAAGGCAACATCGCTTCAAAATAGCTACAAGAAATACGGAAGCTGTCAAATTGCGTAGTACAGAACAAAGTCCCCATTCATAAAAGGTGCACGGAGTTGTCGCTTTCTGAACAAATGATGCAATGGAATGGAATAGTTCTATATTTGAAAATTTAAATATTCTATAATTCGATTGTATATTCCAGGTTACCATAAATTATGAAATATTTTCCAGAGAAAACTACATTTCAACAGTATTGCTTATAATATAACCAATAAATAATGCTATGGACGTTTTTATCATAATTACAAATCTCAATCCGACACACAGAACAACTAATCCAACAACAGCACATTTCATACGGACGTACTTGTAATATACAGCAGTCTGAGTGGCCCGAAATTTTGGCAATGTCTGATAGTGTTTAAATGTAAACAATTATGTCTCCTTAGGATAATAGGTCTATGGTAATTACCTACTATTTCGTCCTTGGACGAATTGTAAGTGACCACTTTTAAGTCGATTGAAGAAGAATGTATATTTGACATTTGATTAAAGCCACACGACAGTTCATTGTAATAATAGCAAGGAGACATCAAGTTCGACAATGAGTATTCCAGAAAGTATCCAAAACTGAGTTTTTGCACACAAAAAAGTCAAAGAATTCAACAGAGATCGTTACTGTGTGACCTCAGATATAACAACGCTGATGTCTGTGTTTTCATTTCACCTTCGTATCGAAGTAGCAATCGTCAAGATACACTCAACATAATGATATGAACACTATGAATGAGAAATATTTTACCTTTATTCACTAAAAATACTCATAAAGTATCGAAGAATTTTCGGCTACCAAGTAACCTTCATCAGAGTAAACTAAATTATAAACCAAAATGTGTATGTTTAAATACTATTTGGGCGATAATAATGTAAACAAGGGATTACCTCAGCTGTAGATAAATCGGAATTTAATAAATTAGTTTTTCGTTTATAAATTTCCATCTATTCTAAATGACCTAGATATTTCTGTGTACTTTGTTCAAAAATGAGAAATGGTGTGACCTGTTTTCAAAATATGTCCGACTAACGCTGATTTTTCACAATTATGCCTCTTTATATAGACAAAATGTTCCTTATTCCGAGTTAAAATGTTCCCTCTAGTTCAACCCACATAGCATTTTGAACACGACTCACAATCGAAGCGAAGTGGGAAACTTTATCAAAGGTGTTGCCTTGAAGAGTTTTTTGCTTGTTCTCATATCTATAAGCTGGTTGTTATGAAAATTTAGAAAACAAATACGGGAATTTTCTGATTACTGTGGAATGATAAGTGGAACTTTTGAATGTTGTTAAAGATATGAAGGTAATGGCTCTAATTTCGTCAAATTGCTACGTTCCAATTTCCTTTTTTGTGTACAAATCAAATTATTGATCAAAGCTTTGTCGTAGAAATTGTGTAACGTAATTTTCTTAAGTTTCTCAATTTGTTATAGTTTTGTTGGCTCAAAGGGACGTTCAGCAATTTATGAACGAGACTATTAAACGGAGCTATTTTATATCTAAATGGTGTAGCTGAATCTGCCGGGATTTACCGATTTGTTTGAGTGAGTTTTCTGTATAGGTCGAACAATAATCATTTATAATTATATATAAGAATTTTTATATATAATTCATACTGGGTCAAGAATTTTTATTATCATTTATAATGTTAATATCAAGGAAAGGAAGCTGACTTTCTGTTTTCATTTCGACAGTGAATTCCATTGACTCAAATTTTCTATTGAGCTTGTTCAAAAGACCATGTGCTTCATTATCTTTAGTTGTAATGGCGAAAATATCGTCAACATATCTATACCAAACTTTTGGAAACTGATCCAATTATGATTTCAAGGAAGTTTCAAGGAAGCCAAAAAAGAGTAAGTGGATTGCTCATTGCACATCCGCTTGTTTGTCGATAGTAATTTTTGTTGGAAGGGAAATAATTTTGCTCCATACATAGAGATGTAAAGATCAAGTATTCTGTGGAGTTCCTATCGGGGATATTAATATTCGAAAGCCATTTTTTCTGAATGCTTATGGACTCAGGTATTGGGGTATTTGAAAATAGTGAAACAACATCAAATAAGATGAGAGTTTCATCAGGTCCAAGTTTGAAATATCTCTATTTTGCAATTAGTTCCAAAGAAATTTTCACATAACTTTTTGGAACGTTTAGGCAACACCTTTGATAAATTTTCTGACTTCGACTCGATTGTGAGTCGTGTTCAAAATGGTATGTATTTTGAACTAGAGGAACATTTTAACTCGGTATAAGGAACATTCTGCTCATGTAAAGAAAAATAATGGTGAAAAATCAGTGTTAGCTGAACGTATTTTGAATACATGTCACACCATTTCTTGAGAAATTGTATCACATTTATAACACAATACAGACAAATATCTGGATAATTTAGAAGGGATGGAAATGTATAAACGAAAAAGCAATGTATCAAATTTAACCCCTTGTTTACATTATTATCGCCTAAATAGTATCTAAACAGGCACATTTTGATTTATAATTAAGTTTAATCTGATGATGGCTACTACTTGGTGTGAACACTTTATAGTTTATTAATAATCGTACGAGCTCTGAAAACATTTAATTTTACTAATATGTCACTGTAATGTCAAAAGGCAATGTATAT
Organism: Endomychus coccineus; assembly: GCA_958510875.1. NCBI lineage: Eukaryota > Metazoa > Arthropoda > Insecta > Coleoptera > Endomychidae > Endomychus > Endomychus coccineus. Next base: position 153,099,532 of record OY294068.1, on the reverse strand, counting down.
CGTGACTATTTTGTAGAAATGAACAACAAAGTTTGATTGCCATGTAGTCATTCTTCTGTGATGAAAGTGTATAACATGAATCCATAGTGAATCGCATTTTAGTGATACACATTCTGGAGGCAAAAACTAAAACTTACAAAATCGCTGTCGCTCAGCTATAAAATAAAAGTATAAATGCTGAGAAAAGTTGGAATATACAGGAGTTAAACAAATTTGTACGAAAGAATAATTAAAATACGTATACAATTTCCCATAAATTCAAGAAATCTTGTGTAAATGCGCAGCATATGAAAATTTAACATTATTTTGCTCTGTATTCCACAAAGGAATTTACACCGCAGTCGAATTCCTCACATTTGGATTAACGATGTGTTCATTAAAACAGACGCAATATAAAGTATAGACATTTTCAATCCTGGCAAGTTTTATCATCACGAAAACAACTAACAAATGACTTGTGAAATTGGTAGGATTATTCATTTTCCGTGGCATTCTTTGGAAAACTTTCGAATCTTATTGATGCTTCTATACGCGATCACACAGTTTTGGCACCAAACTGGAAACACTTCTCATAAAAATGATGTGTCGGAGCAAGAGTGTTAAACTCAATTAAAACACGAGACATCTGGTGCAACAGGCGAGATTCACGTGAGCCCCATCACATCTACAAATTTTGTTAAATTTATATTTTCTTGCAATTCTTTGACAGCACTGTATCGTTTATCGAATTTGTGTGTTATTTCTTCAAGTTTACAACAGTATTGTGAAAATGTAGGGAAATGTGTCAAAACGTTTCTTTGTAGATGATATGTAAACAAAGGCAGTTAGTGTGCAAGACTTGTTATCCCCTTATACGAATTCGTTATTAGATGATCTCTGCCTTGCAATGTTGTATTAGGATTGTTCAGATGACCTGTATTATCTGTTAAGAATGCCAAATCTTCTACCCACGAAGGATCTTTTACAATTGACATATTTTCAGTTTGGCCATCTATCATTTCAAGAAACATGACTATTTCTTCCAAAACCAGATAGAAGCTCTTCGGGACTTTGTGGAAGAACAACCAACCTGTGTAATAAGGAAGATCTTCGAATTCAGATTCTAAATCTTTAAGGAACGAAGTAAATTGGCGATCGTTCAGTACTCTCGAACGAATAAAGTTCATTATCTTCGTTACTGTTTTAAGTACTTCATCTATTTTCAGTATGTCCAAAGAGAGAACTCGTTGTTAAATAAAACAATGCAAAGTCTTAGTTTTCGGATTATTTGGATATTCTTGGCACAAATCCTTCATTTTCACTTTGCCATCGCTTTAGCGCCGTCAGTTGTCACAGAGACGAGCCTGTGAAGAGGAAGAGTGTATTTTCCTGAAATGTTCCATACAGCATCAAAATACCTTCACCAGTTGTAATTCTATAGAGAGGAATAATTTCCAAAAATTCTTCGATGATCCTCATATTATTACCGCAACCACGAAAAACACAGCAGCTTGCACAACGTCTCTCACATCCGTGCATTCATCAATCGCAATTGTAAAAAACTGGAATTTGGTAGATATTTCATGTAGTTGAGAACTTATGTTATCTGCTATTTCAGTTATCCTGTCTGCCACCATATTCCTTGACAACGATAAATTTCGAAATGACTGTACCTTTTGTGTACAGACGAGTTCTCCAGTTTTTCTCATACATTCCTAGAATGGAGAACCATCGATGAATGATTCTGAATATTTCGCTGATGGATAGCTTGATTCGTAACTCGCTCTTGTTACTGATTCATTACTTTCATGAATTTTATGAGCCATCTTTGCTGGTTACGAAGTGAACTCTATTAATTTTTCTTATATTTCGCTTATTTTTTCTTCGAAGCACGAAAATTGACTCCCATGATTAGTGTTATAATGCCGCTTAATGTTGTATTCTTAAGTGACATTAATATATTCTTTACAAATAAAATACGTAATTTTTTTGTTCACTCCCGCATAAAAATAGGTCTGGTCTCATTTTTCTTGAAATGTTCTTACCTCGTTAATGTTTCGTTTCTTCAATTAGGGTTGCAAGAGACATTTCCTGAAACAACATCACGAGTCTAATTTGAAGAATCCACTCAGCTGCAACTACTTAATTGTTAAAAGGATTATGAATTCAAAACTACAAACAAATCTTTAATAACCCAATCGAGACAAAGCAACTAGTTGATAAGCCGTCCGTGAGAAACATTAGAATACTCACATTTTGACTTATCTCTTACGTTGGTCGTAAAATGTAACAAAGTAACTGTTGATAACGAAAAACGGAAAAAAGTTCTTTTAGACTATCTATTTTTTTCAGAGTTAACGAGAAATATGAGACGCTCTGTTAAAAAAGATTATTCAATCTACGTTGCTTATACCGGAACTATGTTCGAAGGATGATATTGAAGCATTTTGGTCCTTCATTATCAACAAGTCAAATTCGAAATCTTTACCTACATTCGTCACGTATCAGAATAAAATTTGCTCGGATGATACTTCCATACATAGTCAAAGTATAAAGGTCTGTTGGAGCCTACCTTCTGATCTTCTTAAAATTCGAGTGCAAGCTGATTGGTCGTTTATTTTGTTTATTTAATGTTATTGACGACGACATAATATGATGTTGGCGACGAGCCGATGAGAGCAAGGCTGTGATTGGAGGAGATAGGTGACGTCATCAAACGCGAGAAACGATGGTAGGGAGCATAGTCAAAGTATACCAGGTCTGCCGGAGCCTCCCTTCCATCGTTTCTCGCGCTGGGTGACGTCACCCAGCTCCTCCGATCACAGTCTTGCTCTCATCAACACGTCGTCGGCACGTGACAACATCATATTATGTCCTCGTCTATAACATTGAATAAACTACCAATCAAATTGCACTAAAATTTTAAAAAGAGTAGAAGGGAGGCTCCGGCAGACCTGGTATACTTTAACTATGGTAGGGAGGCTCCAACAGACCTTTATACCTTGACTATACTTCCATATGCATTGCATTTTCGGAATACTTCGCTTCGGTATACGAGTCGGCTAATACTTCACTCTTTCACTCATGAATAAAATTGAATCACATAAGTAGTTTTATACTGAACTACATAATTTATAAACATATTGAGGATCAGTTAAATAAACTTGATATAAATAAAGGTCTTGGACGGGTCACCAGCAATATTTGTAAAATCCTGGAAGCACTCACTGCTTTTTCCATTATATATCTTATCTGATAAATCAATATCAGATCGTGCTATTGTGACGCGGAATCCATTCGGAAGTTAAGATTTTTCAAGATCAGCTATCTAACATCCAAGAGATACAATTCTCGGTTGCCTACACTGTTCTACCTCCAATAATTTGCTACAAGTTATGCAAATAGTTCGTGTGTATTTGATACAAAAAAAAACTACAATTTATTTCCCACACATATAGACTTAGGTGTCAGTTAATTTAAATAATTTACTTTTTTTGAAACTTGGAAAATTGTTTTTCTGTCGGGTTGCCTGCACTAGATAAATGATTAGAGAAATGTTGGACTAATGTGTGCGCAATCATGATGACTTCTATTCGATGTATAAATTATTTCCAGAGAAACACACCATACCATTGAAAAGAAGAGGTAAAGATTAGAAAATTCCCGGAATGAATAATAATTTACAAGCTTAGTATGAGGCTTTACGATTATAAGAATTGGCTAATTAACAAAATTCACACACTTACAGTTGAAACGTAATTAAATAGAAGAATAAATATTTGTCAGGTACAAAAATGTGCACGTGTTCTCGTGACTAAGCGCTATTTTCTTCATAACCATCTTTTCGGTTTTCATATATTCTCAGAACATCGAAGGCCACAAAAAATTACAACGAGAGTCGCCGTTATGACACCCCTGTGTTGAGATTTATTATAGTTCCATAAGTGATAAATAATGGGCTGTATAATAGCGAAGAATGATCATTATCCGAATTTTATAAAACAATTTTGCATCGATTTGTGACGTCCTTGTTACTTGTTGACGATTTTTACTCACTACGGCTTCAATATTCTTCAAGTCTACCAGACCTGAATCTGATTGGCTTTCACATTGGTTCTTCGGGCACCAGATTTTTGTCAAGGTTTACTCCTCGTTGAGGGCTTCTGCTAGGGCCCTTACCACAAAGCATATCACTGTGCTATCTATGGATAGCCTTGTCCCAGTCTCGAAGAAGTAAGTAACCAGGAGTCAATAGGGCAGACTGAATAGTGTTAGAATTGCAGGCTTTCATTCATTTATAGCTTGAACATAAATAAATATTTGACTCTCTGCTTAATGATAATTTATCGCGACCCGGGGGAAGCACAATGAAGCTCAGAAACAATAATTGCAAAATTACTATTTACCTAATTCTTCAATAGTAACTGACGGAACTCTTACTGTTCGATTTCGGCGGTAGAAATGGTTCACTCACACTTTAAGTATTTGCTCACTATGTTCGTAAGAATCCTAATAATGATCCCCAATGCTTGCGAAGCGTTCTTCTATACTAATCGAGGTGCTGGTCCACCTACACCAGCTCCAACCGAGCCCGTTTTTATGGTTACATATGTTCCGATATGTTTTGTTGACATGAAATATGCACGTTTCCGAATGAAATCAAAATATACGCGTTTTATGAATGGAACCGTATGCAAATCTGACACTAAAACAACACGGATGTCAGTGCCAAGTAATATCTAGCTTCCTACACAACAATATAATTATTCGGAATTATCAATTCGAAATACATATTTACACGAAATCTGAAATTTATGACCAATCTACGTGTTTTCCATTAAATGATTATTCAATATTTTATAGCTTCCTTACAGATTCTCTATAATTCCTATAGAGTATCAGTAAATCTCCATACAATCATTCGGTAATAACTGTCACAGGCGCAATAAAACTTATTGTGTCCATTTTATGTTAGCTGTAAGAACTTTTTCAAAACGTTTCTGAGACGAATGAAGCTCCATCAAAAATGAAATGTAACTTAATTGTTAGTTGAGATGTGAACTAATAGCATCGCGATGCCGTTTCGGTATCAAAAAGCACAAGTTGAGTCAGGCTACAGAGTAGAATAAATAAGACAATACTGATTAAGGTTCAAATTTCAAAATTGGGACAAAACTAATTTCTCCATTGGCAGTCTGATACAAGCCAATACTCAAAATTTTAACTAGCGGGTGAGAGTGTTTATTTCATGGTGAAGACGAAAACATTGTAGCTACTTTTCATATAATATTGACGAAGCATTACGATTATTTCTCTGTATACCTGTTACAGGCTAAGCCTGATGCTCATCATTTTCATTCGCAGATAATTACTTCAAATGCTTTATAAAATAGTGAGAGATGATTTCATGCTAAAGATGTTAAAAAAAGGAAACATTGTAGCTACTTCTCATATAATATTGACGTGGCATTACGATAATCTCTCTGTATGCCTGTTACAAGCTGAGCTTGATGCAAGCCGATACTCATCATTTTCATTCACGGGCGGGTGATTACTCCAAATGTTTTGGAAAATAGTGAGTGTTGATTTCATGCTGAAGGTGGTAAGAGATGGAAACAGTGTAGCTACTTTTCATGTAATATTGACGTGGCATTACGAATAATTCTCTGTATACCTGTTACAAATTGAACCTGATGCTCATCATTCTCATTTGCGAATGATTTCTTCAAATGATTTGGAAAATAATGAGTGTTGATTTCATGCTGAAGCTGATAAGAGATGAAAATATTGTAGCTACTTTTCATATAATATTGACGTGGCATTACGAATATTTCTCTGTATACCTGTTACAAACTGAGCCTGATGCTCATCATTTTCATTTGCGGATGATTACTTCAAATGCTTAGGATACTAGTGAATGTTGATTTCATGCTGAAGATGGTAAGAGATGGAAACATTGTAGCTACTTTTCATATAATATTCACGTGGCACAACGTACATTTGTTTGTATACCTGTTACAAGCTGAGTCTGATGTAAGCCGATGCTCGTAATTTTCATTCACGGGTGATTACTTCAACTGCTTTGGAAAATAGTGAGAATGCTCATTTCATACTGAAGATGGTATGATATGTGAACATTGAAGATAATTTTCAGATAATATTGACGTACCATCACGAATAATACTCTGTATACCTGATACAAACTGAGCCATGGTGAGGCCGTTTCAATGTTGAAACTATTTAAAAATTATCGCATAAATAATCTGAGAAATCGAAATATAGCTTTGTTGTCCATTGAGTGCGAAATATTGGATATGATCGATTTCAGTGACCTAATCGAGAGATTTGCTTTGATAAAATTGCGAAAAGTACCAAAATGAATTCGGCCAGAGCTAATTTCAGCTCATCCGCCGTTGAGCGGAGGTAGTTATTAGGAATTATTCCCAACTCCCTTGTTGAAATAATTTGGTTGAATAAACACCTAACGGAGACCCAGTTTTAAAATTTAATTCGATTAGAGTAGTTTTCCTCATTATAGTATGCAGCATAAGATTTTTAATCATCTCATTCGAAAAAAGCTGAAACGGACATGAGCTTTTAAATAGATTGAATTTCAACATAAACAAAAGTTTGTACGATCTTATGTTGAAATATTGATGATGAGGTATTATTATTCCCTGTTTCCGAACTTTCCTTCCATTTTTGATGGCTTCTCGTAAGTTTCTTGAAGGACTCGTAAATATTTTTCAGATTAAACTTACACGTGATCAAGCTCTTATATACCTGAAAACATAAAGTTACGAACTCTATAAATGGACAAGCACTTTCCTCAATCTTCAGAATTATATTACAACACAGGGCCGGCTTAAAACAATTCAGAAAGATTTAATTATATATTTACACTAGAAAATACCTTTATATATAGATTCTCTGGAAATAGGTCACACTAACACATATGCTTATTATTCTAGTCTTTACGTACGTTTCGGTCACACGCTCATCATCAGAAGACTTATCAATATCTGAAGCGGGATTTCTTAACCAATTGTATCATCACAAAGCGTACTTATCTCACCAATTTCAATCAGGAATGGTCACGTCGCAGAAACGAAACAGAAACACGAGTTATCGAAATTCTAACACATTAATGTTTGAAGTATATGAATATCTATCAAGAATTCACCGCTTAGCAATTTTCTTATAAACTTCGAAGTCGTCCCAAAAGAACATTGAAATACAACTGAAACCAAAAAATATAACACTCTAGTATTTACTTCCGACCCACATGTTGAAGATTTATGGGGTTATAGGGGAAATTGTAAGACCTTATTACAAATATTGCTATTTGAGCATTCTACATAAAACATAATTTTAATATTATAAAAACGCAAGTAGGAATTTGCAAGGGTTTTAATTAATCAAATTAGTATGAATCTGACTTAATGATTGAACTTCAGGCTTTGATGTTTTTGTTTTATATGGATCATCTCCAGAATATATCTTTTATATTAATTGGTTTCTTTAGTCGAAGTATTAACTTTTTTTTAACCAAATTGATGGTTATAATAGAAACAATGTTTAGCAAGGGCGGTGGAATTTTCTATGTTTTTGTTTCTGGTACTATACTTATGGCCATACATTCTTTTTTTGAGTATTGTTTAGAGATTCCTGTATAAGTCTATCGCAATCTGAAAAAATCAAATTAACCGCGCGATCTGTAAGGCTGTTTATAACACTTTTTTATAACTTGTTGGTGCAACTGAGTTCAAGTGAAGATATCGTAGAGACCAAACTCATTCTCTAGACCACGACGTTTTTATTATTTCATCTGAATCATGACTAATGTTCACATGTAGGAAATTCATGTTCTCGTTCACTTCTATTTTACAAGTAAATTGAAATTTACAGTGGAAATTGTTGAATTTGCGTACTGAATTTTATCATTGGGAATACACATTAGGCAATCATCTATATACCGTTTGAAGAATACGGGTTGAAAATCTAATGAATTCAATACAGATTCCTAAGTAGGTTAGCAATAGTAGCTGAAATAGAAGATCTCATTGTTGTGCTGAATATTCGCCCAAAATATTGTTCACCGTATTGAAAATAAGTGAATACTGTGAGCAATATTTTGGGCAAATATTCGACAAAGCAATGGGATCTTCTATTCAGCTACTATTGCTGACCAGATTATGGAATAACTAGAGGAATCTGTATTGAATTCATTAGATTTTCAACTCGTATTCTTCAAACGGTATGACGATGATAGCCTAATGTCTATTTCCAATAATAACATTCAGCACGTGATTATCAAATTTAACAATTTGCACTGTAAACTTGAATTTACTTGTGGAATAGAAGCGAACAAAAACATAAATTGGCTAGATATGAACATTAATTTTCAGATGGAAAAATTGAGACTTTGTGGTTTTGGTCTCGACGATATCTTCATCCAAAAATTAAAAAATCCTCTCTTGAGGTCTCTATTTCAGAATGTTTCCGGTGAAACCTCCTCCTGCAACCCAAGTACTATTCAGTTACTGACCATTATCCCTAGTATTTGTAATGCGTCCTTTTTCTCAAGAACCAATCTACAATTCGGAAAAGGATCCATGAATTGCTTGACCAATGAGCTGTAAGATTCCTCTCTTGAGATCTCTAGTTCAGAATGTTTTCGGTGGTGATTTCTAAATCTATCTGTCCTTTTTTAAATATCACTAACTGATTTGAATGTACATATTATTCCCAGATGGTTCACATCAAGATTTATTATGTAGCTACACATACGTTTCTCGTCCTATATTAGTTATTGATCTTGACAGGCTTATGATTTCCTTTACTACCAAACTTTTGTGAGCTTATTGCAACCCTCTTGTCCATATCAGCTATGGTATCATATCACCTTGATTGAAATGAGTGTGAATTGTCTTACATTTATTTTAGAAATTCTTTCCCAAGCTATATTTGTTATTGAAAACATCTGGCAACCCCTAGATGTTCTTTACTTTAACTTAGTAAGAATGATTTCGTTTTTAAATATTGGAAATAACCTGTACTAAGCCCCTTTTACAATTTCAAATGTTATTCACGAACTGTTGTAATATTTACCAAATGTGTGGAGGAAAAGAAAGTACCAACTTACTGGTTCTGCTGCATAGTATCCAAATCCAATAGCACGAAATAAATATATCAATATTTTGATATTTCAATGAAAGAATTAGATGAATATATGGGAAATTAACTTTCAGCTTCAAGTCAATTTTAATAATTCCTATAGTGATGATAAGGTAAGCTTTTTTATTTATGGAAACAAACACTCAAAATCTTCATATCAATGCACGATTTCAAAATCTACTTTCGATAATCTCAGTAATACTATCCATTTTTGGAGCCATACAAGTTGGGATATTATCTTTCATATTAATTATCTTTTTGTGAACGTGTATTTCATTTTTTGTTTCATACCTACTAGTACAGTCATCCTGGCAAAAATTTGCGCCCAAAAAATTCCAATGGACTTTTTCAATGTATAAGGGGGTATTTTGGTGCGCTAAACGCGATGATATGGTCCAAATTGAGCTACCGTATACGGAACATGCCGCAAATCGCCGATTTATTGCCATTTTCGGGTTTTTCGAAGATATAACGAAATCTATGCATTTTTATGAAAATAGCCAAGAGAGCTAAGTTGTAGTGCTTATCAGCACTCATCATCTGGTTTGCTAACTTTGCTCACTTGAGTATTTTATTAAAAATGCATAGATTCTGTCCTATCTTCAAAAAACGCAAAAATTGCCATTTTCGCCACATTAAAATGGCCATATTTTGAGTTCTAAGAACGCTAGCGCCATCTAGTTTGAACCAACTGATGGGTGTTAATAAGCAATACAACTTTGCCATTCTGACTATTTCCATAAAAATGCATAGATTTTGTTATATCTTCGAAAAACCCGAAAATGGTCAAAAAATTGCCTTAAATCGGCGATTTGCGGCATGTTCCGTATCCGGTAGCTCAATTTGGACAATACCATCATGTTTAGTGCACCAAATACCCCAATATACGTTGAACAAGTTCATTGGAATTTTTTGGATTTTTTTGCTGTAGAAAATTTCCCAGGATGACTGGACTATACGTATTAATGATATTGATATGGGTGGATTCTGTTCAACATATTATTATAAAATTAAAAACTTACTTTCATAGCACCGAATAAAAACACATTACTCTCGGTATTGAATTCACTAGTTAGGTGAACGAAAACTGGAAGTTAAAAGATATTATCTCATTCATTTAGGTTACATATCACATATATTTTATAAGAGATTCATAAGAACATGAAAAATAAAACTATTCTGATAACTAGAGCTCGGGAAATCTGCAAAATGCATATTAAGTGCATATTTGCATGTTTTGAATAAATTCAATAAGTGCATATGTATTCATTAAAAGTGCATATTTTCAAGTATTTTCGGATTTCTGCAAAAAATAAAAATTTTCAATATGGACAAACATCTGTAGAAACAGGTGATGAAATAAGCGAAGTACCTCATATCGGTATTAGCATAATACGACAATAGACCCTACTGAGCGATAAGTCGATTGCCGTCATAAAATCAATATGGTTTTTCCCGAAAGCTCAACAAATTTTCAGAATTTGTGTTACCAATATACCCTAATTGCAATTGTCTCAAGTCTTATAAGTGGGTTTTATAAGTGGAGGACATTGAGCCAATGAAATCACACCACCTTTAGAATTTGAAGTTTGAAAAGGATCTAGAATTTAGTTCTGTCCTGTCTTAAGTTAGTACAGGAAAGTTTTGTTTGCTCAAATGTTCATGTGAAGTGTGTGATAATGCCAAAACAAAGTGCTAGTAAATCAATTCTTCTGAAGAAGTGTATTGATAATAAAAAAAACTTCAAAATCATCGATGACAACCATATATTCTGCACAGTTTGCAACAAGTCGGTAAGTATTATTATGTCTAAGTGATTATTGTTTTAATCTTCAAACATTTTTCTAAAAATATAAGCCAAATGTAGCTTCACGTTGAAATATAAGTTTTAGAATAGGTACTGTGAGTGTCTAAGATTTATTTATTTGGTATTAAAATTAATTTTAGCAAAGGTGTTTTGCAATGCATACATTGTTTTGTTCGTCATAAATTGATACGTTATTTTTTATTTTATGATGAAAATGTGACATTTTACTGGAACCTCTGATCTTTTTCAAGAAAAATTCTACGATCAAAATTCAAAAAATTGTTTATAGGAGACACTTCGTAAAACAAATTTTAGAAAATTCTCATATACAGTGTGGTTGGTTAACGCTGTTCTAAAGATCAAAATTGACTTAGGAAACCGCCCTTTGTTCTACATCTTGTATATAAAATTTTAGTAGTGGTGAAAACTAATCAAATTAGTCTTAAACTGGCGAAGTAGTACGAGTTCATTGGTTAGAAAATTGACTTAGGAAACCGCCCTTTGTTCTACATCTTGTATATAAAATTTTGGTAGTGGTAAACATCAATCAAATTAGTCTTAAACTGACGAAGTAGTACAAGTTTATTGGTTAACTTTTTTATTCCCAATTTTCAGATTGTATGTGAAAAAAGTTCCGAATTGATCAACACTTGGGCACTGCAACGCATAAATCTCGTTCACGAAAGCCTCAAGATTCGGTTTAGCAGCTCATCACTACAAATCGAATTAACAAAATCTTAATATTCCAGTTGCAAAATTATTTGTTATTAAAAATTTTTTTAACCAAGTACTGCAAATATGTTCTGGTTCCTTCTGCTACGACCGTACGGAAAAAATATGTTGATTCCAACATGCAATTTACTGTTGAAGACGACTGATGTTAAAGGACGGTATATTGCAAATTTGGTTATAGGAAGTTTGTAAATGAATCACTTAGTAACTTTTTTTACCTGAGACGATAACAGCAGAAAAAAATATGTTACTGTTAAGTGGTGCTGCGCCATATATGATCTTAGCTGAACAAAATTTAAAAATATTTTTTTACAGTTTAATACATGTTAGTTGCTTAGCACACGCTTTAAATAGAGTAGCAGAATTTGTAAGGACAGAATTTCCAATGGTCAATAGTCTTGTATCAAATACAAAAAAAAATTTTTCTGTACAACTGTCAAAAAAATACAGTTTTGCATCTGTAATGTAGATGACTGGCCAACGGTCGTCCTGTGGGGAAGAGGTCTTATATGTTGGGTGGTTCGCCCTAACTGACCCGTGGTCCTGGTGAAGGTATAGGGGATGGAAACATATCACTTATAAAAGAGTCACTTTACTCAATTGTAGAGCTCGACGCCATAACGACTTAAAGTCTTGCTCTACATAATAGTACAATCTTACATCAATATCTTATATGAATAATTATGCTATAACTATATGTAACTGAATATATGAATGTCCTACATAACTATATATATTATAATCTAACTGTGATGTTTATGTTATCGTTCTACATACTCTAGTCTTTAGCATATACATCGATTCCTCAATAACTACCTCGAGATACCCTGTTCTGTGTGTCAAGGTTATCTTGAGCTAAACAATGTGTAATAGTCAACATGTTGTTAGTGGGTCAGTTATGAGTTATCAATATATGCTTAATAACATTACTTAATAAGAATAAGGTCGAATTCTATAACTTAGGGTTTTTAGGTAATCTCGTATAGGAATGGATGATTCCTATACTACACATCTCTATTGATGCGTGAATGTTTACTTTTTTTCACTGCTAAAATAATTCACAAAATAAACATGAAATATTACTTTTTGAAGGATTTATTTTTAACAGAGTCAATTATCAATTGATTATTTATCATAAAACAATTTCATTCATTGGAATAATAATCGATAGTGAAGTTTGAACAATTACTTCCAACATGTTGAAATTGAAGCAACTACGAGCAAACACAGTCAACCACGCGGCGTGCCAACAAACCGTTTCTATAGTAACGACACAGAAAGACCACTGGATGTTGTGAAATTATATTGGGAGTATTTATTTTTAATATGTTTCAGACGATGTAAATTCACATTCACAGTTGTACAAAAAACGTTGTTTGTATTTCGTGTATAAAATTCATCTTTTCATGGCGCATTCGAGAGAATTTTTGGCCTCAACCAAAATTAACACTCTCATGTGCCATTGAAAAAACACTCATTTTACGCACTTAATACAATAATAACTATTAAAAGTTTCTCTGCAAGTACAGGTGTATATGGGGAACGTGGTTGAATTGTGTTAATTTCATAACTGATAATTTTGAGGGAATTAGAGACGCCATTTGTGGTTTCGATGTAGATAGCTCAGATGCTATGCATTTAACAAGATCAACAGCAGTGGTTTGAAGGTGTTATCATAATGTAGGTATATTATTCCTACATAACCATTCTTGTATATCACCTTTCTTGGGGGTGCTTGTTGGCAGCTTATTCATTATCCCCAACGATGGTGGAGCTAGTTATTTTGATACATTTCACCATGATAATCGATATCCTTTGTCTATGAAGAAAATATTAGTTATACACTTGGAATAAAACCAGATTCACATTTGACATAAAGTATCTATAATATACACTTTTATCGCCACCAACTGTCATCGTTATCACAGTTTTAGTGCTAGAATATTGCCTGGATGACCGACATGCTACCATCTTTGAAAATCCATGTACCGTCGAGATAAACGCAGACGTAGTTACACTCCATTGTTCAGTTTAATGTACTGATGTAAAAAAATTTACACGTTAAGCAATTTACACAGCACACCTTGTAAATGTACGTAGAATTGCAGTCCTGGGAAGAATTGTTTCTGTACTTTTGAAGTTTAATTTTATTGAAATTTAGATTCACAACAAACTTTGAACCGTCAACTCTATTTAATAAATCTACACTTCATTTCGGCAACTCTGTCATGTGCTGCTAACTGTAAAATTGAAATATACCTGGTTTGACGAAGGTATCCCGGCGCTTATTAGGGTAATTGTTAATAATCGAGTCAAAAATGTAAGAACCCAGGAATGAAGAAGATACAATTTTTTTTCCTGGAACCTTCTGCAATGTCTTTAAACAATGAATGAACAATTTGCTAAACAAATTGAATAACTCGAAAACTATTGGTGCTTTTTTGATCAAAATCACACATAGGGTTTTTTCGGTCGGTGATTACGAAAATGGAGTCAAAAATACCAAATTGTATTCACTATGTTCAATTTTTATATTACAAGCTGAATAACTCGATATTTATTTGTTACAGTTTGTCAAAAATCACACCCCGGGGGTTTTTGGAGTTGCTGATTACGAATTAAATGCAAAAAATGCATATCATAGATGGTGCTCACGTAGTTTCGAAAAGGTGTATATTTGACAAATACACATATTCAAGAATATAAAATCGAAAAATTCCAAGTAATAGATGGCGCTACTAATTTAGTGAAATATCAGTTATTTTATGGAAAAACGTTAAGTTATTTAAAAATGACTTTATGACATCAATATTTTTTTTATGAAAATATCACGATATAACAAATATGCTGCAATAAAAATATAACTCTCAAATGATTGTCATCAGAAACATTCTTTTCGAAAATCGATCGTTAGGAATTTTATTTTTCATGTTTAGGATTTCCACATTTCCACGGTTGTAGAACATACATCTCTATACTATAGAAAGTGTATAATAATCGAAGTGAACCTATTTTTACTATGATACTGATGATACCTTTTTAATACGTACCATTCTTTGTGCATAGGTATAATATTAGTATCCTCAGTAATATATTTTTATTACTGAATCTTTGGAAATATAAAATAACGACACATCGTGTACCTCCTGTTCTTTTAATCGGATTTTAGTAGTTAGATTGTTTGGAATTTGGAGATGGACTGGCCAAACGGGGTTCCTTGAGTGCCCCTGGCCACATTCAACGATCGGAATTCATTCGATCACCGGCTCCACGTCCTCAAGGAGCTACTGGATAGACAGTGGCTCTCGGTCTGGCGTGGTGCCCCCGGCCTGAAGCAAACGAAGCTCCACATTAGGGAGTTCTCGCCAAAGCTCTCTACAACATTACTCTCTATGAGCAGGAGAGGCCTAAAACTGGTGACATGACTCCTCACAGGACAATGTAATCTGAATAACCATCTGTACACAATGGGCATTGTTGAAGACCCAACTTGTAGTAGGAGTGGAGAAGATGAAACTGCCTCTCACATTCTAGCAGAATGTCTAGCACTGGCATCTTTTAGACTACCACCTCGGCAGCACACATATGCCGCTTGAAGCCATGAGAGGTATCAGTTCATGCAAAATCTCAGCTTTCAGCACTGCCTTAGGTCTGCTGGACTGATTCTTGTATCAAGGGCTCACAATGGAGCCAATCAAGCGGCCTGAGTGCTCTAAACTTGTCCGCCCTCGTTTTGAGTCTTTACTAATTGAAGCCTTGCTACCGAGAAATCTATTGCGGCCAAAAAAGTACCAATAGTTTTCGAGTTATTCAATTAGTTTATCAAATTGCTTATTCATTGAAAAATCTTGTCTTCCGGATGGAAACGTTTCAGTTTCATTTCAAGCCTCAAGCCTGCCCTGAAGATGCCACCTGTAATGGTTGGCGAAACGTCGGCATCAAGTCGAGCTATTGTGACGCGGAATCCATCCGGAAGACAAGATTTTTCAAGATTAGCTGTCCGCGGAAGTCTACTATCCAAGATTGCTTATTCATTGTTCATTAGAGGGAAGAGAATATTTGCCCCATATATCACTGGATGCATTATATTATGTAAACTTAAGACATTTGAAATTTTTTCAGGAAAAAAATTGTATCTAAATTTGTTCTTATTCGACCATATGTTGTACATTTTTTACTCGACTATAAAGTGAATTGGTTGTAAAAGTAACCTAGTATAACGTCATATCATTCTTATAGTCCAGGCAATAAGCCGGGAGAAAGGCCATAATAAAAAAAAAATATGGTAAGCTAGAATTTCAAATTTTTTTCGCATTTTGTTTCTAATACCACATAGATCATTCATGACTATCAAGACCGCGGGAGTCGACCTTTCTACACCCTCAAAACGGGGTTTCAACCCCTCAGAGGAGCATTCTTATGAAAACAGTCCAAAATTGATGAATTAAGAGCCGAAAATGACCCTTAGTATGTTTTTTGGGTCGCTGATCACGATTCCGCAGTTAGTTTTCTCGAAAAACTCCCTCCAGATGAGAAATTTGGAAAATTTATTGTACAAATATATAATTTATAATTTTGTTGCAAAAATGATCTCAGGTAGGTTTTTTGCGTCGCTGATCACGATTCCGCTGTTATTTTTCCCAAAAACCTCTTTCCAGATGGAAAATTCGAGAAATTTCAGATTTTCCTGAGACGTTTGTGAATAGTAAAGTATAGTTTTGTTGCAAAAATGACCTCTAGTCATTTTTGCAACAAAATCATACTTTATTTTCATGGCCGTCTCAGAAAAATCTCAAATTTCCCGAATTTTCCATCTGGAGTTTTTTTGGAAAAATAACAGCGGAATCGTGATCAGCGACCCAAAAAACCTACTAGAGGTCATTTTTGCAACAAAATTATACTTTATTATTCATAACCGTCTCAGAAAAATCTCAATTTTCCCGAATTTTCCATCTGGAGATACTTTTTTTTTTAAATTACAGCGGAATCGTGATCAGCGACCCAAAAAACCTACTAGAGGTCATTTTTGCAACAAAATTATACTTTATTATTCAAAACCGTCTCAGGAAAATCTCAAATTTCCCGAATTTTCCATCTGCAGTTTTTTCGGAAAAATAACAGCGGAATCGTGATCAGCGACCCAAAAAACCTACTAGAGGTCATTTTTGCAACAAAATTATACTTTGTTATTCATAACCGTCACAGGAAAATCTCAATTTTCCCGAATTTTCCATCTGTTGATACTTTTTTGGGAAAAATTACAGCGAAATCGTGATCAGCGACCCAAAAAACCTACTAGAGGTAATTTTTGCAATAAAATTATACTTTATTACTCACAAACGTCTCAGGAATATCTCAAATTCCCCAAATTTCCCATGTGAAGATAGTTTTTTGGGAAAAATAACAGCGGAATCGAGATCAGCGACCCAACAAACCTACTGGACGTCATTTTTGCAACAAAATTATACTTTATTATTCACAACCGTCTCAGGAAAATCTCAAATTTCCCGAGTTTTCCACCTGGAGAGAGTTTTTTGGGAAAAATAACAGCGGAATCATGATCAGCGACCCAAAAAATCTATTAGAGGTCATTTTTGCAACAAAATTATAAATTATATACCTATTGTATATAAATTTTCCAGATTTATCATCGAGAGGGAGTTTTCCGAGAAAACTGACTGAGAAATCGTGATCAGTGACCCAAAGAAACATACCAGGGGCCATTTTCGGCTCTTAACTCATTCATTTTGGACTGTTTTTATAAGAATGCTCCTTTGAGTGGTTGAAACCCCGTTTTGAGGGGATAGAAAGGTAGACCCCCGCGGTCTTGATAGTCAAGAATGATCTATGGGGTATTAGAAACAGAATGCAAAAAAAAATTGAAATTCTAGCTTACCATATTTTTTAATTTTATTTTCCGGTTCGTTGCCTGAACTATTAACATGAATGAAGATTATCAACAGGGAATTCGCTCGTCGCTAGTCCGTGCATACGCAACCGGCTAAGCACATTGGGCAAGATTCATGGGATTAGCTTCGCTTTGTATCCGCAGCCCCTTATGTCAAACAATAATTGTGTACGACAAGAAGCTTCACTTGACAACATGGACAAATTCGGGATAATTACCTTCGATTTGACCACGCTTTGTTTACTAAGTTTTGTTTGACAAATTACATAATGACAACAGATATCATCTGGAAGACGTGCCAAAGGTCAAATATAAATCAAATCAATTGCGGGATTATGAACCCAGAAGACCAGTTATGGAATACAATTCAAAATGCATTCAATTCAATTGGGAATAGTCACGCCACATTTTTTAATGTCGAACAATCCTTGAGTAAACTGTTGAACGTGTGTATAGGAACTGGTGGTTTCCATGTTGAGAATATTCTGCAGTAAGGATTTAACTATTATTGAAATTTCAAGATTATGTGTAGTATTAGGTGAAATGTTTTCATGTTGAAAAATAATGTTATCGAAATGGTTCAGTGTAAGGATTGTCTTATTTTGTCTTCCTTTTTGAAATAAAATACCACATTTTCTTCCTCCATCATGGGTTTGTTAAATACATAGGTTACATTTATTTTCTTATATCATCTAATTCTAATATTAACGTCAAAGAAATAAAGTTAATTGAACAAAATCAATTTTTCCGATTACCAGCGTTTTGAAACGTAGAGGTAGAGGTATATGAGCCATTAATTGTTTCATTTTATCACTTTCGGAAATGGTTAATCAGTGACTTCACGTCTGCCTGTTCTCACTGACGAGGTGATGAGAACAGCTGTCTGGGACTAGAGCACTTGTTGTCACTGTTCGACCTGGTGAACCTAAGCTTTGTTTATTGAAAGTGAAATTCAAATATCTTGAAAACGATAACCATTTTGGATATCAAAGGTATAATTTTTAATATAGAACTGAATAAGGCACTCCGAATAAAGTTTGTAAGTTGTAAATTGACGAGTAACAAGAATTTTTTAACTGTTTCCTCCTATTCAATGTGACGTATGTGACAACTATATGAGATAACTCAAATCTAATGAATCATTATTATTTGCCGTTACAAAAAATAGTCACAGCTGAAATTTCAAAACAGTGTCTATAAATATGACTGATTTACTAACAAAAATTAATCTTATTTTTTCAACTTTAACACCCTATACTTCAATGAGGAGCAAACTTAAGTCCCATTGTTGTTATGTGAAATATTATTATTTTCGGCTTCTGAACTCACAGTAACATGTTGGTCTATTACTTATGGATCCTTCTGTAGCTAGATAGTGAGGGAAGTCAAAATAAAAAATCAGAGAACTGGTTGTGCAAATATTGAATGCGTTTGAAAGCTCACAGATGACTATATCCAGTATCAGTTCGATCCTTTTATCCTATATAAACAACAGAAGTTGTCAGGTCCCTCTGCTCCCTAGAACGTGATATTATAAATCATATTTTTCTGGAAGGATCGACTTATTTTTTATTCTCAGCAGTTGCGTTAGAACTTTCGCATTCTTCGACCCTATTCACCTGTCATTCACTAAGCTGTAAATCGGATATTGTCGAATCGTGTTAGGTGGAATTCCAGATTATTCGTCAATTATTCTCCCCTTATATTGCTGATATCATTGCTTCCCTTCCGGTCACAAAAACGTTGGAATACAATGTGGTACGAATAAACTAGAATATGTTCAGATTGCCTTGGAATATTCCGTTATCCGAATTTGCTTTGAATACATCATTATATTGAGTGGATTCCTATTATTATGCTGAGTGACCTTATTTTGGGAATGAAATGAAATAAATTAATTTTCTGATGTATTTCGTCTCATTTCATAGAATTTGAATTTTTACTTGCTTCACTATACGTGGTATATAATGTAAGGGAACTATGTTTTCGGATTTTCGAAGATATATCCGTCTTGAACATTTGTGGATCGTTCTCGCCTATTCTCGAAACGATGTCTGTGTGTGTAAGAACTGTTCAGACGAGTCCACCGTTGATATTGGTCATATGAATGTGAAATTTGGCGAATTTCTTTAAGCTGGTTTCAGCTGCCTCCAGTTACGTTGTTTCATAAAGACTTTGGTTTCATTGCTTCTCTAACAGAATTAATTTTTGGTGACAAATCACAGTACTTAGAAACAAAGAAACAATAAATATTCGCCGGAACAGTGGTGAAAATAGAAACTAGGTATTTTCGACTTCCATCTGCAGTTTATCGAATAAAATAATAGTATTTTATTGAACCATAAAGATAACAGTATTCTTCTAGATAAAAATATATACAGTGTGTAAACGCCAAATGGAATAAATTCATTATTTCGGTTACTGTACATATTTATAAAAAATCCCGAAACTCATCAAATTCGAATTACAAATTGACATTCTCCAACGTGAAAATGCGACCCCTATCTTCAACCCCCTTCGAATGACAGGTACAACCCCCAATTTTTTTAATGGGACGTATAGACTTGTGATATATCGTTTGAAAGGCCTCTCCATTCTCTATTGAAAAATGTTATCGCTTTCAAGTTTATTGCAACAATAAACACAGAAAAAAATAAAATCATGTGGTTACCGAAATTCGCTATAATACAATCAAAAACTAATATTTAATACAAAACGTGATAAAATGTAAAACACTAGAAAGAACTATGAATGTTAATGAAGTAGATGATCAAAATGTTCACCGCGAACGTCTTGGCAACATCCTAATCTTAAATAAAACTGTCTTCTAACATTATTGAACATATCAGGCGTGATCGACCTCATCGCAAGCGTTATTCGTTCTTTCAAGTCATTTAAATCAAAAGGTTCAGTTTTGTACACAATGCTCTCCACATATCCCCATAAAAAGAAATCTAATAATGTATGATCAGGTGATCGCGCTGGCCATTCAATCGATCCTCGCCTCCCTATCCACCGATTGGGAAATATTGTATCGAGGTACTGCCGGACATTAAATTGGTAATGTGGTGGTGATCCATCTTGCTGAAACCATGTCGTATTCACTGGAGCTTGAGGGTTTCCTGGATCAGGATATGAATTTGCCAAACTTGGAATGACATCATTTTGAAGTACTGCTAAACAATGATCGCCATTCAAATTGCCCTCAATGGAAAAGGGACCAATGATATGGTTTCCAACAATCCCTGCCCAAACATTAATCTTTTGAGGGTATTGCGTGTGTTCTTCTCTTATCCAGTGAGGATTTTCCGTTGACCAGTAGCGGCAATTTTGACGATTAGCATGACCGGTAAGTGAAAAAGTACACTCATCAGAAAACATAACGTTTTCTAATTGGATAATATTGATATCCAACATGTCCATCATTCGCTCACAAAAATAAGTTCTCCTATCAAAATCGTCTTCCATGAGCTCCTGAGTAGGTATCATTTTGTATGGATGCATTTTATTTCCTTTTAATATGTTTACTATCGATGTATGGCTAACATTGAATGTAGTGGATGCCTGTCTATTTGATGTATGTACTCAAGCATCACATATAATTTGATGTTATCACTCAGTGCATTGGAAGCTTGTTTTTTCATTCGCCTTACATGACCAAACTCGCGAAACTGCTTCTCTATTTTACTAACTGTTCCTTAGGATATAGGCGGTAAATCAGGAAATTTCTCATGAAATAGGCGAGTTACTTTCTGTTGTGTTCGGGTTTTATCTTCGTAACCAATCATTTGTACAACTGTTATTTTATGCATTTCCGTCAATCTAACCATTTTTCACAATTGAAGTTAACGAATTTCATAGTTAAACTATAATACTGACAACTTAAATGAAAACTTATGTAAAACAATTTGCTAAGGCGTTTTAATCAAACTAACATTGCCACGGAAACATTTTAGAGTATTTTCAATGGATACCATCTAGAACACACATTGCTATGGTTTTTGCTTACTTTCTTATTATCAAGACCTAAAAGGGAAATAAGTATTGAGTATATTGTAATAAGTTTTTAGTATATTTTAGCGAATTTTGGTAACCACATAGTTTTATTTTATTCTATCTCAATTGTTGCAAAAAAACTTGAAAGCGATAACATTTTTGAATAGAGAGTGAAGAGACCTTTCAAACGATGTATCACAAGCCTATACTTCCCATTTCAAAAATAGGGGGTTGTACCTGTCATTCAAAGGCGGTTGAAGATAGGGGTCGCATTTTCACGTAGAAGGATGTCAATTCGTAATCTAAATTTGACGTGTTTCGGGATTTTTTTTGAATATGTATAGTAATCGAAATAATGAATTTATTCCATTTGTCGTTTACACACTGTAAGAAGCATATATTTAACCTGCAGAAGTGTCCGAAACTCTCATTTTGAGATTCAAGTGAAGTCATTGATGTGACGAATTTAGATGGTTCTTGTGACAGTAGGTATCAGTATAATACAAGATTATATTACATTTATTTATTTATTAACGGGACGTATCGTAAAAAGAATAAAAAGAATATAAAATAAGGAGTTTACATTGCAAATATACACAGACATATAAATACATCCGAAACTACATAATATATCTATGTTGAGCCAGTTAAAGCCACCTGAAATGCAACCAAAGAAATGTTCCAAAAATTGAGATTTGAATAATGATTTGCGGTAGTTAAAATACGACAAAATGCAGAATGCATTAGGTAGTTTGTTCTGCTATATGGTATGTGAAATATATTAATATTAGCCGAGCGGGTATTTTTTGGGGAATGCGGTATTCAATTTGTGATAGTAATGAGTTTAAATAAAAATTTCAGATGATTGTAATTTCTACGTAATGTTAATTTTTCAATATTTAGAATAGATTCAATCTAATGGTAATTGAAATTATAGTCACGAAATCTAATATATTCATTTTTTATAAGAACTTATGTTGAACCCTTCCAATCCTCATGCGATGTACATTATAAGAAGAAGAGCAATACTCAAGGTGCGGACGCACCAATGCTGTGTTAAGATATCTTGTAGAAATAATGTTATGAAAATCGCTAGAAATTCTTTCTTTCTTTACATCCATCTTCATATACTTTTTTTTCCAAGTCCATTACATTCAGAAATAATTAATTAATTAACTCTACCAATGATATTTAAATATGTTTACATTTGTGGACGCGGAAATGATACATTAAACATATGAGTAAATGTTATTCTCTTCTTCGTATAGTGCAGTCTCTCTGATTCGATATTGTTCAAAAGATGAAGAGGTAAAAGTTCAGGAGAACTTCTTATTCCAAGGAATCGTTGCCTTGATCAATAGATCAACTCACTGTATCATCAGGTCACAAACTTGATTCTGTGATATAAATGCTCCTTACCTATGTCAGCCTTCGAAATATTACGAGCAGATTATATGGAAAATAATTACAACAACAGTGAGAAGTCTGACGGCGAATAACGGAAAGTTGTTGGGATAGACGTCCTATATTCTCAGGTACCCATAGTTAACATTATTGGATAAATTTTTATCCCAAGAACCATAAGTGATTTGCATCCAAACCTGTCCGAAAATGTGATTGATTCACTTATCTCAGAATTCAGCGGATATTTTTTTGTTGGAGAGCTGAAATCTACATTTCCCACAGCTATTGGGAAATAATTGTATCAGATTACTTCAGGGATGATTGAAATGGAAAGTTGTTCCAGAGATTCAATACTATCTGAGAACATTACCTCTATTCTTATGAATCGATTCGAAAACAGTAGTAGATGTTTGCCTAGAAGGAGCTAATCTGGAATACAAACTTTCAATTATTCTACATCATTCTTTAGCCCCATGATGAATTTCATAAAATGCTGAGAATAAATTATTTGTGGCTTCGTCATGGAAGTTTAGAACTAGCTCCTTTATTGACGGGATTCAATACACTGGGAAAAAAATAGGTCGCCTCATTTAGAGTCTCTTTCATACAATGGCAGATGAGATACAACATAATACTGTAATAAGGGTTTAGTATAGGTCATTTCCAATATTCAAAACAAAATCATTTTTAGAAAATAGAAATTTCATATAAAATTGAAATATCTAAAAGCAAAGTGACAAGAACATCTGGGAGTAGCCATATGTTTTCTGTTTAGTATCAAAAAATAGTGTAGCATGAGAAAATTAAAAAAATTTCGAAAATAAATATAAAACAATTCACACCCGCTTCAGGGAGGGTGATATGAAACCATAGCTGGAATGGTCAACATAATTTCACACAAGTTTCCTCAACTGAAGTGAAACCTTAAACCTGTCAAGATGAATAACCAATACAGGACGGAAAACGAATGCTTAGCTATGATAAGTATTAATGTTAACAACCTGGAGATGCTTGGGTAGCGGATTGTTCCGGGACCATTGTCGGTCGTGATATGTGAGATTTACAGTCTTTTCTTTCATGAGTTACATAATTGATCAAAGTTTATCACACGTAAATCGAGACGTAACGTAGTATCTAATCATTGAAATTGTAATTAATTATAGTCTTTATCATAGTCCTCAAGAGAAGGAAACAATTATTAACTACCCTACTGCTTATTGGTTGAACAATTCGGAGATCCTTCTCCTAATTGTAGATTGGTTTTTGAGCCACAGGACGCATTATAAATAACAGGACCAATGCCAGAAACGTTCAGTTGTATTTTCTAACTTAAATTATTCTTTCGAGAAATCACGTGGCACTTGGCAATTTACTCAACCTAATAGTGTTAGAGAGAGAGGGAAGGCAGAAAGACAGACAGACAGAGAGACAGTGAGGCATATTACAATAAATTGTACAAATATACACTAAGAAACTCTAAAAAATAATGAAATTAAAGTTATTAAAAGTATTATTTTAATTTGAAATTAAACTCAATAAAGTGGTGAGCAAAATACTATTCTTAGTGTATATTGACTGTATATATGTTCATCTTCACGTACCTCTCGGTCTCACGACCATCATCAGAAGGCATATCAAAAACAATCACTGTCAAAAATGAGATTTCTTAGGACCAATTGTTCTAAGCACAAAGCGTTCATTAATCCCAATTAAGAATGCGTACTTCGCCGAAACGAACAATAAAACGAGCACGTATTTTTTCCTACAAGATATCAACCGTTATATCGAAAATTTATAATGATAAGGTTTTTATTTCATCTGATTTTAGTTCTGGTTTCTGGTCAGAAATAAGACCTAAGCAACTTATTAATCATCATTCTGTCGTAGCTTCTCATTACATTTTATGAAATATGTCCTCTAGTAAAGTTAAAGTCCAGAATACTATGAGAAAACGAAATAGAAAACTTTCTGTATTCAATTGGTTCTGAGTAGGTAATGTATCAAGGAGATTGAACAAGAATACCTACCTTGTAACATGTAAAGTAACACATATCAAACGAGTCACGACACGGACACGAGGACGCTTGAAGCAGGAAATGCCTATGCCGATAGACGCGTGTCGGCGGCCTCCACAACAGAACAACTGTAAGGGTTGCACCGATCAGCATTTCGCGATTGGTAGTCTCACAACACTCTAGCTAGTGAGATAAAGTCACTATTTTTCCGTTCATTTGACACGTCTAGTGATCACCTAGATCATTTGAGACTAAAACAATCTAACTGTTATATGTTACTTAGTGTAAAGAATGGACATCAAAAAGTAGAACAACTCTACAAGAGTAAGTTACTATGAAAAGCATTGTTCACCAATTCTAATGTTACAAATTGTCATCTAACACTAGAGATTCACTCTATATTTATCACTCATTACACTAACTATTTAACACGCACATATTTCCACTCTGTACTACCAAATATGGTATACAACTTGATATACCAAACAGCTTCGAACAAAAGATTATTTTTGAACTCCTACGAGCTAAGAAAACTTGACAAGTATCTGATGACAATGAATTGGTTCTCTAACTCAAATGCAGCAAATAATAATAGTGACGGAAATTTTATTATCGTCATCTTAGTTGAAGCTTTGCCATACACGAATAACATTCTGGAACCTGCGTCGATTCCATTTCAAATGCTATTGCGTATAGCTGGTGGGCATTGGCTCGAATTAAATGAATGATTTCTAATTTCGGACTGTATGCAATGTTTACCTTCGATTATTTCAACGGGAATATTACTTCAAACTTGAAAGCAGCAGCACCCGATTACAAATTTCATTTCCGACTAGTAGAAAGTTTTGCGTACGTATTTACCTAGATTTGAGAACAGCAAGACGTCTTGCAACCTCTATTTCAAACAAGTTATGTGAAATTCCAACTTCTACTACCGGAAATATATGCTTCCGTGTTTGTTTTCTGATAGAAAATTTCAATATCTGAATAACATTTCCGAATCGGCTATAAATCCGTAGAATAATATTTTATGCTAGTTTGTATTTTACTTTTACGATGAATGATTTATTTCCAATTTTCAAGCACTCAAGAATTTCAACAAATATATGGATTCAAAATGTGAATTTGTTCAAAGAAATATCAAGTAGGAGAAGGGTACGATCTTAGTTACATTAAATACTGAATTTGATTTAATCATGTCAGTCATACGCAACTTGTCGAAATATATTCACCGACTTCTCTTCAACAATTTTAACGTTCAAATTCCACTCAACGGCTGAGAATTAGTCGATGCGCCTATAATACGAAACGACAGTGCTATCGACTCCAGTGACTACTGTGACACGCAGTGTATTATCCAAGTCGCGGTTAGTTCTGTGTCGATGGGAGAACTCGATTTCTAAGTCTATTTTCAAGTTGTGTTCTGTGACGTGCTCTGTATATTGAGACACCGTCAATGATATGGGGTCACTCCCGTTAGCTCTTTGCTGGTGAGAGGTCTCGTCTGTATATTTTTGAAATATCCATCAAGAAGGCTTGTGTAAAACTTATGTTTTAATACCGAAATTCTGGAATTTTTCTTCCGTCAAAATCAAGAACATCATCCTTCATTTTGTATGATAATTTTTGATTTGGATGATTCATGTTACTGTAAAGGGATTATACCCACGTTTATACACATTGTAAATTTGATATCACAAACGGTACAGGCAGCTTGGACATTGATAGCTTCTTTTGAGAAGGAACAAACACTACGTTATAGAGGTAATTTTCTCTGTATTCTAATTTCTAGTTGAATTGTTAACTTCACTTCAGAGATAAAATTGTTTATTTTCAAAAGTAGTATCTGCCGGGATATAGGTTAGTCTCAGAATTTGTAACGTGTAAATTCCACTTAACGGCTTAGAAACGGTCGCTGTAGAACAATCGGTTAACTCCTGTGACGTCAGCTATGCTGGACCGTATATTCTAAGAGTCATGGACCGTATATTCTAAGAATCATGAACCGTATATTCCAAGAGTCATGGACCGTGTATTCTGAGGGTCGTGGTTGTTCGGTGTCAGATCTGTTTCTATTTCGAGGATGTTCTGTGAGACAACGAGGAAGCCGGAAAGGCGAGAAAATGGCGACACTTCTGGTCAATTCGTTCGAGTGAGAAGTGAGTCGCTAGGTTATTTTTCAACAGGGAGGTGATATCAAGCTTGTTGTTTGGAACCAAATTCTGGGAATATCCTTCCGTTGAAAACGAAGACATCAAATACTTATTTGGATTGGAATAATTGTGATTAATTGAGTAATTCATGTACCTTAGGGGATCTGAACCTAGTTTAGACGTATCTGTTTGTGAACGGAAATAAGTTGTCTTATTTGAAATAAAACCCTATCGTGATAGAAGTAAATATCTTTGTAATTCCATTTGATTTATTCACTAGCTTCAGGAATTAATTAATCTGCCTTCATAGGTGGTATCTGACAGAACATAGACTAGTCCTAAATTGATCAACAATTGTTATGTATTTTGTTCATGTCTGTCTTTTGACGACAATAGAACAATAGAGGTTTGAACATTCCGTGATTTCAGGGTTCTTCTTCTTCTTCTTCCTTTTTTTTTGTGTCTATGTTGTGGAAAATCCAACAAGAAGTGTATTAAGGATTGTTTGAGTCTGCTGTGGGAAGAATACTTAGGAGTCGCTGTGTCTACTGTGATGTATAATCGTGGAAACGGTATTACAATTGTAGCAGGGACCCCTACATGAAGTAAAAATAATAACTCATAACCAAGAAAGTACAACATCCAGCTCTCACCAGGTCAGGGTATCGATTGTGGTTTTATGAAACAATTTAAATAATCATTGAGTATTGTATGTTATGTAAATTTAATCAACTGTTCACTTGTTTGAATGATTTAAGTAACTAATTTCATCCATATTTTCAATTCATTCGCTTCATATCTCATTAATTAAAGATGTGTCATGAATTATATCAATATTAGCATTTCAAAGTAAATTTCAATCATGCTGAGTACAGGTCTTTTATTTTCTTTTCTTTCAGGGTAATTTAACCTAGGGACTTGAGTATTTGCATCCCCCAGTTGTATATATAATTCATTGGTTGGTTAAAATACTCTGGCGCCCGAATTCTTAACATCTAAAATTATAACCTACGACCATCTTCACTGTAGCTGTCGGCAACCAACTGATAAAATAGAACTTCTAGTTTATCCTTTAGTTAGAGTAAATTGTAACCCTTACAAATGGTTTGGTATCCTTCTCATTTCCATGAGTAAAATACTGCTTATTCAGAGAATTGAAACTTCGGATGTTACATGGTTTTTCCAAGAGTTTTTGTCTACGATTGTTCCTGTGAGTCTACTGTACAAGATCCGTGAGATCTGCTTGATAATTGAGGCAAGGGTATGGATTTTTGATTGAGGAGCTACCCCTGTATTAATTGTGGTTCATATCTAGACAGAGTACGAGAACCCCCGATCAGACGGGAAGTGTGAATTTACCAATTCAAGGTTAAGCTAACCCATTGAATTATTATTACCAACACACAGATTTACCAATTATTTTAATGATTGGGTTATGTGTTGTTCTATTGTTATATAGGTTCTCTGGTAGATACAATGTTTAGAAATTGACTGTATTTGTGTATATCGTAGAATTTCATATTGTTAGGTATAACATCATTCACCCCTTATACGTATCAATTTGCGTAGTGTAAATTTATGAATATCTCAAACAGTAATCTTCAATCACATCTGGTAAGTGTTTCTTTCATTTTTAATAAATTTAAGGGTAAGCTAACTTTGGAGAGCATCGGTATATTGTTCGGTTAGAAATACCCTGCCGCTCAAAACTACCATCTCGCGAATTATCTCCACTATAGCTGTCAGCAATCTAGCGATAAAATAGAATATTAGTTATCCACGAGAGAGGAAATTTGAATTCTTGTATATATATATCGTCGCCCTAACGTGTTGCAACCTTACACAATTCCGAGCTAGAATTATTTTCTCCTGAATCAACAGTTCATTGGGAGTATTAAAGAAGGAGAATATTCCGAGATCAAAGTTTTTGTGGTACCGATTCGAATTATTCATTACTGTCACTCTCAAATTACGTAAGTCAGATGCAGTTTGCAATTTCATGAATGATGATAACAAAGTTAGTATACACCATAGACCTATCATCCTAAGGATACAGAATTGTTCACATTTGAACACGATCAGACATTGCTGATATTGCGGCCACTCAGACCGCTGTATATTACAAGTATGGCCGTATGGAATGTGCTGTTGCCAGATTGAGATTTGTAATTATTATAAAAACGTCCATAGCATTATTTATTATATTGGAAGCAATACTGTTGAAATGTCGTTTTCTCTGAAAAATATTCCATGATTTATAGTAAACTGGAATATACAATCGAATTATAGAATATTCGAATTTTTAAATATAGAACTATTCCATTCCATTGCATCATTTGTTCAGAAAGCGACAACGCCGCGCACCTTGTATGAATGGGGACTTTGTTCTGAACTACGCAATTTGACAGCTTCCGTATTTCTCGTAATTATTTCGAAACGGTGCTGCCTGACAAGTGGTACCAATTTTTGAATCATAGTTAAAGCATGGCCAATGAGGAGTAGTTATGACTCGACGACAAAGAGGTCCGTTGGTTCACTTTGTCATACTTCATGTAATCATTGCGACAAGTCAAATGAAGTTTTTTTAGTTTCGTCTCCTTAAGGTTATAGGTCTATGGTATACACCCTCATATTCGAATCAAGAAGAGCTATATTATTTTGAGGTATACGAGGACAAAATGAAAAGCCCTGAAAAATGAAATGAGAAATGATTTATTTGGACAACATTTTTTTCTCAACATAATCTCCTTGTAACCCGATACACGTCGTCCAACGTTCTTCTAATCTTCAGATCATAATCAAATGATATGATTTCAGCAGTCTCTTCCTGCCGAGTCATTTCTTCAAGCTTGGGAATAGATAATAATCGCATAGGGCCAAATCTAAAGAATATTGTGGATGACGTCGAGCAACTCCTGCAATTTTGCGGTAACGACTGCGAACTTGTGCGCCAGTGCGTTGTCATGTTGGAGCAGCACTTTTTTTCTGCCAAATGCGGCCGCTTCGAATCGGCGTCGAATCGATCCAATAGCTCTGCCTAATATACGCCGGTGTTCGTTTTGCCCTTTTCAAGGTAATTGATATCGACGATACCGTGTGCATTTCAATAAACTGTCGTCATGGCTTTGTTGGCCGATAAACCTACTTTGGCCTTTTTCGGCTTTGATTCGTCAGAATAAGTCATTCATTCCGAGTGTTCTTTGGTCTCTGACGTGTTGTGATGGATACATGTTCCGTCCACGGTTACGAAACGGCGCAAAAAGTCCTTATTCTTGCGCTTGAACATCGCCAAACACTACTCTGAAGTTGTCCCGCGGTTGAGATGCCCATAGCCTTAGCAATCTCGTGCCTTTTATCTCGCCGATCGTCCAATATCATAACATGGATTTTATCGACGATTTCTGGTATTCTTCTTATCGAGCTTGAACATCGCCGAACACTTCTTTGAAGTTGTCACACGGTCGAGCTTGTTGTCAACAGAGACCAAATGCGCGGCCCACCTAGCAGATAGCTCTCTCATATGCAAAAATTTATGTAAAATATTCCATACACTTTCGATTGAGATGCCCATAGCTCCAGCAAGATCACACTGATGACTGGAACGTTCGTTGTTCATTGTGGTCATATTACCACAACGAAAATCAGTAAACCCCTTTTGAATCGTTCCAACCGATGTTGAGGAGTTCCCTTAATATTTAACAAGAGATGCTTTGTTGGTTTGCGTGATGTTCTTTCCACGCAGGAAATAATGTTCAATCAAGAAGCGAAATTCATTTTTTCCATGTTTAAAAAAATCTTCAAGGTTGCTTGGTTCCGATGGGTGTCGAAACAGAACTGAATAACATATGAGTATGGAAGTTTCAATGCATTCTAGTTATAGATGGTAGGATGGTACATCACAAATGTCACATAGGATTTTCGATTGTTCTATTTTTCAGGAACTTTTCACCTTGTCCTCTTGTTGGTTGTAATGAACACATTCCTCCTAACAAATCTTCAATTTGAATCCAATAACGAAATGAACCTAACCAAATCCAGCTATTTTGAAGGAACACTTTCTATTGTTCATTGTATATATCAATTGAATTGAACCCCAATGAAAACAGTTTGAGAGGTGTACGTCAAATTCATAGAATCATCTTGCTATCGAGAAATGTGATGATAAAATAGTATATAACTAGGCCTGCCCCGGCCGACTCGGTCTATTGATCGTCTTAGTGACAGTTACGGCGACCTATCGGTCTATCACCCGCCATGCATCTCAGTGTTGACAGTTGTGCGATTTTCACTAATTTTCAATGGCTCATCCTAGCTTAGCGACATTACTTTCTTGTTTTTCAATAATTCATTTTCAAACACTAGGTACCGGTTCAAAGTTTCCTAGTCTTCACATCCGTTCTGTACTGAAGTACATGGAAACACTAATGTACAAAACAATTTTTGATAAAACTATAATATAGTGCATGCACAGCCAAATAAGTAGTTTAAAGAGACATAGACCTGGCGCCGGTCATTACACCTCTTACTCGGCACATTCCCACTATATACATTATTGTCATTCGTTATGAATTGTTTCAATTTAATTAAAATATGAATAAACAGATTGTTGTTCGACTAGCAACTTAACATGTGTATTAATTGAATTACCCCTTACGAACCACCAAACTAATCTATCACTATATGGCGACCCTGCCTTAAAAAAAAAAACCATGGGTACCACAAATAGTAAACATGCGGAAATAACTGATACAGGGGCTGTAAACAATAATTTCTCTGTGGAAGAAACCAGTGTACCAATGGACATGAGAATAGCAATATGGATTATCGTGATAGCAGTTCTCGTTATAGTCTCGATGCACTTCAGAAAAGCATATCGAAGGATGATCAAGAAAGATCATACAAGAAGCATGTTAATACTCAACAGACAGCAAACAACCGTGTAGGAGGCACAACGGAGAAGCGACCATCATCAACAAGGACCTTCATCGAAGCGCGCGTGAGTCAATAAATAAATAAATAAATATATACGAATTGAAATAACATAATTCTGTAAATCTTTGATTTCTAATGGGAAGCTATTCAATCATTAATTTTATATTCTGGGTTAGTCTTAAAGAGATTTTTGATTTTAATGGCACTAATTGAATACCAACAATTATTTCATATACTAATTCATTCTTCTCTCTCAAAAAACATAGGTAATCAGTAAATAAACATGGAAATACGAAATACGAATACGACATATCATGTGACGAGATGTGATGGTCGGTTGCCATGCCAAGATTGCCAAGACAACTACCTATTCAGACCGGGGAAAATTTACTAAGCCACAAGCATTGAGTGGAATTGTACACTATAATGTACATAAATATTATCAATGAAAATTGAGACTTGATTATTACTGCTAGCTTAATAGATGTGGCATCTAGCAGAATTCATTTTAATATTATTGACATTTTGAATAATGAATGTAAATGCTATTCAGCGGTTTGTTTTGTGCGCGACTTTCAAAGGTTGATTTTGACCTTTTTCCCAATAAAGGTAAGACAAGTTTTGAATTTAGAAATTACTAGATACTAGAGAACATTTCATGTGGACCTTTCGCTTTGATGAAATTGATATCCACATAAAATTCCTCATGTTAGTATTGTACATTCGTCAATAACTCAGTTTTGTATTTGATTAGGAGTAGTTCTGTTGTGTTTTTTTTGTACAGTATGCTGTACATTCATAATTGAGTTCTAGAGCGGTAAATTCAAATATTATTTCAGACTTCGAACTTCTAACAATATTAAAAATGTTAAAACACGGATTTGAGAATCAAACTGACTACATTTTGTCACTTTTGAAGGAGGGAAACAATTCAGACATTGAGGAATTTAGCGACGATGAAGTAGAAATTGAATTAGCAAACAAAAAGGAGATGTAAGATGACTCAAGAATTGTTAAAAGTTAATGATCTTCCAAACAATCTACTAAATAACATTGACAACTTTGAAAAGGCAGAGCAAGAAGACGAAGATCTTGAGAAGGAAGAAAATTCAGTAGAAGTAGAAGAACTTGAAGAGATTGAAATAGTGATGAAGGGTGAAGAAAATACTGGAACTAACGGCATATATTATAATATTACGGAGAAGAGAAATATCAAATGGAGTAAAAACAATTCCTGGCTTCTTCCGAATGATACTCGCTCTTCCAGCAATGATGAAATGATGAACATATCAGTGAAATATTACCACGAGTGATATATTTTTTTAAATATATCCCTGAAAATCTTTCTCAAGAAGCATCAGTCAGGAAATAAAAATCTGTTTGCTCTTCATATAGCTGCAGGAACTCCTAAATTGTCACGTGAATTTGTAGGTGGGTTTGCTAGCTTATCTTAGGTCAGCAGCAGCTCGTCTTAAAAAAGTTGTGGCAGAGAACTTGCAGTTAGGATCAAAAAAGCCTATAAATAGCCTACAATTCCTACTTAACTATTTTCTATTTTCATCAAATTCTATGATCTCATACCGACCTACAGTTCATCGCAACCGAGGCCATAGAAGGAACACTGAGTTCGATAGGATAAAATGCATTTTCTTGTCATAATTGAAGAGCCTATATTTTTATCACCCGAATTACTTTCCCCAAACCTGAATTATTAAGTGGATCTGGTAGTTTATCTTAGATCAGCAGAGCCTCGGTTTAAAAAAATTAATTGTTATGAAAATTGGATGATATGTCCAAAAAAAGCTCATAAATAGCCTATAATTCCTATGTAACTATTTTCTATTTTCAGCAAATTTTATGATCTCATGCCGACCTTCAGGTCATCTTAACGGAGGCTATAGAAGGAACATTCAATTTGCGAGGATAAAATGAATTTTTCTTGTCATAATTGAAGAGCATATAAAGTGCCTATAATTTTGGCACCCGAATTACTCTCCTCAAACGTGAATTTTCTCGTTGTTTTGTTTTTAATTGTGCCTAAAAATGCATAGTTTTGTCTGAAAAATGCCTATGAATAGCCTATGATTATGATGTATTTTTTCAGTTTTCTGAAATAGTTAGCTTGTGGGACGTCTGATTATATATCAAGCTAGCTCTACATACGAAAAAGTTTCGATTGGCAACTTCAATAGTATTATAGTTGACTGAAAATATACATGAGCCAGGTCACTGTTTATTTTCCGACAACTATTGCTCATCCTACTGCTAACTGCATATTTTGAAAGAAAAAAACATATTTGTAGCTTGTACAGCTGGGAACGATCGTTTTCAAAATTCTCCTCTTACAAAGGACAAGGAAATTAAAAAGAAGGGAAGAGGTTCAAGTGGACAATCGTCCTGTTGTATTGGCTCCAAATTATCTGGGAGTAGGAGAAACTCAGCAAATAAAAACTCACTCCAGAAGTGAACACAAATATGTAGACGTTTATAGACCTTGAATAATAAAAAAATTTAACTTGGGTATGGGTGGCGTAGACCTTATGGACCGACTTATTAGCCATTACCGAGTTTACCGAAAGAGCAGAAAATGGCATCTGAGGATGATATTTCATGCAGTCGATTTGGCCGTTGTAAATTCTTGGTTGGACTATAGGGGGCATGTGAACGATTAAATCTACCAAAAAATAAGGCATTTCCGCCTGGAACTTGACAATCTGACGAAGTATAACTAAGCAATGCCGAAGCTACGAAGTCGATGAATTTTGTACCTATATCTAGAAAAAGGGCGAGACTAGACTTTCAGATGCAATTAAATTTAACACTATTGCTCATTTGCCAGAGCATGGTGGCAAGAAGGAACCAACTCACTGCAAAATCGGGAGATTCCATTACGAATGTCTAAAATGTAACATCCATTTATGTTTATCGAAGGAAACATTGTTTCAAAGAATTGCACTAGTCCAATAGTTATTGATTCATATGTAATTCAACGACTATTTTACAATGTCTTAGTTCCTACTTATTGATTATCAAACATTTTATTGCAACTTCATTTTCTCGTTTTTTGTAAGTTTTGACTAAATGTACAGAATACTGTACATAATGTAATGGTTGTTTCTAATAACATAATGAATGGTAAAAAATATATTTAGAGTATTTTAGTAGATTCCGATAAAAACATAATCGTTCAAAAAAATGTTGGTTGTAAAACAATTCAAATTATGCCAGGCTGGAATACGTAAAATCTCGGAGAAGAAGTGTTTTGTGAATAATTCTCAACTCTGTCACTTCAACCCCCCGCAGGGATAGAGCTTCAATCCTCTAATTAAAATGAGATTAGAATTCGTGTGATACCATATTTTAATGGTCATTAAATTCTGTTTTCAACAAATCCAACATAATTTATTAACTTTAATTTCTAATTATTTATTTTGAAAAGGAAATGTTTTCTAGATTATTCAATCCATTCACCAGTGACAGAAGGTGATGAAAATTCTAATTTTATCGTTCGAAGAAAAAAGTACTTCATTTTATCTGCTGTGGAATTCAGTTTTTGTAAAGAATTTATAAATTTTGCAGTTCCTCAGAAGTTCCGTGTATTTACATTCAATTCATTTCAATTTAGTATCATGCAGAGTTTTGTCTGTGACTAAATTTTATTTTGATCTATAATGGTTTATTCTACTGCAGAAAGAGTATCGCTGATTGAACTGTATTATCAAAATGGTAGATGTGCTAATATTGCAGCACGGGTATCCAATGAAATGAATCCAGATAAACATGTTAATCGAAAATACGTAACACGAAACCAATTACGTGTTACCGTTCGGTAACACCGAACATCACACCCACCCATCACCGAACATTCCGCGTCGTGTACCTTATACGTGACTTTAGAAACTGTGTGATAAGAAGACAAAAAATTAGGTTATGTATGCTATTAAATAATGAAACAACTTACAAAAAATCAAAATCCCACCCTACATTAGCAGTACAAAATGACATGAATAAATTAATAAATAAATGGTACAAAAATAAGAAAATATTGAATTGAAAAATAAATGAATTTGCCAGGGCAAGCACTTTCTATCTATGTGCTTCCGAAACTACATAAAAGTGGAACCTTTGGGACCCATTGTGAGTAATATTGGAGGGCCTATCTGCAATTTATTAAAAATTTTTATCAGAATCTATCAACAATATAATAGGAAAAAATAAATTTTATGTGAAAGACTCATGGCACTTCAACGAATTCAAAAAGAATCAATTCGTACCCGTAGATCATCTATTAATTTCCTTGGACATTGTTTCTTTATTCAAAAATATACCATTTCGTCTTGGCATTGAGTACCATCAGAATACGCTGGGCAGAGATTAAAACCACACACCTCTAGATCAATCAGAATTTATAAATGCAGTACAGTTTTGTTTAGAATACAATATGGTGAACAATATTTTGGACTAACATTTGGCACAGCAATGGGATCTCCTATTTCAGTTACTATTGCTAACCTAGTTATGGAATGCCTAGAGGAATCTGTAATAAATTCATCAGATTTTCAACCCGTATTCTTTAAACGGTATGAAGATGATTGCCTTATGTGTGTTCCCAATGATAAAATTCAGTACGTGATCAATAAATTCAACGATTTCCACTGTAAACTCAAGTTAACTTGTGAAATAGAAGTGAACAAAGAAATAAATTCCCTAGATATGAGCATCAGGCATGATGCCTGATGTTGATAGAATCAAATATTTCACCTAAATTCTGGTAGACAGGTCTAACGTTGTCTTATTTTTCCTGAAACCGTTTTGTTTTTAAATTAGTCTTATAGCTGCTAATTTCAATTCATCTGGAGATACTCCAGATATTAGAGATGAGTTCATTAGATGCACCAACGGCAAAGTTATTTCTTGCGCTACATGTTTGATTAATTTCACATTCATTCTATCATCGCCCGATGGAGGAGTATTTTTCGAACTCATTAATACTTTGTATACTTCATTGCTATCGGCCGAGTGCATGAAAATACTGTTTTCTTTTTTATTTAAGGTCCTGAATGTAGACATATCACCACGAGTTCTTGTATGCTTACATTGATTCACGAAAAAATAATTCATTTCATTGAGTGTTTCTAAGGTATTGGTATTTTCGAAGTTGTCGAGGAAATTGTTTTATTGGTTTGCCTGTTTGTGCATGAACTATATTCCAAACCTTACTTTTATTATGCGATTGTTCAATGTGGTTTTTCTTTGAACATTGCTTTGCTTGATCTACCTTGCGTTTCAGGTATTTTGTGAACCGATTATTCTCGGTTGATATGAGTCTTTACATTTCAATTTATACAACTTTCTTTTGATTTCACTTGAAGATTCTATTTCTTTCCTAATCCAATATCTAGTAGCAGATATTTTTACTTCTTATTCCCTGAAAACTGCACTTAAAAAGTTGCTCATTTTTGATATGAAAAGGTTATATGCATCGTTCGGGTCCTCCATGTTGAATAGAGTATCCCAAGATTCAGAGGAAAGAAATTGCCTGAACTGATTTAATTCGGATACTCTGTAATGTATTCTGTATTCCACTTCTTGAACTGTTTTATTCACAGGGAGTTCCATGTACATTATTTGCCTTAAATGGTGTGATAAAGCAGTCGTTAACACGTTGCATTGTAAATTCCCTGATATCTTGAAGCAGAAAATATTATCTATCGAAGTGTTCGACTGATTAGATTGTCTGGTGGGTTCGAAAATCGTCTGTTGAAGATTAAATGAACTGATCAAATCGAAAAATAGTTTTGTATTAAGGTTCGATACTAACAGATTTATATCGAAATCACCACATAATATAATACTATATTTTTTTTATTGTTTTGAGATATTATGTAGCAACCCTTCCAGATTTTCAAAAAATACGTCAATGTTACCATTTGGAGGTCTATACATACATATAACTATTACTTTGAAGGACTTACTCACAACCGACGAATTATTATAAAAGATCTAGTAAGGAGATGATTCCCATAAAACGTGAATCCAAATCTGTAAATCATAAGACACATATTCAGACATTAAGTCAGATTTATACTAATTTAATTAATTAAAACTCTTGCAAATTACTACATGCGTCTTTACAATGTTAAAATTATATTTAGGTAGAATTACTCAAATAGTAAAATTGCTAATGAGGTCTGACAACATTTCCCTATTACCTCATAAATCTTCAACATCTGGTTCGAAAGAAGATACTTGAACGTAATATCTTTTGGTTTCAGTCGTTTACAGACTTTGTTGCCATGTGTTTGTATATTATGAGAATATTCACTAAACAGTGGATTCTTGATATATTTTATACTTAAAACATTGATGTGTTACAATTTTGATGATTCGTGTTTCTGTTCGTTTCAGGGACGTGGTAATTTTTGATTGAAATTAGTGCGCTAAGGCGCTTTGTGTTTGATACAATTAGTTCTAAGAAATCCCGTTTTGAACGTTGATACGTCTTTCCATAATGATCGTGGGACCGAAACGTACGTAAAGACGAAAATAATAGGCATATGTGTTAGTGTCACCTATATCCCGAGAATTTATAGATAAGTTTGTTAGGTGACAAGCCCACGTTAAAAACGAAACGGCGTTGCAGTCATTGGTCGTTCGTTGTGAATTATGTCATATAACACTTCGGTTCTGAGCGATAAGTTGAAATACTGAAACATTAAACAAGAAACTATAAGATGCAGCTTTGAAGGAACAGATGAATGATTAAATCAATCTATGAAACTAATGTCATACGGCTTAATTATCTGATGAAATTACAAGGGACAAGTGAAACATATTTTGTCAACTAGGTATCAATAATGAATAAGAACATGTTATGAACAATTCATATGTAAAAGACAACCAACTCTCAGGTATATAAACAATCCAAGCGAAGTCGTTAAGAAATCATAACACAACATATAGCTGACATAAATTGTAAACAAGTAGTATGCGTGGGACGCATCAACATATAGAATGGACTGCGCGTAGCAATGCTGGCTGCGGATACTGTAGGCGAGAGAGAGGGAAAACGAAGAGGTCTAATACTGTCTTTATCTATCGCGTTTCTATTGGCCGCTGCTGCGTTGCCATGGAAATGCAGCATGACTGTAGCTAGTATGTTTACGTCCCGAGCCGGCACATGCGATTCAGCAGCCAATAGAAACGCGATAGATGAAGACAGTATTAGGCCTCTTCGTTTTCCTTCTCTCTCGCCTACAGTATCCGCAGCCAGCATTGCCACGCGCAGTCCATTCTATATGTCGATGGTGGGACGGCATGATATTCGTCACAATTTGATTACGGGGACCGGTCAAGGTCTCAGGTAAATTTTAAGGGTGCCTAAGACTCGTCACATACAGTTTTTTTTTTGTTAAGAACAGAGAGGATGGGCGAATGTTGATCGTTTCGGCTAATTGAATATTTATTGTTTATTAAGGCAAGACAGGGGCTTGTTTCCAAACTTATAATCAAATATGTTCGTGCTGTACGTGCTAACAAGTAATAGTTAACATTCTTTTTAAAATTTGAAGTGTCGTTTGTGAAAAAAATTATAGGTGAACGCGGAAACACCCAAATAGTGAACGAAAATTATAAATTTTCTAAATATC
This sequence comes from Endomychus coccineus, assembly GCA_958510875.1. NCBI lineage: Eukaryota > Metazoa > Arthropoda > Insecta > Coleoptera > Endomychidae > Endomychus > Endomychus coccineus. The sequence goes on along the minus strand of OY294068.1, from coordinate 153,059,780 downwards.
GATATTCAACTAATGAAACTATCTGGAGGTGCATCAAACGATCTAAATGTAAGGCTTATGTGTATACCATTGGCAGTGGCGGCTCGTGGATTTTTGAGAGAGGAGGCTGAACATAAAACATTTTTGTAAAAATATACTCTATTTACAGCCTTTTAACCTTTGCACAGCGACCGTACCAGCTACTTCAGTGACAAAATTAATTGTTACCCAGCAAGAACCAACGTGGAGGTATAGAGTTTCTCTTGGCAAAAAATTTTTTTGTTCGTTTTTTGCCTTTTATTTTTTTTGGATTTTTAATATTTTTTCGTTTTTTTGGAATTTTTCATATTTTGTTTTTTTTTATCAATTTTATTAACTTTTTTTTATATATCAACGGAATTCTACGGTCTTTAGTTTGCGAAAAATGATCAATAATATTATCAAAGAATGTATCATTTTGTTTTAAGTGTTTTACTAAATCTTGTTCAATAGATATTAAACTAACATTGCATAAACGATTTTGGCCCATTGTATTTGGCATGTAAGTTTTAATTCGTTTGAGAGTAGAAAATGATCTCTCCACCGATGCCGACGTGACAGGAATGGTGACTGTCAAACAAAGTAGTTTATAAAACTGAGGTAAAACTTGTTGCAAATCATTGTCTATCATATATTTTGTCATATCGGCGTGAATGTCGTACTGGCCTAAAATATCTTTATCCGAGTATATAACGCATAATTCATTGTGCAGTGCTATTTTATCAAAAAATTTATATTTTAGAACTAAGTTATACAAAAAACTTCAATTCATGTAAATCGGAAAATCGAATCTCAATTTGACCTTTAACAGTATCTAAAATTTCATAAAAAAAGTGTTTATAATGTAGTTTCTTGTCTACCAAATTATATGTTTTCCTCCTCTAACAATATTCTGTTTACCGGTTAATTTAAACTTAATACTCGATGTAATATGTTCCTGCGATTTTTCATGTCTGTCTACACCACGAGCTAAATTTTTCGAATCATCATAAGCCGAATGCCCCCAACATGAAGTTGTATCAGATGTAAATAGCAAGCAATACCAGTAATATAATTTATTGTGTACCTCAGATCCCGTTAACCATAAATATTTTTTACAAATTATCAGTATCAAATGATCGATTTTGAAACATAACTGTCATCACTATTCTTTTCAGCAACTAAATCACTACTCATTTTAACGTTTAATAACTCTTTGTTAATAACTCAAAAAACACTTTTATCATATGTTAATCCACTGAATGGATTTTCTAAAAGGCAGCAACTAACTCCCTAACACTCATTTTAAATTTACAACAGACAACAATCTAACCTTACTTCGCGTGGCGTGACAACACATGAACAAGCACTGACTGACCTACTCAGCTGTCGGCAGAACGCACGTCTCGTATTTCATAGATTGCTAGCGGCTGCCGCAGGCTAGCCTCCAGAGGGTGTTGCCATTTTCGCTGATTTAGCCTATTTGGCGATCGGACTGCTCGGAAAAACGGCAACTGCGTTGAACAACACATGCTCAGCGTTTGATATATATGGAGAGTCTAGCCTCAGGGCACTGTTGCCAGATTAAAAATAACTACTGAGAACGGGGAATCAATTGCAAAATTTTAAAAATTATCAGAGAAACAGGAAATAAAATGGAGAATGATCATTAAGATAAATTGCTGAGGAGGCTGAGCCTCCTTAGCCTCCTTCGAGGAGCCGCCACTGACCATTGGGGAATCGAATAGTTTCGTTGTTACAACATTAATAATCAACGTAAATGACGAAACTGAAGAAAAAATTGTTACATAAGTGGTTTTAGTGTTGCCTGCAAAAGTAAAGCGGAAGAAGAACCTACAGATGGACCAACTAAAATATTGCATAAAGAATTAGCTTCGAATGGTTTTCCCTCAAATTTTTCTTCAGAAACATCGACTTGCCGGGACTTATAATGCCACAAAAATATGTACAGTTTGCTTGATTTCTCAATCATATTAATTTTTTTGCAAACGTAAAAATATTACTTGTACGCCTATGGTGGCAAAATGGTTGCATCAACAAGTTCTCATTGTATTTTAGAATTTTAAAATCAATAATCATCTTTGTGACGAATTTCGTAGTCTCAAAATCGGACAACACAACGCCATGTGACGAATATCGTACACGAATTTTATGTTTACCTGCGTACTGTGACGAATTTCGAATCCCCCCTCACGATAACTAAAGTAGGACACTATACTGTAGACTATGCAAAAAAAATTATCATCGCTACCAGTGTTATGTGTAAGCATGTGCAGGCGGGGCACCTGGTAATATGTGGGCCACCTGGTAATATGTATAAGGAGCGAATGGCAACTTTTTTCGTATGATTTTTTCAAATGATACCTGTATAAGAAACCTGACGTGTAATTTTTTTTAATGCCTATAAATGAAATAATCACAGTACTTCATTACTTTTAATCAACATTAAATTTTTATGTGATATACAATTTGGCAATCTCCTATGATAATAATATGATAGTAATAATAATAATAATAATAGTTTATTTCAATAAGACATATAATACATGTATTTGAAAATGTCATACAACTTAAGCATAAAATTACAATTACAGATATTGAAAATACAAAACAAAAAAAATTATGAAATCATATATCAATGTGATCAATTATAAAAATGATGTTTCAAAATATTCATCTAAAGTATAAAAACTATTCAGTAATAAAAAGGATTTGGTTTTCTTGGAAAATTGTTTATCATCTAGACACCTTATATTAACTGCGATATGATTATATATTTTTACACATAATACGTAAGGTCATTTTGCTGTCGGTGTTAGTTTATGAGTAGGTAGTGACAGGTTGGCATGATTCCTTAAAAGGTAACGCGAGCTGTCTTCTCCACGCAAACTGAAAATGGCTCTACTTTCACGAACATATTGAACACAATTAAATATATACAAGGATATCACAGTCAAAACTTTAAGTTGCTTGAACAAATATTTTCTTCAATTCCAATTATTGAATTGATGTAATTTCAAAATTAAAAAATAATAAATTTGAATATTCAAACTGTTTTTGTTTGGACACATCATATAGTTATCCTACATTAACTAGGTATATAATTATAATCAATATTTTGAACGGAATTAAACGTATTGGTAATTTTCACAAAAATATGTTGATAATACTCGCTTGAAACAGAAAAATTGTTTAGAAACAATTAACGTGAATTCAATATACTACTAGAGTAATCAATTTATTCTTGTGAAAATTACCATTTCGTCTTTTAACATTGAAATTTAGTACGAAATGAAAATGAGGATAGCAAACAAAATTTTGGGCATTTTGATAAAACCAAACTATTTATAATTAACATGAATTTAATACTCGCTAAAATAGAGATGCCGCCATGTAATTTAACTTCTCTCGCTATACGTATTTTGTTGTGTAAGGCAAGTATTGTAATCGACCCAATAACATTTTCCGGATTTTCTCGAATGTATGTGGTTTGAGCATTTCTGAATTGACTAGACTTCTGTGTGTATCTGTGTGTGCGTAGCTTCATTCCAGTGGTATTTTCGTTTTTGTTTTTCGGATGGAATTATAGAATTCTATTCAACCATAATGGGAACCGTGTTTTCTGATTATAAATATGTAGCACATGATCACGTATATATTTAATAAGCGCAAGTGTCCTAATTTCCCAATCCAAAGTTCATGTGACGTCATCGATGTGACGTCACAGTATATTTTATGTGTTTACTCTCTGGCAACTTATTTTCTGTTCCTACAATCATTCACATTTGACTTGCAGGAGTCTCCGAAAAATGTTTTACCAACAAAAGTGAATGAAGTCACGTGATCAATTGATCACAGTCCATTAAAAGTTGAAACTAATACCGATACTTCCAAAAAACTTGTCAATAATGAGATAATTCGGGTAACCTGCAGAGACCAAACACAGAAATCCCCAGTAGATACGATTGCGCCGAATGAGTATGAACTATGACACCGTCGTATATACAGGTCTGAAATATCGAGGCTGTTTCCTATGTGAGAAGTGAGTCCGCTAAGCGTCATCTGTTCCGTAGTACCAAAAGTGTGGCGTATTAGTCGAGGGATGTTCTCAGGCAAGTATACGATCGTGTTTGAACGATATGGCGCCTAATCCTGACATCCTGACAACATATTTCGATCCATGCGCCAGCTGGTGGCAGAGCGAGGGACTACGAGTTTGGCGACAAGTCAGAGACTCATGTCGAACACAGAGATCCCAGACCTGTATATACGACCGTGACTATGACGTATGAAAGCTGAAACTAATGAAAGCACAGAACTATAAAGGCTGAAAGCGTGACGTACATATTGTCATTATTATAATGTAAAGGTATTAGTGAGTGTTCTATGACTAATTGTATATGGTTCTTTGACGAGTACAGAATCATAATAGGAAGAGGGTGATATAGACCATAGAGGTAATGAACAAAAATACCTCTATGGTATGAACACATATGTGATAAATGTTAAATTCGAGAGGCAAGTGTAAAATCAGGATAGAGACCGTTTTTCTTCGTGAACATTTTTGAAATTCAGACAAGTAAGTCTATTTTAAGTGATTATTTCAAAAGACTGTCACTGTTGATAGCTACGTGACTACGTCAGAGTGAGTTATTTTTATCTTTTTTGAAGCAAAACTTAACGCCCAAGTCGAATTTGAAAATAAATTATCATTAAAAGTTCTTCCCATATGATAACACTTTTTTGAAGAACACTCTATATTTTGAATATACATTTTATAATGTTGACATTCTCTTCAAATTTCAATAACTAAAAGTTGTTGTTATTTCATGCTTGTTTACAACACCTTTAGATGGTTGCAAGAGTTGTGAAATATGTGAATTCTTTCTATTATGTTTACCTGATATAGTTTTCAATAAATCGTCATATGCATAAGCTGATAAAAGGAATTGGTGAACATTTTAAGTCAGACTGTGCGGGTAGATTTCCTTGAGACCATTAGTTCCCATTCAGATGGAGAAAGCGGAAATACAATGTAACAGTAATGCGTTCGAAAAGCTTCCAAGTATTTCTAGAATTCGCACTGCATAAGTTATATAAAATTTGCATCCATATTGTGATTATTTATAGCATTGCATGGAATAGTATAGAAGATGCCTATATAATCACTGAACTCTGTAATAAGCTATTATCTTTTAGTGGTATTCATATAGGATGTCCGAGAATGGAGTGTACAATGGAATACCAAAAGCTCCTTAGCCGACTTAGCTCAACTTACCTATGTACGTAGCTGCTTAGTTTGGGCGCTAGAGGGATTCAAATATGATTAACTATTTTACATTTTTTCAATTAAGCCGAAAAATCTTTGTTGGACTTCATAAATTTTTTGGCCACACGTTTTTACCTGCAATTACTTACAAGGAAGAAACCCTAATTTCGAAAATAACAGGATGTTTAATACTTGGTCACAATAAATTATCCACCCATTTTTTGTAACCCCCTGTATAATCACTACTATTTTTTTTTCTGGATAGTGTCTCTTATTTATAAGCTATTTACTCTCTAACAAAATTTCAGTTTGCAAACGGCCTAGCCATAAAAATACATCCAATGCTGAACATCCCAGGTACTACAGAATTCAAAGTAAGAAAAACACAGAACATGTCAATCTAAAACAACTCAATGCATAGCATCCAAACCCTAAATATCTACAAGAATCAGGACAGACGCATCGAAAGAGAGTTTTGGAAATTGCTGAAAAAATTTTGGGATGCGAATAAAATGGATAATCGTATATCATCAGTAAATGAAAATTATAGGGTCAAAAATTTGTTGGGTCAAAATAAGCAATTTGTAGGAAACAATTTATCAACAGGAATAATGAATGACTTGATAATTATCATGAATGTCACCTTCTATTGGTATCTATGTCACTTGGTAAACCTACCACCTACCGGAACATCACGAGCTGAAATATTGACCGAAACTGTCAGGCAAATCACCAGCCCCTACCACAACTTCATCAAACTTGCTGCGTATTTCAGTTTTATGGTTGTATATTGAACTTCGTCATGTTTAGTTTATTATTTGAGACATATCCCATACCCACTCGATCACGTTTGAGAAGTGATCAGAAATCTTAAATAATAAATACGTCATAAACGTCCAAGCTAGGAAAGCTCCCTCCGAAGTTTAATTACCAAATTATAACCAGAACTTTATTGAATTCCGATAACACTGAATGAAGATTTTCGATGTGTAATATACTCAAGATCATGCAACATATACATGAACTATATACTAATAAGTATAACGTGTACTTATTCCGGTGAAATACAAACCATTCGTTCAGAGCAGGCGTAAGAATGATAAATACAGTTTCAACGCACCATAAAACAAGAACAATTTGAAATATTTTATGTTTGCTATAACAGAATTATACGTTTAAGGTTTAATGTTCGTTTTAGAGACAGTCACAGATGTTAAACAGATTGAATTTATATGAGCGGTGTATAAAATATGTTAAGACGTGGATATTTTACAACCAATTCACCTTAATAATTTTCCTAAATAAGTACCACGCTATCTTTGCAAAACCAGGTATATTTCATTCTAACAGTTGGCTACACATTATAAATAGCCGATATTTACTGTCCATTTAGTAAATTGATTTGACAGCTCTCTGTTGACAGTTCATTATTCGTTGTGAATCTAAGTTTTCATAGAATGAAACTTCAAAAATACAGTGTATATTCTAGGATCTATGTTAGTTATATAGCAGGTTTTATTCCTAGTGTGGGACTAAGATATTCTTTAAAAAAATATAATTGTGGAATGTATCAAAACAATTTCGTGAATAGGTTTGATCAACATGTAGTGAATTTAGGAGTACCATTCAACATCGTTGTAGATAATGAATAAACTGCCGACAAGCACCCCCTATAAATGTGATATACAAGAACAGTTAAGTAGGAATGATTACTGAGTTACTTGAGTAGGAATAATTAATGAGCTTATAGAAAATCCATCCGTACCCGTAGATCATCTATTAATTTCCTTGGACGTTGTTTCTCCACTTACAAATACACCATTGGCAACGAGTAGCATAAAAATACGTTGAGCAGAAATTAAAAACCACACAACTCTAGATCAACCTTCATTCATAAATGTAATAAAGTTTTGTTTAGAATACACTTATTTTCAATACGATGAGCAATATTTTGGACGAATATTCGGCACATCCATAAGATCTCCTATTTCAGCTACCTAGAGGAATCTGTAATAAATTCATTAGATTGTCAATCCGTATTCTTTAAACGATATGTAGATATGTATTGTGTTCCCAACGATACAGTTCAGTACGTGATTAATAAATTTAACAATTTCCACTGCAAATTCCAATTCACTTGAGAAATAGAAGTGAACAGAAACATACATTTCCTAGATATAAACATTAGGCATGATTCAGATGAGAAAATGAAAACTTCATGGTTTACTGAAGAAGTTTGGTCTCAACGATACCTTCACTTTATTTCAGTTGCACCAACAAGTTGTAAAATAAATGTTATAAACAGCTTTACAGATCGCGTTGTTGAATTGTCCCACCTAGATGACAGACCCCAAAATTCGAAAACTGTTCGTAATACACTGGTAATGAATGGCTACACAAAAACAAAATCTATAATAGAACATCATATATAAATAATATGAACGATAATATAGGTAATTTTATAATATTACCATATATTCCGGAGACCTGAGGGAAAATAAATAAATATTCAAAAACGAATGTATGGCCATAAGTATAATACTAGAAACACAAACTTGGGAATTTCCACCGCCCTTGCTAAACATTATAACCATCAATTCGATAACAAAAGTGTCAATTTTCTAACTGAAGAAGCCAATTATTAGAAAAAATCTATTCTGAAGATGATTCACATAAAACGTGACTTCAAGTCTGTAAATCATTGAGTAGACGTTCCATCATTAAGTCAGATTTATACTAATTCATTTAATTAAAACCCTTTCAATTTTGTACACGAGTCTTTATGATGTTAAAAGTATATTTTAGGCAGAATGCTCAAATAGCAGTATTTGGCAACCTTCTTCTATTACCTTATAAATCTTTAACATCTTGTTCGGAAGTGGATACTTGAGCGTTACATTCTTGGTTTCAGTCGTATTCAAACATTGCTTGAAATGACTTAGTTGCTAAGTAGTGGATTCTCGATACATATTCATATACTCAAAACACTAATTTCTTACAATTTCGATTACCCGTGTTTTTGTTCGTTTCGGCGACGTAGACAATTCTAGTTGAAATTGGTGCGCTACGGACGCTTTGTGCTTGATACAATTAGTCTCAAGAAATCCCCTTTTAGACAATGATACGTCTCCTGATAATGGGCGTGAAACTGAAACGTGCGTGAAGACGAAAATAATAATCATATATATTAGTGTGACCCATTTCTATAGAACTTATATTTAAAGGAATGATCACCTACATTATGATAATCAGTGGCGGCTCCTCGAAGGAGGCTAAGGAGGCTCAGCCTCCTCACAAATTTATCTTCTTGATCATTCTTCATTTTATTTCCTGTTTCTCTAATAATTTTTTCAATTTAACAATTAATTCCACGTTCTCAGTAGTTATTTCCAATCTGGCAACAGTGCCCTGAGACTAGACTCTCTATATATCTCAAATGCTGAGCATGTGTTGTTCAACACAGTTGCCGTTTTTCCGACCAGTCAATCGCCGAATGAGGGGAGACAGCGAAAATGGCAACACCCTCTGGAGGCTAGTCTGCCGACCGCCCTTAAGTTCAGTACAGTCGGTGTGGTACGGAATACGACACATACGTTTTCCGTCAGTGCTTGTTTTGTTTTATGCGGGTATAATGGTTGAGTGACGCCACCCGAAATAAGGTTAGATTAGAATTCGTCTGTTCGGTAAATTATTAATTGTAAAAATGGACAACTAGTGGAAAGATTCTTAGGGTTCTACGATGTTAGTTCGGAAGAACAGCGGTCAATTTATTCAATTTTTTAATGGAAACATTTGAACGATTCGACTTTGCGAATAAATCAGACGTACGACGGCATCTGTAATGGCGGGACATTCAAACGGTCTTCAAACAAACGAACGTAAGTTTTAAATAACATAGTAGGAAACAGAATTCCCTGTAATGCTCGAACTCGATGGAATTTTACATCACGTGCAATGTTTAGTTTACCATCCATAAAAATAATGACGAATTAATCGAAACATTTGATTTTATATTAAACAGTGATGAGTTTTCAACAGATCAGGTTTCATTAAATGCTGCTGTTGGTTTAAAATCTTATTTAGAAAATCAAGAATTTTTGTTTTTTCTTGATACTTTAAATTAATATCTGAAAAAACTGATCTTATTTTTCAAATTTTACAACATAAATTCACTAATATAATCCATTCAAGAGATCGTTTAAAACATCTCATTGATAAAATTTCAAGTTTCCGTTATACAGAATTTCATTTTAATATTTTATTTGGAAATTATTCAACTGATAAGGCTTCTCCCGTAAAAAGGAGGAAAACATATAAATTGGTAGACAAGAAACTTCATTATAAACAATTTTTTCATGAAATTTTAGATACTATTGAAGGTCAAATATTGAGATTCGATTTTCCGATTTACATGAATTGAAGTTTTTCGATTTGACGAATAGAAGATTTTTCGAATCTTTTTCAAAAGAGTTTCTCAATACACTTTCAGATAACTTAGTTCTAAAATATAATTTTTTTGATAAAATAACGCTGCACAATAAATTATGCGTTGTATACTGGGATAAAGATATTTTAGGCCAGTACGACAGTCACGCCGATATGATAAAATATATGATAGATAATGATTTGCAACAAGTCTCACCTCAGTTTTATAAACTACTTTGTCTGTCAGTCACCATTCCTGTCACGTCGGCATCGGTGGAGAGATCATTTTCTACTCTCAAACGAATTAAAACATACATGCGAAATACAATGGGCCGAAATCGTTTATACAATGTTAGTTTAATATCTATTGAAAAAGATTTAGTGAAACACTTAAAACATAATGATACATTTTATGATAATGTTATTGATCATTTTTCGCAAATTAAAGACCGTAGAATTTCGTCAATATATAAAAAAGTTGATAAAATTAATAAAAAAAAACAAAATATGGGAAATTCCAAAAAAAAGAAAAAAATTAAAAATCCAAAAAAAAATAAAAAACAAAAAACGAACGAAAAAAAAATTTGTGGGCAAGAGAAACTCTATACCTCCACGTTGGTTCTTGCTGAGTAACAATTAATTTTGTAGCTGGTACGGTCGCTGCGCGAAGGTTAAATTAATTGACTGAATATAGTATATTTTTACAAAAACGTTTTATGTCCAGCCTCCTCTCTCAAAAAGTTCACGAGCCGCCACTGATGATAATACCATACTGTTGCTGATCTCAGTAGAAATGAATAAGGTACAAACAGTACCATTAGACAATAAATGAAAACTACAACAATTTCTAGTTATATGGAATGAATGAGAAATATTGAAATTCTCAATTTTTTTTCATGGAAACCCAATTTTTACTCCTCATGGTTCAATTATATCATGAAAATGAGCCCTAGTTCCAATTCACTCCCCTATACCCAAAAGCCAAGATTCCGGACATATTCCGCAATATTACTCAATTCTGCATATAATTTGCCTGAAATTTAGATTTTTCCAGTGAGTTGTTCATATCTACCGACACCATGTTCGGTGCAAAGTGGATACAAGTTTCTAACTGTCAGATTCATCATCTGAAAGAGTGAGTAGATGTCTGATGATGACCTTTTTTACACGTAATTCCCCATAAGGAATTCTAAGGTTCATTTAAGTGAAAACCGACCTTTTCAAAGTCATCCACCATTGCGCATGCTCAATTTTTCTGTATGCAGTCATATAAGTTGTTATGCTCTATGGTCTGGCAATTTATGGTTCTCCAATAATTGGTCTGCCAATCTATGGTTCTCCGGCTGGCAATATGTGAACACGTCTTCACATTCTGTGACTCTATTTTCATGATCTCAACCTCCACGAGCATGATCAATACCTGGAGCAAATATTTTTCACGTGCCGGATTCCAACAGAGGGAGATGAATTCCAAAGTCAAGTAGCTTAATCACTCAACTATGAAGGACTTGAGATCAATCTATCTCAATATAGTACATATAACTAATTGATTTTGGACTTTTTAAAATATTGTTATATATTACCACGCGCCGGATTCGAACCTTGATTTCCAAACTCAGGCGGCTTACCCGCTAGGCTATGGAGGACTTGATAACAATCGATTTGAATGATGTACATATAACGAGTCTCTATGGGAGAATTCTAACCATCTCCCATTGCTTGATCGGCACAATGATGCTCTACACGCGTTATTTGAATGTTACTGACGTTAACACATGCTTTCATAGATTTCATAGTTTATATTATATATCGATCATTGGCTATCGGAGACATTAGCTACTATAACGGGCAATCGCTGATCTCTCGTTGGTTGATCGTCACAACTTTGTTTTGGTATGTATGAACTGTCATGTCTGCTGTTGGAACCAGTATATGTCCCAGGCATGTTACGTGACATGTCATGGTAATTATGAACACTTCTATGAACGAGTATTGGATACGTGTCAGCTTGCCCGTTCAAGTTCAAAAATATGGCTGCCATTGTAGCTTTATCAAGATATTTGAACTATCCTGTCAGAACAGTAAAGGTTAAGGAACATCATCTATGTATCCAAATTTGAAAAAAGATGAGTGACTTGTTAAAAATGAAAAAAAGTGTAGCCGGTAGTGAGTTATATAGTCGATACTTTGTCACACCGGAAATGAAACATGCATATTTGGAATGATGTCTCGGACAATAATTTATTAATTATATAATGATCGAGCGGACCGTTCTTCCACGATGACGGTTTGGAACCAAATTTTCCTAAAGTATAGCTTTATGGGTATCAAATGAAAGGACTCAACGCGTAGAATTTAAATTTATCACTTGTTCTGGATAAGATTCAATGTGGCAATTGCAAATGATTGTCTGACAAGTGTTTGAGAAGTTTCTGATAAGTGTTTGATACGTGCCTGACAAGTGTTTGATAGGTATCAATTGAAGAGGCTTGATTTGAGATTAAAATTTATGAGCTATCAGCTGGCGTTATATGGATTCCGTCGGTTGCAGCCGGCGAAGATAGTTCACGAACGATAATGACGTTACCAACAGTTTCAATGTATTTCGTTGCTAGCAGCCGGCGACTATAGTTTACGACCTATGATGAAGATGTCACTACCAGTTTGAGACAACGAGGGTCCGACAAGAGTTTGGCAAGTGTCTGACAACTGTTCGATGAGTGGCCGAAAAAGTGTTTGAAGACTGTTTGATAGGTATGATTCGGAAAGGCTCGACTCGTAGTGTATACAATATATGTATACATTATAAGGTGATTCTAGAGAAATCGCTATTATCTAGAGATTAAGGTATTTTTGACAAGATGGTCATGAATCGAGTGCCTCTGGTCAGTATTTTCCTGCGACAACCCACCAGCATTAAAAATAAGAAAATTTTATTATCGCTTGCATCTTTCATGTAGTTCATCAAATATACATTCAAGATTGTTGTATTCTGATGGCTCTTGAGCCGGCCATTTCTTTTCTTTCAACCCCACTGTGTCTAGGAACCCAGATTGACAATTATTGATGACTCAGTCATATTAATGTGAGCATTAATGGCTTCTGCTATAGCTCTACAATTTTTGATCTCACGGTAGGTTGATCCAGATTCTGAGCTTTTATATACTATAGTGTGCAATTTATTTTTTCGTTTCAAAGTTATAATGATATCTTTTGTGAACTAGTTTTGATGTTTATTTTCGGTTTGCTGTAGACAACATTATAAAAGTGATCAACAGCTTCATTAACATTCAGATAAGCATCTATGAATGAACAGTCAGTATTGAGGAAGGACTGGTATAATCCAGTAAAGTTGGATTTGTGGAAATTGAATGGCTTAGAGTTCGAATGGGAAGGTGTAGAATGGTCTATAGATACTGAAAAATTGATAGAAAACGTAAAATTCTGGGGTGGATTACTAATATTCCCTTTAACTAATGGGCTATGATCACGATATACTTGACATGTTTCCGTGAGGAAATTATGTTATTAATAGGTATTTGCTTTCCGTCATATAGATTATTACAGAAGTTTTCACCGAGAGTTTGTATTATATTATATAGCTTTCGGTGAGAAATTCAGTAATCTATAAAACGAAAAGCAAATAACTATTGATAAAACAATTTCTTGAATTGAAACTGGAATTGGAAAAAACATTTACTTAAATGTAATCTATGATTATTTTATGAATTAGCTATGACTCATGAAATTATGTGATTCACATTTCATCTCTATTACTACAACTAGTCAAGTTTATGATAACTCTATGGAATCTAACCTCAAAACTGTCACTCATAAATGTAACAATTTCAAACAAAATATTACTTTTTTTAGTTTGAATTTAATAGACAACTTCAAAATGACTGAATTTGGTTATGTTTGAATGAGATTATTATACAGTGTTGAAAGACTGGAATCTATTTTGTCATTAACACAATTGTTCCTTTCAATTTGGATACTTTCTAATATAAAACGTTTTTTATTATTCTTTTCAATATTATAATTTTTGTATTGTTGTAGTCAAATGAATGGTTTGTGTCTTAAACATGTTTACTAAGTGCAGTGAATGAATTTTTTGTTATATTTATTATAAATGTTTTATCGAGGTTTTCGTGAGATTGGCCGATATATACCTTTTCACAATCCTTACAAGGGATGGAATAAATAGAATGGGTTATCTTTTCGGAAGGTACGTCCCTTTTTAATTTAGTAAAAAGACTTTTCTGGTTCAAATAACTTTTATCACATATATGTAGGTCATAAGGCTTTACTACATTATATATTTTCCAGGAATACCATTAACATATGTTACTGATATGTAATGTTAATCTTTTGATTTCTCATTACTGGTATTGATTTTACTAGATGAGTTATACAATTTTCACTCTTTCTTTAATTTTTCTCTTTGTTCATTGCTATGTTAAATATTTTTGGCTATTCTTTCTTCTTCTTTTTGATTTTGTCTCCTCTCGGACTAGAGTATAGTTTTTATTTAGATTTAGTTTAGATAATAATTGTTTACTTTATATATTGTCTTATGCATTGTCCTGATCGTTAATTGGGTTTATACCTGTTGATCATTGTAAGATTAAATAAATAAATAAATAAATAAATAAATAAATTTATGAATTTTGTCATTGGTTATGGAATGGACTGAATCAATGGGATAACCATTCCTTAGAATATGATATGAAGTAAATTTACCGTATCATGAGTGAGGCAACCAATGGAAAAATAATAAATTATTCAACAAATTCCACGTTGTTGACGAACAGGGCGAAGATTTTGATGATGATAATGAAATGGCAAACTATTGTGTCAAATGTTTTACCAATATCGATATCGATATGCTGAAAAAATTTCCCTACTCAGTAATTTATACTGCCACCACTTACTCCAAATCGAAATTTCATGTTCTTTACTCCCGTAACTAATACTGAATTGATACAACAAATATCTTCACTAAAAAACAATTGTTCGCCCAGCATAGACAATATTACCACTGAAACTATCAAGAATATTCACATTCACATAGTCCCTCTTGTACACATTTTCAATCTCATCTTCTCAACAGGAGTGGTCCAGTATCAGTACAAGCAATCAATAATAACTCCTATATTCAAAGCAGGTGACAAAACAAAAATAAATAATTACAGACCGATAAGTGTATTAAACAACTTCGATAAAATTTTTGAAAAATGCCTCAAACATCACTTAATGGAATTTCTCAAAGCTAATCAGATCTTGAATGAGTATCAATTCAAACTGGTGAATCAACAAGTGATGCCATGTACACTATAATGAACAACAAGTTAAAATCCATGACTCGCTAAGTATTCCGACTATCGTCAAGATAGTAGTACATCAAGGAACGGTACTGAGACCAGTACTCTTTCTGCTCTACATCAATTCAATGCTTTCACTATCAAATGCTAGAATTGTTCCCTATGCTGAGGTCACTGTGATCTTATTCGAGGGTGATTCTTGGTCACAAGTTAAATTACATGTCCAAAGAGAACTTAACACAATAACGAATTGGCTAAATATTTTCTAGCTATCTCTGAATGTTGAAAAAACAGACTATATAGCTTTTTCTGCCGATAATGCAAACATACCAGAGTTCCAGAATATTAACATCACTATTCTAAATGAAATCATCACAGAAGTTAACCAAATCAAATACTTAGGTAGATCAAATAATTAGGGAATCTCAGGTGAGAAACTCACATCAACTACTCAACAACAAAACTCAGAAAGCTGATTTACAAATTCCATATACTGAGAGAAATACTGTCGATTAAACTGTTACTTATAATATACCAATCACTTGTGGAGTCAATCCTACGCTATGGAATACTAGTGTGGGAGGGTTTGTATGAGAACTCATTACAAAATCTCAGAGTGATCTAGAATTTTATATTAAAAATCATCTTTAGAGGAAAAAAACGATTCTCGACAAATGCGTTGTATTCTCCGGATACATTTAATATTCGGTCTTCATATTTTCTAACAATTTTTATATCTGCCTATAAGAATAGTCATTGTCAAAAAAAAAATCATGGTTACAATATACGCGGCACATTGAACCAGCTACTTGTTACACCACTTAACAACAAGAACATTAGTCACCGTCTTGTAACATTTATTCAACCTAAAGCCTATAATCTATTACCTCTCGCCATTCGAAAATGTGCTAACCTCAAGAAATTCATTTCAGCCATTAAACTTTATATTTATAGTAATGACAGGGACATCTTGAGAATTATTGAAACATAAAAATAGTACATTTATTAATATTCACCAACTTACAGCCATGATAACTGCACATTTTGATTCACACAATTACTGCCTATTGTAATAAGTTTTACTTTTTACCTATTCACCCTCCATCATTTACATTATTTATGCTGTTCCTCTCTTTCTTCCTATTTTCGACTCTTCATTGTCTAAGTATTCATGTTATGCTTTTCTTTTTTTCTCACTACACAGAACGCGTGTGTACTCACTTAGAGTGTTGTGAATTTTGTTATATTTTGTGAATTTAGTTTTGTTTAAATATCATGAATTAATTAATTGAACTGTAATTAGATAGATATAGTTGACAGTTATAGTTGGTTAGCTCAATAGCTCCATCTATCAGATTTATAATAACATCCTTTCTATATTTTTTAGGTTTATTAGAATTGAAATTGATATATCTTCCTGACCAAGTAGGTTTGGTATACCGTTCAGTTAGAACTTTGTTATCATTTGGTTTTCGTAGTAGAGTTGAATCTGAAAAAATTATTTCATTATTATTTTCAGTTTCATTTGTGAATTGTGACTTACGGTGGAAAGAATTGGAAAAACTCAAAAATTCATCACATTTATCTATTGGGATGGCAGCAGTGGTGGCTCGTGAATTTTTGAGAGATGAGGCTGGACATAAAACATTTTTGTAAAAATATACTCTATTCACAGCCTTTTAATCTTTGCACAGCGACCGTACCAGCTACTTCAGTGACAAAATCAATTGTTACCCAGCAAGAACCAACGTGGAGGTATAGAGTTTCTCTTGGCAAAACATTTTTTTGTTCGTTTTTTGTCTTTTATTTTTTTGGATTTCAAATATTTTTTCTTTTTTTTAGAATTTTTCATATTTTGTTTTTTTTTATTAATTTTATTAACTTTTTTTATATATTAACGGAATTCTACGGTCTTTAGTTTGCGAAAAATGATCAATAATATTATCAAAAAATTTATCGTTTTGTGTTTTACTAAATCTTTTCCAATAGATATCAAACTAACATTGTATAAACGATTTTGGCCCATTGTATTTCGCATGTAAGTTTTATTTCGTTTGAGAGTAGTTTATAAAACTGAGGTAAAACTTGTTGCAAATCATTGTCTATCATATATTTCATCATATCGGCGTGAATGTCGTACTGGCCTAAAATATCTTTATCCGAGTATATAACGCATAAATAATTGTGCAGTGTTATTTTATCAAAAAATTTATATTTTAGAACTAAGTTATACAAAAAACTTCAATTCATGTAAATCGGAAAATCGAATCTCAATTTGACCTTTAATAGTATCTAAAATTTCATAAAAAAAGTTGTTTATAATGTAGTTTCTTGTCTACCAAATTATATGTTTTCCTCCTTTAACAATATTCTGTTTACCCGTTAATTTAAACTTAATACTCTATGTAATATGTTCCTGCAATTTTTCATGTCTGTCTATACCACGAGCTGAATTTTTCAAATCATCATAACCCAAGTGCCCCCAACATGAAGTTGTATCAGATGTAAATAGCAAGCAATACCAGCAATATAATTTATTGTGTACCTCAGATCCCGTTAACCTTAAATATTTTTTACAATTATCAGTATCAAATCATCGATTTTGAAACATACCTGTCATCACTTATCTTATCAGCAACTAAATCACTACTCAGTTTAACGTCTAATAACCAAAGAACTCTTTGTTAATAACTCACCGAACGACCGAACAGATAAATTATAACTTAACCTTACACTTCACGAAACAAAAACAACTGCCAGAGCACGTGTCGAAGTTTGCAGCCGCGGCAAGTAATCGTATTTTATACGACCGCCGGGCAACGAGGTCTATACCTCGTTGCGCCGGGAGCGTACGAGAAGCTAGCCTCCATAGGCTGTTGCCATATTCGCTGTTTTACCCCATTTGTGAATTGAACTGGTTGGAAAAACGGCAACTGTGTTGACCACACGTATTTAGCGTTTGAGATATATAGAGAATCTAGCCTCTGGCCACTGTTGCCAGATAAAAAATAACTACTGAGAACGGGGAATTAATTGTAAAATTTGAAGAATTATCAGAGAAACAGGAAATAAAATGGAGAATGATCATTAAGATAAATTGGTGAGGAGGCTGAGCCTCCTTAGCCCTTTTCGAGGAGCCGCCACTGGATGGCAGCGATAGAATCATCAGCATATCGTTTGAAGAAGGCTACATTTTAATTCAGTTAGGGTATTACTTTTTCTTCAAGGAATTCCATTACTATCTGGGGTAAGATACTTGATATTAGAGAGCGCATTGTACAACCATCTGATTGTTTCTAACAATCGTCTTTATATTGTAAAAAATTAGCTGTGAATGTATATTCGATAGCTGTTAAGAATTCATTCAAAGGTAAATTTGTGTAAAGCTTTATTGCATCCCATTTATTTTGAATTATTTGTATTCTATAGGGATATTTGTATATAAAGATATGACATCTAATGATACTGAAATGTAGTTTTTTTGGTATCGTAATTTTGTCAATGAGTTCTTTGAAAACTCAAGAATCTTTGATATAAAAGTTATTTTTGTAAGCTATGTTTCTTAATATGTTAGATAACTACTTGAACATTTCAAAAAAAGGAAATATATGTAATATTCCATTTTGGATCTTCTTATATTGTAGAACACAGCATACTTGGTCATACAGCCCATGATTTGTACCTAGTCTAGTACAAATTTGTTATCCACTCCAATACAGTTTCAACATTACTTAATATCCTCTCTCAGCTGAATGATAATCAATCACACACATTTAATATTTCTGATTTGAGAAATTTCAATTCGTGCAAGATTTTATCTTGGAACGCTTTATACTGATAACTATACTGGAAGTATTAATTTGTACAAATTATCACTTCATTGAGATGAATTACACCACATTCAATGATGTTCAAAGTCCTCAACCCAAAAATTATGTTGCAGTCATGCTCATCTTCGCAATGATATAAGTGATATGAGTTTCACATAAAAACAACAGGTATAATTCCACCAATCCAGAAAAAAACTCAAAAACGGCCCGACACCATATCGTTACGCTTTAAATTACCGAGGTTAGTATCGAACAACTGACAGAAGTTCTAGGTGTTTATATGATGGATCAGACCAAGACGTACAAGGGCAAGGTAAAAAGTTCCTGAAAATTAAAACTGATGGCGCCACAATCGAAGATCCTATATGACATTTGGAATGTACCATATTTAACTGGTACAGAATTGTATTTGTTTTCTGTTAACAAGCGCGACCGTATTACAACTTCAAAGGAGTTTTCGGCGATGTTCAAGCGCGATGAAAAGGACTTTTCGCGCCGTTTCCTAACCGTGGACGAAACATGGACTCATCACAACCCACCAGAGACCAAAGAACAATCGAAACAGTGAACTCGTCGTCGTGAATTGGCGCCCAAAAAGGCCAAAGTGTGTTTGATCGGCCAACAAAGTCCTGGCGACAGTTTTTTTGGGATGCTCACGGTATCGCCCATATCGATTACTTTGATTAGGGTAAAACGATCACCGCCGTTTATTATGCAGAGGTGTTGGATCTATTTCGATTTGGAGCGAAAGGCAAAAAAATGTGGTTTTTCGCCAAGACACATCGGCGCACAGGGCCGCATTCGAAATGGCAGAATTGTATGAATTGCGATACTAATTGGTTCGTCAGCCCCAATATTCTCCAGATTTGGCCCGCCGCATTTTTTATCTATATCCAAACTTGAAGAAATGGCTCGGTCAGAAGAGATTTGGCTCCAAAGATAAGGCATCGCTGAAACAAACGCTTATGAGAAGGATTGCCGAAATCGTATTATTTGGAAGGGATCGAATAATTTGAAGAAAATTGGACGAAGTGTATCGGACTACAATTAGATTATTTTGAGGAATAAAATAAGATTTGACCAATTAAATCATTTCTTGTTTAATTTTCCATGGACTTTCCACCTTGCCGTCGTATGCGATGTCACTTTTCCATGTTTCACCGTTTAAGCCGGAATTTCCAATATACCTGTCGGCAGTAGTATCATTGACATCTTTCAATAACAAGCTTCCATTCCAATTAGACATGACTCAATGGAACGGACAAATTTCGCTCAAATATTTAGTTCATCGTATCTAAACAATAATTGGTAATTCAATCCGATTTTCAAATATTTGCTTCAATTTCAAAGGCTTTACATATTAATCTCCAAAGTTGCGGAGCTAAGTAAAGTTTGTATCCAGTACGCAAATGAATGGAAATGAGTTATTGACATTAATTTAGACAATCTGCTACAATAATTATGTAGCACGAAGTTTGTGTAAGTTTATACTACCCTGTCGAAATTCGATGGTAAAGATAATAACTACCGGAATACTGTCTCGAACAATTTCATGTTTCTAAAAACATGCAAATGTAACATGTGATCTGACGGAATATCCTTCGGTACAATAGCTATCAACGCTGGTCTTCTACAGGGATCTGTCTTGGACCAACTTTGTTTTTGCTCCGTATAAACGATCTGCTGGAATGGCCCACTTGTCCCGTCCACAGCTTTGCAAATGATGGTACACTTCATACAGTTTTCTCATTTGAAGAGCCCCCATACCATCCATTGAAACCAAAAAAAGCGAGACAGGTATAGGTTGACGCAATTAATGGAGATCTGGCAAGAATTGTGAAATGGGGATCGGATAATCTAGCATAGTTCTCTAATATGATGATGTCAGGTACAACTATTCATATGGAGTTTCCCAAAACAATGCTCGTAATCACCACCAACAGCATCCTCTCATGGAACGATTATGTGAGGTCCATCGTTGAAACCGTTTCACAAAAAATTGGTTTTCTATTCTGTGCCAAAAGCTAATTCACATCACGGCAGCTCCTCATAATCTACAAAGCACAGATTTGACCTATCCATACGCTGAAGCCCGGATTCTATCTAGAACATTCGTATGATTGATGATCTCACACTTACGAGTCCATTGGCCTCTCTAGAACATCGTGGAAATGTAGGAGATCTCTCCCTTAACTATTGATATTTCCATGGTCGGTGTCATTAGAAATCTCGTTTGTTGTTCCACCACGAGAGAATCCATATAGGCGGACTAGACTACCTCAAATTAGTCATTACTCTCAAACTCGAAATCTGCCAAACTTCTTCCTACCGGACTTCATTTTTTCATCGAACAGGAATGTTGTGGAACTCTTTACCTAGTGAGGTATTTCTCTATATCTACTATAACCTCCGTACCTTCAAGAAAAACACGAATGCCTATCTCCTCTCCCCATATTACATTGCTGGCTCACACGATGTTCTTCGGATATAATAGATTTACCTCTCGTGTAGTCGATAAAAAAATCTCTCATGATGTATAAAAGATATAACTCGTTTTTGTAATAGCAATTCCCTTATTATATCAGTACACTAAATTTTTAATGCACATGTAGGGCAAATTTCGATGTTTGTATAGGGTTACTCGGTGAATATAGGGGATACAAAAAATATGGAAGTCACACTTAGTATCCATTTTTTTGAGACAAATTCACTGACGGAAACAAAAATTTTATATCGTCTTTTGTTTCGGAATTATGAACGAAAATTCGATTTTTCGACCTTTACACGCTTGTGAGGTTAGTAAAAAACTATTTTCTTGGAGCACATTTTTCTGTATAATCCAGTGGCGTCGAGAACATTCGGAAAAAAGGTGAAATTTCGAGTTAAGGCCTAAAATTGTATTTTTTCAAATGAGAATCATTCAATGTGTACATGTGCCTGTGCGTATGCGCATGTGTGTGTGTTGATCGTTGTGCCGACTTGAACATTTGCAGATCGCTTTGAAATGGTGAAAATAGGAAGTCTATTTCCTTAGGCTACGATGAATTGAAAGTAAATCTGGCTACGGATTCGTATTTAGCTACCCAAAAAAACTCCTAGGTGCACTCGAAATGCCAAACTAACTTTTTTTGTAGAGAATACAATTCAAGACTTGGAGATTTCGGGCCATTTTCGCCCACAATGGGTGGGGTTGGGGTTCCCAAGAAGTTTTAAGGTGTATGAATGATCCTGAGAACCTCTTGAAGCTGATGCAAGAAAAAATTTTTGATTCGAACTTACATGTTTTTCTTTTTTTATTTTCCGGTTCATAGCCCTGACTGAAAGATGTTGCCTAAACGGTGTTTTAGCTTGTTCTTACATCTATAAACTGGTTGCATTGCAAATTTAGGAAACAAACCATGGAATTTAGTGATAACTGAAGAACGATGAGTGAATCGTTTGAATTTTATAGAAGTATTTGGAAGTAATGGCTCTAATTTGGTTAGTTGGCTAGGTTTCAATTTCCTTTTTTATTTTGAAATTATTGATCAAAGATTTTGGTAACCCTTGTACGACGCAATTTCCTGAAGTTTCTCAACTTCGTTATTATAATTTTGCTGGCTCAAAGAGACTTTCAATAATCTATGAATTAGACTATTTAACGGAACTATTTTAAATCTAAATGATGTAGCTGAATCCGCCGGGTATACCTATCTGTTTGAGTGGATTTTCTGAATATCTCGAGAAAAACGCTTTGCAAAGTTTCATCAAAGTAATGAAATATTCTAAGTAAAGTTTTACTTCACAACATTGGAAGAAACCGTGTATTGGGGTACAACGATGGGAAGAAAAAGTAACTCCTTCCCCTCAGTTTTTAACCTGGCTTGTTGAGCGATGTTAACAATACCTTTGAGGATATAGTTAATAACAAGAAGTATCTCTACCAAATCTCGAACTGATACGCAGAAAATCAACAACATTATCGCGTGAATATTATTTCGAAATTTCAAGTTTAACACACACTTTATCTTTTGGGGAAAAATTCTCGTACATAGGTAAGTTAGTCTAAATCGTCAAACATACGCAGTTTAATGAATTATGACTATAGTTTTGCGTAGCTTCTACTATCCAGATATTTTGAGTAGCTAGTCTGCTTCGGATGAGCTATTTGAAACACCAAAGTCCTAAAAAACTGTTATCAGCTTCTTTCAAAAATTGAATAGAATCAACCATTTGATATTTATTTTATTAAGTTCAAATTATTGACTATGATCAAGTGAAGGTGGCCATATCAACTGAATTCAAATCATAAATGAATGAATGCAACCAAGATTTGAAATGTGAACCATTTACTGGATGCACGATCGACAGCGTTTGATGATTGAATGGTGTAAGCTGAAATCAAACCTGTCGCATGTTGGAAGGTATTTCATCAAACATATTGGAAGTTTCGTTCTAGAAAGTTTTGAGATTTTAGTCGCTGGAGTAGAAATTCCTATCCAAACATTAACACTAAGCTCCTATTGAAATTTCCGTGGCTTGAATTTTATGTGGGTTTTCATGTAACCGCGCACGTTCGTTGTGTATACACAATCCCTCTTCGAGTAAAACATGAAATGTCGGTTGATGGAAAATTAGGTAAGAACTCATTTTGAGTCCAGATGCCATCTACAAAGTATCATGTAGCGTTCTTCATCTCCTGGATGCAAACCATGTACAGGTATAGGTGGAAACCTCGTCTATGATCCTGTTTCAATACTTGCACCATAGTAGTTTCAGGGTACCTACTACATACTTTTCTCTAACATGTCTTCCTTATCCTGTGTTTTTTAGTCATAATTGGTGAAGATTTTGAAGGGGTAGTGGGTGTTTTTCTCCCCACCTTCTAAGCCACTGGAATAAAAACGATTTTGACAACCATTCGAACCGCCAATGTTTTCTACACAAAAAAGATACTCTTGGTCATAAGCTCTAAAGTTGACCGTTTTCGAGAAAATCAACTTTGATGTTGAAAAACATGGTCAATTTTTTGGTTTCGTTACTTGTTCTAACGTTTAAATAAATTTTGTTTAATTAGTAAAAAATAAATTTTATTTCGAAGAATTGACCATGTTTTTCAACATAAACTTTGATTTTCCTCGAAAACTGTCAACTTTAGAGCTCATGATACTTTTTTTGTGTAGAAAACATTGGCGGTTCAAATAGTTGTCTCAAAACCGTACTTTTACCAGTGGCGTAGAAGTTGGGGAGAAGAACACCAACTACCCCTCCATGATCTTTACCAATTATGACAAAAAAAAATTTTCTTTATAGCACAGAACATAGCTTACTACGAGTAGAAAATGCTCACAGAAGCTGTTTTCTGTACGATAAACGTTTCTGGAGATATTCGCAAAAAACGAAGTTTTTTTTCCATTTTCAACTCTAAACTCATAAAACTACTTCCACAGTCGATAGAAAATTTGATTTTGAGAAAAAAGTTCCTATTAACATATATGCACAGACGCTTAATTTTTGAGATACAGGGTAGGGTGTTGAATTTTATAAAAAATTTCTTAATTTTGTTCTTATCTTCGAAGATAAGTAAGATGTCTAGATAAAATTTGGTAACTTGGTTGTGTAGAAGAGTACCCACATTTGAACATAATTCGTGACCGGTATTACGTCCAGTGGCGTAGATATAGGTATTTAATAACAATAAATAAACCCGAAAAGTGTTGTCACCCTGTAAAGACCACTCTTTAGGAACAAACTTCGATGCAGAATTTAAATCTTAACAAATATGGCACCGTTACATGGCAAATTTAATTTTTGTGATCAATTACCACCACCATGAAAATCGGATAAAAATTGGAAAAAGGTTTTCGTTGAAGTTAGAAGATCTATAGTACGACGTTGCGAACTATGTATTCGAGAAAATGGGAATCATTTTGAATAATTCCTTCGAAATTAATACCCAAAAGTTGGAAAATTTGTCTTGTTAACTCTTATTTGGAAAGCTTACTATGAATTAAAGTACATTGTAGTTATCTGGTTTGAAAATTTTTGGGAATAAAAATTTCTTATTCGGCCTTTCTTTGAAATGAATCACTGTAGAGATTAAGAAATACAGTTTATTTTATTTTTGTCACTACGACGCTTTTTGAATTAAGGCTCCAATTTTTCAATTTTCACCCGATTTTCATGTAGGTGGTAATTAATCACAAAAATTGAATTTGTCGTGAAACGGTGGCAGGTACAAAGAAATATCAAGAGACCTCATTCGTTTCGATTTGAATTCTGCATCGAAATTTGTTCCCAAAAAGTAGCCTTCACAGGGTGTTAATACTTTTCGGGTCAATTAATCGATATTAAATACCTATATTTACGTTACTGGAAGTGATACCTGTCTCAAATTATGTGCAAATGTAGTAACCTGTCCACGCATCCATGGTACCAAATTTCATTGAGACATAAGCTAAATTCAGAAATTTTTTATAAAATTCAATTCTCAAAAATTAAGCGTCTATGCATATATGTTAATAGGAACTTTTTTTCTCAGAATCAAATTTTCTATCGACTGTTGAAGTTCTGCTACTAAAACCTGGGACAGCCTGTATAATTGATTATAGCCAATTATTTGAAATAAAATTTTAAATTTATTTCTGTTTTCTTAAGTTCCAGTTATGTGCGTTTTAACATGAAATTGTAAGACACAAAAAAGTTACTACATTGAATGCTTCATATGAAAAAACGTATGGCACTCGGGGACTGCCGCGGTGAAGCTATTGCATGGCATTTTTTCTCAACTTATGCAATTATAGTTATTTACTTATTTTTAATTTATTCAATATTTTTTTTTCTTTGATATTAATTCAAGTTACACTTTTTGAGCGTGGTGACCGATAAGAAAACAATTTTTTTCTTTTATTGAATAAATGAGAAGTTAATATCGTTTAAAATATTTTAATTATCTTACAATACATGTAGGTTATTCAGGAATTTGTTATCATTGAAACTATAGGCTTATGGTAACTGAAATAAGAGACATAAGTTTGAGACTTGATATCCTCTAAATATCTGGAAAATACCGCGTCAATGGTGACCCCATATTTTGTTGTGAATTCTTGTGGATCATTATTCATTTTCAAATTCAATTTTTCCGAAAGAAAAGTTGTCAACCGCTCTGATTTTTTATCAGCGAAGTTGATGTTGAAATCGCCAGCCAAGATAAGTGAAAATTTATTACCATTTGTACCAAGTATTTTCGACCCTTCTTCAGTGTACTCCAGTAATGTGCGATGAATAAAATGCTCTACTTCGTCCAATTTTGGATTCGGAGAAATGTAAATTGCTACCATGACTATCTGTAGGCCATTTCTAAGTTTGCATAAGCACGCACAAATATCTCCAAAAAATGAGCGCCTAACATTAACATCGCTAACGTGTGCAATATTTATTTCAATATTCGGAGTCATAATATTAGTTACATTATTATTATTTTGGTAAACAGCTACCCCACCTTTTGGAACAGTATCTCGTTTGAATTGAACAATACAATTGAAATAAGGTATTTCAATCGGATTATCATGCGCCATGCAAGATTCGGTAAGAAGTAACACATTTGTTTGTCTCGTAACTGAATCTTGTAAATCGTATTTGTGACTATTTAGCAATTGAAAGTCATTATTGAAATGCCATTTCTATTACTAAGGAAATCTAAGACACTTTGAGCTGTCGTCTGAACACTATTTAAAGGCAATCTTTTGAATTCTTGCAACAAAGATGCAGTCGATGCAGCTTACCTTCGATTATTATAAAACTTGAATGTAGAATTATCGTTTTTTGTCGTGATATACAATTTTTCAATATTAGTCACCCGAGAGAGCGCAACATAAGCGAGTTCCTGTTATTTTTCGTTACGGAATTTCTCGATTTGGTAGCCGCGCTCAAAGCCCGCGATAAAAGCTATATGCAATATATGCAATAGCTTAATAGAAACAGGTACTCTCAGGTCTCTGCTACGCGCGTCTAACATATAAACTCTAACTGACGCGTAGCGAGCTCCTAGAGGCATATGTCAAAATGATTTGGTCGTAGCTAATTACATAGGACGTCTGGAGTTCATGCAATTATGTTTTTAGATAATTCGAACCTTCTAATTTCGATAGGCCACGTGAATATCCCGGAGTCTAAAGCGCTGGAGTGTTATAACATTCGTATAAAATAGCGAAATTTCTCACTTTTAGAAACTTCAAATTAATTAATTAATTTGACACATGTTAGGTGTTTAGGTTTTACATTATTTTTCGTTACGGAATTTCTTGATTCGGTCGCCGCGCTCAATGCCCGCGATAAAAGCTATATGCAATAGCTTAAAATGCTATTGTGTAAAAAATCAGTGGCGTACATAATCAGTTGTTACTTAGGTGCCGCGTAGGCACGTCACCGAATATTTTTCAATAAATTGATCATTCCAGTCCACTAGAGAATACAGAAAAACTCATCCTTGCCAAATTTCAGACCGATAACATTCTTTAATATTGGATTATATTCAATAATGTAAGATAATGTTTTTTCTTCAACGATCCTAAACGAAACCGAATTCGACCATACTTTATACAACAATTTGTCCCTATTTTTCAATGAACTGCCAACTACTATAAGCTGGACCATCTTGTATAATCCTGATAAGGTTTTAGGCACTTCTTCACATCTGCATATGCTCCTATTTCTATATGCTATCACGTAATTGGAGCAAATTTACAATAGGTGTAATAAAATGTACACGATAACCGAATAATTTCGGAATAGTGCTTTTCTTCTGCATGTGTAATGAAGCAATTAGGGAAATAATCACGAACAGATGTTAATCTTCAACAAAATTAAAACCGCTCAATTAAAGGAATGTACATACATTTACTAAACAAGTTATGCACATTGTACCTACATCAATTAATTGATCTATATCATTCTCATCATAGATTCAAACGGGTCTGACTATACGGATGATAAATACGAAAACGGAAAACAGATAATTTTACATTGCCTTCCTGCTCACAATCTCAATCTAATACTAGAAGACCGCATGCATGCTAACGCAGCATGGTCCTAATGTGAAAGATGTCCGTTATATTACAGTTCTTGATAACATATTAGCGAACTTATCTAGTTCCATACGGTATGCTGCATGCATGCTGCTCGAAGCTTTCTTTGTCGATAAACCGCTCCACATGCATATCATAAACCATACTAGGTTCTTCTAGCGAAGATGAACTGCTTTTATCAGAAAATTTTCCTTTTGAAATATTACGCAGGAAGCATATATAGGAATCCAAAAAATTAATCGTGGCCGGCGGGA
Organism: Endomychus coccineus; assembly: GCA_958510875.1. Classification (NCBI taxonomy): domain Eukaryota; kingdom Metazoa; phylum Arthropoda; class Insecta; order Coleoptera; family Endomychidae; genus Endomychus; species Endomychus coccineus. The sequence goes on along the minus strand of OY294068.1, from coordinate 153,031,595 downwards.
ATGTGGGGAATACCATAATTTTTTTTCCCTGTTGAAATTCTACATTTCAAGGTTCTCTAATTGCATAAGGATGGGATCGAATATGTTCAATTACATCCTGAATGAGATGGAGAGAGCAATTTCAAAGATTTGGTGCAACTGAGATAGTCAACCAATCCTTGGAGAAGTCAATTTCAAGTAGATATTCTTTCATCCTTTCATCTCAAACAGCTCGCTTTCCATAGACTGACCTTTTCAATTGCACGATGTCAATATCGCTCATAATTGCGGTAAAATATTCAAATGATGTCAAGACAAAATGATCAATTTACCTTATTGATTAGTGACTACCAACGTACTGAAAGCTGGAAAAGAATGTTTCACATATTCTTGTTTGCTGGTTGGCGCTGGCTGCAAATTCCGACACGCTTGATATCTCTCCAGGTGCATTCAAAAGGAATGCTATATAAACTCACTCTTGTTGGCACCTGTTTGCGCTGGTTTGCGGATTATTCATCCTGTTGAAATCTTGTGTCCTAAAAAGACTTGTAACACCAAAAACACATATTGTGAGGTTAACATTTATACCACAATTAGTCAATCTGGTAGAAAGAGTTGGTAAATGTTGAATGTGTTTATTTTATTCATTTATCTATTCAATTGTACTAGCTCAACGAGAGAAATCCCTTGGAGAGCTTAAGAGTTCATATAATATAATTAATATACACAGTTACAGAAATGTCATTAGAGTTACAACAAAATATGTCAACAGTCAAACCGATCATCTCGTAGAATCTACACTTTTGGAAATTCGGCGAAAATAATAACGTATTTGTTCTGCAGAGTGGTAGATAAAATGTTTTTGTGGAACCAGGTTATGAATGACCTTATACTGGAATGATATACTATGAATTTCCCTACGTTTATATGACTCTATGGCGAGAGATTCTATCCAATAGACCCTGGTGGGAAAATCCAATAGATGGATAATTGCCATCAGCTTTGAAGGCTAAATATCTTGAATAACGCTGAATCATGTGCTCTATTTTGTTTATATAAATTTTATAATGAGGTTCCACACAATTGAAGCATCAGCTTGGACGGAACAAATGAATTGTATAATATTATTATTGAATCACTATTGTTAAATAGGCGGCAATTTCGGATGATAAAGCACAGCCTTCTGTAGGTGCTAGAAGCAAGTGACTCATTGTGAGACGCAGATGCCAATTCCACGTCAAATAAAACTCTCGTCTCTGGAACTATAGAAAAGAACAAGCTCTGTGTCAACAAGTTTGTAATTGGATAGTAGACTTCCGCGGACAGCTAATCTTGAAAAATCTTGTCTTCCGGATGGATTCCGCGTCACAATAGCTCGACTTGATGCCGACGTTTCGCCAACCATTACAGGTGGCATCTTCAGGGCAGGCTTGAGGTTCGAACTGAAAGCCTCAAGCCTGCCCTGAAGATGCCACCTGTAATGGTTGGCGAAACGTCGGCATCAAGTCGAGCTATTGTGACGCGGAATCCATCCGGAAGACAAGATTTTTCAAGTTTGTAATTGTAAATAATAGGCGTAATTTTCTTGGTGAAAGTCAGTACTGTGGACTCACTAATACTGAGCTCCAGATGATTGATTACACACAAAGTACTGAGTGCATCCAAGTCATGCTGCAGTGAGATACAATATAAAGAATGCTTTATTGCCAAGTAAAACTCTAAATCATCTGCGTTAAAAAAAATATAGACAAATGAAGAAGGAATGTTATCGACAAATAGATGGAATAGGAGTGGTCCAAGTACTGACCCTTGAGGTACACCTGAGGTGGCATGGAATGAACACGATTTGAAACCTCTATACTCTACATATTGATATCTATCACTTAGGTGAGAATTAAAATTCAATCAAATGATTTGTAAATTCAAAGCTGGGCATTTTATAAATAAAATGGAGTAAAGTACTGTGATCCATTTCATCGAATGCCTTAGCAAAATCAAGGTAGATACAATCAACCTAGTCACCCTCATCAATAACATCAACCAAGTATTGATTGTTGTGACCTGAGCTAGTAACATCAGTTGATCTGTCAGGCATGAACCCATGTTGCTCTGGGGATATCTGAAATTTCACACCATTGAACTTAGCATCATATAAGATATATTCAAATGTTTTGCAGAAGTTATTGATGATGGCACTCGGGCGACAAATTAGTAACATGATGTCTATTACCTTTTTTATAAACAATTACTAATTTTGTGTTCATCAATATTGTTGTTTGCTATTAGAAAATTGTCTATATAACAAAAAAAATCAAACCTGATGGTACGTCATATCTTAATTTTCAAAATGTTTGATCTGCATTTCTGAGACGAGAATTCAAATGAATGTAAATAAACCAAATCGAGTAGTGATGGCTGTCTTATGAAACATGCCAACAATTACTACCACGATTCCCTTAATGCAATTACAGTGAGCATGAGTTTTGAGTTTTGGATCAAATTTCGAACCTACCAGTTTGATATTGATCACATAGTCTGGAGACCCGTAATTTTTAATTTTCAATTTCAACTTGTAATTATTCATCTTACGACATCAACGAATATCTAGTTTTCCTATGTTATATCACTATTATGACTCAAATTCTAACATCATATCAACCAATCCCATTCAATTCTGTAAATAGTAAATATTCAAAAGTTGAATATATGCTCAAACACGCTCCAAGATCATTTCAATACTAGTATTGCCGCTTGGAGAATAGATAAATAGTGAATTATCCGATTTGGTTACTGATTTTTATATGATTGTTTCGCATTCTATAAGATTTGTGCATTTGTGTCCACATAATGGCAAAAATTATTTATTTCTCTATACGAAACTAAATGTTATTCAAATTAATAACGTATTATATAAAGCCTCGGGAAATAGGTCACACTAACACATGTGTCCATTATATTCGTCTTTACGCATGTTTCGATCTCACGACCATCATCAGGAGATTTATTATGTCTAAGACGGAATTTCTTGAAACTAATTGTATTAGCACAAAGCGTCCTTATTCTCAATAAAAATGCCCACGTCGCCAAAACGAACAGAAACAAGAATAATCGAAATTGTAACACATCAATGTTTTAATCATGATATATCAAGAATCCACTGTTCAGTAGTTTTCTCATAATATAAGAACTCATGTCAACGAAGTCTATAAACGACTCAAAACAAGAACAGATACGTTCAAGTGTCTACTTTCGAACCAGATGTAAAGATTCAGCAGGTAATAAAAAAGGTTGTTAGACCTTATTGAGAATACAATTTTAACATTCTACCTAAAATATGCTTTTGACATTATAAAGGGCCTGTAGGAATTTGCAATAGTTTTAATTAATTAAGTTAGTACAAATCTGACTTAATGTCTGAATATCCATCCTTTGAGTAACAGATTTGGAGTCACGTTTTATATGAATCATCTTCGGGATAAATCTTTTATAATAATTGATTGAGTTGAAATATTAACATTTTTCCAATCGAATTGATGAATGTAATCAAAGCAGTGTTTAGCAAGGGCGGTGAAATTAAAAAAAAAACAGTTTTCTTGTGCTGTACTTATTGCCATGCATACTTTTTTGTGAATATTGTTCAGAGATTCTAGCAGAAGTCTCATTGCAATCTGAACATTTTAATTTGTTTACTGTGTGGGTTTGTTTATCTTTGAGTAATAAAGGTTTTAGATTTGAGGGATATTTCTCAACACAGTTAGTAGGTTTATGCGCATCATTTATATCAGACTTTTTCAAACATTTATTAATTTTCTCTGGAATGTATGGTGATGTTATAAAATAGTCTGTATTACCTTTTATGTTATTTATATGTGACGATCCGTTATAGATTTTGTTTATTCTTTCTTTAATGATGGCATTGAGTGCCAGTGTATTACAACAATTTTTAAATTTTTGGGACGGTACTCTGGGTGGAACAATTCAACCGCGCGATCAATAAGGCGGTTCCTAACAGTTTTTCTATTTCAATTATTATATTATATTATATTATATTATATCCAATTCCAGCATCATGTTATTGAAAAAGTGTTAGCTAGTTTTAAGGAATCTCGTTTCAGACACAATAAGTCTTCTGATGATGGTCGTGAGATCGAAACGTGCATTAGAACGAAAATGATGGACATATGTGTTAGTGTTACCTACTTCTATATTTATATACCATACCTGAGTCAAGAATCTTTATTAAAATATTAATAATGTTTTCAAGAAAATGTTATGACAAAAACAAATTTGCCGGCTCTTGGAATCGAACTCCAGTTTACTGAGATCATAACTTCTGTTCATCGACGTTTGTATGACTACGCAAAGTAAGGTGTAAATTTAAGTTTACGTTTTCGTTGTTTCTGTTGAAAGATTTTGTAGAATCTTGAGTGAACGCAGTTTTAAATTATTTAAATTGTAAAAGTTTTGAATCGAGTTAATGAATACTTCGAGAGCTAGGATTTTTCCAAATTTTCAACCCTTCAGAAAAGGGTTTGCTTATTACACGTTTAGAAACAGATAATCAAACACGCCAAACTATATTTTATTATACATTAGCATTTTGTTCAAATGTTCCACATAATTCATCTCACAACTCTGTATTATATTGACTATCAATATTATTGAGACTATATAACCTCACTTCCATAATACCACAGAGCATTAAACTATACTGTATAAATTCTGGTTCAATGAAAAAGGGTAAACACATGGAAGAAACTGTGACGTCACATCAATTATGTCACTGATCATATAGGTTTCAAAAGTACCACTTGCAACTGTGATTTTGGATTATCAACCCAGAAATATTGTGAGTACCGCTTGCAACAACACGTGACTTGCAACAACAGTATTTGTGTTCATCATTGTTAGTACCAATTGTTATCCTTATTTGTTCTGTATCATAAATAATTCACGAATTATTGTTTATGCTTATAAAGTCAATAATTTTGGAATTAAGACAAATTGGAAACAAAATATTCTGTATTATAAGTGAGAGTAATGAACTCATCAGCAAAGCCATGTAGAATTTTTCTAAATATAACAAATTGAGTATCGTGTGTCATCATACAGTTGATAACTGAAGACTATCATTATATCTATTCGATTGAAACCCCATTTAAATTATGTAGTATCTCATTTTTGACTCGGGCGACAAGCACATCGCCTCATTTTATGCTTTAAAAAAATTCGTTAACCGGAACATCATAAATTGTTGAAATTTGGATATTTACAAATTTGGAATGCCACAATGTTAAAGTAGCCCTTAAAGTATTCAAGGAATATATAATAAGCCTATACTTCAATTTGGTTCAAATTAGAGCATTCCAAATGCATAGCCCATTTTAGAAAAATTATATTAACCGGTGGAAAATAATCAATGTGAAAGCTCCCCTCACAAGGCAACGATTGAGGGGCAATTCCAGGAACTTATCGGCAAAGGTAACTGAGAGGATGATCCGGAAATCAACTTATTGAAATGGTAAGATACGTGAAAGCCTATTTCAGCTTTAAATAAATTAGCAGCACCATCACATACTGAATGGTCATAAACTTTTCAAGGAATTTCTGAAATAATTTCGTCTTCTTTAAACGATCTTAATTTGAATAACACATTGTTGAGAAAATTTCAAACAGATTCATTAGAAGACAGGTTTCTTACATAAAAAAATCAAATGGGCTGCAACTATCTAACTATCTAGTTTTCTCTCGAACAGATCACTCCATTTGGTGGTTGACGGACTATGCTCCGATATAATGACTATCACCCCTGAGATTCCACAGGGATCGGTCGTGGCACCAACCTTGTTCATGCACCATAATAACGATCTGCTGGAAATGACCACCTGTCCCGTCCACAGTTTTGCAGATGATGATACACTTCATATTGCTTTCTCCTCTAGAGTCCCCATACCAACCAATGGAACCAGAGAAGGGACAGGCTAACTCAATGAATGAAGATCCGACAAAGATTTTGGAATGATGATCTGATAATCAAGTATAGTTTAACGCAATCAAAACTCAAGCTTGCGTCTTCTCCATGACGGCGGATCTCACAATTTCCGATATGATGATGTCAGGTTTAAATATTCCTATGAGGTCTTCCATAACAATGCTCGGCATCACCGCCAACAGCACCTTCTTATGGAACGATCATATGAGGTTCTAGCGGAAACCGCTTCAAAAAAACTTGGTCTTCTATTCCGTGCGAAAAGCTACTTTATATATCAGTAGCTATTCATAATTCACGAAGCACATATCCCACCTGTCCTAGAGTATGGTTCACATGTTTTGGAGTTCCGCTCCCAAACATGTGCTGAAGTTCTTGAACTCTATACAGAAGAGAGCAATTCTTTCGATTGATGATGTCACACAGTTCATTGACTTCTCTAGAACATCATAGAGAGGTGAGAGATCTCTCCCTTATCTATACATATTTGCAGGGCCGGTGCTCATCAGAAATCTCGTCTGTTGTTCTACAACGAAAGATTCCAGATAGGCGGACTAGACGAGCTCAAACTAGTCACCCCTTTACTGACAAGTTCGAGACCTACCAAACTTCTTCCTACCACAATCCATTTTTTATCGAACAGCGAAGCTGGAAACTCTCTCCCTGGTGAGGTCTTCCCCTATGCCTATAACCTCCAAACCTTCAAGAACAATACGAATGCCTATCTCCTCTCCCTACATTCTACTGCTGGCTCTCACGATGTTCTTCTAACATTATAGGTTTCCCTCTAGTGTAGTAGTCGAAGTATTAAAAAAAAAACAAGGATTTGATATCTATAACACACAGATTATCAATTATTCTATGAATAACTTCCCCTTCGCCAACCCATAGTTTAGCTATCCGTATTTTATACTGTTGCAGCATTTTTAAGAATGACACTACTATTTAAAACTAAATCGACTCGCTTAGATGATGTCACTGTGTAACCAAACTATTGCCAGCAAATGAACTTTGAAGTTAGTATATATTTAAATCTGCTTTTCATTCCATCCTACATATTTTTATAAGCAATGATGATAGATGTGGAGTTATGATCTCGTACATCCAGATGATATATCATGCAGAGATGGAAAAATTGGAATATATTCGTAGCGTTATTTATTTTTATGACAAATCATGTTTCCTAGGGTCTTCATAAATTTTACATATGATGGAAAAGAGTCACGGTAAGTCTATTATCGTAACTCACTGTGTACGATTATTGAAAGGAGCATCTGATCCGCTGGATTCATATTCCGCTTCGGAAATGGTTGGCAGTTTTATATTCATACCATATTCCGGTGAAGAGGCATATGATTCCTCGTTGATTGGACCTTGTCAATACGTCATGTTGGATAGCCCCGTATTAAAATAAACCAGCATTATAGCTGAATAGATTGGGAAAATATAAAGCGTTTTCCATTAAGGCCGGGTAGATGTTAAAATTGAATAAAACAAGTTGTGTGCGAGATATCAACGAATTTTTTGTTTTATTTGAAAGGTCTATAAATGACATTATGTGTGAAATATTACATTGTTTAAATGGCTGCCGCGGCTTCGATGAGTGGCGCGCATTCGAGAGGTTCAAATTTCGACGACTCTGGCGCATAGATCAGGTGGAATTTGAGCAATGGCACGGTTTATGTTGACTCTGAGTGCACCGGTTGTTTGCGGCCTATTGGCATAGACTTGCGACTTAAGGAAACCCCACAAAAATAAATCTAACGGGGTCAAATCGTACGATCTCGGTGGTCAGTTCACGTCGCCTCTGCATGAGATAACTCTGTCCTCAAATCGTTCGTGCAGAATCCCCATTGTGGCATCAGCTTTGTGGCACGTGGCGCCGTCTTGCTGAAACCATGTATCGTCCACATCCATATGATCCAACTTGGGCCAAACGAAATTGGTTAACATAGATCGGTAGCGCTCTCCGTTGACGGTGATGGCAATGACATCGTCGTTTCCGAAAAAGTACGGACCGATAATGCCGCCGGACCACAATCCACACCAAACAGTGACTTTCAGCGGATGCATTGCCTCTTGGTGGACCTCGTGTCGATTGGCATCGTCCCAATTCATCCAAAAATGGGCCTCGTCGCTGAAGATGATTTTTTTGTTAAAATCGTGGTCTGCTTCCAACTGCTTCAGAGCCCAGTCAGCGAACTCGCTATGGTCGTTTACGTTCAGCTCTTGGGTCAGTTGGATCTTATACGAGTGTAGACCTGAGTCCCGACGCAATATTCGCCAAGTTGATGTCTGCGAAAGGCAGAGTTCTTGTGCGCGGCGCGGAATTGACTGCCTCCGGTTCTCCTGCTCACTTTCATGGACAGCGGCGATGTTTTCGTCAGATCTTGCGTTTCTTTTACGTACAGGTGTTGGCTGATTGTGCAGAGAACCAGTCAACTCAAATTTGGCCACGAGACGTTGAATATTCGACTGGGAAGGACGACCATGCAAACCGTAAAATGGGCGCAACGCGCGTATCGTTGCCACAAGAGAACATCCATTTTGATATTACAGTTTTATCATTTGAACGCGTTGCTCGACACTGTAACTTGCCATGATGATTTGTCTTGAGTGACTGAATAATAAACAATAGATTTGACAGATGCAGCCTGAATAACATGGCTGGCATGAATTGTCAAAATCTACCCGTCCCTTTGGAAAACCCATAATTAGATAGAATACATAAAGCTCTATAGAAATTATGACAATGGGATTATTCTCAAGTTTACGCTGTCTTCTGAAAATATTTTGCGTCCATCATTAGTCAGAAATCTGGTGAACATATTTCCGGCTTATTGCACAACCATAAGTTATAGAGCTATAATGCACTCTGGCAGTAGTTCACTGAGGATAAATTTACCAAAATGCTAACAAAATCATCAACCAATAATGATTGTTCATTCGTTCATTGTATCCCCTTTGTGTGTAGCCTAACCTACTCTAACCCTCAACGAGGGAGGTGGAAAATCTTCGATAGATACCCGACCACAAGGGTGTCGGATTTCTACCGACTAAAAACCACCACTTCTCTGGCAACGGAAACGCCATTTGGCATTACTTCATTGCCAGATCTTCTTCTATCATTTTTACTACGTTGTCTAGAATAGGTTTGACTCACAATTCCCCAAAAGCTGAATTCCTTTCATACTCCCATTTCTTGCATTTCCATATAGTATCTTCAACTGTCTCTCCTCATATATTGTCCTCTTTTAGCTTGAATCTCTTTAGGTATGTAGCGAAGCAGCCGTGTATGCTCAGAAATTGTGAAATAATCGACTTCCTCATGTGCTCTATTTCTCCAATTTGGTACATTCTTTATCAATCTCCATGTCCATTCTGCTTTTCCGTTGTCTGTTTTCCTGCCATGTACTTCTAATTCCTGTATTGCTATGGTTTTGCTTATTATAGCCGTGTGTGTATCGTTCCTCTCCTTTGTCAACATTTTCATAGGCGCTATCCCAGATATTACGTACTGCGTCCATTGATATGGTTCAGTATGTACTACATACCAATATTGGTATCCTTCTTTGAATCCTCTCCAACATGGTGTAATAATTCTCATAGTTCACGGCTCATTGCCATATAGAGGCGTCATACAGAATAATTGAATGGACTATCTACATCATTATCCATTTCTTGGACATTTCTAGTCTCCATGTGGATCATCTTATTTGATGCGACTGCTATTTTCTCCGCCTTTTGAGCCACCAATCTTATATCGGCTTTCATGCTCATTCGTCGATTGATTGCTTCGTTACTTTTCTGATTTTTTCAAATTTAAGAATATATTATTTGATGTTACAACCAAACGGAAAGATATGAAACGGAATTAATAGTAAGATTGAAATAGAAAACATAATAACCATCTTTGTAATCAGATGGGTTTCGTGAATATTTTGATAAGCTTGTTTACCTACCTATTTTATTATTCTACTATACAAAGGCAGATGAGGACTGAAAAACCTGTGTTGGTTTTACATTGCTTATACACTTTCACTACTTTATTCGGGGTAATATTATAACCTTAAAATGTTGTTTATTCTCAAATTTCTGAATTTCTTAGTGTATATTTTTACACTAACCAATTTCTTATCATAACTGAATTATGTTGTATCTCATCTGCCATGGTATGAAAGAGACTCTAAATAAGGTGACTATTTAACACAAACGTTAGAGTGAAGTTACCATAAACACACCAAAAACATTGGATCATTGGAATGTTTTTGGTGTTATCTGGAGTGATTATTTCAATTGAAATTTTTCACTGTGTATATTTTTTTTCATTTAGTACATGGCGGCATACCTCTTTTTGATTCACTTCGCTCACGGAATCTATTGGGGAATGAAGGAGCTGAAGTGAGGAGTATGAATAACACCTTCAATTTTACTAGATGAGATTGCTATCTGCATAATCATGTATATACTGGTAGCCAAATGTTGATGTTTGTGTAAGGTAACTTGGAAATACAAAAAAAGTCGTATTCTCGTTCATTTATTTTGAGACAGATTCACAGACAGAAACTGTAACCTCCTTCCGCTTGAATGGTTAATTACAAGTGGGGAGGTTGTCACTTACTGTCCTCTTATGACAGTAACTGACCTGCTCGGGTTTCTTGAGGGTCCAGGTTCCCTTTTTATATAGGTTTTAAAATTACTGTTTCTCTTTCGTGTGGATTGCCAAATAAAACAGATATTTCTTGTTTAACTAAGTTTATTAATTATCTCTATGTACATTTACACCAGCTATGTACAATCTATTTACAAAATGTTGCTAGGAACAGGCCGTTTTAATGTGTTCGTTTTCCGTGTATAAAATAACGCGCTAATTAGATGTTTTCCTATCGTCGGGAGTCTCCACCATCTGCGTGAGATGGTAGACAAGTTTTTGTCGCTAGGTCTAGAAATGAAATGAATCGCGACAATCTAAATATTTAGTACACTGTTAACTTCGACGGAGCGTGGGTCGTGTATTCGCTCTGACCTGTATTTCAGACGTAATTTCTTACGGAACGGGGTATGACGGACTAGGTTGATTTGTCAGCTATCTTCGGCTATGACTGACTTAATAATTTCACACGTCGGTCTCGGAGAGAATCACAACGTAGCCCCTGAAATCAATTCGCAGAAGCTGGATCGTATTCGTCCAAGCTATAAGGATTGATTTTTCCAGCGGTTTCGGCTGTGACTTTATTAACAATTCTACAAATCGGTCTCGGACAATATCCTAACTTAGTCTCTAGAAAAACAATTCGCAGAAGCTGGATCGTATTCGTCCAAGCTATCAGGATTGTTTTGTAGACTATTGAATTTATAAACAAAGTTCGAATTTGAAATCGGACTTATATACTGGAATGTTAATTCTCTAGAAAAACAATTCGCAGAAGCTGGATCGTATTCGTCCAAGCTATAAGGATTGATTTTTCCAGCGGTTTCGGCTGTGACTTTATTAACAATTCTACAAATCGGTCTCGGACAATATCCTAACTTAGTCTCTAGAAAAACAATTCGCAGAAGCTGGATCGTATTCGTCCAAGCTATCAGGATTGTTTTGTAGACTATTGAATTTATAAACAAAGTTCGAATTTGAAATCGGACTTATATACTGGAATGTTAATTCTCTAGAAAAACAATTCGCAGAAGCTGGATCGTATTCGTCCAAGCTATAAGGATTGATTTTTCCAGCGGTTTCGGCTGTGTGTTTATTCACAATTCTACAAATCGGTCTCGGACAATATCCTAACTTAGTCTCTAGAAAAACAATTCGCAGAAGCTGAATCGTATTCGTCCAAGCTATCAGGATTGTTTTGTAGACTATTGAATTTATAAACAAATTTCGAATTTGAAATTGGACTTATATACTGGAATGTTAATTCAATGACTTGAATAGATTTTAAACGGCAATTAATACTCACTCTCTATTTCTCGGATTTGCACAATAGCAACGGCTTCGGGTTGTTTAGATTACGGCAGGTCAATCTCGGTGCTGGTCTCGCAAGTCAGTCCCCTTTCGCTATGAAATGGGCTGGCTTTTATACAGATCGCGGCGTGTGACGTAACGTGAACAGGTGACCGGCTGGCGAATTCTGTTCACCAGTTTTTATACATAGATGTGCACGAAGTTTGATCTCTTAACTTTGCCTATGTAATTCGATTCTACTGAGATATTCAAATTTATTTGTTAGTAATGAAGGATGCTTCATTACAAAACAAACATTTGCTATCGTCTGCTATTTCAAGTCGTCAGATTGAAGCTGAATCTGAAATTTCAAGACGTTGAGCTTTGGGTATTTTGATGACCTTCAAATTCAAGTCTTATACAATAAGGAAACAACATCACAGCAGTGCTGGAATTTTCCACAGGCATAATGAGCATAATTGGTCTGATATGACCCTTACCGTAATGTCGACGTTAGATATCAGGAACGCTTCGATTTTAGTGCTTGGTGTGCTCTACAAATATATCATATTTTAACGTTTCACATATAGCAAGCAAATCTTAATGGCCAACGGCACTACTCTTGAACTAGAAAATTACTGAGGAATTTATGGACAATCTACACTTGATTGAGGCAAAAAACAGATCTTCCAGCAAGATAGTGCACCACCTCATTATATCAGGACCGTTTAGAATTATTGAATATCAATTTCGGAAATGAGTGGATGAGAACTAAAGGACCAGTGAGGTGGCCACCACGATCACCTGACTTAACGCCACGGGATTTTTCCTTATGGGGCTATATTCAAGAGAAATTATACAATTATAATATTTTTGAAACAGTACTTTCTCGTTTTCTAGTATTTACTGCATTGATCTGTCAAGGATCCGTACTTGCTCTGTTATCCTGAGAACATTGTTCTCTTGAGGCGGCTACATTCCATATTTTTAATATCATATTCTGACTGACTGATTCATCGCGAAATTCATGCAGACAGACTTGGAATTTGTCTGGTAGATTCCTAAGGCGGGGAAGCAGGCGTTACTACCAGTTCCTACTAGTGTTAACTGTTTTCACGAGCGAAGTCCACTTACTAATACATATAGAGTGGAAAAGTTTCGAATTTATTATCTACATTATCATTCCGTTCTTCATGTTCATGGCGAGATATTTTTTTGATGTAGGTAACATCCACATAAATGTAAGTCTACTTCTCATATTCAATGAATTCGCTGAAAAATCAATTTGTTCCAAAAGTTACCCTAATATGAGGATATGAAGGAAACTAACAGCTTTGATTAAATTCCGGTTATAAGTGGAGGAGACGGGTAAACCTTTTCAGTAAATGATATCCACAATGCGTTACAAGCTCATGAAACATGCATGAGCATTGTCTAAGGTCTGAGCGTTAACCCTTCCGTTCTTCAGTCGGAATGTTCCATTTTCGAAGTGAAAACATGTTAATATTCAATCTCGGTTCTTAACCCAATTATTACCAATTATATGTGAATATTGTCAAGTGTAGGTTGTTGTAGAATCAGTTATTCAAAATTATATCTCATGAAATTTATACAATACGATTTAGCAATTTGAATAGATTCATACTTGGAGTAAGTTTCAAATTCCCTCATTTCCTGAACAAAATGTGATTCATAACAATCTTTCATTCCATCAACATAAAATCACCAACAAATTAATAACTAACCTATACAACCTGCGTGGTTTTGTTAGATCAAAACAACGAAGCAAGTAGCAATCATTGTTAAGAAGTAGAATCAGAACTTCCTTGATGTAAATGAATTTGGAGTGAGCTTTTCCCTATTTCAATCTCAATCATTTTCTAATACAGTGAATAATGGTAAATTACGCAATAAGCACAGAAGAGGCCTATTTCGCAAGAGTATGAAAGTTCGCGATTCATATGAGTGCAAAATAGCCATTTTGTGTGACTTTCTTCTTATTCGACAAATTACCACTCATGTTTGATATTCCAAAAAATTATGAAGTATTGACAGAAATACTGATGGCATTCAATCAGATATCGCCTCGCTACTGTCATATATCCAAAAACGCCGCCCACTAGCCAAAATGGACCGCCTTCATAATGGTTCAAATTATATTCGTTGTTGGGCAATTTGGTGAGCAACAAATGCGATATGATTCATATTATGTCCAGTCTGCTATGCAATAAGATATTTTGTGCAAAATATTGCTGCTTACGGTACAATTTACAATCATAATGGACATATTTCGATGTAGTCGTAGATAAAATGTGTAAATTTGTAAGCTCCTCCATTAAAATATTCCTTCGCTCACAAAACAACAATTATATCAGTATTTGGTACAAATTATGTGAATCATAACCACGAAAGTATCCAGGTGTTAATATTGCAGTAGAAAAAGTAACAGCATTTCGTGCGGATGTTAACTGTGATGATTAGCGAAACGTCGGCGTATTATGATGACCTGCAACCCAGTAATCCGGAATAGACTCACAACTACAGGAATTGACAGGATTGAAGTAGAGTGACCTTGAAGTAGGGGGGAATGATTCTTCAGAAAATCTCTAACAATTCGCCTATAATGCGATATCGTGCAATCATGCTGAAAATACGTTCCGACTAGAACATCTGTTTCATCTAAAAACACTGGCAGAATATTTTGAAGACAATATAAGTAACCTTCGCCGGTTAATTTATGAGGGAATACGTGAGGTCCATTTAGTTCATCATAAACGGAATGAGATACTCTGGTAGCAAAAGATATGGTTACGTCGAACCTGTACTGGCGAGTAAGTGAAGGTCCATAAAGAAAAAGAAGAAGAAAAGTATCCGGAGTACTGAACATAGTAAGGCATTCTGTAACTAAATTATAATCTATGTGCAGGGATTCCGAATGATCGAGTTAGTTGGTTGACGTTAGGAATTTAATAAAGAAGTCTTGGAAGATATTCAACACTAGTGTGTTATGGGAATAATGTAATGGTTGAATTGGAATTAATGAAGAATGTTGAATTAGTAAAAAGTGTACCATTGGTGGCAGCGGTGGGATACAAAAGGTATTTGTTCTGATCAGTTTATGGTAAATACCAGATCGACCGTATATGACACAGACATGTATACTTCTGGACTCCCAGCATGGTTTTTGAGGAAAGAAGAGGAGAAGGAAAGACGTCGACAGATGGATAAACGATGTAGGAAGGAAGAAGAAGAGGAGAAGGAACGACGTAGGGAGGAGAAGCGTAGGGGAGCAGATGTAGAAATTATGAATGGTCTAACACAAATTCAGGAAATATTAAAGCTAGAGGTAGGACAACTCAATATTAGAGTAAATCATTCAGAGAAGCAACAAGAAAATTTGAAAACTAATTTTGTACAAGAGGTTGTAGATTTAGAAAAACAAATTAGAACTGAAATAGTTAATTTAGGCAGAAAAATCCAAACCCAAGCTTCAGTAATTAATATTGAAGTTGAGGGTACGACCTCGTCTACTTATATAACCAAATCAGGCCCCATTCAAAGTACAGTTTCTCAAATCCAAACTAATAAGACCCTAAAGCCACCCACGTTTGACGGTCAAATGGTATGGGAAACATATCGACTCCAATTTGAACCTGCGGTCAGAGCCAATGACTGGACCGAGACACAGATGGCGGCTTCATTAATAGTCTCGCTTCGCGGGCAGGCAGCAACCGTTTTGCAGTTTCTTCCGCAAGGAGCGCCCAATCATGCGTCTCTCGTACAAGCTTTAAAGACAAGGTATGATAAACGGTACTCAAAACAGGTATTCCAAAGCCAGTTGAAAGTTTGCAGTCAAAAGTCTGAAGAGAGCCCACAGGAATTTGAGGCCGATGTAAGAAGATTGTAGTATCTGGCGTATCGCCAGGCACCCAAAGATTTCCTAGATAAAATCGACACACAGGCATTCGTTGATGAACTACAGGATGTAGAAATGCAGCAAGCTCTTCGGTTAAGGCATCACAAAATGTTAAATGAAACTCTGATTGCAGCTCAGGAATTTGAAGAAGCAAAAAGTGTATCAAAATCTTTTCGCCCAAGATTGAGGGAAATAGGATTTCAAGAAAACGAAGAAGTTACTTCCAGTAGCAACCTACAATATATGCTCTCACAAATCTTGAATATCCTCCAAACTGGACTACGAAACCCGCAATATGAAAGTAGACGATGTTTCAACTGCGGAAGAACCGAACACCTTCAAAGCACTTGCAAAAGTGGAGGGCGTTCGATGAATAGGGAATCGAGGAATGAAGTCAGAAGGTCGCCTAGATCGACATCACGAAGCCCTTCACAGAGTCCAACACGAAAAAAAACAGTGGATATGCATCCCCGAAAAGTCGGTTCCCCACAGGTAGCCGACATTGAAGCAATAAAAAAAAAAGATTTTAGTTATACGAGGATGGCTTAAAAATGGAGTCAGACCTACTTGACAAGAAGTATCCAAATATGTTGGAAACATAAAGGGATACTGGGCTGAATGGAATTCCCTATGTCTTCACGATGGCCTATTGCATCGGAGATGGGAGAGCCCCGATGGAGTACTTATAGTTCACCAATTGGTAGTGCCACGATGTTGACTTCATCTAGGCCCCACCAATCAAGTTATTCGGGACGAATAACCAGAGAGGAAGGAGTAATGTTATCTCGAACCTGTACTGGCGAGTAGGTGAAGGTCCATAAAGAAAAAGAAGAAAAAAAGTATCCGGAGCACTGAACATAGTAGGGCATTCTGCAACTAAATTATAATCTATGTGCAGGGATTTCAAATGATCGCGTTAGTTGGTTGACGTTAGGAATTTAATGAAGAAGTTTTGGAAGATATTTGAAACTGGTGTATTATGAAATATTGTAATAGTTGAATTGGAATTAATAAAGAAGGTTAAATTAGTAAAAAGTGTACCAATATAATGATGGCTACTTGGATGCCGAAAGGTTCTTGATACTTCAACAGTATTTTAGTGAATAAGGGTGATCATTTCTTATTTACAGTGTTATAGTGTATTCACAGGGTGAATTCTTTTATAGTTTATTTCGATTGATTCAACTTGTTTCTTTATCTTTTTGTTGTGTTGTTAATCTAATTGTGCCTTTGAATATCTTTTCTTCTGCTATTTATGGGTGATACTATTCAATAATAATATAATAAGATTCTTGACCCAGTATGAATTATATAAAAAATTCTCGGGAATTAGGTCACATTAACACTCTGTTATAAATGTTCGTCTTTACGTACGTTTCGGTCTCACGACCATCATCAAAAGACTTATTTTGTTGAAAAGGGGTTAACTAAAACTAATTAGCACAAGCGTCCATATCGCACAATCTTCAATCAAAAAGCTCACGTCGTCGAAACGAACAGAACCACGAATTCGATTTCGATTATTCGTGGTTCTGTTCGTTTCGACGACGTGAGCTTTTTGATTGAAGATTGTGCGATATGGACGCTTGTGCTAATTAGTTTTAGTTAACCCCTTTTTAACAAAATAAGTCTTCTGATGATGGTCGTGAGACCGAAACGTACGTAAAGACGAATATTTATAACAGAGTGTTAATGTGACCTAATTCCCGAGAATTTTTTATACTATTCAATAATTCAATTGATAAACTATAGAAGATATGAAAGGTATAATTAATTGGTATATATTTGTAATCGAGAATGTTCCCTTTTCACCGTACCTTTCAGTAAATTACTCTATGAGTCACTGTCTCCAGGTCCTATGTAAACAAATCACTCATGCCGTTACAACCCCCTACATCTATAAATCAGACGGTAGAGGATAGCCAAATATATTGGATTCACTACAAGGTTTAGTGTTCTTATATCCAAGGAGCTTCTATATCTTTTATTGCTCTGAGGTCACTACCCACTAATACCGATTATTCCCCTTCAAGAAGTAAGAGTAATGAATATAAAAAATTTCAGATTTGAATATATTTGACATTACATGATGAGAATTCTAAATGAACTTGAATGGAACAAATATTAAAAGTTTCATAAAGCAGACAGTCATGTACTCATGTATATGAGGTGATGTTACTTGAAGAGGGCAAAATTAGTTCGTATTGGATAATAAATGACTAGTTTGGACATGAAAACAGGGAACTGTAAGCAAGATAAGTTTATGAAGAAATAGAGAGGTGAACAATAACAACTAATAATGGCAATCATAATTCGTAACGGGAAGATACATATTCATCCCAAAATATATCCTGTTATTCTACGACCAACCGTGCTTGAACTGTAGAACGTAGGTACCTACGTACCTGATTACTGAATACTGTTCATGTCGGTTTCTTACCTATCTGGATATGAATTCATTATCCTGAATATATTTGAATGAAGCAACACTATTGAAACTTTGATTTTCACAAATTTAATACATTACCTGAGGCTGGTTTCGCTTACACCGTATAGCTTCTTCGAACATATATTACGAAATACCTACATACAATGGAAGAGATGTTTAAATGTAATATTAAAGTTATATACCCATATATATATATATACTCACCCATTAAAGAATTAAACATTAAACTGATAGCAGACAGAAAATCTGACTGTACAAATTCGACAGGGGAGAAGTATTAAGCACTTGTTGATATCAGAATTTTTATACTTCATGGAGTTCCAGAAATTGTAATTAATTGTATTAAGATGTGTAAATTTTAAAACTATCATTAAAGTTACGGTTTTCCATAATTTAATGTTCTTCAAAGGTTGAATCAGTATTATATTAAATGAAACTTCGTCTACGTCGTTTGAATAATTTTTTCAAGGCCCTTCCTGTCCGGCACATTTATCTTCATCGGATGATTCACCTTCGTTATTTTTGATGAACTAAGCAAAATTGTTAACGCTACGTCAATACCTAAATAATCAAGAAAGTTTGAAATTTTAGTAGCGGATGACCCCACCTAGGTGACACCGACATGATTATAGCTTTGTTTCAGTGTAGGATATATTGCGTTGATAGCTGACTTGTATCGTTTTTTATATAGATCTCGTCTCTAATAAACTATGAAAGAGTTCATCACACTGTGGATACAGCATAACACTATAAATAAGAAATCCCCTTATCAACTAAAAATATTGTTTCAGTACTTTAACAGTATTTTCAGTAGATGAGGGTGATTATTTCTTATTGATAGTGTTATAGTATTCCACATTGTGAACCTTTTTATAATTTATTAGTCAGTTCGACCAATTATTCTGGTCAAATTAGACGTAAAAAAATCGGTTGTTTGTGAAGTCGGTTTACTGACGATAGTTGAACGTGACGTCATAAGAAAATACTGATTTCATTCTTCAAAAGAAAATTTTAATTTTATTTGTTTGATAGATATTTTGTATGGATATAGAGAAGGAGGTAAATGGAAATCACAATTGAATTGATCAAGTTACATTTATTTGTACGCATAAATAAAATTGTTCCCTTTGACGGCTGGCTGGTCCTACCTGTCATTTCAGACACGTTGTTATGATATGGGGAAGATTTAACATTTATGTTTTAATTTTTTGAAATCATAGCTACGCTCGATAATTATTTCGATCGAATAGTAAAGCAATTGATTTTTTACTCATCGTGAAACAGCTCTGTTAACTTATTGTTACAGTTCTGTCAATTATAGCATAACCTACAATCGCTGCACTAGCGGACTGATGCTATTTATTTTAATGATGAAAGCACGAATATTCGACAATATATCACTGAACATATATTTAATATCGAAAGAATCATTACCTTTATCGCCGCAATTATCGTTGCTATAAACAATTGACACCACATTCACTTTTCACTGCACTTACGATAACATGTAAATGTATTATTGTATAGCAGCTGTCCACGCGCATCGCATCGGTCACTCAAGTAGGAGAGCTCGCTTGCACTTCAAGCCTTAAATGGAACGCCTCAGAGCGAGGTAACGCACAGCCGGTCAGAGCGAGGTATCGGCAAATGTTTTCTCGTGCGTGCAGCCGGCTCCATCGAATTATAAGACGTTGTCACGTCAAAAATGTGACAGCTCGGAATTAAAGACGAACGTACCAATCGACCCGGGACGCATACTGGACGATATTGAACTTTAAGATCTGATTGCTTGGGAATTTTTCAATTGTTAAACTGGATATTGGCCAATTTTCATGGTCAATTCAATGGAAAATCATTGAAAAATTTGCAAATTTGCCAGAATTGGCTGGAAAACTCCACTCGGAGGGTTTCCGAGGTCGCTGATCACGATTCTGAAGTTAGATTCACCATTTTCGACTACATTAGATAGAAATTGGCCAATTTTATGTCAGAAAAATGGTCAAATTAGATAATTTGGCAATTTTTTTTGAAAATGGCTGGAAAACTCCATTCGGGGGGTTCTCGAGGTCGCTGATCACTATTCTGAAGTTAGATTTACCATTTTCGACCACATTACCTAGAAATTGACCAACTTTATGTCAGAAAAATTTTCAAATTACATAATTTCGCAATTTTTGTTCCAAATGGCTAGAAAGTTTCACTCGGAAGTTTTCGAGGTCGCCTTTCACTATTATAGAGTAACTTTTTCATATCACTCAGAAATTGGCAAAAGTTCATGGCCAGAATAGGTGAGAAATCGCAGATCTAAATAACCATGCTTACACAAAATTCAAATGAGCGCTTTTATTTGAGTCTCATTATATACCATAGAGATGAAGGAATCCTTCGTATCTATGTTATACACAAATGAAAAACGAAACAAGTATTTTTCATAAAAGAAATGATAATTATGTACCAATCAGTATGACCCAGAAACTAGCTAAAGACTCATCATTGAAGATGATTTTCTGTTCTTGCACGAAAGGATGCGGGAAATCTTGTAGTTATAGAAAAGCGTGCTCACATTGTTCTCTAGCATGAAAACAATATGTCAAGGTAATCATTGTGATGATTGCGATTCGGTAAGAGTGGATGAAAATGATGAAAATATTGGTAATATAGTTATTAACGAAACTGATTTTGTACCAGATCAAAACGTAGAATTTGATTTTTGTAACAATAGCTAACAATTTAGAAAATATTGATGAAATAAATGATGAGAATGACGATGATGATGATATGGAATGTGATGAAATAGATTTATCTAATATGTAGAATATTTTTCAATTTAGAAAAATTTTTAGATTGTAATGGAAATAATAGTCAATATGTAAAAATAAAATGATTATGTAAACGTAAGAGATTGTACGAAAAAAAAAGGAAATATAAAAAATTTAGATTGAAATTTATTTATAAAATCATGTTATTCTTTGACTCCCAATTTTTCAATGTATTATTGAATATTTTCGAACTTATTACAAAAATACAAAATACAAAAATTGCGAAATTATCTAATTTGACCATTTTTCTGACATAAAATTGGCCAATTTCCAGTTTAACAATTGAAAAATGGCCGGGCAATCAGATCTCAAAGTTCAATATTGTCCAGTATGCGTCCAGGAATGATTTGCAAAAAAAATTGGATTGATTGGTCTGTTCGGCTTTAATTCCGAGTTTTTTTGCTAAATTGTCTAGACTAAATTTATTGAATCAAGGGCTAGAGCTTGCTGTTTAAAAGTAGATTTACTTTCCAAAAAAAATGTCTGTCGAATCACGTTTTCCCAAAATTCATTGCAAAAATACGTATAAGAACGCGACATCATTAACATATATCATGGATCATTTACAACTTTTTGCTCATAACTTACATTTAAAAGTTGCTTTCGAAACAACATTATACGAATTCGAGTCATTTCATTCTAAATTATTAAGCATAATTTCGTTGAAACTCAATAGCAAAGTTGAATCAATCAACAATAAATTTCAACAATTGTTGCCAAAAACTCTTATAGAAGAAACTAAGAATATGAACATTATTCACAACAAAACCAATTGATTCCAATGAAGCGGAAATGAGTTTGTGAAATAAAGGATCAAATTTTGGAATTGATTCTAAGAAAATACCTACGGAGGATTCAATTTATTGAATTGAAAATAGGATTTGATCTCTCAACTTTCAAGATGAATTTGTTATTCACAATTTTTGGACATTCAAATAAATCATATAAAAGTACATCCAATAACTTCGAATAATATTTGTAAGTCATTGAAAGAAATAGACTGATATTATAAGATAAATCCCCTGGTGATTATGGGCAAAGAGGATTTCATCTCAATTTGGTAGATATATGCCTAAACCTAGTCAATAACTCATTGAAATCACGTACAGCTGTAATCTCCGATAATTTAAAATAAAAACTTCCTAAACTATATTCGCCCAAGTTTGGAAATACTTGCAAAATTGAAAGATTTCAAATTTGAATCTGGTGATACTCTCGTTCAATTTGATGCTGTTCCACTATTTACGAATACCTCAATCTCTGAGTCGATGAACATTCTGAAGAAACGGCTTTCAAATATTGATATCCTCGATAGAAGCTTCACGAAATTCGTGATCCTTATGGTTTTATGTATGGAGCAAAACTATTTCACATTCAACCAAAACTACTTCAAAAAAACAAGCGGATGTGCAATGAGCAATCCTCTCTGTCCTTTTATGGCGAATATTTTTTAAGCGTACTTGGAACCTCCTTAAAATCAGAATCGAATCAGTTCCCAAAAGTTTAGTATAGATATGTTGACGATATTTTAGCGATAATGAATGAAAATTTTTATTGAACACGCTTATTATCCAATTTGATTCACAGAAATTTACTGTCGACGTAGAAACAGATAAGCAGTTTCCTTTCTTTGACATTACCATTAGAAAGATGCATTGACATGGATGGTTTGGAGAATTGTGAATTGTCACATCAGTATAGTTGCGTTTACGAACTATTGAAACAGCAAATTGGTTATTCATGTTCTTGAAGTTAAAATCCACAGTGTTTTGATGGATTGTACTTATGAATACTAGAAATGTTGTGTATTAGTTCCAATGAAACGTGCTACACTTTCAACCTCTTGATAAAGAAATGTGTTCATGAATTTCCGTTTCGAAATTATCTATGAATATTTGTGCTAATATGTGGTTCAAGAGATTACCAGTAGCTTAACAATGTTCATCCAAGTATAAATTATCATCATATTGAATATCTTGAATAGTAGACTTCCGCGGATAGCTAATCTTGAAAATTATTGGCTTCCGGATGCATTCCGCGTCATAGTAGCACAACTTGATGCCAACGTTTCACCAACCATTACAGGTGGTATCTTCAGGGCATGATGATGATGAAGCTTGAACTGTTCAAGCCTAAAGTCTGCCCAGAAACAGTGAAACGTCGGCATCAAGATGTGCTATTGTGATACGGAATCCATCCGGAAGTCAAGAATTTTCAAATATTAAATTATTTCTTTTGAACAAGTCGCAAGTAAACTGGTTTCTTCTTTAATGCAAGGATTCGTATGATTTTCATCTAGGAGATTAGTCACAATATCTAGGATTATGATATTCTAGATTTTATCAATTATATCATGAGTGTTTCTGACACTATATTTCGTAGGACATGTAAAGTAGTAGTTGAATGATTTTCATGAGTCTTATCTCCTGGTGATGTGACGAATGATACTGGCCTAATGCCCTAATGGAATTATCTTCCATATGAACTTAATTGAGAGGATTAAATTTTTTTTATTCATCCAAATCAGGGATGTCCAAACTACGGCCCGCCTACCAAATCCGGCCTGCCAGTGTCATCAATCTAGCCCGCGACAGCGAATGGATTATTGTTGTTATGATAGATTGGATAAAAAACAAAGAATAATAATAACTCGAATTTATTTACTTCTGGGTAGAGCATAATGACAAGTATAATACGCAGAAAATTTAACTCGAGCATAATAAATAACAATTGAGATGAATCCCACTAACAGTATAGACATTATAACATATAAACACATAAACATATAACATATAAACATAATAACATATAACATACTAATGAGACTTATGTAATTGTGATTTTCCACTGACAATAGTCTGTAGTTGTGGACCAATTATTAAAAGAGATTCAAGATGCTCATCGGTTAACTTAATCCGTAAGCATTCTTGATATACTTCATTTTGGTGAATGTTCTCTCACACAAGTAGTACGAAAAATAGAAGACAGCCCACGAGCAAATGTATGCAAATTATCACGATGTACCAGTGGGAGACCGAGGCATTTTTTAAGGATTTTTCACTAGGTGGCCAAAAGAAAAATATCTCCTCAAACACCCCCACCCAACCGCTTCTCTACCGACATTCATGCGCGAGTCTGAAAACATTATATGTTAAGACGACTCGGAACCTACTGTAGTGTAAGAGAAACGCGTAGAACGTTTCACCTCACTCCATGATTGTTGAGAAAGTGATTTCTCATTATAATCAAATTAAATCAAACCACCGACTGTCAACTTCAGATGAGACCATGAACTCGAGAATGTTTGTGGCACTGAATGGAGTAGGTACAGCTTTATATAATCCGAGGCCAGATGTAGCAGAGTCCTTCGCAAGAAAGAGAGGCGTTACCGAGATCCTGATCTCACCTTGTACTCCGACAGGGATTTCGTTCGGAAGTTTTTTCGTAAAGATGGCGGTTTGTGATTTTATAATGATATCTATTCAATAGACGAATTGTGTATCGACGGGGTGTGACTCACTCATATCAAAACATTTGCAATAAAAAAAGTAATTTCAGAAATAGTTATTTTTCATATCCAACTTATTATATCTTCGATTAGCACCAAAAAACTTCATTAGAATTAGTAAGTTATATATTTTTTGACATTTTGGGGAAATCACGTATTGTCAGAAAATTTCTGACATTATTTCAGTTAGGTGTTGTTCACGCATTTTCGAAAATTAGTTGTGGCCAGATTATGATTACTACGTGGCCACGGCGGACTACTACGTGGCTATTCGACCACGTTCGTATTACTTACAAAATGCCCTGGCGAGACCCTTATAAAATTCCAACAAAGATGAGTTTTGCTATTTGCTCTTGTTTATATCACTGCACTGTTAATCAATAATTTCCATTTGGAATTCTGGGGCTATGGTTTTAATGTCGGCATCAAAAGGATTTTGAAAAATCTCAATTTCATTCGCAATAACATCAAAGTCTAGGAAACGAGTATCAAAATGTATCTTCAAAGCACTCAAACCTCGACGGGAAACTCAGTCTCAGTAGTGTGGCTCAATGTTTTAAACTGTGTGGAACATTGTTTAAGTAATTGTGATTGAAACAGCATTATTTTCCGCCGTAACGATTTGATATTAGTGTATGAATCCTAGCAATTTTAAATTCAGCTCATTCATATGTTTTGTCCAATCGACATAAAATGCTAACTTCCACAACCATTAGCTATTTTGTAATTCGATAAAAGGGCTATGCTTTTCATTCAAAAAAATTTCGATCACTGCTTGAAGTTCGAAAAAGCGCCGAAGGACTTTTCCGCAACTAAGCCAGCGTACGGCAGTATGATATGGTGAGTCATTTTCTCCAACCTCTTCAATAAACTCGTGAAAATCGGTGATCCAGCGTAGTGGATCTGATGAAATTAACAAATATGACTGGTTATAGAACTTCAGACATATTCAATCATTTCCCGCAGAAGGACTCTTGATGAACAACCATCATTTCCATTTTACAGCCCTTGACACAAGAGCAATCACTGCTTTATTATTACAATTACGCATTCTACGATCATTTCTCCATCGGTGAATGGGTTTCTAAGTTTCGCAATTTCAAGGGCCACGCGGAAGCTGGCACGAGTTGCAGCATGTTGTTCATAATTGAGTTTTGCAAACAAAGGTTGTTGCGATTTTAATTCCAGCTTCAAAGATTCAAATTTTTTTGTCCGCAAGCTTCCTGTATATCTTGAGAAATTTTGGAAATGTTTCGTTTCGTAATGACGTTAAATATCATATTCTTTGACAACGCCTAGGTTTCATTGCAAATCAACAATAGTGGCTTCTTACTGAACTCAATTACGAAATATTGCAGATTTCATTGATCTTTGAATGTTCTGCATTCACTGTCTACTTTTCGCTTCTTTCCATACTAGTAAATAAATCACACACAAAAACAACAAGTCAAAATACTGTTAAGATGTCTTTTGAACACGCACACAAAAGTTTTAAGGCGTTACGCACTACTTTATTCCAAAAGAGACAGTTTCACTTCCTTCGCTTTCTCTAGGTGGACTGACTCGTGGTCGCGCAACTAGTCTCTTTATACTACAATTACTCCCATCTAGAAGAGAGAAATTTCTCGAAATAACGAGATTATTCGCTCGTTCAATTGTTACTCCGCTTTCAAACGTACTACTAGCGCTGTCTGTTAGCGATGAAGGGTACTACCACTACCTATTTCCACGTATGACTCCCAGGTATCGTCAAATGTCGCGGTCATAACAGTAAAGTCGAGTTAGTACAAAAAAGTAGTAATTGAACTAGATAATTTAGTAAGCATATGCTCGCTTAGAGCTCGTACACGGCGACTGGTTTAGGAATTATAGATAATGGCAAGAAAATTAAAATGGTTTTGGCCCTTGAAACTTACTGGAGTTAACAGTATGGCCCTATGGCTGGAATGTTTGGAGACCCCAATCTAAATCATTGTTCTAAAATTGACATAAGAATTTCTTCATTTCAATATTCATAGGGTAGAGTTCCTACGCGTTCCATCAATTAATTCTAGCAGTATAAGTATGTGAGCTCAATGCATACTTCCAGAACGCGACAAAAAACGCAGCAAAGGTAAAAAATTAAGTGCATTTGAAGATTTGTCTTACGCCAGCATTTACGATGAGATCTAAATCATCCGGGTAAGTGAGGTCAACATATCGTTCTCGGAAATAGTCCTTCACAGGAACTATTTCTTTCAGACGCACATAACATTTGTGTCGGAATTTATATAAGAACGCTGAAGGAGTAACCAAATTCTGAGCCTTACTGATTGAGATTATACGAATGCAAGTTCGTAAGTTCATTTACAATTTTCTTGCTACTTGTTTGTGTGCAGAACGTTCCAGTGATCCAATACAATACGTTTATGCTTCTGGAAACTAGTTTTTACTACATGCACCCATTGCCTCGAATTGTTTTAAGTTAAAACATCAAAGGTCATGACAAACCCTCCGTGATAATGAAGGCAGCCATGCAAATGCGATGATGTTACTCGGAGAGAGAATAATTAGTACGCATTGGATAATAAATAATCAGTTTGAACGTGAAAACAGGAAACTGTAAGCAAGATAAATTTGTGCAGAAATAGAGAGGTAAACAATAATCTCTAATGATGGCAATCGTAATACGTTACGGGAAGACACAATTCTATTTCTAGATATATCCAATTATTGAATACTGTTGATGTTGATTTTCTAAATTTCGAAATATAAATCAACATATTGCTTAAATTGTTGCAAATAGTATTACATTACTAGATCTAGTGAATTGTGATCCATATGTCACTAACTTCCCTCTATTCTAGGAACCGAAAATATACTGCAAACATTTAGATATAGACAAAGTCTTGGAACCACGTCAAATTATACATACCATTGTAAATTTATTAGATTTGACAACATAATGTGTTAAGGATGATAGTAGAACGTTTACCGTATCACTAACTGTTATTCTCTACTTTGCCGGTGCCCTAAGAATATTTCTACCATCATAGTATTTTTCCAGATATGAAGTCATATTTGTACAACCTCCGCAGAGACAACTGACAATGAAGGCCGCTCAGCGGCCTATTGTGGCCTCTCAGCGGCGCTCAAATGTTGCTTATGATAGAACGAAAACGTTTCTTAGAATTCTTGAATATGTATTGTTCCATTCGTAAACTTCAACAATTTATGAGTATTTGCCTGTGTTTCGTTGCGGTACTTATCTGTCTTAAAAGATAATGTAATGTTTTCGAAATCTCATGTGGACAGTGACTTTCTTTTTGATTTGGAGGCCATGTGTGCGAAATTTCATCAAGCTCGGTACTCATCTACTTCAAGGAGTAGGAAGGGGAATGTGGTAGTATATCCGAAATCTCATGTAGATAGAGACTCTCCTCTTGTTTTGAAGGTGTAATGTATGTTATCAAGCTCAATACTCATCTGCTTCAGTCGGTGGGAAAGGGAATGTGGTAGCTCTTCCAAAATTTCATGTAGAAAGAGACATTCCTCTTATAATGGAGCTCCAGCGTGCAGAATTTCATCAGGATCGGAATAAAACTGTAGATTTGTAGAGAATACAAGCCAATATCCTTCTTTATACAGATTTAGTTCAACAGTGACTTGAGAAGTGCAAGCGAGCTGCGACAAATATGGGGCGGGCGTTCTATTCATAGCGTACCTGTCAATGATCTAAAGATAATAATTGAACTAGAAAGAAATTGCAGTGAAAGCTATGAATTTATTTTATTATTCCCACAACAGATCGATGTATAACCACGCTTGTATCGCCAGTCATGTCGTAAGCGAAGATATTTGTTCTGATACGTCTAATGACATAGTTGGCTTGTACACATCGCATAACCTCAGAAAGAACCACCGATAGCGCTTCATTGTTTCTTTCTTATAAGAATACGATGCGTCTGGCTCGCTCTAAGTCACAAGACTCTCCTACAAACTGATGATATAAACTCAATATTTATATGGATTATGATTATATACGAATGAATTATCTGTTATCGTAGGGCATATCTGGTAATGCATACTTCATAATTCACATGACTTAAATCTATATATCGGAACCTACACTAGTTTCTGCCTTCCCGGAATGAACTTATTCAGGTATATTCGTCGCGAGTCAGTTAGCATTCATAAGTTACTTGTCATATTGGTAATTCCGAGCTTATTATGTTCAGTTGTAAACATTATCTGCCATGTTTGATGTTATTGCATCCAAAAATAAACTAATACATTTTCTACTCACTCAGAATTGGCCCCTCAGATGTAATACAACAACAAACTTGTAACCTAAATTGAATTGGTTGACAGTATATAAGTTTCGAACTTACGCTCACAGATGTAAATTCAGTATATAGTGCAAGAGTCTCACCAACTCCACTCATGCTAAGTCAGTACAGAGGTAGATATATCATTTGTTCATGTACGCGCCGCCAGGGGTATCAGGACTGCGTCATTCCAATTACCAATCACGGGCATGTCTACATGTTCTTTTTACCCTACTCTGGAATCAATTATATGAGGAGCCACATTCCGATGACGTAGTGTGACATCATTCAAATCTCGAAATAAGAATTTTGGACACTTCTGTAGAACTAGAAAAACACTGCTATCATAATGATCTAATAAAATACTATAATTCCAATTGAAAAACTGAAAATCGATGTCAAAACTACCACTTTAGAGCGATGTACAATGCAAAACATAGCCTACTACACTGGAAGGCCGGTATATTGGCTTGTTGACGTCTAAAAGATTTGATCGAGTCGTGCCGTGTACGTTCAACATAATATTTGCATATTGCAGTCAGTCTTTCATTGCAGTGAAGTATTCATTAGTTGTTAGTCGGTGAACCTATTCAACTTACAGAATATACAGTAATAGAATGAAGAAGTAATGTTTTATTTGAGCTGCAAGCTGCAAACAATCAATAAAAGTACAGTTTGAGAGTGTGCTTGAGTTAAGGGATAACTATGACAATAAAATAGCGTGTTGTTCGTTAGGCATCTCGTGTCTTAGACGACCATTATGATTTCATCAGACCGGTAGTGTTTTGTGTTATAAATAGTTTTTTATCGGTCGTTCGGAAGGTTTTATTATTTTTCTTTAGGATAATTTGATCTTGGTGAGAAAATTACTCTTATTTCATTTTATATCAGAAAGCCAGCCAAGTGCAAATGCAACTATGTCTGTAATACAGACAAGGTTTATTACTCAACATTCGCTTTTCCACGAGACGAGAGTTTGAAGCAAAAACGGATCAGAGCAGTTCGTAGATATTCTTTCGTTCCCAATAAAAATTCATACGTATATTATAAACGTTTTCCTGATTGTGGTATTATCAGAGAATACAAGATGATGAACCGTGATGGATCTGCACTCCTATGTCCTAGAAAGATTGTAAAACTTGCGTACCTATTTTTCCAATTTAACCTTTCAACTTCAAAGAACATCGTGATGATATTGATTTCCGAACCTCGCTCAACGAAGTTGATGTTTCAGATTATAATGTCTTCATTTAAAAATTCGAGAAAAATTCAACTGCATATTTCCAGACAATTTATGAGAACAGTATTTTTTTAATTCTTCTAATGGGGATATGATTGATGCTCCAGCGGTTGTTTTAGGTTTCAGTATCGGCAGAAACTTGGAGATTTTAATTTCCTGAGGCTGATAACTGTATCAGAGAGTGGGAAGTTCCAGCTTTTCCGAATTAGTTTGTAGGAAACTTAATTTGATTCAATTTCCTGTCGGTTATGATAACGCAGTGAGCGTATCGGTTATATGGCACAAGATGTGTTTTTCTGTAACTAGATATGATGCTCGAAATTTACTGGCATAAAAATTCAAAGTCGTTGTTAAGTTTTTTCAGCAGAGCGGACCTTCGAAATAATAGACACTATTCGCTCTGTTCCACGCATCTTCCTGTTCCTGTGCTCTAACTATCTGGCCGCTTGTAAAGAGGAATAGTGACGATTTGTACATGTACCAGAGCGCACTTTACAACATACGGGCTTTTGAGAGAACTTGGTTTGTCAGGTGAGTGCCTAAGCCGCTTTCTTGATGCCCACTGATTTAATGTCATGGATTTGTATGTAGCTCACTATAAGAGACTATCCACTTCCAAGATAGAGCTCACGTAGAATAATGCACGCAGCATTCACGTGAACAGAATACTAACATCTAGAGATAATAGTAAATATGAATTAATCGATAAATCGATCATTTGATTAATGGAACATTAGTTATCGTTGACAACTGAATTATCAGGAAATAATCATTCACTAAGTCCTTCAATTATTAATCTCATATTTCATAAGTTAATTTCATTTCAATTCATGTTCATGTAATAATAAAAAATCAATGAGCACATCATACGTATTACAGTATCCCAATCATTCATTCAAACAAGAATTGTGGACGATTTCAAAGTTTTTAAGCAAAATTTACATCTCACTGAAACTTGATTGTCCATTTTCCATTGTTAGGAGGATGCATTCTGATGAGAATCAAATTGAAACATCGAAGAATAATGCACACGACCCATATGCTCTACCATGGCTATGAGCTCCACATTTGCTTCAGATTCGAAGGAATTATCTGTCTTCATTCCAGAAATAATCTCTCATGCCACCGAGAGGAGAATATAGAACCACACGAATTCGATATAATGGGGTTCAAGTTTGAAAACCACAAACAGATAAAATTTCTCTGTTGTCTTTATTGTAACAGTTCGCCTAGCGTATGGGTTTATAAATCTGAGCTTACTCCAGATTTAATTGTTCCATAGCAAGTGAATATGTTTGGAAGTCTATATCACTGCTTGTAACACTTGTACTTGTAGCAGTTGGCTGGGTATTATTTCAGGTAGCGTTAATACCTCATCGACGTGTTATATGAATTGAGAATTGTTTGTTGGAACCTGCTCGGGTATCAGAGACCTTAGTTGATCCGTGTACCCTTGAGGTTCTTTCAAGCTGCCACCACTAGGTGTATAGTTCAGCCCACCTAGAAGCTGTTTTTGACTACGATGCCTTGATCCTTTCCAAGGGACCGCCTCGTACAATTACATCTTTATATCTATTCAGAAGTAAATTCTGATGATTAGGAATTACCAGTTATTCTCCTTAATCAAATTAAATGATGAATGTACCGGGATATCAAAAATTATCTTGGTCAAGGGTGGTTGTGGAATCTAAAACGTGTGTCTTACTATACGTTTGAAATAATCATGTCACTGTCACACTGACATCATCAATAACCTACAAATTTCATACCTATTTATTTCAGTTGTAAAACGATAATGAACTACAAATTAAAGATTATCTTGGTCAAGGGTGGTTGTGGAATGTAAAACGAAATGTTAACTTTGAACATTTTACAAGGTCGCAATAGCCACAAACGGGGTCGAAAACTGTTTTAAATTGGTTAATTTTGGATAAATCGAATGACGTTCACGTGAGGAGCGCATAGCTCGAGAGTTAGAAAAGTGCAAATCTTCGGAACATAGAACGTCTTTACGAGGACTTCCCACATGCGGTTTTCCCTCCATGTCGTTGAATTACGAACGGGGCCAACTAAATAGCATAGTCGAGGGCCCCAAAATGTCGATTAAATAGGAAAATTTGATTAAAATAGAAACAGGTACTCTCAGGTCTCAGCTACGCGCGTATAACGTGCGACGTACCAGAGGGAATTCTCTAGCTACTAAAATATACACAAAAGCGGTTGAAAGCTTGCGGCCTATAGCCGAAAACACTCTATTACAACTGGCGCCGGCCACACGGGGCATAAAACGACCCCGAATCAACAAGATCGAGGTAAGAATTACAAACTCTAACTGACGCGTAGCGAGCTCTTCGAGGCATAATATGTCAAAATGATTACGTTCGTAGCTAATTACATAGGACGTCTGGTGTTCATACAATTGCGTTTTTATACAATTCGAACCTTTCACTTTCGATAGGCCACGTGAAAATCCCGGAGTCTGAAGGGCTAGAGACTTCTGAGTGATATAACATTCGTATAAAATTGCCAAATTTCTCACTTTTAGAAACTTCAAATTAATTAATTTGACACAAGTTTTGATAACGTAAAATATGACACACATTTTAGATTCCACAACCACCCTTGACCAAGATAATTTTTGATATCCCGGTATATTGGATAAGAAGACAAAATTTGATACATCACACGAAATGACAAACGATTATAAAAATAGTCCATAATCTAGAAATGAGAATTATATGAATTCAAAAACGTCTAATTCAGGTTCACCCCAAGTGGTAACCTCGGAAACCGTTATCAATGTCGCTAGCTCTACCCTTTCCGCCAGCGAGCGAGTTCCTGCTCAGGTTCTCTCGGGAGAGTTGGGATCAGTCAAAACTGAGTAGCACACACGGAACAGTGAACGATTGTTGGAGCGGTAATGCATGCCTGGAGACCAAAACAGAATATGTTGAAGCTACAAATATATGCAATGGAACAGTAAACGCGAAAGAGGTATATAATTCCAAAATAAGATCCAAGTTTATAGGATACCCGAATGACTCACGTTCGTTTTGGACATTCGCCAAATCAATTGGTAGGAATTTGACTTCCAGTTCATTCCCTTCATCAACCAAAGATGGTACACTGGCTAATACACCAGAAGAAAAAGCCAACCTTTTCGCTGGAATGTTTGCAGGAAATTCCACTTTGGATCAACAAGGAAAGGACCCTCCTAATATTGCTGCCAGCAATAGCCATATGCCTGAAATTGTCTTTCGTCAGCGCACAATTAGATGCATTCTGTTTGATCTCAATACCAAAAAGTCAATGGAGCTAACGGAAATTTCTCCTGTCGTTCTCAAGGAATGTGCCCCTGAATTAACATCAGTTTTCTGCGGGTTATTTACACTTTCATACAAACTTGGTGTGTTCCCTTCCAGCTGAAAGACAGCTAGATTCAACAAATTCTAAAAAATGAAATTCTCTCTAATAATTATAGACCCATTGGAATATCATCTGCGATCTCTAAAGTGATGAAGAAAGCATTCAACATCAAGCTCATCCAATACCTAGAGTGCTCCAAAATGATAGATGACCGGCAATATGGCTTTTATCAGCAGAGATCAACATGAGACCTGCTTGCCTATGTTACACATAAATAAGGAGTTGAAAAACATGAGGAATCTCTTGCTGTAGCATAGAGTACCTCCAAAGCATTTTCAA
Organism: Endomychus coccineus; assembly: GCA_958510875.1. Taxonomy (NCBI): domain Eukaryota; kingdom Metazoa; phylum Arthropoda; class Insecta; order Coleoptera; family Endomychidae; genus Endomychus; species Endomychus coccineus. The sequence goes on along the minus strand of OY294068.1, from coordinate 152,997,742 downwards.
ACAAAATTATGAGTTATCTTGAACCGTTTCAATGATATTCACTGAAATCGATCTTCACGGTTCACCCTTGTTCGTATGAACTTTTTTCCTCAAAATCAACAACATAAATCAAAGTATGTGAAAGTACAATTATGTATTCCTATATCAGTTAGAATTAGAATGGCTTGTCACTGTATGGCTAAGTAGTGAAATATCATTCTGCTGCCAAATACGAAATTAGCTAGTTTTTTAGAATTATTAGAATTATCGAATATGGAAATATAGACATATTTCTATCTTCAACGAAATTTGATTAATTAAATATTCCAAGTTGATATCAATCAAATCTAATCTCGCAATAGTTCCTGGGAGCTTTGATGAATTCATGTGACATCTTTATCAACCTAATTTATTACGACGACGGACGTGCCACTGTTTTGACATTGTTGGATTTCTCCGAAGCCTCTGATACCATTGATAAATGGCCTCATGATTGCAAAGTTGAGGTATTACGGTCTTGATAACACATCCTGTACCTTTTTCTCATCATATCTGAGGGGTCGCAGTCAGATCGTAGTTGTATATAACAATACTTCACGTCCTTCTTCTGTCCAGTCAGGAGTACCCCAAGTTTCTGTCTTGGGGTCACTTCTTTTCTTGATTTATATTGCTGATCTTGTGAAGTGTATGAATGATGTGAGCGTTCAATCTTATGCGGATGACACGCAATTGTATTATCCTTTCGAGCCTTGAAATACTGTTGAAGCATCTCGTGTTATTAATAGGGATCTAGCTGCTTTGGATTATCACCCAAATGCGAATAACTTAAAACTGAATCTTCTTAAATGCTGCGCAATTGGTTTTGCTCCTACATGAGCTCGTAACCACGTTATTGCCAATTCAACGTTAAATATTAGAGGTAAATCACTAGATATTCTGGATCAAGTTAGAAACCTTGATGTGGTTTTTCCATCTGACTTGCGATTTGAAGATCATATCGCCTCCTTGTTGAAAGAGACATATTTCACCCTTAAAACTCTGTACAGAAATGCCAATATAACAAATTTCAAGACCCGTAAAAAATGTGTATCGCCTATTCTGAATTATTGCAGTTTGGCATATTCCTCGTGTTTAGATAAGTCTTGTCAGTACAGGTTGCAGGTACTCATAAACAGTTGTGCTAAGGTTCATACATAGTTTGAGAAAATACGATCATATTATCCAGAAGATTCGTGAATTGGGCTGGTTGCAAGTTGACAATCTGTATACATACCATATGTCAGTATTCACTTGTAACTTATTGAATACTTCCTGTCCTATGTACCTGCGCGAGATATTGGATTATAGCCGCGATACTTATCAGGTTAATGTTCGATTTGGAGACAGACTATCCTTACCCAAGTTTAATACGGCTTTATTCCGGAGATCGTTTTCGTACAATGCACCAACGTCATATGATAAACTTAGCAACAATCTTATAGATATCTCTGTGAAAAGCTTCAGACGTAAATTAAAATCTTTCCTGTTGTCTACTGAATAGGATTTGCTTGTTTGTATTGTAGTGCAGGTTGGCTTGGGATCGGATATATCATACTGAGTGTTGTGACGATAATGTAAATCATGATTGGTATATTTTTTCGCAATACTACTTCATTTAGTTTTTGCTTCATACTATTCTCATTTATGTGTACAATGTCATAGTTTAGTATTTTTTTTCATAATCGTGGTGTCTTTATTATACCATTACATGGTATAATGTGTGAATACGTCACATGTTGTCGCCTACCGATTGCTGGGCTGAGTTGAGTAGATTCAGTTAGATCTTCACCCAGCCTTCTCAGGGTTCATTAACAATATTTAAAATTGTTAAATGAAGACCTAATCTCTTCTCACTGAGTATTAACAGGTTATGGGCATAGATGAAAGTTTAAGAAAAGTATGGTATTAATCCTTTCCGAGGCTTGGACTTTAATACATGGAAGTTTCGAGTAGAAACAATTCTAGAGAAACATGATGTTTTGAAATATCCTATCGAATTCGGGTCAGAACGAGAAGATGATAAGAAGGTATTTGATAGAAAAGACAGTAGAGCAAAGTCAATAATAGTCCAGTGTGTGGCTGATTCTAATAGACCTTATCTTTTGAGAAATTTACTGACAATGAGAATTTTTGCAAGAGTGAATCAGATAATTGTCTTTATATCAAGTTCTTTGAAGATATCATTTTATATCTTTTAGTCTTTGTAGATGATATTCTTCTAGTGGGAAACTCCACCGAAGAAATGAATGAAAAAAATTAAACGTGTGGCACTCGGGGACTGCCGCGGTAAAGCTATTGCATAGCACTACGCCACTGGAAAAAGTTGGTCAGAAAAACATCCACAACCCCTTCAAAATCTTCACGAATTATGAGTAAAAAATTTTTTTGATCGCACAGAACATAGCTTGCTATGAGTAGAAAATGTTCGCAAAATATGTTTTCTGTACGATAAACAGCTCCGGAGATATTTGCAAAAAACGAAATTTTTGTTTCAATTTCAACACCCTGTATCTCAAAAACTAAGCGTCTGCGTATATGTTAATAGGAACTTTTTTCCTCAAAATCAAATTTTCTATCGACTGTTGAACATATAGTGTAGTACCAAAAGACGCCACTTAGGGGAAACATAAAAGGCGTCACGTAAGAGTATCATCTTGATCTCTATGAAGAGTATTCTGTGACAAGCATAGATAACTCTACTACCGGTATGTAGTAGATGGTTATCTATGGTGACAGTTACTTGCAAACACAATTTTATACGAGAGTTTTAACGTTCAGATCTCGATAACGCTTCCGGCTCCGGGATTTTCACGTGGCCTATCGAAATTAGAAGGTTCGAATTGTATAAAAACACAATTGCATGAACGCCAGACGTCTTATGTAATCAGCTACGAACGCAAACATTTTGACATATGCCTCCATCTCCAGGAGCTCGCTGCACGTAAGTTAGAGTTTATACATTTTTCCTCTATTTTGTTAATTTGGGGCCGTTTCGAACCCAGTGCGGCCGGCGCCAGTTGTAGTAAAGTATTTTGGGCTATGGGCCGCTAGCTTTTACTCGCGAAACTATGCTATCTAGTTGGCCACGTCCATAAACTAACGACATGGAGCCAAAAGTCTTCGTTAAGACGTTCTATGTACCGTAAATTTTCAATTTTCTAACTCGCGAGCTACGCGCTTCTCACGTGAACGTCATTCGATTTATCGAAAATTAACCAATTCAGAACAGTTTTCGACCCAGTTTGGGGCTATCACGACCTTTTAAAAGGTTCAAAGTTAACATTTCGAAACATTCCGACAATTTTAAGCTCGGCCGAGCTACATGGTAGGCGGAATGGTGGGTGTCAGGATATTTCGTTAAGCTATTTCCGTTACGGTATTTGCTTTTTGTTTTAAGCTATTTCCGTTACGGTATTTGTGTTTTGTTTTTTTTTTCTTGATTCGGTCGCCGCGCTCAAAGCCCGCGATAGAAGCTATATGCGATAGCTTAATAAAAAATATTCTCAACAGTGAGTTCAAAATAGAGTGTTTGGAAAACATTGATATTTTTCTGGGAATTAAAATCATGTATGATGGAAATAATCAATTAATTGAATTGAATCAAAGTCATTGCATCTCCAAACTTCTCCAAAAATTCAATATGATGAATTGTAATGCTGCAAAAATCCAATAGAGGTCAATTTGAAATTTGAGAATGAAATAAGACCATCAACAAAATATCCTTATAAAGAAGTTGTAGGATGTTTAATGTATATAATTGTGGATTCGAGACCTCATCTATGTTACGCCGTCAATTTCCTGAGTCGTTTCCAATCGAAGACATCCGATCTACATTGGTCTCATTTGAGAAGGATTTCAAGGCACCTTGAATATTCGAAAGATCTTAGTCTTATTCTCAGTAAACAGAAATATAATATATTGGAAGGTTTTTGTGATGCAGATTTTGCGAATGATGTGCAAGATCGGAAGTCCACATCTGAATATAGTTTCAAATGTTTCAGTTCTACTGTTTCTTGGTATACCAGAAGTCAATCAACAGTTACACTTTCAAACTGCCGAAGCAGAATATAATGCTCTTGCAGCAGCAGTGTTGTCTTTGGTTGAGAGGATTGTTGAACGAAATAAATATTGTATTAACTGAAGCAATGATTCTCCATGAATATAATCAGTCATGTATAAAAACTGTTACTGAACATGGAAATCATCAAAGATTGAAACATATAGATGTGAAATCTAATTTCATTCGAGAAGCACTATATTCTGGCCAAAGAAAAAACCAAGAACAACTTGCTGACATTTTTACTAAAGAACAGTCTTCACATTTATTCAAAGATTTTTCATTTGAGTTGTTTTGTCATGAATATGGATTGAGTGGGAGTGTTGATATATTCAGTTTGATCATGTAATCCATGTTTATGACTAACGTTCTTCTGTAATTTAATTATAATATTGATTGTCTGTCAGAATTGATAATAAAATATACTTTGAATCTGATCTCTTCTCACTGAGTATTAACATAATATGCTCATTTTATAAAACGAATTTCTGTTTTTCAACGAAGCTGCTTTTACATATTCTTTAGTTCTATAGTTGGTCCCAATAATTATCGCTGCTCTCATTTTGGTGGATGCGCCTGACATCCCACGATGTTTGATTTTCCTGAACTAACAATAACAACATTGAAAAATCTTCCGGGTGGATTCCTCGTCACAATAGCTCGACTTGATGCAGACGTTTCGCCAACCATTACGGGTGGCATCTTCAGGGCAGGCTTGAGGCTTGAACTGAAACTGGTTCTACTGGTTTCTGTAGCCGTATTTATTGTAGGAAAAATCCTTCACGCTGCATAGTTCACTGCCTTTGTTCCGGTAGTTAACTTCGTTCCGGCACCTGACCCTGCCGTTGTGCGATCATGTGCGAAATGTAATTGTCGAGGATGGGTTTCCAAATGTTGGGAAGGTAATATCCTGAGTCACGGTTCAGATTATTCGGATGTTTTAGGATTTTCATAGCTTCAAGGATTTTTCGCTGATAGAAGTTTGAGGCTCGGACTAGGACTTTAGTATCTCCAAAAAGGATTTGATGATTTGTGTTAAACTTGTGTTCCGCAAGTGCAGATCTACTGGTGTCACGAAGTCTTGTACAGCGCTCATGTTCTTTCACACGAGTAGCTACTGTACACCGGAACAAAGGCAGTGAACTATGTAGCGTGAAGGATTTTTCCTACAATAAATACGGCTACAGAAACCAGTAGAACCAGTTTCAGTTCAAGCCTCAAGCCTGCCCTGAAGATGCCACCTGTAATGGTTGGCGGAACGTCGGCCATCAAGTCGAGCTATTGTGACGCGGAATCCATCCGGAAGACAAGATTTTTCAAGATTACCTTTCCGCGGAAGTCCACTATTCAAAATAATAACATTTTTATTTCTAAAGGACTAGAAGAGCTCGAACCAGTAGCCCTTCCTTTGTCAAGCTCGAGACACGCAGGACTTCTTCCTCCAATACTTCATTTTTTTATTGATAAGCGAAGTTGTGAAACTCTTTACCTAGTGAGGTCTTTCCCTATGCCTGTAACTTCCAAACCTTCAAGAGAAATTCGAATACCTATCCCTTCTTCCTACATTCCACTGCTGACTCACACGAACTTCTTCGAACAGCATAGTAGTATTTTTTTATAATCGTGGTGTTATTAGTACATGGTATAATGTGTAAATACGTCACATGTTGTTGCCTACCGATTGTCGGGTTGAGTTGAGTTGATTCAGCTGGATCTCCGCCCAGCCTTTGCCAGGTTCATTAACAATGTTTGAAATTGTTAAGTAAAGACCATTTATTATTATTATCATTTATTATAAATGATGATGTAGATGTTGTCAAGGCTGTTATGTTTTCATAACTCAAATGAAGGATGAGACAAAAGATGAAACGTGTGGCACTCGGGGACTGCCGCGGTGAAGCTATTGCATAGCACTACGCCATTGGAAAAAGTTGGGCAGAAAAACATGCAATACCCCTTCAAAATCTTCACGAATTATGAGTAAAAAAGAGTATCATCTTGATCTCTATGAAGAGTATTCTGTGACAAGCATAGATAACTCTACTACCAGTAGTAGTTATCTATGATGACAAGTGTCAGTTGACTTGTGAACACAATTTTAAACGGAAGTTTTAACGTTCAGATCTCGATAGCGCTTCCGGCTCCGGGATTTTCACGTGGCCTATCGAAATTAGAAGGTTCGAATTGTATAAAAACACAATTGCATGAACACCAGACGTCTTATGTAATCAGCTACGAACGTAATAATTTTGACATATCCTCGAAGAGCTCGCTGCGCGTAAGTTAGAGTTTACACATTTACCTCTATTTTGTTAATTTGGGGCCGTTTCGAACCCCGTGCGGCCGGCGCCAGTTGTAATAAAGTATTTTGGGCTATGGGCCGCTAGCTTTTACCCGCTTTCGATATATTTAAGAAGCTAGAAAATTCCCTTCCGTACGTCGCATGTCAGATGCTAGTAGGTGACAGCTGAGAATACCTCAAACTATTTTAATTAAATTTTCCTATTTAATCGACATTTTGGGGCCGAGACTATGCTATTTAGTTGGCCCCGTTCATAAACTAACGACATGGAGCGGAAACCGCATGCGAAAAGTCCTCGTTAAGACGTTCTATGATTTGTACTTTTCTAACTCGCGAGCTACGCGCTTCTCGCGTGGACGTCATTCGATTTATCGAAAATTAACCAATTCAAAACAGTTTTCGACCCACTTTGGGGCTATCACGACCTTTTAAAAGGTTCAAAGTTAACATTTCGAAAATTTTAAGCTCGGCCGAGCTACATGGTAGGCGGAGTGGTGAGTCTTAGGATATTTCGTTACGGTATTTGTTTTTTATGCTATTGCATATAGCTTTCATCGCGGGATTTGAGCGCGGCGACCGAATCAAGGAAAAAAAACAAAAGACAAATACCGTAACGAAAATCTTTAAAAACAGAAAACAAATACCGTATAGAAATATCCTAAGACCCACCACTCCGCCTACCATGTAGCTCGGCCGAGCTTAAAATTGTCGAATTGTTAACTTTGAACCTTTTAAAAGGTCGTGATAGCCCCAAAGTGGGTCGAAAACTGTTTTGAATAGGTTAATTCTCCATAAATCGAATGACGTTCACGTGAGAAGCGCGTAGCTCGCGAGTTAGAAAAGTGCAAATTTACGGTACATAGAACGTCTTAACGAGTACTTTCCGCATGCGGTTTTCGCTCCATAACGTTAGTTTATGAACGGGGCCAACTAAATAGTATAGTCTCGGGCCTCAAAATGTCGATTAAATAGGAAAATTTAATCAAAACTGTTTGAGGTATTCTCAGCTGTCACCTACTAGCATCTGACATGCGACGTACGGAAGGGAATTTTCTAGATTCTCAAATATACCGAAAGCGGGTAAAAGCTAGCGGCCCATAGCCCAAAATACTTTATTACAACTGGCGCCGGCCGCACGGGGTTCGAAACGGCCCCAATTAACAAAATAGACGTAAATTGTATGAACTCTAACTTACGCGCAGCGAGCTCCTTGAGGATATGTCAAAATTATTACGTTCGTAGCTACTTACATGAGACGTCTGGCGTTCATGCATTTGTGTTTTTATACAATTCGAACCTTCTAATTTCGATAGGCCACGTGAAAATCCCGGAGCCGGAAGCGCTATCGAGATCTGAACGTAAAAACTTTCGTATAAAATTGTATTTACAAGTCAACCGACACTTGTCACCATAGATAACTCTACTACCGGTAGTAGAGTTATCTATGCTTGTCACAGAATACTCTTCATAGAGATCAAGATGATACTATTTTTTACTCCTAATTCGTGAAGATTTTGAAGGGGTAGTGGATGTTTTTCTGCCCAACTTTTTCCAGTGGCGTAGTGCTATGCAATAGCTTTATCGCGGCAGTCCTCGAGTGACACACGTTTCATTGATTTTTTAGATTTTCGTTACGGTATTTGTCTTTTGTTTTTTTGCGTGATTCGGTCGCCGCGCTCAAAGCCCGCGATAAAAGCTAAATGCAATAGCTTAAAAAGTATATCCTTATTGTCAGTTTTGTATATTTGAAGCGATATTACTTAGATAATAATAGCAGGAGACAGATGAAGGGCAATATTATTATTTCCATTGTCGTTTGTAAATAAACGTCCATCATCTTGTGATCTCCGTATCCATGTCATTAAACTGGCTATGTATGGGTACAAGCAATTTTGTCTTGAAATGATTCCTGGTCATTTAGTTGCTGCTTTCAGAAGTAGGTTTGATAGATGGAGAATTTCAGCAGATTTTCTCATCAACTTATTCTATGATTGACTGTAAATGGAGGATATCACTACTCTGTGACTTGAACCATTTTCTCATTAGAACTTCTCACGATTCCTATTGACCAGAAAATTACTCCAAATCGATAATGGAAGATAGATGTGCTTTTACGAGTCCCCTACTGGAATAAAATGGCTGAAACACTTTTATTACTTATCTAATTCTACTTTATTGGATACCCCTGATTAGGGCTTTGGTTACTCACTTGAAATTATTGTCCTAATAAGATAGATCTCGAGACTTAACGTTGGGAAAGTATAATTGATCAAGTAATAGGTATACGTGTCTCACTAATTTTGTTAGAGGAAGACTGATGTACTAGTATGGTTAAGAACAATTACTTCATTATTTTCGTCGAACAGTGAATGTTCTTGGAAATTTCCACGTTTCTCAACCTTTTTGAGTGTTAAAGTGTCAGGAAATAAATAGAAATCTTCTATATTGGATTTACATTTATCTGCGGTTGTTGTATGATACACTGTATACCCAGGTTTCCTTCCGGGTAGATGTTTGATCCCAGGTGAAACCACCCCGATCTTAACGACGTTTCGACAGAATCACATATACCATCTTCAAGTCTTGTTTGAAAATACCTTGCTACAGCTTCTGGTTCGAGTAACTCTCTCAACCTCCTCAGATCGGTTACCTGTCCTCCTGTGTTAGCCAGTATTATATAGTAGAAGTTCGCCTCAAGCAATAACCCGTTTATTGCTCAGTATTGGGTAGACTCAGGAAAGCAGCAATAATTTTAGAAATAGAGGAAATTTTGTGGCACACTACATTTTTCTTCATTGTAAAAAACAAAAAAGAATTCTTTGCGCAGAATTTACAGCACTATCAGAGACAACGGTAAAGAATCATGGTTTGTACAGGGCCGGATTTGGAGTGGTGATGGCCTGTGAGCATAAGTTTGGTGAAAGCCCCTATGGTAGACGATAATATTAAATGCCACAAAATATTTTTACATACAAAATTATAATGCAATTGTAATGTCACTTAAATAAAACTTTTCTGGGAGATATATATATATATATATATATATATATATATATATATATATATATATATATATATATATATATATATATATATATATATATATATATATATATATATATATATATATATATATATCGATCGGTCCGGTAGTTAATAACATCAGCGAGCAGCGTGGGGCAAAGAAAGGCATGGAGGGTTGCCGGGAGAACCTGGTGATAGATAGATCTATCACTCAGGACTCCATACTCTACAAGCGCAACCTTTCCATGGCCTGGATTAACTACCGCAAGGCATTTGATTCAACATCACATGAGCTATTATTATACTTGCTCCAATGCCTTGCGGTACCTACCCCACTAGTGAGATGCATAGAACATCTGTTGCCACTCTGGAAGACCCGTTTCGCCATCACATCAGGCACACGACGAGTCTTGACAGAGTTCAAGACCTCACATTCAAGAGGGGAGTTTTCCAAGGAGACTCCTTGAGTCCCCTCTTGTTCAATATCTCACTGCTGCCGCTCTCCATTGCTTTAAGACGGACTCGTGGATATTACTCTGGACCACCGAACGACCGGAGGCATCAGATCACCCATTTATTTTACGTGGATGATTTGAAACTGTATGCCTCTGGGGAGAAGAACCTCCATCAATCGCTCAATGTAGTTCAGGAATATACACGAGCCGTAGGCATGGAGTTGGGATTGGACAAATGCGCAGTGTTTCATTTGAGGAGAGGACGATCTCCGGAAGTGTACGAGAATATGCAGTTCGCCGACGGAAGCATCTTTGAACACCTCGATGCCGGAGAGACCTATCAATACCTGGGAATTGAACAGCGTCCTAATTATGACGCTTCCCAGGTAAAGGTGGCTCTCCGCGGCAAATACAGAAACCATGTTCGAAAGATTTGGTCTTCCGAACTTTCGAGTGGGAACAAGGTGTCTGCAACAAATATGCTTGCCGTTCCAGTCCTGCTCCACTCTTTTGGAGTGGTGAAATGGACGGTCGATGAGCTGTATAGACTCGATAAAGACACCCGGAAAATGATGCATATCCATCACAGTTTGCATCCTAGATCGTCCGTTTCCCGCATTTATCTCCCACGTCATCGGGGAGGTAGGGGACTCCTCAGTCTGGAGGGTCTGCATCGAAGTGTGGTTCTGAGTATAGCTTGTGAAGTTCTTAGGAGCTCGGACCCCCTCCTGTGCCTTGTTAAAAGACACGAATTGGCCGGAGTGGGGGCATTTATCGTTAAGGCAGCACAAAAAGCTGCGGAAGAACTTGGTCTCGAATTTCAGATCAGTCGAGAAGGCCGACTAGAGGGCAACCTCGAGCTCCTACCTTCTCGCCTGAAAGCCCAGATAAGTGCCGCGGAGCAAGATCTTACGCTCAGGCGGCATGTTGACAAGCCGATACACGGTGTTTTCTATCGAAACATCGAAACGCTCGGCTTATCAACTAGGCTGACCTTCGGCTACCTAAGGTCAGCCGGGCTTACATCCGAGACTGAGGGATTTACCGCAGCTTGCCAAGATGGCGTAATTAACACCTTGGTCTATCGCCGCAATGTGATGGGTGTGCAGGTCCCTGATGTCAGCTGCAGGGCCTGTCGAAAGGCGCCTGAGACGCTTTTCCACCTTCTGTCGGCATGTCCGGCAAAAGCGCCGTCGGCGTACACCCATCGCCATAATGCGGCCCTACGGGTGCTGTATTACCATCTAAGGCACTCGTACGGAATAGACCAAGAGCCGGTGCTGCCTTACATGCCAGGAGATATTGAGTCCGTTGTCGGAAACGAAAAATGCCAGATCTTCTGGAATTATCCGTTTCCGACCGTCAGGTCCATACAAGCAAATAGGCCTGACGTTGTCCTCCTCGATAAACTAATCAAGACTATGTATGTCATCGAATTCTCCGCTCCGGCAGAGAAGAACATAGTCTTGAAAGAGGAGGAAAAATGGACAAAATATCAAGATCTCCTGTTCGAGCTCCGCACGCTATACCCAGGCCACAAGGTCGTATTAGTGGTTCTGATCATCGGTGTTTTGGGCGGAATTCGATCTTCGCTGCGTTCAAACTTGAAGATCATTCCGGTCTGTAGGAACTCGGCGCAGATCTTGATAGACCGGATGCAAAAGGCAGTCATTCTGGGTTAAACCTGAAGCTACTTACCGACCGGTGGGGAGGAGTAGCTTCGGTTAACCGCCTTTTAGGTTTTTTTCTGGCGCGACTGCTGCGATGTCGTCGGAGCTCGCAGCAGCCTCGACCAGGTGTGAATGTAAAAAAAAAAAAAAAATATATATATATATATATATATATATATATATATATACATATATATAATTGATTTCTACATATCTTAATCATTGTTACAAAGGCACTTTCCCCACTTTTCTCGTCGATCAAGTCGTCAAATTCTAATTAATTAATATTGCTACTCATTGAGACGTTTTTGGCTCATTGCCGTTCGCAATCTGTTTTTTTGCCAATTTTAAATTGGAAAAGGTTCTTCCAGCCTAACAGTTAGTGATCATCAGAACAAGATACATTTTTTAAATTATCCGAACATTAAGAAACGCATCCTGCTCCTGCTTTTTATTATCAACCTGTACATGAAATGTTCACTGAAGTATCTTTTTTTTCTGCTGCAAACTGTTTGTAAAATTCTGCAAGCTGACTAAGAACTAGAAACTCATCTGTAATACGGCGCTACATAATAAACACGCGAGAAAATTCAAATAACTAATTTCAATGAGCTTGTTATTATGTTGTGTTTCAATGTAATGTGACATCCTAAATAACTTATTGTAATTACTACCTGCCGTTACATAAATATTAAATATGCAATATTTCCTGATTTTGTAATGTAAAATAAATAATTAAAATTTGTGAATACAAATTCTGCATAAAATTACGCAAAAATTGTAAATTTATTTCTATATTAACAAAATCATCTTATCATTTTTGTTGAGAATCAAATTTTTTTCCAATATATCATACTTTGTGGGGGCCACTTCTTGGTGGGAGCCTGTGGGCGGCCGCAAACTCTACCAGTGTAGCCCTGGGCTTGTAATCAAATCAAATCTAACTCAAATAGAGTCTGAACATACACCGGCCAGCAACTATTCCTCTCGTCTCTTGCTTCTATCAAAACTATTTTTTTCGCAGAGAACTTTAATTTTCTCCACCTCGTTGCCTATGTTCTGTCTCTTTACGAATACTAACTGTCTTCGGAATGCTTTGATGTCTAATATGAATAAGTTGGCGACGAGGATATACGTTTTCGACGAGAATGTAAGTTTTCGACAAATCTTGAGCCACATTCCGCGAAAGCGAGGGTAAAAGTTACCGGTCCTGCCACAGGTTGGTAAAAGTTCTTGCAACATGAATTTTTAAGGTTCCGTTTCTTAGTTTCTGTTTCTAAAATTACTTTTTGAACAGTTTAAGTGCATTTTCCAATAGATTCAAACTCATCGTGGATGAGGATTAATTTAAGTTCATTTCAGTGTTGTCAAATGCTCTGGGAAGGAATAACTCCTGCATTTCAATTTCACCTTTTGAAATTTATGACTCTATGAATGAAAGATTTGTTTCATATTTGGAGCTAGTTTTCAATTATTGTAATGTTAAGAATGTGAATAAAAACACAAAAAATCTCAGCCGTGCTGTTGAGCTCTGATCAACCAATGAAGGATAATTCTCTTGAAGAATTGGTATGTTATTTCAAGGAGATGTTATCATCCTCAGTTTCAACTGTAGTCAGCATTATTTTCTCAATGTGACTCGTCAAGCAAATCAGTCGATTTCACAATTTGTCGCAACTCTTAAGAGTAAATTAGAGGATTGGGATTTCTATGTTACCTGTACTTGTTCTCCAAAAGTTTGCATTGCCGACACTTTTCTACGTGCTCAGCTTATTTGAGGCCTGAAGAATAACTGGACACATGGATACCTCATTCTGCATTCAAGTTCCCAAAATTTTGAAGAAGAAGAAAGCGACCGTCTTAGAAGCATCCCGATATGAATCCAGTCAGCTAACAAGATTAGTTGATAAGACCTTAGATCTTACTGTCGATACAAAATAAATATTCCAGAACTGCACAAGTCACGTCAAGACAAAAGTCGAACGCAAGAACGGTCCAGTGATATGCATCTGTTGAATCCAGTTCCTCGCCACCATTGACACTCTCAAAACCAAAGTCGAAATGACTACGGATCTTCGGGTATCCATAGACTTTGTGTTAACTGTCGTGGTTCAAACCACAAGTCACGTGATTGCAGAATTGAACGCAATTCCTTGAAGTGTAGTTTCTGTCAAAAAATTCGTCACATTTCCAAAGTTTGCATTACGATCCTTCTGATAAAATCAAAAACCAATTCTGTATCCACTTAGAACATTCAGAACGATGAAAACGAATTGAAACCAATTTACGGCATTGGTCAAGTTCATTGCACTAAATATTTATATGAGATTAGACTTGAAGACAAATTCCAGAAATACTCTTCCATCTTCGATGAACCAATGGGCTGTGTTCCGAACATGGAAGTCAAGCTACTATTCAGAGAAGGAGTTAAACCAGTTCTTATCAGCAGATGGAATCATTTCTCCTGTAGCATCAAGTGACTGAGGATCACCACTAGTAGTAATACACGAACCAGACAGTGGAAATTTTAAAATATTTTCTGCGAATCATCCGATCCGTCGCATTGACGAAGTCCTTCGAAGTCTCAGGAATTCGAAATTTGTCTAAAAGTTAGACCCATATAAGGCTTATCTGCATCTCAGAGTCGATGAGGGAAAAAGAAGGATTCAAACGATCGCAAACACATATTGGGCACATTTAGAATGAATTGTGTCAGTTCCGGACTAAAGACTGCTTCATCGGGGTTCAATCGCATTCTATCATAAAATTCGAATGGACTTTCCGAAGTGAAAGCCTATTTTGATGTCATATGTCATGGAACCAGTGTTGACAAGTGCAGCAGGAAACTCATTGCTAGTTCAGAACGTCTCAAGACTTGAACAAAAGCAAATATGTTCTTCCTTCAAGGAAAGCATAGATTACCTTGGTCATATTGCGTTTCACAAGATTCAGAAGTTCCCTGAGAATTTTGAAGCTGTTTCCTAGATGTCACGACGCTGTCGCTCCAAAATTCCTCCAAGTTCCAATTCTAGTAGAACTTCATGCGACACACTTGAAATAACCAAGATGAAGCAATTAGCCAGAAGGTATATTAGTCCTGTGCAAAAGTCCGCCACAATCTATAGAAGGCACCAATACATCTATTGGATCTGCCTTGGAAAATTATACATTGACTATTCGTCATCCAACCACCAACGGACTCGCGGAGCACAATCAATATCCAAACCCTTGAAAGAAAACTCAAATCCGCAGGTGGTGAAGTTACGGAATTTTCTGTTTCGCTACCGAGCAACACCATTTGCATCGGGTAAATCACCTGCAGAGCTGAGTAGGAAAATTCGAATTCGCCTCGACGCTCTTCATACGAATAGTAAGGCAATGATCCCTTCAAGATATAAAACCAAACGCTTATAATCATTTCAAGTGGGGGAGAAAGTTCAAGCAATAATTCATCAGGGAAATCAAGATATATGGCAGTTTCGTTGCTTGAAACGCCACATCAACCAATTGATTGCTACACTGGTTCCAAAGAAAGTGGATACTTTTGCACTACCACAAGGAATTCTAGATGCTGATGTTCCTACAGTCGTTTCCCTGCCAGTGCCACAATCAAGATCAGCTACAGATAGCAGCCCCCTAGGTGAAAGTACTCATCAGCAAGCATCACTAGGTGACAGCGCTCGACATTAGACTCCGCCAGTGCTTTGTAGATCTACAAGACAACGTGTACTTCCAGGCTACCTGAAAAACTATGCTCTATATTGTGAAAATTAATTTTTAATCGAGTGGTAGAGAATATTGTCAAATATCAATCATTTTTCTATGCTTTTTCCCACTTAATTAAAGACAAAAAATTAATATGAATATATATCATGTCAAGTTACATCACAATTTAATCAGATTATCTGAATGAATCAGATATAAAAAGTGTAACGTTTATTCGACCATCTAATCACAACAATATCTATATTCTCATTGATTCCAAGTGTGCTTCGCAGCATAGGATAGACCCACAATGACGAAGGGCTGAATTTTTGAGACCATTTGAATCAAAATCAGACGATCACAGCAACCTTGGCGCATTATGCAACTAAACTTCGAAAAAATTTTTGATCGTTAATAACTCTAAAAGTTAGAAAGAGATCGTTTTGAAATTTGGTGCGTTTATTTATATTAGTAATAGCAACATATTCATATTTCAAGCTCCTAGGTATTTCAATTGTTGAGATATTGAATGTTTAAAAAACACGCTTTTTAACTTTCAACGCATTTTGCAGGTTAACAATAGCACTTGAGATATCGCACTATATCTCATTTTGTAGATAATTAAGTAAGGAACAAAAAACTATGGGTTGCATAATGCTAAAAATGCACAGGAAATGAGATATAAAGGAAAATGTAAAAAAAAATATTTTTTTTTTACAAATTGTTAAATTACAAAATGAAGTACAACTTTTACAAAGTACGGGTAACGATAATCGTATCCTACGACAAAAAATACATAAGAATGAATCGAAACATTGCTACCGCCCGGAAAATGCAGGCAAAAATCTCCGCCGACTGGTCTATGTGTGGGAGACGAGATCCAAAATGTAGTGCACACCGTGATAATATTCCTCCCCAGAAGCCAAAAGATGGCAGAAGAAAAACATCTGCAGCTGATAGAAGCTCAAAACCAAGGATTGAGGACCTCCCAATGAATTTTCCAAGCAGAAATTCACGCTACAGGAAAATGTGTCCAGTTCAATATAGAAAGAGGTCTCCGTAGACAGGAAATAGTCATCATGACGAATAGTCAAAGCAGCCATCAACTCGCTGAGCTCCCACGTATGATCAGCTCCAAAGTGATCTGAGAATACTTTAGAAAAACTAAACTAACTAGCCAAGAACAACGCAGTTACCCTTCTATGGGCTTCGGGATACACCGGGGTGTTACAAAAAAGGAGACGATCTAGCAAAAAAAGGGACTGAAACACCATTTGTGGGTCCTGAACAGCTAAAAGAATATTTCCATTGATAACTTCAATATGATACTCACCCTACCACTGCTTGAATACATTATACGTCTTACCCAACCTAGC
This sequence comes from Endomychus coccineus, assembly GCA_958510875.1. Taxonomy (NCBI): domain Eukaryota; kingdom Metazoa; phylum Arthropoda; class Insecta; order Coleoptera; family Endomychidae; genus Endomychus; species Endomychus coccineus. Next base: position 152,981,135 of record OY294068.1, on the reverse strand, counting down.
TTTTCTCTTTCCAAGGAATTAAGCTGTACAGAGCTTCACTCGGTACGTTCAAAACATTTTCAGGCAATGCAGAAATACCGAAATCCAATTTTTTTCAGTCGTTATGACGTCAAAAAACTTACTTACAAATATGACAACAGGTAACTTGTCATGAATCGGTCAGATTATGATAACAAAATTCTTCAACATCTCCATCCTGATTCCTATAAAGTCCTACCAAAAGCTCCCACCCACTGTATAGAACGTTCAATTTCACAAATTATTCGTCATTCTTTTCTTCCCGATCAAGATAAGAAATTTCTTATCCCCCGGTGTTCAAGAACGATTGTGAGTTCTGGCGACTCCTCAGAACCTTCCGATTTAAATGGTGTGCTAATAGGTGATCAACGTTGTTAACTCTATTGGAAGTAAGACCTTGCAAATCCGACTGTTTAGAATTGTTTGTGAAGAAATGGGTTCGCTCGCAACGAAATCTTCTTTATTACACAAAGGTCAGGGAGCTATCCAGAGGAAAGGTATTAAAACAAGTTCTGGAATTAACAGCTAAATCATTAATGTTGTCACCAGAATTGAATAGAATCATCCATTATTTGATGAAAATTAATCCTAAACTTGAATAATAATCTATTAAGATTAGATAAGAAAACTTTCTAACGGCAGAATTTAAAATTTGAAGGATTCGTCTTAGAACTTCGTTTGTGGTTAACGTCCTTACAAAAAGGGATATATGATTATTTCCCGTGCGTTCAAAAGATTAGTGAAGGAATTGCAACGGACCAATCGTTGGTAGTGAGCTCTCACATTCGTTGCATGATATCGAGCTTGCATAATTTGGAAGTGAAACTATCAAGTTACTTTCCATGACTGGATTCTGAAGCTAACAATGGGCATATATGGATACTAAATCCGTTTTTGAATATGTCAGTATAACTGGCTGTTTTGACCACGAAGATGAAAGAAAATCATATAGATTTTGCTGCTGAAGGCATGCTCATTCAATTTGCAAAATATTGAACTCTTTTGGATGAAGAGGAAAGAAGATTACTCAGAGTTGGCAAGGGAAGCCTTGAAATTATTTGTGCCATTCGCCACTTCCTACCTATGTGGACTAACGTTCTTTCCAACTGTGAGCATGACATTCAAGGAGAGAAATAGGATCCAATTAGAAAATGATTCGGCTATTTGCGTCTGAAAATAGAACCACAAATCATAAAAAAAAATAGGCACAGCCTTCTTACTGGAATTGTTGTATTTTTATTGTAATGTAGAACCGATAACTCTTGCGTTTCACTTTTACTTGACTTTGGCTTGCGACCGGGACCCCCAGAGCAAGAGTTGGCGACCTCCTTGGGAGTCGCAACCCCCACGTTGAAAAACATTGAGATACTATATCATTCCATTTGAAAAAATCGAGTTTTGAAGGTTCGTAAATTCACGAACTCGACCTTGAATCTTAAACACTTTCCGACTTTTGACCGATCACTCATCACTTCTTCTACTTAGTGTTGATATAATATTTTGAAAAAGAAGTATGAAAGATGAACATAAAATTGTTGCAAGTAAGTAGTTGATCTATAAAAAGGCGTAGAATCATACCTACAAGTTCATCAATGATCTACTATTGCTTCGGAGGTTCATATTTACAAATACGTAAAACGTTAAAAATGACCAGAGTGATCTGAACAGTAACGCTTTGTACTGGATATTCAAAGAGGTGAGTGCGGATCTCACCTATGGTTTGATTTTTTCATTTTAGCTTTTCCTCCGAATTCCTTGGAAAAAGGAACTTTATATCAACTTTCGCTTAACTCATGATAGGTTGTCCAACGATTTACATATCTTTGAACTTATTTCATTTTGTTTTCCCGATAACGGAAATATTTATAATATTATGAAACATATCATTCCGGTTTGTTATTTGTCATTTCATCAATCTCTGAAACACCGCAATCGCAGAATTAAAATGTTACTTTTATGTTCCAGGCTGTATCGGATCTCCTACTTGGTGTTTTCTGCATGCCGTTCACATTGGTTGGGCAGGTACTGAGAAATTTTGTCTTCGGAGCTGCCATGTGCAAACTGATACCTTACATTCAAGGTGAGTTGTTATGATTCATTCTAAATAATAGCAATAACGAATTTAAGATGTCTACGCATGAAAAAATTTCAATTTAATACAGCGAAACAGGCATTATTTGCAATGCATTCAGGCAAGGCAGTTTAGTTTTATTCGGTAGTGCTCGTTACAGAAAGTTTGAATTCAAATTCACCCCCACCAACACCTTACATTTTTTCACTATTTTCAATTTACTGGTAAATTATTTGATTTCGAATATCAGCTACATTTTCAATTTTACCGAAACAACGAGTAACATCTATTTTGCTGAAAGAAGTATTCTCTATTTGTGATTTTTTCCTATTTCGATTACCTTACTAGGCTGGTAAAAGTTTTATCGTGCTTCGAGTCTGACATTGAAGAAGTGGCCCGCCTGAGATAATCCAGTCTGCCTTCCTAGTATTGATGAAATATACAAGATTTCCAAGAGCACCGACCATGGAAATATCTACAGATAATGCATCGCCCACCTTCCTAAGATGTTCCAGAGGCGTCAATGTAGCATTACCAACCAGACTATGATAGCAGAAAACCTAGTTCCTGTGGAGCAGTTTTCGCAATGGACCTCACCTGATTACCTATTCCATGAGAGAGTGCTATGGGTGGTGATATCGAGCATGGGTACTGAGGATTTTTGAGGTATTTGTACCTGACAGCACCATATCTGGAGAAGATACAAACTTGAAATTTGGTTGCATCAAACTCTACTAGATTATCAGATCCTCATATCATAATTCTTCCTAGATCTTCATTCATGCATTGACCTACCTCTGTCTTGTTAATTGGATGATATAGGATAGAGGTTCAGGAGAGCGATATGAAGTATACTATTCATGTGTGCTAGCAAACGACGGAGTTGGAGTTGCTGGTATGACGGAAGTTTCCAAAGAAGGCATTGATGCCAAACTCGGCCAAATGCAATAAAAGAACAATGCAACGGCTAGAGATTCCGTTTTTCATAGATGCTTGCCATATATGAGTTACTTAGGCAAGCATATTATAATGCATTCGATGAATAGCTAAGCCATGTTCGTATTAGCAGTCAATAGACAAAGTTAAAGGTTTTCTGACTCCAACAGTGACAACAAGTCTATCGGTTCTTTGAAACGCATGATGTCTTTAAATCAATACATTTTGAATGATTCTCCCTTTGTGGCCTTTATCTTTTCTCCTATATGGCTTTGGACACTTGGAGCTTATACCTCAGCTTGTCTACGTATCACATGTTCGATAGAGATCCATTGAAGAACCTCTAGCTGTTACATTAGATATCTAAGAAGCATTTAGCCTAGTCTGGTTCCAAGGGCTTCTCGGCTAACTTTCCTCATATGGTTTGCCGCCTCAACTTCGTCACTTATTATAAAGTTTCCTCTCACTCCATGTGGTGGTTAACGGAGTCTCCTCCGATACGATGGCTTTCAACGCTGAGGTTCCACAGGGACCTGTCTTGGCACCATATTTGCTCCTGTTCCATACCATTGTAGAAGTCATTTTCCTCGTCAACAATGGTATTGGCTGTTTTTTATATAAAATTAAAAACACCGCTGTTATTCCCGAAACACGAATTCATCCCTTAATCCAAGATGGTGGGAGTTTCAAGGGGTTGATGTTCGAAAGCTCGGATTCAAGCTGAAGAAAATCATCTCACTTTGAGATATTCATTCAGCTTGAAGGAAATTTCGGAATATAAAACGTTGTTTTTCAAAACATATTTACGCTCAATTTTATAATAAGAACAAATTCATGAATGTTTTATCGACTTTTGTTTAGTGTTGCCAGCTCAAGGAATGAATACCAGATATTTCCTAGTGAATGAACAATATCTATCTTGAACGTTGTTCACAAAAATTATGCCTAGGATCACGGTCCGCCATTGTTGTCAGGTTGAGCAGGGTTTCCATAATTTTTGAATACAGATACAACAAATTATGTTACGAGCAAATTTAGAAGTTCTTGACTTATTATATCAAATAATACAAATTATTTGTAATTTCAAATGTAAAGTGTTTACCAAATGTGTGAAGAGAAATAGACTACCTACTCACTGGTTGTGTTTGCATCCAATCCAAATTCAATAGTACTGTGAAAATATATTTAGGTATTAAATGACGGGAAAACAGTGAATGACAAACGGGAGTATTTCTTGAAATCCCTATAACAAAAGGCTTTTCGAGAGTTCACTTGATCGATTTTTGAAATACAACTGATCTTTCACCTGAAAGACTTAGATGAAGATATAGTCCAGGCATTTAAGGAGGAAAATCGACGATTTTTGTCCGAATTTCCGCGAAATTTAATTTTCGTCCATACTTATGTATTTTGACGCGCTGAACACAATGCTGTAGTTCAAATTTGGAGAAACCCTGTGCTCGAAAAACTATGACTATTTTTTGTACCCAAAAAGGTTTTCTTCTGTTTTTTTTGGGTTTTGAGACAAAACTATGGGTTGTATGAGAAAATATTCGAACGAAAATTGTTGGAAAAATTGATTTGCGATTTTTCGCTCTGGTCCGAAGTCGATTTGAGGTTGTGCGCTCAAGATAGAGTCCATTCAGTGTGTATTTTAGCACATTGAAAAATGGAATATCTGTCGAAGAGTTTTGGTTTGTTTCATACTCTGTTCTGGTGTGAAGATAGTATTTTTATTTCTCTTCTTTCGGTTACTGGCATTTTGCCCTACCTAATTTTTTGGCACCAAAATCGGTCATTTTGGAAAATCCGTATTTTACGGATTTCAGACGAAATACTTACGTTATCGATCTAAAACTGAATGGATTCCAAAGAGTTCATGATTCTGCACCTAATATCCAGAATTCAAGCATTTTGGTACTCAAACATAACTTTGGCGCCATTTTGAAAATTTTAGACCACCGAAAAATTCAAATGTTTTGATGTTAAGAATTTTTCACGGAATCCAAATTCAACGTTCTATTAGTGGTTTTCATAGCAAGTATTTCAAATCCAAGCAGAATGATTTGTGTTGAGTAGAAATGAAGCTATCCTAATAATTGTGTTTGGGTCTCTAAAGGGCCCAATTTTGAGCCTATCTACAAAAATTTCGGAGTAAATTACAGAGAAGTACATCGGCCATTCAGGTTTGGAACGTCATACAGAGATTCGTTCACAATTCCAAGTTATAACGAATATCATAAAAAACTAGCGCGAAATTTCATTTAGCAGCAATAAGCGAGGGTCGGTACAATAGATTCCGCGCGCAAAATTACACTTTTTAAATGTTTTAAAATGCACCTAAATGCTCATAATCGTTTTGTGTGAATGTGTGAGTGTATGTGTGAACGTGTATATGTGACCGTGCTGTTTTCTGGCTCGGGGCAATTAGAAATTAGAACATTCTTTACCTTCACAATGCTTACATATGATGAGCTACAAGGTAATCCTAATTTTTTGCACAGACATTTTGCATTTACCAGTACATTTTTCCTTACAACCACAAGCGATTATTTTGACTCATCAAGGCGTGAATTTTTACTGTTTGTATAGGAGTAAGTCCATTGGAACTATTTCTTCAACCCCATTTCGTTGAATCGATGGCTTCATTACCGATCCAAACTTGAAATTGGTAATACACCCTCAAAATATGTTGCTTTGCAGCATGATCGTATTTTCATATGATTACCTTGTTGAAATTTTATGTCGAGTCTGAAAGATCGGGCAATTTGAATTTGGTAATAAATGTGTTAAAGAAAACGATCCCAATTTTTCATGCCAGTGGACATTTACATTATGCCAAGGCATTACAAGTTAATCATATGAAAATACAATGATGCTGCAAGGCAACATATTTTTAGGGTGTATTACCAAGTTCTGGTTTGGATCGGTAATGAACCTATTAATCCAACGAAAATTATTCATTAATCTTAGTTTTTTTGTTCAAATATTGACATTTGTTATGAAACACCCTATACACGTTCACACGTCTACATACACTCACACATTCACACAAAACGGTTATGAGCATTCAGGTGCATTTTTAAACATTCAAAAAAGTGTAATTGCGCGCACGGAACCTATTGAACCGACCCTAGCTTATTGTTGCTAAATGAAATCCTCCGCTAGTTTTTTATGATGAAATTCGTTATAACTTGGAATTGTGAACGAACCTCCGTACGCTGTTTCAAACCTAAATAGCCGATGTATTTGGCTGTAATTTGCTCAAACGATTTTTGTCGATGGTCCCAAAATTTAGCTCCATTTCTTCTCAACCAAAATCAATCTGCTTAGACTCAAAATACTCGTTATGAAAACCTCTAATAGAACCTAGATTTCGTGAATAATTTCTAACCTCACAACATCTGAATATTTCGGTGGTTCAAAATTTTCAAAATAGCGCCAAAGCTATCTCTTTTTTTTTTCAAAATGCTTGAGTCTTGGATATTAGGTGCAGAATAATAGGATCTTCTGAATCAATTTTGCTTTAGATCGAGAACATAAGTATTTCGTCTGAAATTCGTAAAAAGCGGATTTTTCATTAGAGCCAAAAATCGCGTATTGATTTTCCTAACATTTTCCGCTTAAAAGTTTTTCCATACAACTCATAGTTTTGCCTCAAGACGCAAAAAGTCGGAAAAGGGTGATTTTTGGGTCCAAAAAATACCATCGTTTTTCGAGCTCAGGGTTAATCTAAATTTAAACTACATCATCGTGTTCAACGTGTCAAAATACATAAGAATAGATCAAAATTAGACCTCCCGGAAATTCGGACAAAAAATTCCTTAAATGCCTGCACTAATATGGGAAATTTACTTTCAATTCCAAGTCAATAATATTAATCCATGTTTGATTAAGCATTATTATTTACACTGAAAATACCCTATTATCAGAATCTTCAAATAAATGCACGATCTCCAAATCTATTTTCGATTATCTCAATAACCTTATTTTAGTAAGAGGAATATAATATTTCGACAAATATTCAAGTAGAATCCATATTTGGAGCCATACATGTTGAAAGATCATCTTTCATATCACTTATGTTTAATGATATTGATATAGGTACATTTTCAACATACTATGAAATGAAGAGCTTATATACTTTGGTAGCATCACATTACTTACATTATTGAATTCAGTCATTAGCTGAATGAAAACCGAGTGAAAGTTAGAAGAAAATATTCTTGTGAAGATTCATTTGAGTTACATCTTGCATATATTTTACTGTAGACAGTTTCTACGGGTATAAAAATCAAATTTCAGAAGAGGAAGCGTATAGCTGTAAATCGATATCATTTAATTTCGTTAAAGGTTGTATTTGAATTAATAAAATTGTCTTTGTCACATGTGCTGTTGTAATGAACACCAGCACATGAAATTAATGAACATCAGTACTGCCTTAAACACTATAGTTCCTTTGAACAATGCACATTAACAACAAAACAGAATCATTCACTTCATCAGGATGTCTGGTGTTGGTCTTCCTAGCCTCTTTATACTAAGCAACTGATTTTTCAGCCAAACTATACCATATATAGTTAGTTATACCTAAAATATGGTGTATTGAGTCGAAAATGTAATGGTAGGGGTGTACAGGAAGCACTTCGTTGGCCATACGTAACAGCATTATCTGCTAGGTATAGTGGTTGTGGCTTATTCATTTTTACCGAAATGAACAACAGTGGTTCCAAGGTCTTATTGTAATGTACGTATATTATTGCTACTCGACCATTCTTGTATATCACATTTCTTGGGGGTGCTTGTTGGCAGTTTATTCATTATCCACAACGCTGGTGTTGGTTCTTCTAAATTCACTAAAAGTTGAAACTCAAACCTAATTGAGGAAGGTTTTTTTGATACATCTCACCATGATAATCGACATCCTTTGTTTTCGAAGAGAATAGTTCTACTCTAGGAATAAAACCTGCTGCACTACAACCAGCATAAAAACCCACAATATACACTTTACAACGCCCCACCAACTTTAATCGTTATCATTAAAGCGCGGAATATATTCCGGAAAAAATTGTTTTTGATATATGCACATACGTTTTGAAAATAAGCACATATTTTCTTAAAAATGCACATATTTTTTGAACATATGCAAACATAATAGAGAAATTTAAGAATAAATTCTTGCTGAATTATGTAAAATCATTTCACCCTAGAAAAATTATCCAATACAGAAAAGAGAATAATATTTTTCTGAAGAACAGAACGTATTATATATGAAGAAGACGACATTTTTCAATTACATCAAATTGCATAAAATAAAACGCAATTTCCAATTTAACCTAGAATTTAACATATGAAATAAAAGAGTCAAAATTATTCCGTTACACTATGAAAAAAATTTATTATTATCTGTTTTTCAAAATCTTCGGTGAAAAAGAAATGTCTTTTATCAGTTAAAATTTTTTTATATAGCAATAAACTGCATTCTACATCAACAGATGTTATCGGACAATATTTCAATCTGTGCAATATATTGTACTCCAAATGCTGATCAAAGTCGTCTGGTATTATTTCAACTAGAAATATTTTTGATATATTTGTTAGACATGTATTTTTTGTATCATGTTCTCTCGTTTTCCGAAAACTCCACTTCCCATGGTTCCTTGCACGTTCTCACATTTCTCTGACAAGTCTTCTCTAATTATTACGGATTCAAAAACAGATCTAGACCTTCTTTCTAGGGCTAGTATTGAGTTTGGAATGGAACTATGACTAGAATTCATAAAACTGATTGTTGAGCAACTGCATTATTTCTGAGTAATATCTGAGATCTTAAAGCACATTGGAAACTATCAACAATATCTGAAATGATTTTTTTGAATTGTCAAAATATTCTGCATAAGAAATAGCAGTTACCAACCAAGTTCCCCACCTTGTGGTAATTGGTTGTGGTGGTGAAGAAATTCCTGGTAACTTATCTTGATAAAGTTGCACCCTCAAACGTGTCTTGATGAATACGTTTTTAACATTTGAAATTAGTTCACTTACTTAAGGAAATTCGTTTCTCATAGGTTCCGCTACTCTGTTAAGACTAAAAGAGTTATATATATTAAATTTTGATAAAAATTTTCAAATTTGTCCAACTTTCAACATATAAGGTGCTGGATCTGATGTGATTATGAGTTTTTCGGCGGGTACCGCATTCGGCAAAAAAAATAGTTAATGACTATTTTGTCGAGTTGCTTTGAAGCTATTAAAAATGATTTTCCTAGTGCTTCCTCCTGAAGTATTCCTATCATCAAATACGCCATATATCAGCCACAGGCGTCGGTAGTTTCGTGAACGATAATGTAGCAATAATTATCTGCTAGTATTTTTTAAAATTTTTCCTGATTGTTAATTCAACGGGTACATTGAAATTGCAATAGTTTTGCAAAAATGATTTGAACTGTACGTTATTTAATTTTTTAGTGTATTAACAGAAACTTATGCTTGGCATAAATGCTCATTAAAGAGACTCTGACCGCTCTTTTCAATTCCCTTCCCAATAGACTCCCTTAGTGACATATGAACAGGAACTGATTTGATGTTCCGCACTTTTGCGACGTGCGAAGGAGTTTTGGCATGTTGATCGACTTGAAATTTCCTTTCGCATCTGATCTGCAATGAAAATAGATTGCTCATATCAAGGTCAGACTGGAATGAGTACCGATGTATCGGATTTGGATTTTTTCATTGGGTATTAGCTTAGCAAAAAAAAATATTTTGTTTATATTTCACAAATTTAAAATTTTTCATCAATAAAATAAATGAAAGTACATACTTTCAATTTTGAAACAGACCTGCAGAATATACGATCGCCATCCATAATGATTTCAGGGTAGGCCTAATCCATAATGAACTACACTTCGGCATCTTAAAAGTCACTCAAACCGTGTACAAAACGACAATTCTAGAACACCCAACTATAGTACACTCTTTATAGTATCAAACAATAATATGTACCGATAAATAGTTGTCAACACGATTGTAACCTACCCTGAAATTTTCCCAATCTTCCCTTCCAAGAATATACTAGTCTTGAAATCGATACTTGCACGACCCATTCTTAGACCTTTCTGAGAATTTGTGAATGGTGTAATCGAAAATGCTCGGTCAGATGTTTGTTTGTAAAGAAAGTAACAAGTATATCATATATATGAAATTAGAGAAATGCAAGAATAAATGAAATATATGCTACAATATTTTCGGTTAAGATATTGAAAAAAATTACAATTTTGCCAAATTTATGCAAAGTTTGCATATACCGAGTGGGCTATAAAAAAACTCGCTCGTACCCGTCGATTTTAATCTCCCGGGAGAGAGATTTTGGTCATATCATCAACCTTGTGACTTCCACAATCTCGCTGGGGTGACCTTCAACAACGAAATCTTCAATGAGAATAGGAGTAGCTTATTTCAAAGGTAATCGGATTTCCTGTTCAACGCATCTTAGTATCGAAAATTTGACGGAGCCGTTTTTGAGAAAATAAGGGAACAACAATGAAAGTAGAACGATTTCTCAATAATTATTTCTTGATGATAAAATGTTAAAACTCCTCGATTTTCATCTCAGAGAAGAAGTCTGTTGTGCATAATTATCAACCCCTTAAATTAAAATGAGATTAAAATTCGTGTGATACCATATTTTAATGATCATTTAATTCTCTCTTCAGCAAATCCAACATAATTTATTTACTATAATTTGTCTCTATTATTTATTTTAATAAGGAAATGTTTTCTACGTTCCTCAATCCATTTACCTCTGACAAAAGGTAATTTAAATTCAACTCTTATCGTTCGAAGAAAAAAGTTCTTCATTTTATCTGCTGTGGAATTCTGTTTTTGTATAGAATTTATAAATGTTGCAGTTCCTTCGAAGTTTCGAGTATTAAAATTTGAGTCATTTCAATTTAGTATCTCTCGCAGGGTTTTGTCTGTGACTAAACTTTATTTTGATCTAAAATGGTTTATTCGACTGCAGAAAGTGTATCGCTGATTGACCTGTATTATGAATATAGTCCAGTAAATGAAGGTATTAATATTTAAATTTTTTTGTTATAAGCCGATTTTGATCTGTGAGGGCTCATTTTCTTCGTAATGATGTCTAGAACAAAGTGCGGGGGTTTATTTTTCTGAATAATTGTTTATATTGTTAATAATTGTTTATACTGTTAAACAAATGCGTGTCTCAGAACATTATAAGAAAAAATTAAAAAGTACAGGTTTTAAGCAAGTGATTGAATATTTTCAAGTGTTAAAGTAATAAACAAAAGTTCATAAAGCTTACTCAATGTTCATAAACAAATTCTTAATGAATCATTTGTAATGAAAAACAATTTGTTAATCTGGTCTGGTTATGCGATTTTGAACTCGATTTCGGATATTTTCAACTCGATGAACACGAATTGGTTGATATAATTTCAATAAATTGTTTATTTCATTTGTTAATAAACAATTTGTTGGGTAACAAATGAACGAAAAAATGAGATTAGGTCTGGTTATGCGATTTTGGAGTCGATTTCGGATATTTTCAACTCGATGAACACGAATACAAATACCATTTGTTTATTAACACAGGGGGGCCGATTACCATTTTTTAACATATAGAATAAACAATTTATTACAATTATGAAATCATCAAATTCGTGTTCATCAAGTTGAAAATGTCCGAAATCGATTCCAATATCGTGTAACCAGACCTAATTTCATTTTTTTGTTTAGTTGTTAATTAACAAATTGCTTATGAGCATTGAATAAGCTTTGTGAACATTTGTTTATTACTTTAATACTTCAAAATATTCAATTACTCGCTTAACACTTGTACTTTTTAATTTTTTCTTATAATGCTCTGAGACACGCATTTGTTTAACACTAATTATTGTTTATTAACAATATAAACAATTAGTCAGAAAAATAAACCCCCGCACTTTGTTCTAGACATCATTACGAAGAGAATGAGCCCTCACAGATCAAAATCAGCTCATAACAAAAAAATTTTTGATATTCAGGTCGATTTTGGACTTCATTCACTGGTGTAACGTTCCGCCGAGCGTTGTGTTTGTTTGTAATAATAACCTCGAACCTACTCCAGATTGCTCTAGATTTAATATTTCCCAAATAAGTGAATAGGTTCGAAATCCTGTCTCACTGCTCGTGATACTTGAACTTGTCACCGTCGTCTGGGTATTATTTCAGGTAGCGTTAATACCTCATCGACGTGTTATATAAATTAAGATGTTTGTTGGAACCTGCTTGGGTATCGAAGATCTTAGTTGATCCGTGTACCCTTGAGGTTCTTTTAAGCTGCCACCACTAGGTGTATATTTCAGCTCACCTAGAAGCTGTTTTTGACTATGAGGCCGCGATCCCTTCCAAGGGACCACCTCGTTCAATTACCTACTCTTATATCTTCATATCTATTCAAGCGTGAACTCTAAAGGTCGTATTTCGCTGAGAGGTGATTAGGAATTACTAATTAAACTCGTTAATCAAATTAAATAATAAATGTATATTGATTACAACAAAACGAAATTTAGTACATCGAAATCTAACAAAACGATCAAAAGATCAAAACAAAATTTAGCAAAGGGAATGATACGTGAATATAAAAGATGTCCAGTTCAGGTTGACCCTAAGGGTGAACCTGGGGAATTATCGATGTCGCTAGGTTTTACCCTTTTCGCCAGCTAGCGAGTTCCTACCAGGATCTCTGGAGAGTTTGAATCAAATGGAAGGCTAATTAGTACACACGGAACAATGATCGATTTCACGCTCAATCACACCGATAATGGATAAATAATGTTCAAAGTTAAATGATACCTCCCTTTCTAGGAAGCCGGGGTAAACCTAACGACATGATACTCTATCATAGCACCTGAGGGATCTCCGTTAAGCGGAATTTGTATAGAACACTTGAAATAGCCCAAATGGCAAAAAGATAGATAACATACACATACATTAAATAATATACCTTGGTGGGCGGACCGTGATCTGAAGGTTAAATAACCACCTTATATTATGTTGCCGATTCCGAGGTTGATGTCAATATAACACTTGTTCTTTGGCAATCAAAATGCACTTACCCTGTTGGTCAAATACTCCATTTCGTCTCGAACCCCTTGTAGTAATAACGCACAAAGGATTTTAACACTCGATTTCTACGTCGGGTCACATTTATTATGATAGAAAAATTGTCACAAAAAGGATGTTTAAAAAGGGGAACAAACACTTTACGCGTGACGCGGAAGACGCGAAGAAGTCCAGCGCTGCTTTAGCCCGCCAGGGATGTATAACCCTTGTTGCAATGGACACAAATTGATGAATTAATTTAATCTATAAATTTCTGGCATTCAGTTTGTCTAAATCTTGACAACATGATATTAATTGATTTGATTTAATGCAACAAGAGAACATCCCTGTGGACATAAAGCAAGCTGACTTACCGAACAAGTAGGTAGTTAAGAACTACTGAGTAGATGGTGAGAACTGCCTTTTTTCCTCAAAGTAATTAGTTTTTATGAAACCATTGAAGCGGGGGGGGCGCCTCACGCTCAATCTTAGAAAATATGTTTAACTTAGAAAACCGGGAGCATGTCCCACCCATAATTTATACCAGCAGCCAATAGGAATCAGACTAGGCAAAAGAATTGTCAGTGACGGGTCTACTCAAGTCCACGTGGACTTTTCCTGACTCAGGAAAAAACTAGTACCGTTGACCGCGTACTTTGCTACGTTTGCGAAGCATGGTTCATGGCTGACCGACCAATGATACGGAAAAGAGGTCTCAGATTACCGTCGCCAGGTCTGTCTGGTATATCGTGTTCAAGATATAATAATTTATAAAATTTTCAATTTGAATTTAAATCAATATTATTCAAAGACCTCAATACAAAAGTAATAATCCGTCGGATTATTACATCACCTCCTTCTTCTAAGAAAGAGTGCGGTTCTGAAAGAACCCACTCCTTTCTCCGCCTCTGGATTATTGTTTTTAAAACCCTTCAGATCATATCCGCCTACCTAGATACGCGCAGGCATCTCTACCGGAGCGCGCTTTAGCAGCTCCGCTCATGTAACTTGATAATTGGCATTGCACAGCGATTAACGCTGTTCCCTCGAAACAACCAACAAAAAAAAAAGAAACCCTATTTAACTACATAATATAAAATAACCTCGCAATACGTACTATAGATACAATCAACAAACATAGTCATCACTTGAGCGCTATGATTAAGTCCGAAACAGTTCCGCTACCTACGCCACTGATCGATCGGAGAGCGAATCACTAACCCGCACTTACACTAGGGGTTCGAATTCCGGATGTCGCTGGATACGGGGGTTCGTTGCTTCCAACCAAACGGTCAAATGTGTATGACTCATCGGCAGTAGTCAAGTGTAACTAGCATTCTCGGTCATTTTGCAACGAGGGAAGGCATGAGGTTCTCCATCGGTATACGCGGCGGCTTCAACCATACGGGCGGCAGGTAGTCGACTGGAGCTGATCCAGGGGTGTTCCATTGCAGGCGGCCAATATAAACCATAACACATTTCAACATTCTATTCAACACACGGGTCCAATCCATTCTCCGTGGTTATTGGTCTGCATCCCATTCCTCTTGGAATCCTCTTCTCCTTGTCTTCTCCTTTTCCATACCATAACATAAGTATCCAGGGTTGGTATCCCTCCTACGGAAATCTTGAGCTTTGTAGCGCCGTAATTGTAATGTCCTCACTAAGTTCTGACTACTACCGATGTCCACACTTAACCATCTTTGGTGAAACTAGTACTCGCAATTTACCTGGATCTGGGCTCGTTCGTGGTGGTCCTTCGTTATCTGTGTCGATCAATTCCAGTACCAAGAAACAATTACTGCGAATTAGGTGTTCCGTAAGATGCTGATGGGCCCCGGCGTAAACTCCCATGAACGTATAATAGCGCACAACCAAAAAGATAATTGTTCCAGTTTGTAACCCTAAGCGATGACATGTCTATGTACGAAGAAGGAAAGCTACTACCAGCCAGCACATTGTTGCGGCCGAAATACTTCCGAGCAAAAGAAGCTAAGTTTTCTAATCACACAAAAAAAAAATTTTTAAAACACTGTTCCCTTCATTATGGGAGGATCACATGAAAACAAATTAAATCCGACTTCCTTCCTCGTATCATAGAAGCGAGGTTACTCTGAAGTTACTTACTATCTAACATGTTACACTAACACATATTTCGCAAATAAGAAGAAATAACAATAAATCCATGCAGGTAGTACAAGCGGCCACACTAGAAATACATATACAAACTTTACACACAAAAAAAAACATTATGTATAATCCGGCTCCTGCATGAATGCATTTTTCTTGAAAAATTCTACAATGTCGTATTCGGACCTAACAACCCTAAAAAAAACTCTACCCGAGACTACCCCTTAAACATGTTTATCCAGATCACCTCCCCTTCTCTTTGCGCTAACTATATTCGTTATCGATGGCATAGGTTACCATAAAAAGAACAGGGGGGTGTCGAACATAATTAAACGACAACATTTCCGGACCAAGTGCTCGAGGGCACTGTTCTAACTCATACGCGCCTCTACTATCTCGCCTCCTGGGGGTGAAACGTCTCTCTCGTTCTGGACTGCCATCCGCTTGTCCTTACATACTTACCCCAACATATTTCTACTTTCGTGACTCGAGGGTCCGAGCTCTTGTTCACTGAATTTACTTGATATGAGCTCGAGGGCTCTTCTTTTCATCAAAATAAAAATAATTCAAGCGGAACGCGGTGACTTGAAGAGTCAGAGGTCCCGAATTTACTGACTCTCATTCATTCTCTGGGGGGTATTCTCTCACCCGCCCCGCGCACTTCCTCGACCCAATTTCCTGCCCTCACGGACGACCACGCGTCCCGCTGCTCTTCAGGCGGCCTATCTGCCCAAATCACTCATGGGTCTTTCCAACCAATCAAAATCCAGTGCCTGCGCTTGGTACGTCACTTTTTTTGGATATCGACCCCAAATTCCTGGTCGACTACCCCTACCGCCGAATTCCACCTGCCAGATTCACAATTGGCCTACCTGGCCTTCCGGTCCATCCTGGACCCAAAAACTCCCTTCCAAACTCCGGGCTTCCTTCCCGTCCTTCTCCAATGGCACAACTGGCCCATCAGTCCAACCTGGACTTTTTCTAAAAAACACAAACTTTTCTGGCCTCCCTGGCCTAACCACTTCCAGTTTGCCCTCTGCCCTTACTGAACATTCTGGTGCTGACAGCCCTCTTGGGTATGACCTTTATTGACCTCGGGTATTGCGGACCTTTCTCAACAGCATCGGACGCATATTACGATTCAGCCCGATACCTCCCTGAAGATTTATGCTCTACAACCAGTTTTGAGATGCTGAGTAGAGATCTTCCACAACGTCCTGCTGTCGCCAGGATTCGCGTTGTTTGAAGTATGGGACATCTCGATATCGCTATGCTCAGGCCAGTCGGAGCCGATCCTTGCTGCTTAATTGCCAGAAAAAGTCCACACATTGACCCGCGTCATGCCCAATGTCCTTAGCACTCGATGCACCTCCTGGCATCTCGATTAAGTGCGCGAATGCCTCTAACACCTACATTCGCACACCATTCACACACTGGAATGAGGAATCACTGTACTGGACCTTTCCGGAACAGAAATATAAATTTCCCCAAGCTACCTTTCCATCAGGATTTAAGACAATCCAATACAGTGACCTCATTCCCCCTACGGGGTACAACTACCCTTCCAACCTGGTCAATAGGAATATCCGGTCCCTATTTTAACTAGAGACAGCATACGCCCATTGGCCCAGTAGCTCCTTTTTGGGGGAATCTTACCCCTCAGCCATGGATTCGGCTACCATCCAATTCTACTATCAGTTGCCCGGGAATGGTACGGGGGTGAGTTCTACGATCTTACGTACCACTTTCTCTATTCGGTCAGTTATTTGCTAATATTTTGCGTAGATTATTAATCTCTTGAAGACTAGATAAGCTTGAACATTTACTGATTTGCCGACAAAAACAAAACTATACTTATATAGTTTGAACATTTAAAATTCAGGGACTGGTTGCCCACTGTATAGGCGTGTAAAGGTTTACTAATATCTCAATATTCTTCGACATCCCATGATTCCATTCCAATTTATCTCTAGTAGGTGAACACAATGCCAATCCATTGATTGCAATACACAAAAACAAAAGTCCGTTCAAATACCTTGGACCTCACCTACTGGCACTAACCTTTCCAACATTGAATCTCGAATTTCTGCTTTATTTTAGATTCTAATGAGGTAAAAGCGAAGAAAATAATAGCGGCACACGTCATCTGAATCTCATCCGCCTGTTAGGTCATTGACCTCATTTAATCTCATGGCGCGCTAAACCGCCAGACCTGAATCTACTTGAATCCTGTATTTTCAATTTAAAGGGACCCCACGTGATTTCGTCAATTATCTAAGCAGGGGAGAACTTGGTGCGTTTTAACGGCTCTAACCTCTGCTTCGCGCTGCTGCGGCAGGTTCCCACGAACTACCCCCTTCAGATGGATAGCGTTACGCAAATTACTTCCCTACGGGCCAGCATGCGAATACTATGCGAGGAAGAGATCAAGCCTGGACTATCGTCGGGGTGCTTGCTCTTCCTGGTCATCGACCTTCCAAATCTGTGGGGTGTTCCCTAGAGTGTCCCTTCCATCCCCGGGATTATCCACTCTGAATCCGTACACCGGGATAACAATTCCATATCCCTCACTGAACACAGTGTACTCACAAATCCATACACATACACATCCCTCGTGTCTACTGTGCCCATAACTCCATTAACACCTCAGCCGAACGCTCACTCGTCCCCACCCTGAACATGGGTTTTGAATTGAAAATAATGGGTACAGTCCGTTTAAATTAAAAAAACAGTTCCAGTTCAAAAGCAGTAATAAAACATAAACATATAAACATAAAATTTCAAAATCTACTATAAGTGACAACCTTTTGCTCTATCAGTGTTTCCTAACATACCTTGTTTGTTAGATGTGCTTTACTTCGTTTCTACCTAGGACCAACATAATTCGTATCAACTGGATACTATACGCGAATGTTTTTAACATAAAACTCGTACTCCAGTCCTGGCTGTAGCTATACTAGCAAAAAAACGAATTACATAAACAAACTGCAATAACACAATTATTCTCCTGGTCCTAGAACAGCTGGTTCCGATGTTTTCGCCTGAATCGTTAGTTCAGTTCAATATACAACAACAAAAAAATAATTCCTGTGAAGCGAGAACATCAGCAAGCAAAACTAAAGCACCTATCTTTGACTTCAACTCGGAATGGTTATTTATTTCATAGTTGCAGAGTATAGATTATACAATTCAGATTTACTACGATCTATATGCTGACCGCGAAAATTCCTTTCGTGCGTAAATACTTAAGATGTTCATGTATGCAACTGATTCCGCGTATGTAACCCGACTCTAATTCACTTGGGTTCAACAATGCCAGTTGATTGTCCTATATCACCTTTCAACTTAGTTCAATTACCTTGTAATCATTTTCTTACGCTTGAATAATACAACTCATTTCAATAACTTCTTTTTCTCTAAAAACGGCGTGAATTCTTTTTTGTAGAATTTGATGTGTAAATCCCCAAATTTCTGGATTTTCACTTCAATTTACAATCCCTTAGCTGCCACCATATGTAACGTTCCGCCGAGCGTTGTGTTTGTTTGTAATAATAACCTCGAACCTACTCCAGATTGCTCTAGATTTAATATTTCCCAAATAAGTGAATAGGTTCGAAATCCTGTCTCACTGCTCGTGATACTTGAACTTGTCACCGTCGTCTGGGTATTATTTCAGGTAGCGTTAATACCTCATCGACGTGTTATATAAATTAAGATGTTTGTTGGAACCTGCTCGGGTATCGAAGATCTTAGTTGATCCGTGTACCCTTGAGGTTCTTTTAAGCTGCCACCACTAGGTGTATATTTCAGCTCACCTAGAAGCTGTTTTTGACTATGAGGCCGCGATCCCTTCCAAGGGACCACCTCGTTCAATTACCTACTCTTATATCTTCATATCTATTCAAGCGTGAACTCTAAAGGTCGTATTTCGCTGAGAGGTGATTAGGAATTACTAATTAAACTCGTTAATCAAATTAAATAATAAATGTATATTGATTACAACAAAACGAAATTTAGTACATCGAAATCTAACAAAACGATCAAAAGATCAAAACAAAATTTAGCAAAGGGAATGATACGTGAATATAAAAGATGTCCAGTTCAGGTTGACCCTAAGGGTGAACCTGGGGAATTATCGATGTCGCTAGGTTTTACCCTTTTCGCCAGCTAGCGAGTTCCTACCAGGATCTCTGGAGAGTTTGAATCAAATGGAAGGCTAATTAGTACACACGGAACAATGATCGATTTCACGCTCAATCACACCGATAATGGATAAATAATGTTCAAAGTTAAATGATACCTCCCTTTCTAGGAAGCCGGGGTAAACCTAACGACATGATACTCTATCATAGCACCTGAGGGATCTCCGTTAAGCGGAATTTGTATAGAACACTTGAAATAGCCCAAATGGCAAAAAGATAGATAACATACACATACATTAAATAATATACCTTGGCGGGCGGACCGTGATCTGAAGGTTAAATAACCACCTTATATTATGTTGCCGATTCCGAGGTTGATGTCAATATAACACTTGTTCTTTGGCAATCAAAATGCACTTACCCTGTTGGTCAAATACTCCATTTCGTCTCGAACCCCTTGTAGTAATAACGCACAAAGGATTTTAACACTCGATTTCTACGTCGGGTCACATTTATTATGATAGAAAAATTGTCACAAAAAGGATGTTTAAAAAGGGGAACAAACACTTTACGCGTGACGCGGAAGACGCGAAGAAGTCCAGCGCTGCTTTAACCCGCCAGGGATGTATAACCCTTGTTGCAATGGACACAAATTGATGAATTAATTTAATCTATAAATTTCTGGCATTCAGTTTGTCTAAATCTTGACAACATGATATTAATTGATTTGATTTAATGCAACAAGAGAACATCCCTGTGGACATAAAGCAAGCTGACTTACCGAACAAGTAGGTAGTTAAGAACTACTGAGTAGATGGTGAGAACTGCCTTTTTTCCTCAAAGTAATTAGTTTTTATGAAACCATTGAAGCGGGGGGGGGCGCCTCACGCTCAATCTTAGAAAATATGTTTAACTTAGAAAACCGGGAGCATGTCCCACCCATAATTTATACCAGCAGCCAATAGGAATCAGACTAGGCAAAAGAATTGTCAGTGACGGGTCTACTCAAGTCCACGTGGACTTTTCCTGACTCAGGAAAAAACTAGTACCGTTGACCGCGTACTTTGCTACGTTTGCGAAGCATGGTTCATGGCTGACCGACCAATGATACGGAAAAGAGGTCTCAGATTACCGTCGCCAGGTCTGTCTGGTATATCGTGTTCAAGATATAATAATTTATAAAATTTTCAATTTGAATTTAAATCAATATTATTCAAAGACCTCAATACAAAAGTAATAATCCGTCGGATTATTACACTGGACTAATATGGTAGATGGGCTGATATTGCAGCACAGGTATTCAATGAAATGAATTCAGATAAACATGTTAACCGATAATTCATAATTGAGCTGGTAGCAAAATTTAAGGAGATAGGATCAGTGACAAACCATACCGTAAAGCTAAGCAATGTTATTACATCAAATTAATGTAATAATCGATACAAATGTCTTATTAGTGCTGACTTATTACATAACTTAACTACCTACTTAATTCTTGAAAATTGTTAGGCCGTGAAAAGGCATATTGATGACCTTAATTGTACGATCATTTGACTTCTAATCACATTGTAATTTGAGGGTTGAAGAGAGAGATTGGAGAGGCAGAGTTGAAAATAAGTGAAAATAACTTTTTTCTCGCTATAAAAATCAACGCCTCTCAACATTTTAACACCGACCAATAATTAATTTTTTCAATGTTCTTCCCTTATTTTCCCAAAAACGGCTTCATGAAATTTGTGAAACTCAAATACCTTGAACAGAGAAATTGATTACCTCTAGATTGAGGTACCATTCGACCCCTAATCCAATTTGAGATTTTGGGGTTAAAGTTCACCCCCGCGCGGAGGTGAAAGTTACAAGACTGAAGATATGGACAGAATCTTTCCCCCGAGAAATAAAAATTGACGGGTCGAAGCGATTTTTTTAAACGAACGGTATATGAGATATCGGCCTTGTTTCGTTTTGATTGGTTCACCCAGTATATGCATGGTGCATAAAATCCGCGCATTAGTTATCACAAATTTCATGTTAGACTCCAGCCAAGAATGACCGACAGTACTATCTTCGAAGATCCTTGTCCCGTCGAGATAATCAAATATTCACACCTTCATTTTTCAGTTTAATATACTGATGTATATAATGAAGATTTTGACCCAGGTATGAATTATATATAAATTCTCGGGAAATAGGTCACATTATCACTTGTGTTATATATTTTAGTCTTTACGTACGTTACGGTCTCACGACTATCGTCAGAAGACTTATTATTTCAATAACCTGATTACTTAGAACTAATTGTATCAACACAAAGCGTCCTCATGGCATCAATTTCGTTTAAAATGCGAACGTCGCCGAAACGAACAGAAACACGAAATCGACATTGTAACACAAATGTTATAGTATAAGTATGATAGGTATATCGAGAATTCATTATTTAGTAGAATTCTCAAAAATACGAACACATTCCATCATAGTCTATGAACGACTAACCCGAGACAAGTTCAAGTATTTACTTTCGAACCAGATGTCACGATTTATTAGGTAATAAAAGAAGGTCTGACCTCTGAGATATACTTCTGATCATTCTACCTAAAAATATACTTTTAACAATATAAGGACGCAAGTAGGAATATGCAAGAATAATAATTAATCAAATTAGTATAACTATGACTCAGAGTCTGAACGTCAGTCCTATGATTTACAGATTTGGGGTCACGTTTTATGGGAATCATCTCCAGAATAGATATTTTATGATAATTGGTTTCCTTAGTTAAAATATTAGTATTTTAACTAAGGAAACCAATTATTATAAAAGATCTATTCTGGAGATGATTCACATACAACGTGACTCCAAATCTGTAAATCATAGGACTGACGTTCAGACACTAAACACGAAAACGAAATTGGTGTGATAAGTACGCTTTGTGTTGATACAATTAATTCTAAGTAATCATGTTATTGAAATAATAAGTTTTCTGATGATGGTCGTGAGACCGAAACGTACGTAAAGACTAAAATATAAAACATAAGTATTAATTTGGAATATTTCCCGAAAATTTATATATAAAATATACTGATGTAGAAAAATTTACATGTTTCGCAATTTACACAGCACACGTGGTAAATGTTGTTATTTCTTTTGTAGCCTAATTCTACCGAAATTTATATTTCCAACGAAATTAAGAATTGCCAAGTGAATTTAATAAATCTGCAGTTTATATCGGTAGCTCTGTAAAGTGTTACCAACTGTTAACATGAAATATACATTTGACGAAGATAGTTCGGGAGTTATTTAATGAAATTGTTGATGTGAATTGGTTCTAGAGATAGTTGACAACTTCAAGCTATAATATTAAGCTTGGAGTTGTCAGCTCCGATAAACATGTAAATTTCATACATGCGTCAAGTTCTCGTAATCACAATCTAAGACATCAAGAACGACTGTAAATGTGTGTTCCTAAACCCGAACAATCCAGATAACGTTATTTATGTTGGATATAAAGAGTTTAAAACAGTTCTGACTCTCATAAACTCCGCTGAAACAATTTCGCAAGCTTTATACCACTACAACTGTAGAGATTGTAAAATCTTTTAGTTACTTGTCAAGCAGTGAACTGAGTCGTTGAACGAGGCTAACTTTGTTCCTGCCCGTTTTATGACCACTCTTATTTAATCAAAGTTCACATTTCCAGCGTTTCAAATTATTGCTCTGCAGCTTCCAAGCAATCATTATACGAGCATTGGTCGATGGGTCCTCGCAAAATAATAGAGCTGTTTCCAACGATTTTGAGGACGAGAAGACGCTATGGATGGCTATGACTGAATTATGGCAACAGCCATTGGAAGATGGTAATTGTAAGAAGCGAAGTTGTCTCTATACAACGGGAGCCATTCCGTAGTTATTGTAAGGAATTATTAGTCAACTATTGTGAGTGAAAATTACATACTTCTCCGGTTATTGCGAATTGATATGTCATATTTGATTTTCATAAAATGTTATGGAACTGAAGGGCCCCTCCACGAAATGATATTTATTTATTTATTTCACAAGAACAAACAGGTTACAAACACTTATAACCTAATTACATGTTCTAGAGTTATATAAAAACCATCCAATAATTGATAAAAACAAACCATGTGTAGTTAAAAGATAAAACAAAAAAGTAAGAAAAATCAAATACTCAATTATTACAAAAAAACAAAAACTAATCTACAACCCTAGTGCTGGCTAGTGTTGCCCAAAATCGGTCTTGGTCTTGCTGTTTTGGTCCTGTTCTTGCATTTTTGCAAGACCAAGACCAAGACCAAGACAGCCTGACTTTAGCATGACCAAGACCAAGACTGACCGTGCAAGATTTGAGCAAGAACAAGACTAAGCCTGCGAGACTCTTGCGTCTTGCAGTTAGGACTGAGTGTCGTTTCAGGGAGCGGACAGGCTTAATTTATAATACAAGAAATTGACATATAGAAAACAAACGAAACAAAATAAAAGAGAGTACTAGTACATGCAATTTTGGAGAAGAAAATAGGCAGAAAATAGGAAGACGTAAAGTACAGACATAAATGACTATCAGTGCATTTTCGTTGAAGGGGAAATTTACGCTGTTCGAATAAGTAAATGAGAAATAATATATTAAATATAGTATGAAAATAAATGAAAATATGAAAATAATAAAAACGAAAAATAAACTATATAGAATAAAGCGAAATAAAATTATACGTAGTATGTTACCGAGAAAATGTTTATTTTCTTAATATTTCAAAAGTTACAGGCCGAAAAAGAGATCTTACAAACTAATTTGAAATCTAACTTATAATGATAAGGTAGATATAAGAGCGAGAATCAGGACGCTACAATGTCATGCGTCTGTACGCCGCATGCGGCATCCTTTGATTTGCGGCGGCATCCTTTAATGAGAGCCGGCACGTGCCAAGGCGGCGCGGTACAAGGCGACACTATCTAAGCGAATGGACTATGAATAATAGTATTTCAATTCCCCTCATTCTCAATTGAGCTTTGATTCGATTAGACTCGAATAATTGTTTTTACTCTAATCCTTGTTGTTCTAGGAAAACTTATCACGCTTACAATTTGAAGATTGAAATAGTTCTAGTCGGAATAGTGAGAGTTGGAGTTATAGATCTAAAAGACCTGAAAGAAAATTTGATGAGTTTCTCGAAATAATTTATGCATGCCAAATTGCTTTGTGTAAATTGTGCCAACATAAAAAGGCTGAGATAAAAATGAAAAACAGAAACACTAATAGGTAATTGCGAGACTTGTAAGACTCTTGCTGCAAGACCCAGACCAAGACCAAGACTGGGAGCGCAATACCAAGACCAAGACCAAGACCAAGACTAAGACCAAGACCAGGTGTATTGGCGCAAGACCAAGACCAAGACTGGCTAAGTCTCGTCTTGTTCTTGTATTTGGGCAGTACTAGTGCTGGCCCACAACTACCCCATCACTTCCTCGGACATCGGTACCCACAAGTCCACCCAGATCTGTCTGTTACTATCTAGAGCACCCGCCAACTGATAGCCCACATCAATCAGAAATCTTTCCTACCAACCCGAACCGCCTCCCGTTGAACTGCGTTACTCAATTCAAACAAACCTTGTCGATACTGTCGCACGTTCACATTGAACAATACACATTCCAGATATGTGCAGTGCTTATAGTCTAGGAGCCAGAGCGATATTGATGGTCTGAACATTAAACCGATGGCACTATGGTTTATCGTTAGAGGACGGTTCAATTGCCAATTCATCTCACATACCGAATTTTCGCCGGCTGCTAGATCTCGAGATACAGCAGCCGGCAGAAATTCGGTCATTGAACCGTCCTCTAACGATAAACCATAGTGCCATCGTGCTAATGTTCAGACCATCAATATCCCTCTGGCTCCTAGACTATTATTATAAATCTTACACATTCTAGTGATAGGAGAATCGCTACGCGTAAGAGTTCAGAAAAGTAACTGTCTGTGACGTATTCTGGTGTTGAAAGTATAAAATTTGAGCTCTGAAAGTAGCTGCGGAGAATCTATTAAGAAACCACACAGCTTGTACGGAAAATACATGCTAACAGTTTCTCGTCTATAGCATAGCTTGATATGGTCAAACTCTTGAACAATTGCTGAATAGGATACCAGATGGGAGGTATCTTCGATACTTTTTGAAGTACATATATTTAATAGCCAAATTCTGAATCGTCTCAATCGCCTGTAAAGCAATTGATGTGGAAGGATTCTAAGCATTAGAGCCATACTCCAGAATGAGTCGCACCAACAAAAAATAGAGATGCCTGAAAGACACATATGTTCTAAACTCTCTCCCTACATGTTTAATGAAACCAAGTGATCTATAAGGTTTCCAAATAATGTACTGAATGTGATCACCAAATTTCGACTGTGTGTCAAAAACCACACCTAGGTGTTTCTAGACTCACATAAGACTTTCAATGCTGTATCACATAGTAGATTACTAGAATAAACGAGATTGGTTTAAGGAGTAATGTATTGAATCATTTCAAATTTCATCTCTTCAACGGAAACAAGCTAATGACAATTGGCGATTGTGTTGGTTATATTAATACAATAAAGATGGGTGTGTCCCAATGCCCAATTTAAGGTTCAACACTCTTACCGATATATTTCAATAAATTGTATAATTATAACTCCATAATTCTTTCTTACGCAGGTGATACCTTACTATGCTCCGCAAGGTCTTGGGATCGACTACAGCAAACATCACGAAAAATTATTAATATTCCCAAATCTCGGTTAAATAAAATCTTATTGGAGCTAAATGTTTTCAAAACTGAATATTTGTTTCTTTCGCCTACCTATACTGGTCTTCCGAATAACTTACATCCACCAACTTTAAATGATATCCCAGATATTGTGCACAATACCTCCATTATAAGATATTTGGATGTTTATATAGATCAACATCCCAAGTGCTCATCAGCTCATTAGCTCATTACAATTAATGATGATTCTTGCCTCAAGTATGAAGTATATATAAATTCTCGAAAAATAGGTCATCCTAATACATATGCTTATTATTTTTTTCTCTGTGTACGTTTCGGTCTCACGACCATCAACAGAAGACGTATCAATGTCTAAACCGGTATTTCTTAGAACTAATTATATTTCATATATTTATTTTTATTTTATATTTTCAATTAAAAATGCCCACGTCGTCGACACAAACAGGAACACGAGTAATCGAAATTGTAACACATTAACGTTCCAAGTATATGAATCAAGAATCACCACCACTTAGCAATTTTCTTATAAAATTCGAAATCATTCCTAAGCACTGTTCGAAAAACGACTGGAATCAAAAAATTCGACGCTCAAGAACTAATTTCGAACCAGATGTTGAAGATTTATGATGTAATAGAAAAAGGTTGTTAGACCTTATTTGAAATATTGTTATTGGAGCATTCTATCTAAAATATAATTTTAACATTATAAAGATGTATGTAGAAATTTGCAAGGGTTTTAATTAAGTAAATTAGTATAAATCTGACGACTCAATGATTGAACGTCTGTTCTATGATTTACAAGCGACAAACATGATCCTTGTGCGCTATCTCTTTCGGCTCGTTTCTCTTAAATGGCCAGAGCGTGGTCTGCTATCAGTTATAGTTAAATAAACTAAAAACTTCCAAACAAACCGGAAACAATAAAATTTGGAGGCAACTTCCAAATTCCTCCAATCTTGTGACCGCGAAACAACAAAAATCTGTCTCCGAAATTAAGTAATTTGACGATGAACCGTGTAATTATAGATACAAAGTAAACAATTGTCAATAGAGACCCTAAGTTCTAATCTACTCTGAGAAGACCACCTGAAATTGTTGACGGAATGTATTAAGAATATTAGAGAATCCCGTAATCCAGGTAGAGTATCCAAGAATCGCCGTCCGCAAAATCAAGTTAATAATAAAACTTAGAAAGTTGTATTGATAAAATTTAAGTTTAATATTGATTCCATAACACCTACAAAACTAGTATACCATTTAATTATGAATTCTTTTTGGAAATTAATTCTAGGACGGAAAGATGATGAGGGCTATTAAGAATTCAATCCGAAACACTTATGTATGATATTAATTATTATCCGTGATGGAAAATTCAGATACTCTGTGAACAAGCGAACTGTATGAAGATTTACAAAAATAAATATCAAGGATAATGAGTAGAATTTTGGACAGTTATTACGAATATCGGTTAAACTGGTTAACTCCCGAGTTATGCGTTAGCAATATCGTCTAGATAAAGAAGGCCAGAAAGCTGACTGACTACAAACGTAAGTGGGGCGTTTTCAACAGAAGGCCTGTAGTAGAGAGGGTGCTTACGACAGTAATGTTTAGACTTATTGGCGCATGGCCAGTTTGAGGGTGAAAGATTATAAATATCAGAATTCAACAGTTTTACCCGTTCTAGTATAAAATCATATATTCCACCTGTTCCTTGGTTGTCCTTGTGGGATTGGAAAGTGTTTTTACTTGTAAATGAGAGTGTATAAGAGTGTTATGACTGCGTTCAATTTTGGGGAAACTCATCATCATCGCATTCATGTTTTGTGTGGCAAAAAAAGCTTCACCAATAATTGCTGGTTTGGGATGGCGAGATTCTTGTAGAGAGATTTTCAAAATCCACAATATTTTAACTGTGCCGTCAATGTACATATATGCGTTGCTGCTTTTCGTTTATGATAAAAAAATATGTATTCTAAAAAATAACGATGACCATAGTTATCCAACGAGGCAAATAGAATTTTTTCGACCTATTCATGCTTATAGTTCTACATATGCTGATAGTTTATTTCATATATCAATACAAATATTCAACAAATTACCATCAAACATAAAAGATTTAACAAATCAAAAATTATTTAAGAAATTCGTATTCACATTCCTAGCCAGTGAAGTTTATTATTTTGTGGAAGAATACGAATGTGATAAGAATTTATGACATTATCTAGTAAATTTTCAATTTTATACTTTTATATTTTATATTTTTTTCTCATTCACGTAGATATGTTCCTTTATATTATTGCTTCTATTACATATTACAGCTATGTATGAGATTTTATATATTTTTTTATCTCATCAATACTTCATTTTATATTCTGGTTTAGTATTAATGTTAGGTTCAAGTATAAGTTCAAAATTTTGTATATTAATTCAATGGTAATTGCAATAAAGTTTACCTATCTATCAAGATAGTTTAGAATGCTAACTTGAGCGTTCCGGTAGTTGAAGAAAGACAAATCTTCCTTACATACGTCCAGAACAAATCAACATTCTTGGATAAAAATTAATATAATGTGATACTTTCATTTGATGAGATCCATATTATGCCATTTTTGGATTATAAAGCTGAGAATATTATTGTTATCACTTGCAATAACACGCTACTGTCAATAACAGCATTTATGTTTATGATCGTTAGTGTTAATTTTAAATTCAAAGAGACTATCCATATTTGTCCTGAATCAAGAATAAGTCACGAATTAATCATGTTTATAAAGTTGATCATATAATTCATTATAAATTATGCTAATAGCAGTCACAAATTTTATAAAGTTACCATGTCTAGATAAACGAATACACCCTTGACAAGGTGGTTTAATCACTTAAGTTTTCCGGTTGATCCAACAGAGTAAAAATAGTAATTTAAATCTAGAGTCATGATTTTATGACTGTCATAATAACAAACGTTTGTATTTATTAATTAACGTCAATTGAAATCGCAATGAATCGCTTTGGAAAAGCTCCAGATTTAGAAATAAGCGAATCAATTGAATCGTCAACGCCTGCAAACACGGTGAAAATGCACAGATGTATCTGGAAGCAGTTTTTGACATTTCGTGAAGAGCAAAAATATGAATTTATTAGGCAAACGTCGAACGCACACTTGGCAAATATTCCCAAAGATTGGGCTTTCAACATGTAGCGCTAATGGCAACGATTATAAGAAAGGAGTTGTGACGACGATTCGAAATATTTTGCAAAGCTTCTCCAGAAACAGTACTTTGAAGATTTTAATCGAAAAATGTACCCATTCAGAGACTAGTTTTTGAGGATGACCGAAAGGTACGTGCGGCCAAAATAAGAGAGCTACTGCTTCTGGAGAAAAGGAAATACAGTTCTACAGCTGTGACAACTGGACAGATTGGCAAGATTGTTGAAAATTATGACAAAAACTCACCAGACGGCTTACAAAAAAAGTTCTACCAGATTCTCGCCGTCGAGCTCGCGTGGCGTGGCAACGATGCAGCCTTCTGCGTAATCGAATTTTGAAAGAACAAAGTCGACATGTATGGTAAACTCCCAGACAGCATTGAATACAACACCATATTCTTCAGAACTACATAGGAAGGAGAAAAACGTACTACTGCATCTAAATGGTTAACATTGAACAAAGAATGTGAAGACAAGGGTTCAGTTCGTGTACTACAGAAGGTATTAGCCAAAATAACATCAAATATCAAGACGAATCGATTGTTCTTATCTCCAAGTCGGGATTGGAAGAAGACAAGTATTTGGTAAAAAGTTTTGGGTGATAATGATAAACAACTCAGTAAGTGGGCACGTCTAGGCACGCAAAATATTGGGATTGATATCAAGAAAGTAGGAATAACCAATCATTGAAATCGTTCCTCAGCTGTAAGCAGTTCAACAAAATCTGGAGCCAACTTACGAAAAGTTATTCAAATTACTTAGTCGAGTCAAATAGGTATTAAAACAGGCCAACTTACGAAAATCGAAAGATATGGACCGATTTTGATGAAACAAAGTGCATTCGGTTCGGGATGACGTGTAGAAAAAAGCTTACCGGTTAGTTTTTTGTGCAAATTTGTTATTTTTTTTTAAACGAAAAATTGACCAATTTTTGGCTAATTATTTGGAAAATTCAGTCGGGGTTTTCGGGGTCGTTGATTACAATTCTGAACTCAGATTGGCCAAAATCAAACTCCTCAGCTGGTAATTGGCCACTTTAATTGAACAAAGTTACCATTTTTTTAAATTTCATCAAAAATAGCCAGAAAAAATCACTCGGGGGTTTTTGGGGTCGCTGATTACAATTCTGAACTCAGATTGGCCAAAATCGATCTTCCCAGCTGGTAATTGGCCAGTTTAATTGAACAAAATTGCTAATTTTTTCTTAATTTCATCGCAAATAGACAGGAAAAATTACTCGTAGGTTTTCGGAGTCGCTGAGTACGATTCTGAAATCAAATTGTCCAGAATCGAACTCCTCAGCTGATAATTGGCAGGTTTAATTGGACAAAATTGACAAATTTCCAAAATTTCATCAAAACTAACAATTTGACTTCAGAATCGTACTCAGCGTTTCCGAAAACCCCCGAGTAATTTTTCCTATCTTTTTGCGATGAAATTAAGAAAAAATTATCAATTTTGTCCTATCAAACTGGCCAATTACCAGCTGGGAAGATCGATTTTGGCCAACTTGAGTTCAGAATCGTAATCAGCGACCCCGAAAACCCCCGAGTGATTTTTCCTGGCTATTTTTGATGAAAAATGGTCACTTTGTCCAATTAAAGTGGCCAATCACCAGCTGGGGTTTTCGATTTTGGCCATTCGTTCAGAATCGTAATCAGCGACCCCGAAAACCCCCGGCTAAATTTTCCCAATAATTAGCCAAAAATTGGTCAATTTTTCGTTTAAAAAAAAACAAATTTGCACAAAAAACTAACCGGTAAGATTTTTTCTAGACGTCATCCCGAATCGAATGCACTTTGTTTCATCAAAATCGGTCCATATCTTTCGTTTTTCGTAATGAAATACCTATTTGACTCGACTAACTGGAGATTCTTCAAGTGAGTCTCTGTAGCTATACCTCATTCTGAAAATTAGAAAAAGAACCCTGTCACTACCAATATAAGTATAAGCAGGTTTAAAGTTTCCTTTGCCTAATTGGCCAAAATTTCGTGTAGGTACATTAAGAGATATAGAATTAAATTTCCTGAATTATGGCGATAACTTAGGTAAACTAATAAACACTAAAAAACACTAAAATAGAATACCATAAGCATAAGATTGCTAAAGACAAAAACTGTAAAACTTTGTGCAAAACCGTAAATGAAATATATAAGTCGGGAATAGAAAAAATTATATTCAATGATATTAAAAATAGAGGGGATTCAACATTATAAGATGACAATACTATTGCAAATGAATTTAATAATTATCATGTCAACTTAGGCGAAAATTTAGCAAGCAAAATACTTCAACCAATCAAATATTCTCATAAATCAAAAATAATTCCGAACTCCATTTTTCTTAGACCAACGAACGAATTGGAAATAAAAACAATCATCAATGAGCTTAAAAATAAAAAGTCCGTAAATCTAGATCCAATTAAAGCGCAAACACTGAGAGAAATTGAAGATATAATAGCTCCGCCTCTAACCTTTATCATGAATAAAATAATTCAAACAGGTGTGTGTCCATCCACGTTCAAAATAGCGGTAACTAAGCATCTGTATAAAAATGGACCACGAGCAGAAATTCCCAACTACAGACTAATCTCATTAATTACAAATCTCAAAAAAGTATTCAAAAAGTAATTGAAGTTAGATTTTCGACACAGTAAGCCACAGTCAACTAATCTCTCCATTGGAAGATAAAGGATTTAGAGAAGTAACATTAAAACTAATAAGCAGTTACTTAAACAATAGAACACAGCAAGTTAGCAGGTAGCTCAAGCTCATCGACAGATAATAATGGTTCAAATATTACTTACAATAATTGTACGTTCAATATTAATACAAAATAAATGATAAACATAATATCAAGCAAACCAAAATATTCAAGTATACTAACCTCCTCTCTCGACGTAGATCCTCAAAACACCACTCGTATCATGACTTGGAGGTATGATCGATTATTTCCTATGCTCTTGTGATATTAAAACTGATTATTTTTTAATTGGATCAAATTGGATACAAAATATTATGGGAAGATAATGAGTTCAACAGCCAATCCATTAACAATTTTCCTAAACATAACAAGCTAAATAAAGTGTAAGTTCATCCAGTTAGTAATTCAAGATCAGTATTTTATCTATCAGATTCGATGCACATTCTTAAACGTATGAAAAATGATTGGGTGAATTTAAAACCTCATCAAATTATGCATTATGCCAACTTTGACGCGGGAGACGAGAACATTGCCCCATTTTTTGCTTTAAATAAATGCACAAACTAGAACAAGATCAATTGTTAAAATTTGGACATTCTTTTATTTTAGAAGCACCCAATCTAACAAATTTGGAACATTATAATATTAAATTGGCCCTTGAGATATTCAATGAATAAGTTAAGCAGGATCTACTTCATTTTAGTTCGAATATACAGCATTCGAAATCCACAGGCCAGTTTATATTATATTAACTAGGTGAGAAATAATGTATATAAAAGCTCTGCAAAAGGACTACGATTGAAAGATATTTATAGGAACCTATCGTCAAAGGTACTTTGAGTATAATTCGAAAATCAAGCTTTTAAGAAATCTATTGCATAGGTTTAGTTACGTGGAAGTGTAGTTCGTCCTTACGAATTAACAGCAACGACACATACTGTATTATCACACACAGTTCATCGAATTTTAGAAATGAATTCGTATTGCTCCAATGAGCTTAAATCAAATTACATATTTTTAGGAACCATTCGAAGATGTGTTTGGAAAATATAGCCAGCTTGCAGGGCAATATCATATTTCGCTTGGCCAGTTATACGAATCTGGAAAAGATTGAGAATTCAGTCCCTAACAACATAAGGATCAAGAATATTTTGGACTAGAAATGTAGATTCATTTTGTGATAATTGCGAGATTCCAGAGTTTCATAATAATGAGTGAAATTTTTTCATATAAACTTGGAGGTGAATGAACATTAAATGCCCGTTGTTTATCATTTATTTATTTATTCATTCATTCAATTACACTAGCTGAACAGGAGAAATCCCTTGGAGAGCTTATAATATAATTACAGAGTAGGAATCAGAATTAACTAATATACACAGCTTTACAAATATCATTAGGGTTACAACAAAATATGTCAATAGTCAAACCGATCATCTCGTAGAATCTACACGTTTGAAGATTCGGAGAAAATTATAACGTATTTGTTCTGCAGAGTGGTGAGTAAAATGTTTGTGTGGAACGGGTGTGAGCAGATGTAACATGTAAATTCAGCCTTGATAAAATCACAGGATAGTCAACCAGGTAATGAATGAGCTTATACAGGAATAAAATACTATGAATTTGGCTATTTTCATATAACTGTAGGCAAGAGAATTTAACTAATAGAGCCTATTGAGATAATCCAATAGATGGATAATTACCATCAGCTTTGGAGGCTTAATATTTTAAGAAACACCGATTCACTAGCTCTATTTCGTTTATATAAATTTTATAATGAGGGTTCCATACAATTGAAGCATATTCGAGCTCAGAACGAACAAACGAGTTATATAATATTGTTATTGAAACATGATGTAGGGGCTACAAACAATTGATTCAATGTGAGACGCAAATGACAATTTCACGTCAAACAAAACGCCCAAGTCTCTGAAACAATAGGAATGAGCAAGAGCTGTGTTAGCAAGTTTGTAATTGTTAATAATAGGCGTAATTTTCTTGGTGAAAATCATTATAGTGCACTTACTAATACTACGCTCCAGATGATTTATTACACACCAAGTACTGAGTGCATCCAAGTTAAGCTGCAGTGAGATACAACATGAAGAATGCTTTACTGTTGAGTACAGTTTTAAATCGTCTGCGTAAAGAAGAAAATAACGGACAAATAAAGAAGAAATGTCATTGATGAATAAATTGAATAGGAGTGGTCCAAGTACTGAGCTTTGATGTAAACCTGAGGTGGCATGGAATGAATACGATTTAAAATCTCTATAATCTACATATTGATATCTATCACTCAGGTAAGAATTCCAGAATTCAATCAAATGATTTGTGAATCCAAACTAGACATTTTATTAAATAAAATACTGTGACACATCTTATCGAATGCCTCAGCAAAATTTAAGTAGATACAATCAACATGGCCACCCTCATCAATAACATCGGCCAAGTATTTACTGTAGCAACCTGAGTTAGTACAGTTGATCTGCCAGGAATAAACACATGCTACATGCTACTGCGACATTAACATTGTTTGTATGATTTAATATAGACCAGTCAAAATCCAGTAACTGGTTATAAGGTGATAGATGATTTGCCTTATTGGATTTGAAAATGTTAAATCATTATGATGGCAGAATGATGTGGAAGGTAATTGACCAGAGTACTGAAATGGAATAAACAATGGAGGATGGTGCAAATCTTCACGCAATAAGCAAACATCAGACTTTGAAACTATGCAAAAATTACTACAGCAAATAAGATCTAGAATTCTATTGGTACTATTTAGACAACAATTGTACTGAATAAGATCGGAATAGCTAAGCAGATTGTTGAAGTATGATAATTTAGAAAATTCAAATCCTTCAGATTTATACGAGATGTACTCAGTAATGTTGAAATCACCAAATAAAAACATACAATAATATTCTCCAAAGTCAAAGTTAATGAGAGCACTTGTTTCATATGACATAGAGGGGATATTCGGTAGATTATATAAACACAGCCTCCAATACTAATTTTGATACCTATGATATCCAAACTAGGTATAAGAGAACGAACATTATTAAGATCAATCTCAATAGCAGAAAATTTACTATTTATAGCTAGTAATACACCACATCCACGCGATAACTGTAATGTTGAAAATTGCGATCTCTACTAAAGATAGTATAGTTATTTGTGAGAAGCTCAGAATTCAAAACTAAAGAATTGAGCCATGTTTCAGAAAAAGCAATTAGGTCATATCTTAAAGTGGATGAAATATTGTATAGTACGCAGGTGTTAGAATTCAGCCCTCTGACATTTTAGTAATACATGTTGAGCTTTTTGACCGAAGGTATGTTACTGATATATGAATCCTTATGCACGGTGGCTATTGCTACTAAATTGTAATAAAATTGTAACAAAAAAAGTTAAATGTGAAGTATGTACGTTGAAGTTGGTTTCATCAAGAGATTTACTAGTTGAAGATTCTTGTGAAAAATTTAAGAGAGATGATTCATCTTGACACAAAGAAACTGTGAGCCATTCGGTTATGAATATATTATTTTCAGTAAATTATCGAAAAATCACGTGGAACAGTTTCTTCTGATTTTAAATAAACGTATATTTCTCTGTGACTTAGTTCTAACGCATCGTTGAAAAATTATCTTTGAAGAGCTAAGGTTCAATTGAAATGTTCAAATAAAGGAAGAAAATTGAGTACAGGTAGTAATTGAGAATCATCATAACCCATATAGTAATTTTGACAATGTTAACTCGTATATTCTATGTATGTTTCTTGTTTTTAAATATTGTTTTTTTTCTTGCAAATGGGTGCAACTAAAGATTCAGTTCATATCTGACAACTCTATTTCAACAGGAAGTCTTTATCTATCTCCTGAAAATAAATAAAACTATTGTTTTACTGTCGGTATTGCATAATTGTGATATAACGTTAACGTACGGATGACCAGCTGCAATATAGCCTCTGGCTTGTGATGATACGATCGTGCACTCGGGACTCATGTACCTAGAGGATATTGATACTACATGGCTTCTGCATTGTACCCACATGATTCGTTACCATCCACTTCACTTTAAAAGTTCAAACATACAGTTTCATTCAAAAAAATATTTGGTAATCCCATGAAATAGAATGTTCATTTGTAATTTTACAGACTTCATGATACTTTCACTTGTATATATTCGGATGAGTGACATGACGTGATTTTTGAAGAATGTCCTTTAGTCTAGCACGAGCTAAACGTCTGTTCGTGAGCTGGAAATAAGACGCTCATTTAGTAGTTCGGTTATATTGCAAAGCTCCCACCACAATGAACATATTAACATCCGTAGGCCGAACGTAACACACAAGGCAGGTGGTCGTTAAACCTTGCCCTAATGGTCGGATTGCTGTTTTATCTCACTGTGGCACACGCAATTCCTTCCAGAATGGTGCGATAAAAATTTGAAGTGTAACAGAATAGTCATGATTAGTTTCTCTAATAAAAGATCGAAACGCTCGCAAACTCCATCTTTTCCCACCAATTACGGCATTGGCAAGTTTTCACCTAAGTATACTCTTAGTAAAACCAACTAAGTATGAAAAATGAATTCCACTGAAAATGATAACTCCTATCACTCTCCTCCATCATCTCTCTTTGCTTGACATTATCAATAAGTTGATATAATTCATAATTTACCACAGTCTTTGATGTAGGATCGATTGATTAGTTGATCCACGTAACATTTTACTTTCCTTTAACTTTCCTATTTCTTGAAGTAGTGAAAAATAGCTGATAAGAAGGTTGCAGAAAAAGGTCCTGTGAATATAATGGTATTTTATAGGAAACACGAATACACAGAGTGCTTTTAAGACACAAGCCAAACGTAGATTTTTTTAATGGAATAACCTATTTTCAGCTTTTCTAAATGTATGCTTCATCCTGGTTTTGAAGTTTCTTTGCCTAATTGGCCACAATTTCGTGTAAGTAAATTAAGAGATAAGAATTAAATTTTCTGAATTATGAAGATAACTTATATAATTGAACATAGAATTATAAAGATGAATAAACGTAAAACATTGCACCATAGGCAGGATCCGAACCCACATTTCTGGATGTCTAGTACAGGGTGTTTACCAATTACACCACTTTGGTCCCGTCAGATTCTTATATTTTTCTAAGTATAAACCTGTGAAAGGATAGTGGATCATTGATGAACACGATGCGATTCGATGCTTCGCTATAGATTAACTTTTTAGATATAGAATAAAATTTTCTGAATTATGGAGATAACTTAGATAAACTAATAAACACTGAAAAACACTAAAATAGAATACCATATGAATAAGATTGCTAAAGACAAAAACTTTAAAACTTTGTGGAAAACCGTAAATGAAATATATAAGCCGGCAATAGAAAAAATCATATTCAATGATAATGAAAATAAAGGGGATTCAACATTAAAAGATGACAATACTATTGCAAATGAATTTGGTAATTATCATGTCAATTTAGGCGAAAATTTAGCAAGCAAAATACTTCAACCAATCAAATATTCTCATAAAACAAAAATAATTCCAGACTCCATTTTTCTTAGACCAACGAACGAATTTAGAATAAAAACAATCATTAATGACCTTAAAAATAAAAGGTCCGTAGGTCTAGATCGATTTAAAGCGGAAACACTAAAAGAAATTGAAGATATAATAGCGCCACCTCTAACCTTTATCATAAATAAAATAATTGAAATAGGTGTGTGTCCATCCGCGTTTAAAATAGCGGTTACTAAGCATCTGTATAAAAATGGACCACGAGCAGAAATTCCCAACTACAGACCAATCTCATTAATTACAAATCTCAAAAAAGTATTCAAAAAGTGCTTGAAGTTAGATTTTCGACACAGTAAGCTACAGTCAACTAATCTCTCCATTGGAAGATAAAGGATTTAGAGAAGTAACATTGAAACTAATAAGCAGCTACTTAAACAACAGAACACAGCAAGTAAAAATGAATGACTCTTTAAGTAACAGCAAAATAGTTAAATTCGGGATTCCACAATTGACAATTCTAGGACCGCTGTTATTTACTCTATATATAAATAGTTTACTCACTCTTCAATCTTTGGGCTCAATAATCAGCTTTGCAGACGATACTGCGATATTTTATGAAGGGAAAAACTGGGTAGATCTGAAGCCCATGGTTGAAATTGACCTAAAACTCATGAAAGATTGGTTCGATTACAAATTGTTGACTGTGAATTACAATGAAACAAAGTATTTACCTTTCCGTTGTTATTCTAATAATTTTCCACCATTCAACTCATTAAAAATTGAAACGAAAGCAGTCGATGAAATATTGGAGGCACAGACTATTAATTCCTTAGGCATTAACATAGATAGTCATTTAAGAACGGTGCCTAAACAAACTCAAGGCCAAAATCCAGTCGGTGAGGCAACAAGCAAACTTTTTTTCTAGAGGTAGGTCCAGGTGTATAGCAGCCAAACTATGCCGCCACCATCAAACACTATAGCGTAAAGTGTTGCAGATCATCGAGTAATATTGTGCTGATAGGATTCAAGCCTTGGGCGGACGTGGCAACAAGAAATCTGGCCAGCCGGGTTAGACGCATTCTCGATAGCTCGTCTCGGCTTTTTGAATCTCCACAGTCCACAATTACTGCCTCAGACTGTGGAGGAAGTCGAGCAGTTTTGGAAAGCAGTTTACGAGTCACCACATCCAATTCACCTGGACACCCCAGCCCTAGCAAGGCAGTAAGCGAGGATGAGGTTCGTCCAGCTCTTGTCGGTACCAGAACCTTTGCTGCTCCCGGTCCTGACGGAATTAACATATGGTGTTGGTGGGCTATCACTCACCGCCGTCTGACCAGAGTCTTTGACTTTTGGTTTGAGGAGCAAATTTCAAACTGAGCTGGCGAGAGGTAAACTGTGCTGCTTCCGGAGGATGGAGACTTGTCCGATCCCAACAACTACCGACCGATCAATTGTATCAACACCTGCTACAAGTGTCTGGTATGCTAGATGTTAAGATTGATCGATCCGGTATTTGATAATATCAGCGAGAAGCATGGGACAAAGAAAGGCATGGAGGGTTGCCGGGAGAACCAAGTAATAGGTAAATATATCACTCAGGACTCCATACATAAGCAGCACAACTTGTCAATGACCTGCGGCCGCAAGGCATTTGATTCAACTTCATATGAGCTAGTAGTATACTTGCTTCAATGCCTTGCGGTACCAATCTCACTAGTGAGATGCATGTAACATATGTTACCACTATGGAAAACTCATTTTGCCATCACTTCAGGCACACGACGAATCTTGACAGAATTACAGATGATAACATTCAAGAGTTCCCTCTTGTTTAACATCTCACTGCTGTCGCTATCCTTCACATTCAGAAGGACTCATGAAAATTTCTATTTGGACTACCAAGCAACCGGAGGCATCAGATAACCCATTTATTCCACATGAATGATCTGAAACTCTATGCCTATGGGGAGAAAAACCGCCATCAAGCTCTCAACGCAGTTCAAGAATATACACGAGCTGTAGGCAAGAAGTTGACATTGGACCAGTGTGCAGTGTTTCATTTGACGAGAGGACGATCTCCAGGAGTCTACGAGAATACGCTGCTGGCTGACGTAAGCATCTTTGAACATCTTGATGCTGGAGAGACCTATCGATACCTGGGAATTGAACAGCGTCTCAATTATGACGCTTCCAAGGTAAAGGTGGCTCTCCGCCACAGAAACCTTGTTCGAAAAATTATGTCTCATGGACTTTCGAGTGAGAGCAAGGCGTCTACAGCAAAAACGTTTGCCTTCCAAGTCCTGCTTTACTCTTTTGAAGTGGTGAAATGGATGGTCAATGTCGGTTGTGACGTCGGAAATAGCCAAACAAACGTCATTATTGCGTCAATTTACCTACCCATCGACTCGGTAAATCCT
Organism: Endomychus coccineus; assembly: GCA_958510875.1. Lineage (NCBI taxonomy): Eukaryota > Metazoa > Arthropoda > Insecta > Coleoptera > Endomychidae > Endomychus > Endomychus coccineus. Next base: position 152,941,090 of record OY294068.1, on the reverse strand, counting down.
CCACCATCCAGAGAAATGCTGGAGTTGATCGAGTTCTGTGAGGTAGGAGGCAAACACCTCATTATTGGTTGCGACACAAATGCTCACCATTCATTCTGGGGGAGTAAAGACAACAATAAAAGGGGTAAATCACTATTTGAGTATTTAGCTACCACGAATCTGGAAATAATAAATCGAGGATGCGAACCTACCTTCGTAAACTCCAGATGTCAGACAATAATTGATATCACTCTGACATCCATAAGTATTTCAAACATAATCTCCAGTTGGCATGTGATGTCTGAGGCATCCATGTCCGACCATAGGTGGATAAGTTTCTCCTTAACGTGTAGTGGCATAGTGAGCAAGCCCTATAGGGACCCTAGGAAGACAAATAAGGAGCTGTTTCGACAACATCTTATCCAGTCACTGGGTGAACTAAACGGTCCACAAAACTTTACATCGACTGAGCAGATCGAGGAAGGCGTTGCCCTTGTCAGATCCAGTCTGGTCGAAGCTTTCGAAAGTTCCTGCCGCTTGCGGATTGGGGTTTCAGGGGGCCAGGCGACACCATGGTGGAGTGGGCAACTCGGGGACCTCAGACGAAGGTGCAGAAAACTCTTTAATAAGGCGAAGAACTCTAGAAGTACTACTGACTGGAACGCTTGTAACGAGCAACGGAAAGTATACAAACGAGAAATTCGTCAAAACCAACGCACAGCATGGAGGATGTTCTGTAGTGGAATAGAATCTACTACTACAGCGGCTCGTCTAAAGAAGATCATTTCTAAAGATCCCAATCAGCAACCCGGCAGTTTGAAGCTAGGGGATGGCACCTTCACTGCCAACCTAGCCGACACTGCTGAACTTCTTTTGAACACACACTTTCCAGGCTGCACTTTGGAACCTGGTGGGAACTGGCCTGACTATGCTACCCCAACACCTGTTGAAGGAGATTGGGCTGTGGCAAAACAGACGGTGAGCGCCGACAAAGTAGCCTGGGCAGTCAAAACTTTCCTTCCCTTCAAGTCACCGGGAGTAGATGGCGTGTATCCAGCCCTCCTCCAGTGGGGGCTGGAAGACATACTAGATCACCTGGTACGAATCTTTCGGGCTTGCGTCGTTCTTAGATACATCCCCAAAGAATGGAGGGAAGTACGTGTAGTCTTTATCCCAAAGCCAGGGAAAAGTGACTATTCTTTGGCTAAATCATATAGGCCAATCAGTCTGACGTCATTCTTGCTGAAGACATTAGAAAGGTTGAGCGACAGAGAGATTAGGGACACGGCGTTGATGATTCATCCACTGCACCCCAACCAACACGCGTACATCCCGGGTAGATCGACCGATTCAGCACTACATTCCGTAGTTAGCAGAATTGAGAGATCAATGGAGAACAAAATGTTCACCCTGGGTTTGTTCATAGACATCGAGGGTGCTTTTGATCAACCATCCTTTGATAGCATAAGCACTGCCCTAGAGGAACATGGAGTGGCCCCCGCTTTAAGTGGTTTGACCCGCCATATCCTCGAATGGAGAGCAATTCAAGTAACTGTAGGAGCCTGCACCGTAAGGGGTATCGCAAGTAGGGGCTGTCCGCAGGGCGGAGTACTATCGCCGCTAATATCGATCATATTAGTTGACAACCTACTTCGGCGACTCAATGAGTTGGGCTACTACACCATTGGATACGCAGATGATCTTACAATCCTGCTTACAGGACTTTATCTTGGAGTACTCTGTGAACTAATGCAGAGCGTTCTCAAGATAATTGAAGACTGGTGCATAGAATGCTCTCTGTCAGTGAACCCCACAAAGACAGAGCTAGTTCTGTTCACAAAGAAACGAAAGCTGGACCAGATGGTCCTACCAAAGCTCAAATGTACCCAGCTCAGGTTGGCATATGAGGTCAAGTACCTAGGTATCGTGCTTGACAGCAAGCTAAACTGGCATCGACACCTTGAGGTAAAAGTCAGCAAAGCATGTGCGGTTTTTTGGCAATGTCGTAAGGCGATTGGGCGCTCATCGGGCTTGTCCCCTAAGATTACCCTGTGGCTATATACGGCTGTCATTAGACCCATGCTCTGCTACGGAGCACTTGTCTGGTGGCCCAGAATCCGACAAGCAAATGAAATAGCTCACATCAGTCGGGTACAAAGGCTTGTGTGCTTGGCAGTGACTGGGGCTATGAGAACTACACCAACTGCAGCCATGGAGACTATTCTCCAATTGCCTCCCCTGGACCTCTTTGTACAGGAGATGGCGCTGGGAGCGGCTCTAAGACTGCGGAATGGAAATTTGTGGAATGTGAAAAGAGGAGGTGGTCATGCTTTCATTCTCGAGGAGGCGTCCGTGAGGATACCTTTACTTGGAGCGCAAACAGACCGCATACCGGCGAAGTTTACTTTCACCAAACACTATCACATCGATTTAGACGAAAATGACGAAACAAAGCCCGACATAAACATGTTTACGGACGGCTCCAAAAATAGCCGGGGATCAGGTTCTGGAATATTCTCCGAAGAAATTGACCTTCGCGAATACATACCTCTAGGATCCCATGCTACAGTGTTCCAAACGGAGCTAGTAGCAGTGACCCAAGGAGCTAGAATAGCGGCGGACAAAAATACCGCCGGCAAACGAATACGGATCATGACAGACAGCAGAGCAGCACTACAAGCCCTTAGTAGCCAAAAGGTTAACTCAGGTTTAGTTTGGGAGTGCCACAGAACCCTCGAAAATCTGTCACAGTATAATGATGTTCAACTCACCTGGGTGAAAGGACACAGTGGACATCAAGGAAATGAAGAGGCGGACAGGCTGGCGCGAAAAGGCTCCGGACAAACACTATTCGGGCCGGAGCCCTTCTTGCCGCTAACCTCAAGCACTCTGACTGCTTTGATGAAAGAAGATACCCTAAAACGGCATACCGAACGATGGATATCGAATGATAGCTGTAGACAGGCACATACTGCTATAAAAGCACCGTGCCCAAAAATTGCAAAGTTCTGCCTACGACTGACAAGATTTAATCTTAGAAGACTCGTAGGAATATGGACAGGACACTGCCGACTAAATAAACATCTTCACACGATGGGAGTCGTTGTCGACCCCATATGTCGAGGATGCTACGAAGAGGATGAGACAGCGGAACATGTGATTTGTCACTGCCCGGCGCTCTCATCGACAAGAGATGCCATTTTGGGGGACCCCTGGCCAAATCTGGTCAACATTGGCGACGCTCCACCCGGTGCGGTCCTCGGGCTGATCAACGCGATTGGTTGGCTCGATGGCTGAGGAGGGACAGGGGCCTTCGCCTTGAAGGGGTGGCACAATGGGCCCAGTTCAGAGGCCTAAGTGCCAGTATAATTATACACCCTTCACATCAAAATCCATCCCATCCATGGATGGTCAATGAGCTGCATAAACTTGACCAAGACACCCGAAAAATGATTTATATCCATTACAGTTTGCATCCTAAGTCATCCGTTTCCCGCATTCATATCCCAGGTCACCGGGGAGATAAGTGAACCCTCAGTCTGGAGGGTCTGCATCGAAGTGTGGTTCTGAGCATAGCTAGTAAAGTTCTCAGTAGCACATCTGTCGAGAAGGCCAACTAGATGTTGTCCTCGAGTGGCAACCTTCTCGCCTGAAAACCCAGATAAATGCATGCGACCAAGAACTTATGGTCAGACGGCAAACTGATAGACAGTGTTTTCTACAGAAATATCGAAACGCTTGCCAAAATGGCTTTATCAACACCTTATTCTATCGCCGCAGCCTGATGAGTGTGCAGGTTTCTGATGTCGGCTGCAGAACCTGTCGAAAGGCACCTGAAACGCTCTTCTACTTGCTGTCGGCATGTTCGGCAAAAGCGGCTTCGGAGTAGGAGATATTGATTATGTTGTCGGAAACGAACCAGCCTGATCTACTAGAATTATTGTTTCCGGTAAAATAGGCCTGACGTTGTCCTCCTGGACAGATAAGCCAAGATTATATGAGTAATTATGTTCGAGCTTCGCATGCTATACCCACACCACAAGGTCGTATCAGTGGTTCTGATTATCGGAGTTTTGGGCAAAATTCAGTTTTAGCTGCGTTCCAACTTAAAGACCATTCCGGCTTGCAAGAAAATGTAATTATATATCTGCACAGATCTTGATAGACCGGAAGCAGAAGGCACTCATTCTGGTTTCAATAAGGCTATTTAGGGAACGATTTGGAAACCTGATGTCACTTACCGACCGCCGGGACGAGTGTCTTCAGTTAACGGTGTTTGTTTTCTGGCCCGATTGCTGCGAGGTCCTCGGAGCTGTTTTCGCAACTGTATGAAATTTTGATCCGTTGAATTGCACTCATGAAATATTATTGTTGTCAGGCAAGAAACAGAGGAAGCTTCAGTTTGACATTTATAAATTAAGTGGTACATAAGTTCACTATTTGTAGTCAAGTATTGGTAGGACTTGAAAAATTCATAGATATAGACCTTATCATCTTATTCCATGGAGGTTCCTCGTCATTTTTGGCGATTAATACTTACTACGGCTTACGATTTTTCGGGCACCAGATTATTTATGAGGTTTATTCCTCAGAGGGCACTCCTGCTAGGGTTACCACCACAAGGCATATCTCAGTGTTATCACTGCTATATATGAATTATCCTTCTCCCAGATATTCTCAGTGGAGTGAGTAGCCAGGGCATATTGAAGCAGAATGAATACTATCAGATTTGCAGGTTTCAATTGCAAGAATATTATACTCCCCTGCAAATAAACACAGAACCTTTCAATAATGAGTTTTATTGATAGCTTCAAGTAGCAACTCTGAATGAAATTACTTGAATATACATATTGAACAACCCAGGAATAATGCAAGGGAGGTCACAAAAACAAACTGAATGGTAACGCAAACTAACTATTACAACAATGAAACAAGCATTGATTGTCCATTATGAAGGGTGAGCAATCATGCGGTAATAAACAATTCACCGCAATGCATTGCAAGTGAACGCGTAGTAACGCGGTTTCTAATCGGTATCTGAACTCAAGTTTGGACCATATCAGAAGTTATCTCGTAAGTAATGTTTCATAGAATATTCTTGATTCGATTTATCCTACTTTACCTAAATTAGCACGCGGATCTTCTCTTGAACAGGATAAACGTAACCTGATGTCAGCCCACACTACATACAGGGCACACTCATACATCGGCCAGTCATATTCATTACTTCCGTATAACACAGCGTGTACAAAAAGTGAAGACCTCATCAAAATACTTTAACCTAGTTGGTCGAGTTCCTACATAAGCCTGAACATATTGAGAAGAAGAAAGGATATGGTGATTGGTTCTGGATACTTTTCTGATTTTGTATTTGCCTTATGTGTAGTATCGTTCATATCTGAAAAGCTGATGTCGTTGGCGGGCTTGAGTCTATCCAATGAGATGTTGGTATCTGTTGCATTGACCGTTATAGTAAAATATTTTGTGTGCCTGGATTTTACCCTATATGAACCATCATACTGTTTTTGTAATGTTTTTTTTTACTTCATTATACGTCATATGGACACATGAGAACAGGTGTCTTCAGTGAATGTATGAATACATTTCGGTTTAATTTCGGATGTGCACAGGTTTCATGTTGCGAATAACGGTTTGCAGTTTTCTGACAGCTGTTGCGGTGGTCTAGATTTTTTGTGTCTGAGTCGAAAAACTATTCAGCGAGTCGTAACGACTTCCCATACACCATTTCTGTGAGGATTTGATCTAGTTCATCTAGAAATAAAGATCGTAGACCCAGTAAGACAGTTGACAACATTCAATTTCTCATTGGCATGACGTTTGATTGCTGCTTTCAATCTCTCTCGATCTTGCCGTTCACATGTGGGTGATATGGTGTGGTTCTGTGATGTGTAATCACAAGTAGAACTGTTGACCTCTCAAATAAACCACTTCCAAACCGCCGGCCCTGGCATGTTGTTATTTTTTGTGGTAAGTATGCCAGATCTAGGGAACTCACCATTATATAACTTGCGTGCCACTATTCCTGGTGTCATATCAAGGATTGAGAACACTTTCGGCCTGTTTGTGAACCTATCAAGTGTATATTCATGTGTTGGAAGCGTTCCGTTACTTTGTGGTATTGTTATATGCTCGTTCTAGTATGTCGCCAAATTTTAGATTTCTGACATGCAAGACAAGATTTTGTCCAGGATGTCAACTCTTTGAATATTGAAGGCCAAATATGTTCACTTCAAAGTAGTTTTGTAATTTTTCATGCACCTGGTTGAGCCAATACATGCATGAGTCTGAATGATTTTCCCTCGTGTTTTTTTGGGATGTAGCTTGTTTTGTTGAAGTATCGCAATATATGGATATGTTTGAAACTGGTATGATAATAGCTACTAATTCAAGAGAGTGATGTCGAGGGTTGTTGGGAGGAAATTGATGCTCATCGTCTGGTGGTGATTTGGACCAATGTTATCGAATCTCATCACCAAGAAATGAGATGGTAGTTACACTAAAACACATTTAGGAGAGTTGATCGAGATGCCATAATGATTCAATCTTGCAAAAGTTGTATGTGGATGTTTGATGTATTCAATTTCTCCTAAGCCTCTGAAGAAAATGGGCAGGGGCAGGTCAGTTGACTTTTCCGAAACGGTGAAATATCTGGGAGCCACTCCGAACCAAAAAACTACTATGGCATCAGCCACTAGGTTTCAAAATGCTGTGATAATTTTTTGCCAGAGTAAAAGAGCAACTGGCATGAAGTGAGGCCTAAGCAGCTGATGGCGATCTACTCAGCTTATTATGCCAAGACTCAGTCATGCATTTCTCGTATGGTGAGAAAGAACCAATTGGTTACAGCTCAGAAACTTCTGGACAGAATACAGGGACTCAGAGGCTATACATCTACGAGAAAACTACACCGACTGCAGCATTGAGGGTTTTTCTAGCCATGCCACCCCAATCAATGACGGAGAGGAATCTAGCAATGATGATGGTAGACAGGCTTAGCTGTGATGGCTTCCTAAAGATATGGAGTGCGGACCAGTCCCGGCAATTCAAGGAGTGGCCTAGAAGACTTCGATTAGAACCGCCGGACAGAATCAAAGCCATGGTTTGCGGAGCAGCATTTCAGGGTCGTCATCCCGTGGAGGGAGGGATGGGAAGATGTCCGCACACCAAAACACGGCACAATTTGGTATACGGATGGGTCTTGAATAAACACAAGAGTTGGAGCTGGCTGTTGCGGTCCTAGTAATATTGATGGGTACTCCGTACAATAGGGGATCTCAACAGAGTCTTTCAAGTCGAGATGCTTGCCATTTACGGGTATGCGGGAAAGCTACTCGGCTATGAGATTATCTCGATCTATCAAGCGGCAATCTATGCACTGTAAGCTTGGCTATGTCTTCTAGACTTGTCAGGGTTACCAAGGAGATACTTAACAGGGTAACCGATGGAACCAGGCCTGGATATATCCCTAACCCATGAGTAAATACACTAGTATCTTCCTGTGGAAGTTCATGCAATTGAGAGATAGAAGGATATAGCCATCATGTCCGATAGTTGAATAGCTTTCAAAGCGCTGAGCTCAAACATCATTAGCTCAAAGATGGTTCTCAACTGTAGAAATAAGTTATATACTTTGGAAGCATAGAACAGGGAGCTGATATTCATCTGATAAGACCGGAATCCTTCTGTGGTATAGGCAAGCACACTATAATGAGAATCCTTAAAACAGAAGAAACAGAATTCAGTACAAAGTACTGGAGCTTTTTTCTTGGACACATCTCAAAGCCTCCTAGAAAAAGAAAGTCATAAGAAAAGACATTTTGCAAAGCTATCCTTCTTCGCAGCAGCAAACCCTTCGGAATCTACATACAATTTTGCCACTGTAGCCATGAAAAACCTTAGCTTCCCTAAGAGACCTGAAACTCAACGGTGTACTGTAATAGTAATGTGAAAGAGAATACAATACTCAAGTACGCAGTATACCTGACACCCCTTAACAATCTAATCTGAATCTGAATCTGCCTGCTTCGCTGAATGTGAATGGTGAAACGCTGGAGTAATTAATATATAGGGAAATCAGTCATCTCAGTTTTCTGAGGGAAAAGTTCTCATTAGTTTGTTATTATAATAATGAAACTATTATCAAGAAATCTCAAACGCTATGATTGTATGATACTCATACGAAGATTTCCTTGTAGGGTTTGAGTTTAAGTTTTAAGGATGTTTTCAAATGATCCAGGAAAATCATCAAAAGATGAAGAAACTGGATTACCTGCCAGGTTCCTATATACTTCCCGATTCAAAGAAAAATGAGAAAATAGCTCGCGTTCATTCATATGGTGCCTACATAAATAAACTGTAATATGTACTCCTATGTATCTGAACTACCTATATTGAATTTTTTCAGTTGTGTCGGTTTCGGTGGGTATATGGACTTTAGTGGCAATTTCCCTGGAGCGCTATTTCGCCATTTGCAGACCGTTGAAATCTCGCCGTTGGCAGACGCAGTTCCATGCATACAAAATGATTGCTGTGGTGTGGATCGCAAGCTTATTCTGGAGTGCCCCAGTTCTGGCAGTTTCATCGCTGAAAGCTATGAAGGGCAGAGGTAAGCGTTATTATTCTACAGTTATGATGCCTTAGCAAGTGGCACACAATAGTTATGATCAAATCATGCATGAACATACTGAAATCATTTGATTTATACTATGACTATGCCAGAAAAATGTAACGTGTTGAATATATCATTGGAGAGGTGAATTGATTGATTTAAAAGTAGGATACAATTATTAAAACTCGATGCGCGGCATAAGGATGTTGTGAACCGAAAGAAATACGTAATCAATTGAATGAGGAAAAAGCTGACTAATAATCATTTGAGAAGTCAATACTAACCCACCCACATGGTTTTTGAATTGTTTTGAAAAATCTGAAATATTTAATTTTCTATAAGCTATGGATGATTATTTTGTCAACATTTCCAAAGGACGGATGCTCAAACTGTTCAATCATAGATTCGACATTGCGATCTTTCGAATTCGTCATCAGATAAATCTTCTCTAAAGTGTGCAATCTTCGGATTTTAATTAGGTTTGATAGGTCAAAACTATTATTCGACACTCTGCCAATTAAAAGAGATATTGAACGTTGAAATCAAATGAAACAAATGATAGTTCAGTGCAAAAACAGATTTTATTCAAGGTAAAGAAACAACTTCAGCATAATTTCGAAGGAGAAGCTCAATCAGGTCACCATTCTGATTAAGATATAAATTAATTCTGTCGAAGTAGTTAACCGTCTATACACGGTGAAATGTCTCCTGCATTTTTGCAGTAAGTCATCAAAAGCAACACCCTCCAAGGATTCCAACAAAAAAATTCATGACCATGGGTGTCAGCTCTGGTCACTTTGGTGGCCATCTGACAGGTCCAGAATTTGCTATAATTCTTCTATTAAATTCATCTTTTGGAGAGTTTCTCACAATTATACAGCCACTCCGGCATGCTGAAACCACAAACCTTGATATTCAACCAATATTAGGAAAATTTACTTCATTGTGGCCATTAATATGTTCCTCATAAAAATTTCGATTTTTCAAGAATTCTGGCCTGGACATTTACGCATTTACACAAATTTGATTATGAACTTCTTCATTTGGGCGATGATTTTCAATGGACGAAGCTCGTGTATTCTTGTAATTGAAGAGTCCGCAATTCATGAATTTACTTTCATGGATCCAAATAATTTTCTTTGAAAAATTAGAATCATTATTTGAGTGGTCTGTCAACCAATTACACCACTCTGCTCACCTTCCGTTGCAACAAGAATGTAAAAGTTGCGATGTATTGATTGTGAAGGTTTATTTTTTCTTAATACGGTCCTAATTTGGAGATATGAAAATTCTAGTTCTGCCATAATATAGTCCAGTCTTTTGTCAAAAAATGACAATTTATGGGAATGTTGCTAATTAGAAGTCCATGAGTCAAGAGGGGCCCATTTCCAGTTTTTGGTAATATAAAAATTTAATTTCCTATTACAGATTTTGCTTCAGGAACTTTTTTTTCTGCTAAAGGGTAGCTATTAATATTTACTTTCGAACCAATCTTTTTTTCGCGCAAAAATCCAACATCTTGGAAAAATGGTATATTAACGATTGCAGCACCAAATGTAAATTGAAGAGTTTGATGGCTCCTATAACATATTCAAAATCCAACCACTTTGCTTGTAAACTAAAGAAACTAGGCCAGTTGAAAATTTTCTTGCTCAAAAAAAATTCAAAAATTTTTAGGTGAGCAAACTCGTATAACTTCAAATTTTGTATTCGAATAGAGGACCATTTTATTGTATTTAGAGCCCTTTTTTGATGAGCAGAACTTGAGATATTTTCAATTGTATTTTTGGCCCCGTAGCGGGCCTTTTTTGCCCTTTTTGAAAAAATTAAGAAATATTTGGAAAAAGAGGCTTTACTCTATCCGATCCTGAAACGTCGAAAGACAAGAAACAAAAAAAAAGAACGAAAATGATGCAGCCGCGCTCGAATGTCGAGCGTCGGTAATGTAGATTTCCCAAAAAACCTATAAATTTTGAAATTATTTCGGATAAATCTCTTTGAAAACAGGGGAAAAAGAAATACAAAGTCATAATAGAGGATTTAATTATTCATTCATTTATTTTTTTCTTATTATTCCTGAAAATTAAAAAAAAAAATCTTAACAAAAATACACTTCTGTAATTATAAAGATGAAATATATCTGATTCAGGTATCAAAAAAAAAATTATTCAGCGCTCTTGTTTAAAATTGTGATACTTCTTCAGCATCTTTTTATATCACGCAAACAACTATACGCGCTATACATACATAGACTCGAGCTAGGTATCACAAATTCTTATACGCACGCAGTTTATTTTTTCTTAGAGAGCAGATGTTCATGGTCACCATGGAGATCAATAGATCATATTGTACGCATGTAACTTCCACTTTTATTTCATCTCAATCTTTCAAATTATTGTTTTTTATGTGCTATTATTATTATTTGGATTTCAATTTCATTGAAAAAAACGGAAATGGGCCTTTGATCGGGCTACTCTTGTCTTGTAGCCGTTCGATGCGTATTTATTTCCACTACAACTTTGCTCCCAACAGTTTATTCTATGAAATGCGTTGTTTTCGTCTAAAACGCAAAAAACGGCAAAAATTTCCACAAATGGCCATGTTTTGACTTAAAATGATGCAAACATAATGTTAGAGTCGACAGAATTCTCGTTTGCATCAATATGAATAATCTGAGAAATGCAATACCGTCGTACTCCTAGTCATCTATATCGATCCTAAGTTGTTCACATAATTACAAGTGAACCAAAGTTGCTAGAAACGTATTTTCTCGAAACTTGCATAGTTGAAGTCCAAAACCAACATAAGTGACAACCTTTCAGGCACTGATCTTATCGATCACAGCATAACGTAATACTAGGACGAAGTTTTGTTTATATGATTTACGTAGAATGGAAACTGCTTCCCACAATAAAAACATTGACAATTAGGAGGTACAATCTGTGATACAACAATACAAGTGTAATGCTTTTTACTCACTCTAAACTTGTAAACTTCTTAAACTATTTTCGACTGTATTTTTCCACAATCTCATCCAAGACGAACGCTCAAAAGGATATCTATTGCTAAACTTGAGACATCTTGAATTGCTAAATGTTTTCCATTATCAGTCCCTATTGAGTGTATTCCAAGGAGATAAGGATAACTTCATTATTTATGGAACTCGTCTGGGATAAAACTATATAAACGAAATGACTTAATGAGGAGCCAATGTTCTGAAATTGGTCCACAAGGGTAATATATTACCATTAAATACTTGGTCGGTTCTCCTATCACAAAAATTTTGAAGATTATTCAGTATTCTTCTCAATATAAATTCACGATGGTGACGTAATATACCATAATAACATCCAGAAGCCGAAATATGTAGATATGCACTCGCAAAAATATCAGTAGGACTTTTTGGTTGTAGATGTCCGCAGATATTCTTCAGTAAGTAGTGACTGATGGAAGTCAAGATGATACAAGCTACAATTTAAGCACCGCAAACAAAATTCAAAGTTCCATGGAATGTTGATGAATTTAGAAGGCAGGAATTGGAAGAGATTTGAATTAATAAATGATACGCTTTAAGAAGAATTTTACTCAAATTTACACAAAATTTGTAATATTTAACTTAGAATTAATGCTGACAAATTATTTCACCACCATTGTCAAAGTCAGGTGTTATCAGATAAAGCTAAATCTAAAATTATATCATTAGATGTCACAAATCAATCTATATTTGATATAAATTGAGGGATGAGAGTAGACAATGGTCTTGGTTTATTTACAAAATTGTTTTGTTGACAAGTGATGAATTATAGGTATCGATTTGTTCCTTTAGTATTATATTACTATTGTTTTTTGGATGTTATAAAATTTCTATTGATTCTAGAATGTTGAGTTTGATGTCATTTTCCTTGAGTATGTAAAATATCGGAATAAAGAGTGATATTCCAATAAGTGATAGAGTCCTATTTTCATACACTGTTACTTCTCGAATGTTCGTGAAACATTACTCTGGAACTGCTTCGAGTTTCCCCTATGTACAAGGCATTACAATATTTTAGACATGCGGAATTTGATTTGGTATTATTATTAATCTGCAGTTAAATTAGGTTTAGGACGTTTTTTTAGTTTATTTTGAAGTACTTTATTCATTATCTTGAGATCATTTTTTAGCTATATCCATGATCCTGTGTATTTATAAATGGATGTCATCTTTACTTGATGATATATTAACAATCTGTGTATCATATAGTTATATGCTGCTAATTTCTGTCAATGCGGGTGTAAAGAAGTGCAGCTTAGAACATTGAAATTTATATTTCTGACTAGTTTGTTTTGTTTTTGATAATATAAATAATACAATCATATAACATTACTTGGAATAATTCACTTTTATTCATGCTAAATTTAGACTAATTCTTCAGCAACTCTTCAATGATTTTACATCACCTAAATACCTAAGCCATAGATATATGGATAAGACTTCATATCTCAAAGTAAAGAGTAAAATGTTGAAATTTTGTATTCCAATATATGTTCTTTAAGCCATAGGGTTAGGTTAAAGTTTCTTGTGAGTGAGCCGCACATCCATTCTTCCTCCGTACCATGTGAACTATTATGGAATACTTCTAATTATACTGTAAGGTTCAAGGAAGATGAGCGGTGGCAAGAATGTCAAGAATGTAACATCCGGTTCACAATAGCTACGTACTTGTTCATTCCTAGGTAGTGTCTAGCCTCCCGGTACTTGTACTCAAATGAATCCCGGTAGACGTAATGGTCTAACCCTTGTTTCATATACCGAATTTAATGTTAATCCTACATCAGTCGTTCCAGCCGAAGCGGTAACCCGACTCCACATACTTGCTCCCAATAATAGCATAGATTCGAAACTTCAAACGGCGACGTAATGTCAGGTTAGTTTTCATTTATTTTTGGGAATCTTGGTTGATGGGCTATTTGAAACATTGTTTTTGTGATTATCTGATCTTCCTTGCCTTTGTATCCATATGGCATGCACAACCGTTTTTATTGGGATTTGTTTGGGAGGCTAATGTGCCAGTCAATATAGATTTGAAAATAGTTTTTTCAGGCTCATGCGATTTTATGGCTGATTCTTATGCAAAAAGTGGCACTGAAAATGATGGTGGCGCTAAAAAGTGTCTTAAGTTTGTGCTATTGTTTATATCTTCATTTTAATTGCGAAATTATCGAAAAATGGGCATAAATAAGAACTTTCTGAGATAATCGTATGAAATGTTGCATGTTCGAAGATATTGACGGAACACGTCTTTCAAAATCAATAACGACTTATTAGCCTTTTTGAATAAGTTGTTACTAATAAATTAATAATGCGTATAAACAAAATATGTTCTCCGAATTTGTTCATGTTTTCGAGTAAATTAACAGGTTAGAGCAATTGTTTATTAGCATATAGAAACTTCTGGTCTACATAAAAATTGATTTATTTGTGCTCAAATTGTTGGTATTGAGCTCAGTTGAAAAAATAGTATAGCATCTAATAAAGAAAACGAATTTAAATATTCCAAAACTGCATGTACTTCTTCATTAGATGCTACACATTTTCCTTTTTCACAAAAATAATATTAAAATGATAAATTCGATAATAATTAATAACATAAGTTTGAAGCAATAGCATTTTTTCAAGAAATTCATTCAATCATAATTTTTTCTCAACTTATCTCAACAACAAACTGACCTTGGATGTTTCACGACTTATTAATGAATAAGACTCCATAGAGTTCTTTTCCACACAATCAATCATCAAAAATTACATTAGTATCGTTTGTTCCTATAACATATGTGATGAAAAACGAAGTAAAAGTGTTTCATTTTACTATATCAATATCATGAATTATCGCAAAGTAACGGCTTCCACCATCGAACTTTTCATTAAAAAGATAACTTTCATTGAACAAATTCGAGAATTCAATACAAAAATTTAACGACTTATACTAAACTGAGCTTCTTTACGTGAACCAGCATGTGGACGAGATTTATCATCAGCTGCTCCTCGATGAGTCTGGATGAGAATCATAGCTCAGTTGAAAAAAACTGACAAGACTATATAATACGTGGAATTCTTCTATATGAGATGAAAAAAAATTAAGAAAACAGCGTGGGCATTGCATACTATATTACATCTTGTATAATCTGCAAATACTCGTAACGTGTAAATTCCACCTTATGGCTTGGAAATGGCCGATGTAGGACAATTGGTTAACTCCTGTGACGTCAGCTATGCTAGACCGTATATTTGGTATATTCTAAGAGTCATGATCTGTAGATTCTAAAAGACATGGACCGTACCGATATTCTAAGGGTCTCGGTTGTTCGGTGTCGGTTACCGCTTTACTTCGAGGGTGTTCCGTGAGTGCCGGAAATGCGGAAAAGGACTTTTCTATTCTGTTCGTTGGATTTTAGGTTATTCAACAGGAAGGAGATACTAAGCGTGGGTTGGAACCAATTATGGGAATATTTCTTCCGTTGAAATTATAACAATCAATTGTCAATTTGGATTGGAATCATTGTGATTGATAGGATAATTGATTACCTTACGGGATTTGAACCTAGTTTCGACGACTCTGTTTGAGAACGATAGAAAAGTTGTCTTTTGGAAAGAAAAAAAAACCTATCGCGATAGAGGTGAATGTCTTTGTAATTACATTTGTTTTATTCGCTGAATTCAGGAACTGATTGACCTTCATAGGTGAAATCTGTTAAAACATAGGCTAGTCCTAATTTGCTAGCATTTGTTATGTATTTTGTTCATGTCGGTCTGCTAACGACAACAGAACATAAGTTTGAACATATCATGTGTTCAGAGTTTTAGTTTTACTTCGAGTTCCAGTTTTACTTCAAGTTCTACTTGTAGTTCTTTTCTCCTTTTGTGTACGTTGTGGAAAATTCAGCAAGAAAGCGTTGAGGGATTTGGCTTGCATCTACTGTGGAAAGATCACTAGGAGTCGCTGTTTATCTGTGCTATACAATCGTGGAACGGTATCATAAAATGGTATCATGAGTGTGACAAGGACCCCACGCAAGTAGAAGTAATATTAACTCTCATCAGGTCAGATTATCGATTGTGTTTTGTATAACAATTTTTAGTAATATTAACTCTCACCAGGTAAGATTATCGAATCGAGTTGGTGTAACAATTTTAAAAAATACTGAGGATTATATATTATGTCAATTCAATCTACTGTTCACTTGTGTTAGATGATTTAAAGTAACTAATTCCATCCATGTATTTGTATCACTCGCTTCATACCTCATTAGTATAAGATCTGTTAAAAATCGTATCAGTATTAGTGTGTCAAGTAAATTGCAATCATTCTGGGTACAAGTCTTTTATGTTCCTCCATTCAGGGTAATTTTAACCTGAGGTATTGAGTATTTGCATCCCCTAATTATAGACGAATTCATTGGTTGGTTAAAATACTCTGGCGCCCAAATTTTTAATACCTAAAATATAACCTACGACCATTTCCACTGAAGCTGTCGGCAACCAAGCGATAAGATAGAGCTTATTAGTTTATCCTTAGGAGAGTAATTGCCCAACGTCTAGGGTTGGTTACAAATTGACATCACAACGTTTTGTGCGGTTACATATTTATGCAAATTGTCCATACCTAGAGATATGATTGAGAATCTATTGACATATTTTGTTAATCTAGTACGACTTTACTCTTAACATTGAACCAAATTTTGTTCAAAAAAATCAAAATGACAGATTTATGGCTACAAACACCTCCGGTACTGTATCTTGGATTCAGCATATCGGATCGAATATAAAGTGAACAAACAAAGTATACGTACCTACACTATACAGGTGTGATATCTGAACTCAATACCAACAATTGGAGCCCAATAAGATCGATTTTTATTGGAAATGGGATCCTCTATATGCTATTGAACAATTGATCTAACTTGCTTATTTTTTTATAAACACCATTAATTCATTAAGAATGTATATAAAACTGCAAGCGAGTCAGTAATTGGTCCTAAACGATGTACTTTGATAATATCTACCAACATCCAAAATATCATTCGATTTCTCAAATAGTTTTTGTTCTATACGCAATTTCTGATAATTTCGCAACCATAACGGAAATAAAAAAACAGCACAAGCTTTAGACAATTTTTAACTACGCCATCATTTAAAGCGTAACTTTTCGCATAAGAATCGACCATAAATTGCGTTAGCCTGGAAAAAACTATTTTCGGCGGATATTACCTTATATTGGCGGAGTTACATCTTTATGGTGCGACGTCATTACAATTATTGTGCTGTACAACTACACTTCTGAAAGCGCCACACCGCTGACGAAAGAAAACCAATAGTATTGGCATGGAATCCCCATAACGTATTCAGAATAGTTTGGTTCCACGATTGAAATACATTATAATTGAAATTGAAGATATTGATAACTACTTTGTCTGAGATTCTTCATATAATAATTTATAAGTATTATAATATTAATTATACCCTTACCTCGACGTTCATCACTTTGTACAACTTTGCTCTAATTCCAACAGTTCCTGCACTCAACTCACATGTATTAAACTCTACTAGATTATTAGATCCTCATTTCGAAATCATTGCCAGATCTCTATTAATTGCGTCAGCCTGTCTCTGTCTCGCATCTCTTCCTTCATTGGATGGTATAGGGGCTCTAGATGAGAAAGCGGTATGGAGCGAATCATTATCTGCAAAGATGTGGAGACAGGTGGTCACTTACACCAGATCGTTGATTTGGTAAGTTGGTGTCAAGACAGATCCCTGTGGAACCCCAGCGTTGATAGCCATTGCATCGGAGGATACTCCGTCATCCACCACATGGAGTGATCTATCTGAGTGAAAACTCGATAGTACTCGACAAAGTTGGACACATTCAATGACATAGATTCCCCATGTTTTTCAATAGATTCCTACCATACATGTTTTACGTAGGCAAGCAGGTCTCCTGGCGGAAGCCATATAACCGGTCGTTCACGATTTTAGAACTCTCTAGGTATTGGATGTTGTTCCTTTTCTTCATCACTTCCGAGATCACAGATAATGGTGCAATGGATCTATAATTATTAGGAAGTGTCTTCTTTCCTTTTTATGGAATTGGTTGGACTCAAGCTGTCTTCCAGTTCGAAGGAAACACACCAAGTTCGTATGGAAGGGTAAGCAGCCTGCAGAAAACTGGTGTTAATTCAGGCGCATATAACTTGAGAATGACAGGTGAAATTCCTTCTGGACCCATAGACTTTTTGCTATTGAGATGAAGCAGAATGCGCCTAATTGTGCGCACACAAAATACGATTTCAGGCATATGGCTACCGATGGCAGCAATATTAGGAGGGTCCTTCCCTTATAAAATTTGCTGCAAACTTTCCAGCAAAAAAGTTGGCTTTTGTTGGAGTGTAGTAGCCAGTGTGCCATAATCTTTGGTTGAGAGAGGGAATGAACTAGAAGTGAAATTTATACAATTTGCTTTGGCGGAAGTTCAAAACTAACGGGAGCTACTTGGACATTCGATAAGTTTCAATCTTATTTTGGCATTATCTTTCGAGGCGTTTGTTGTTTCATTGCAAATATTTCTGGTTTCAACATATTTTGTTCTGGTTTCCATACATGAGTTAATGCGCCAATGATGATATGCTGTTTATTTTGAAGCGAGGGACAGTCCTAGAACAGATTTCATTGAACTATCGTTCACCAGATGACGGTGATTTGTTGGTAGGGGTATGCAAGTTTCCATTCCTAGCCTGTAATTATCCGACATGTCTGTGGCACATTGCGTTGGGTCATCAGATTCAAAACATACGATTCTCCAAGGGAACTTGGAGAATAACGTGCGAACTTGTATTACTAAACTGTGCGTGGAGGTGTTACATTGGTTCGTGGAGTGATATAAGGACAGATCGTAGAGATGAGTGAATGGTCAATGTCTCCCAATGGTGCACGGAGCTTTACTTCATAGGCATCAGGATTGCTAGTGAGGTATAAGTTAAGCGTATTGGCGCAATGATAGTATGCTGTCTCATCTCCCTCAAAGCCCGAATGTCTCGAAGGTCCAGATCTTAGTAATTGAGACAGATAATTCAGACCTCGAACTGCAATCATCTGTGTAGCAAATTATGTTGATTTTATTCCAAATCCATTCATCTCTTTCTGGGATTATTATTTTGAAGGGGAAATTGACGATGGTCGTCATAAGGTGAATAAAATAACAGAATGAATACTTTCGAGGATACGAAATCAAATAGAAAACACTTCGGAATATAAAATCGTGGTAGTATTTCGTGTTTGTGATTCACTAAAATTCAGTTTTACTTTTATGTGAAAGTTCCGGTTGATAATTCAACTTGAAAGAATCGTGTTCTCGTAAAACGTTTCCGCGAATAGAATTCAACTTCAGCGTAACGTAACATAAAGGAATCTTCGTGACATAATGTCTATTAGAATAACGAAAAAGGCACATTGCATTCGTATACAAATGGTTTAACTTATCGCCTCCGTTTTTGTAGCTATTCGAATAAAAGAGCATATTTCCAAACGCCGCGCCGGTACTTTTCCTCGCCGCTTCAAATGCTAAATTGGATTCATTCGACTAACTTTTCAATGCCGGCTCCCAATTGATGGGGCGCGATGTAATGATGTATCAAATTGTGTGTCGGTTGTGTTACAATTTCTGCGATTCAAGCAATTACCACAGATTGCTTGAAATGTTGATTAGTCTTGACTAGTTGATTAAATTGTAATAAAGGAGAAATCGGAGGTTGCTGAACTTTGTAACGATAAATGTGTTAACGACCTTATTGTGTGTGTGAAATATAATGTTATGCCAACGGAAAATTGGTTGTTTATCTAGAATCTAGATTGTCTTATCTCTACAGAATAGTGGTTTATCATGCATGTGGCATATACATTGCTCCCAACCTAAATAACTTCCAATCTAGAATGAATATCACATAATAAAATTTCCGAACATGCTAGAAGCTGTTAGGTGTTAATAATTTATTGAGCATCTAGACTTATATTAACATGGAAAGAGATGGGACTACCATTTACGTGATATAACAATAGTTGACTCATTATTGTACAACAGACGGTAAAATAAAAAAATTGCGATTCCAAATATTCTTTCCTGAAACCTTTTGCAATGCCTTAAATTTGCCCTACTAGTCCAGGAAAGTTAGACGAAAATCGATTAGATTTTGAAAGTTTTTTCAAGTTTGGTTTTTTTTGTAAAAATGGGTAGTATTTGGTACCTGGAAACATATGGGATCACCCCGCCAACCTGGATCTTTCTGCTTCATATATATCTAAATATGTATATACAATTTTTTGTAGGTCTAAATGAAATATCTCGAAAAAATATGCATTTTTCCAAAAAGAGTTTTGGATAAAAGTTGTGTAAAATGACATTTTCCACAAAGAATCAAGTATAAATCTTTTTGATTTTCCGCGTTGTTTTCTTGTAAAATGCGGAAAACTCTATATATGTATATATTCTGGATAATCGAATATCATATAAAATCACGCGTCATCCTTAACAAAATGAAATATTCCCAAAAGTATACTTTTATTTGAAAAAAGTTCGAAATAAATGTTTTGTACAATTATATTTCTCACTGAAAATGTCCAAGAATTTTTTATTATCTCCTAGATTTTCTCGGATAATTGGAAAAACCGTTTTACGTTTTTGAAGATATTCATGTTAAAATGAAATAAATGGTTTAATTTTTGATGCAAAATACTAATTTCACGTCAGATATATTACATTTAATAACAAATTGAAATAAAGAGAATGAAAAACTGGAAAATCTCGAGAAATTGTGTGCTTTTCTTGAGTTTAATTTTTTAAGAGGGTCATACGTATCTCTTTATAGGTTTGCGAGGATGATCAAATTAAACCTGACCTCAAATATAGTAGCAGAACAAAATGAAATAAAAGAAGTGAAAAACGGAAAATTTTGAAATTTTTCAAAACATAAATCTGTATCTATTGGAATTGGTTTAATACCTATAAAACATATGAATGACGTCATCGAACATGCATCACCATATTATTTCTAAGACGTTTCAAATATATATAAATACATATATTTGTGTAGGTATCAAATCTCCTGTACCAAAAATAAGTATACTTTTCGAAATATTTCATTTTGTTATGTATGACGCGTGATTTCATATAATATTCGATTATCCAGAATATATATTCATATGGGTTTTTCTCATTTCACAAGAAAGCAAATCAAAACATTTTATACCTGATTTTTTCTCCAGTGGCGTAGAAGTTGGGGAGAAAAACACCCACTACCCCTTCAAAATCTTCACCAATTATGAATAAAAAAAATAAATTTTCTATCACACAGAACATAGCTTACCATGAGTAATGCTTGCAAAAGCTGTTTCCTGTACGATGAACGGTTCCAGAGATATTCGCAAAAAACGAAATTTTTTTTTCAATTTCAACACCCTGTGTCTCAAAAACTAAGCGTCTGTGCATATATGTTAATAGGAACTTTTTTCCTCAAAATCAAATTTTCTATCGACTGTTGAAGTTCTGCTACTGAAACCTGGGACACCCTGTATAACTATACAGGGTGTCCTCGAACTGCGTGGCTAAAATAAAACCGAAGATTCTTTGATTTGAAAAAAATTTGATGAGCCTTTTTACTTTTGCCTCAAGTGTCTTGTTTAGCCGGTAGAGGGCTTCAAAGTTGCAAAAATTATTTTGTTTTTTCGGTATAACTTGAGAACGTGATGGAGGACTTTTACAATATTTGGCGAGTGAGTTACTGTCAATAATAGTCGTTTTTGAAAGTGGAGCACAGAGCCTTAGAGACCATAGAAATGGCTCAAACTTGAGGATGTAACGGGAAAAGTGTCCAGAACTTTTTTGCGGTCAATGTAATTCACCCAATATTTTTTGTGTAGATAGCCTATCTAATTCGAAAACTTTTTTTACTCTTAGAAAATTTCGATAAAATTAACGGATTAGCTTGAAAAAACTAATTTTCGAGTCTCTGCAATTTTGGCTTACTAATTTTACTTGATTAAAATACCTTAGTTGCCTCTGCTTTTCTAATGTCATTTTGGCATTTGGAGAATTTACTCTCAAAACTGTCAGGTTTTACTTTGCTTTCCGTACAAATTTTATGAAATTATGGCTCAAAATTTCACTAGCACTGAAATGGTTAATATCTCGGTAAAACACGAATAACAAAAACAATAGAAATGGGAAAACGATGTGATTATTTAGGAAAAACAAATGCTAAATTAAAAGGAACAACAAAACTTTTTGGGAAATCGCTAAGGCATCAATTGTTCGAAATGTTGCCCATTTTCCTGAATACACAAATTAATTCGTTTCAAGAAATTGAATTGAACTCTGGCTAGTACTCCAGGATCATTCTTCAATAAATCCGCTTCATGATCAATTCGTTGCAACAATTTCTCCCGTGGGTTTACTGGAGCTTCATAAACTTTCGCCCCATAGAAAGAAGTCGCAGGGCGTCAAATCAGGGGAGCGGGCCTGCCAGTTCACTGGTGCATCGTGTCCTCTACCTATCCAGCGATCTGGATATTCCGCATTCAAATGTCGCCTCACAGCTAATGTGAATTGAGGAGGTGCACATCATGCATAAACCAAAGGTCACGACGAATGTTTAAGGGCAAGTCACCCAACAGTTCAGGTAGCATTTGTTCCAAAAAGTTCAAGTAGTTCTCCCCGTTCAATTGATCGGGTATAACGGTAGGACCAATAATAAAGTTATCCACAATTCCAACCCAAACATTGATTTTAGTTTGATTCTGAAAATGAGTAACTTCCGTTTCATGAGGATTTTCATCAGCATAGAAATGTTCATTATGGAGGTTGAAAAGACCACATCTCGTGAAAGTAGCTTCGTCCGTGAACAGAATTCTTCTACAAAAATGCAGCTTTGAAGCCCTCTACCAGCTAAACAAGACACTTGAGGCAAAAGTAAAAAGGCTCATCAAATTTTTTTCGAATCAAAGAATCTTCGGTTTTATTTTGGCCACGCAGTTCGAGGACATCCTGTATATATACGGGGTTGCGGAGTGGTCCCATATGTTTCCGGGTACCAAACACTACCCATTTTTACAAAAAAACCCAAACTTGGGAAACTTCTATGAATATTTCCTTATTTTTCTGAACTATAAATAACAGAAAGCATTCAGTGACAAATGGGGCTCGCAGCTCCTTTCCCCTAATGGACAACAAATAAATAATTTAATAAACAAATTGAATAACTCGGAAACTATTGATCCTTTTTTGACCAAAATACCGGTCATTGGGTTCAATTTTTGTATAACAAATTGAGTAACATGATGTGTGTGATTTTTTGTCAAAAATCACACCCTGGATGTGTTTGAGGTTTCTGATTATGAATTTAATGTAAAAAAATGCATATCATAGATGGAACTCGCGTAGAAGCACTAGTTTCAAAAAGCTATATATTCAACAAAAAAAATGACATTATGACATCAATATTTGTCTTATGAAAAATTAGTTAAGACATAATAAATATGCTGCAATAGAAATATAACTCATAGTACATTGTCATCAGAAACGGGTTTCCTTAGAAACATACGTTTCGAAGGCCGTTTCGAAAATCGATCAAGTTAAGAATTCGATTTTTCATTTTCAAGATTTCCTGGTGGTATATATACAGTGCAGAAGATCTCTATCCTTTTTTTACTAGTTAGGATAGAAGGTACGGCACGTTAATTGTGCTGTTTTCTAGACAAAATGACATCAAAAATATATGAAATTGATTGTTTCATTCTACCATTTTTCAAAACCTGTTTCTTTCACGTATGAGCTTTCACTGTATCCTTTGTCAATGTCTGATGAATTTGGACTACGAAAAAATGGAAAATCAGATTTATCTTCAGAAAAAAATAGAGGATCAAAAAAATTCATTTCTGTAGAGTATTATTTTCACACAAACACTAAACTGAATGTGGCGGAAGATACATTTCTTTCAGATACATACAATAAAAATAGGTTCCTGAATTCGTTGATTACAGGTTTGAATGATCCAAATATTAAGACTATACAATGCACCGGTGATGCTGACAGAACAATTGCGGCAACAGCAGTTAGTAACAATACCTTTCAGAAAAATTTGATTGTTATTTCTGAAGATGTAGACGTGTTCATAATTCTTACCACTCTCACAAGCGAAGAGGACGACTTATTTTTTCAAACCCATAAGTAGCAGTGGAACTGAGGATCAAAAAGTTTTTTCAACCAGAAGATTATACGAACAATATCATAATTAGACAGCTCTCCTCTTTTATACATGCCTTTACTGACTGTGATACCACCCCAGATTTCTTCAGTAAAGGGAAGAAGGTTTTCTTTGAGATGATTAATAAGAACGATAGAGTAGGCCAACAATTACCTGAAGTTGCTGAGATATTTGAAACACAAGTAGAAAACGTTGATGAGCATTTGGATGCAGGACTCCAATACTTATTCCAAATGTATAATCATAAACGGACTGAAGAAGAGGAATAACTATCTCGTCCAGACCAACTGTGAACCAGACGCTAGTTATTCTTGCATCACTCCCTCCTGTAGTAGACAGTTTCAAGAAGCACCTAAAAGGAACGTACTACCAAGTTCAATCGTGGATCAGATATTTACCTGGAGTAGCACCACATCTATTGAAACCCGAGGATTCTTCTATGCGAGCGTCATCTATGATATGCATTTTTTTACAAGAAATTCATAATCAGCAACCTCAAAAACCCACAGGGTGTGATTTTTGACAAAAAATCACAATTATTTATCAAGTTATTCAATTTGTTATACAACAATTGCGTCCAGTGAGCGGTATTTCCGGTTTTTCAGGAGTGCCATCTATAATTTGTTGTTTATGACTTCTTATTCGTAATCAGCGACCTAAAAGACCTTCCAGTTGTGATTTTGATCGAAAAGGCACCGATAGTTTTCAAGATATTCAATTTGTTTATTAAGTTCTTCATTTATTGTTCATTAGAGGGAAGGGGGTGCGAGCACTATTTCTCACTGGATGCTTCCTTTTATATAGGGCAAACCTAAGTATTGCAAAAGGTTTGAGGAAAACATATTTGGTATCTCAATTTTTACTGGGTTTGTACAATAATGAATCGACTACAATTATTTGTAAGTTAAATAGTCGCTACTTTTACTTCCCTCACTATACGTAGTAGAGGAGTGGACATAAGATGACGAAGTAGACAAGTAGACGAATCGACAAATTTAAGAAAGAATCAATATATTTGGCAAGAGGTTTTGAGTTATGTATGTACGCCACTGAATGTCTATAACAAGCTGCTTTTACAAGGTGCATTTTCGTGTTCACCATGGTTATCTGCTTACATGCTCGGTTCCTGCAATAGTTGTGGTTGAAAAAATAGTGTGATTTTCTTCTTCGATGAAATAAATATATAAAGTTTTGTTTGCATAGGTAAATACACTATTTCCTGCACAGCTAAACTGCTTATTTCAATACATCGTAAGGCATTTGGTCTAACCGTAGATTAGTTTGAGAGAGTTATACAGGTTGTTTCTAATGTACGTTTAAAACATTTTGAAGCGTGTTGTTGACGTCAAAATAAGAAGAAAAGTTCCTATAAACAAATGTCCGCAAAATATTCGTTTCTGAGATACAGGGTATCAAATTTGAAGACTTATTCTTATTTTTTTTTAATACATTTCAGATAATTGTGATATTAGAGTGAAAATACTTTCAGATAGCAAACTTCACTCGAATATCACAGTTATTCATAAATTTCTTGTCAACCTAAAACCAAAAGGAATCACCTATGGTGCCTAGCGATTTGAATTTGTGGTGTTTCAGTTAATTTTTCAATAAGTTCTTTACAAAAGAAGTATTTGCTATGGTGAATTATTCGTTTGAGGAATTTGCATTTTATTCATGAAAAAGCGAATGGAAATTCGTACGAAGCAAGGCGTCTGTCTCTATGAATATGCATTTCCTGACCGTCATATACCTTGTGCAAACATATAAACGTTTGAGAGAACAGGAAAACCAACAGGTAATTTTGTTGATTGTGGGGCGCCAAGAACTGCTCGAACAGTGGTAAATGAGGAAAATGTTTTGAGAGCGGTTAACAAAATCCAGAAAGTACAAAGCGTCTAGCAAACGAATTGGGGAATGTTAACCACTTTGATGTATGGGGAATACTCCACGGTCAGCAGCTCTGCCCTTACTATTCACAGTGAGTACAAACCCTCCCGGAAGCAGACTTTCCAGCCCGATGTCAATGGTTAGGACAAAGAAATGCAGAATATCGGAAATTTAGTTCATTTATTTGTTCACGGACGAAGCTTCGTTTACCAGAAATGAAATTTTGAATTTTCACAATGAACATTACTGGGCGGATGAAAATCCACAGCTTATTCTTCAAACGCGACACCTGCAGCAGTTCTCAATCAATGAATGGGCAGGAGTAATTCAAAATTATTTGGTTGGACCCTTTAGTCTACCCAAAAGATTAGACAGTCGAACATACTTGAATTTTTTACAGGAGAATCAAGCCAACTCTCCTAATATTAGGCAACATTTATGGTTTATCCACGACGGAGTGCCTGCTCATTTCAGTCGCAATGTAAGAGATTATTTAAAAGTTACATTCCTAGGGAATTACATTGGTAGGGGCGGGCCTATTTCTTGGTCACTCGAATCCCCTGACTTAAATTCCCGCGATTTCTACCTCTGGGGCATCTGAAGCAACTGGTGTAATTCACTCCCATAGCGAATGAAACATTAGTGGAACGCGATATCAATACTCGTGAAAGAATACGCCAAAAACCTCAAACATTCCGAAGAGTCAGAAAAAATTTGCGAAGGCAATTTAGAGCATGTATTGAAGCACAGGGAAGTCATTTCCAGCATATTATTTAATGCAAAATCAAAATGTAATACACAGTTTCCTGAAAAACTAGTATAAATAAAATACAAATCAGAATAATTCATTATGAGAATGGCTTATTTTTGTACTGATTAATAAAATAATTTTTATTGCTAAAACGATGCGTCAGAATGAAAAACTCCTGTAGGAACTTCTTAAGCAAAAGAAAGCGAGAATAAATTTTGCTAAAACCAGTGGCGTACAATCTTTTCCGCTAAACATAGAGACTTGCCGGCACGAATGCCCCTGATGTGAGTGCCCTAGAAAACAATGTTGTATGTGTAAATGTGACATTTAATGATAAATTTGCGTTCATATGATCTTATGATATTTTTAGATGTAGAATTTGTTCCCTTAAAATCATTTTGTGAAAATTCCATAACATCCATAATTTAATCCGATGTAGAACTCGATTGAGTAAATTTTCTGTGCCTTATTTCTACAATGGATTCGAGGGGGAATTGTGATATCAGACAAACAGGGTGAGTGCATTTTGATTGCCAAGGAACAACTGTTGTGATGACTTCAACCTCTGAATCGGCGATATAATATAATGTGGCTATTTAACCTTCAGATCACGCTTCGTCCGCCAATGTTTATTTTGTTAATATATGTTCTTGCAAGCCATAGAGTGAACAATTGTAATTCCGCTTATCGGAGATCACTTAGGGAATATAACAGAATATCAGGTCGTTACGCATTGGCGGAACTTCAATTTTTTGCCCCCCCCGCAAAATATTACTCGAGCCCCTACTACAAAAGAAACACAAATTTTTATTGATATTTTTATTAAAAAATAACAAAAAGGAACAAAATTGCATTATTAACAATTAAAAATTAACAGAAGAAAATATATTTAAAATTTAAAATCCGTCCTCCTGGATTTCAAATTCGCAAAATCTCTAATCACATCTTTTATTTCCATATTTGAATTAAAAAATAAAGCTGAAAATATAACTTACCTACTTTCACAGTTCACACTTAATATTTATTTAATATTTTTAACGAATTCGAGTTGAATGCATATTTCAAAGCTACCCACACATTCACAAGATATAGGTATCTTAAAATTAACAAACTTAGAAGCTAATAGAAAAGTAGAAGAGGGTGCAGTTTACAAATTGGTAGGTTTTTATTGGTGACATGAAGGAAGTGGTGGAAAACATGCTATTACTGAGGAATGGTAAGAAGAAAGGTTCAAATACATCAAATGGAAAAACTCGAAATGTCGATGCGCCAAGAAATGGTCATAAATAACATCTGGAAAGGTATCATAAATGATAAATATTTGGGTTTGTATAGTTCTGAAAACATGAAACAAGTGAACGTACCTACCGGAGGGGACGAGACGGTGACGAGACGGTTGTAAAATTGGGAAGTACATACATATTAAATAATATAGAATAATATATAGTGGCGTTAATTAGCGACGTAACACTGTCACTGATCAACCTACCCAAACAATTTTCGACAAGTGCTCTGAAGAGTGTCAGAGAGGGGCCTTTTTCTTTGTTTTCAGGCAGTCGAGTCAGTGCGTCAAAACAAAGTAATGACAAACAGATGTGGGAGGTTGCAATGCTTGCTAAGGGTTTTAAAATGTTTTGTATTAGAATTCTTTGTTTTTTTTGCGCTTGCTGGTAAAGTCGGTTATCAGTTTCGAGAATGTTTCACTCTTTTCATGATGCATTTGGGCCCCTACAGCTCTGGGCCCCCCCCTCGTTGCGGGGTCCCGCGGATTGTAGTTCCGCCACTGTCGTTACGCTTACCCCAGGTTACCAGAAAGAGAGGAATCCTTCTTATTCTGAATATTATCTATCAATCATCGGCATGGTCGAGCGTGAAATCGATCACTGTTAGGAGCTTGTGATAATTAGCTTTTCTCTCTTGAGAGAACCTGAGCAGGAACTCGCTAACTGGCGGAAGGGGTAAAAATAGCGTCATTAATAACAGTTTTCCAGGTTCCCACTTGGGGTAAACCTGAATTAGACCAGTCTTTAAATTCATATGTATCATTCCCGTAACCAAATTTTGGACTAATTTCATAATCGATTGTTGTGATGTGCTAAATTTTGATAACTTTCAATCAATATGTATGTATCATTTAATTTGATCAACCAGTTTAACTGGTGATTCCTAATGACCTCTCATCGAATATGACCTTCAGAATTTACGCTGGAATAGATATGGAGATGTAATTGTACGAGGCGATTCCTTGGAAGGAATCAAGGCATCCTAGTCAAAAACAGGTTCTAGGTGGGCTGAATTATACACCTAGTGGTGGCAGCTTAAAAGAACCTCAGGGGCACCCGGATCAACTAAGGTCTCTGATACTCGAGCAGGTTTCAACAAACAATTCTCAATTTATGAAACACGTCGATGAGATATTAACGCTACCTGAAACAATACCCAGCCGACTGTTATAAGTAGTGGATCAGCGGTAATATAGGCTTTCAAACCTATTCACTTGCGTGAAACAAAATCTGGAGTAAGTTCAAATTTATAAAATATACGCTCCCTCAGACCATAGAGCTAACTCAAGGCACAGAAGGTCGGAAATCACCAAGCTATAGACCGTGTGGTTTATAGAATAGATGGTGTGTATTTACAGGTTGCTCCTAAGATGTGTTATCGTACGTCACTCACACATCACGTGATCATCTACGAGGAGGTATCGTGGCGTCTGTATGAACTTCTATGGTGGTAGTTGTATGGTGAAGATATTCAGTGCTAGGTCATTCTTCATCCCAAAAAGTTGAGAATACTCATAATAACTTCCTTCCAAAAATTTTGATCTGTGAATTAAGTAAATTGCGAAAATAATCACATTGCTAGCACCATAAAGTGATACAAAATAAGGATATACTTTGAAAACCTGAAAGAATTAATCTTCTGATTCCACAAAGTTATCTTGTTAATTGTGATGAGATTATGGTGAATACGTAACAAATCAAATTTATTGTGTTTGACAATTAGGATTGAACATTCTCATCATTTCGAGGAAAATTTGATATGTAGTTCCACTTACGTAATTTCAATATTTAGAGTATCAAATGCCAATGTTAACTCGTGTATGAGAATGAATTGAGGAATCAAATAATTATCATTTCACAAATTTGATGAATCCAAAATAGCTTTATAGATAATGTACCTAATAGTATTTCAGGTAGGTTATAACAATTAAATCAAACAATGATAAACGATGATACGTTCTATGACAATGATATCTATAGTGATATGTTAACATTAGTCTCCGTATGATTAATCTAATTAGCCATATGAATTATGCACCTGCGGCTCGATATGTATACATTCCGATATCAAATTGCTTTGGCGATTCGCTGTGACTACATGAACAATCACAGGGTTTGCTAGTTCTGTTTCGTAGTTTGAATTTCTTTTCATGCTATCCAGCGATGTATTTCGTGATTGAAAATACCATAATTCACTCGACTAGTTCATAATCATCAAATGTTCATCCAAATTCAATCATCTAGTATAATGGATAACACTATGTAGACTTCAAATAAGTCTCGATCGAATATCATGAATTGTAAACAGTAAATTTAGTTCTATACATGAGGGTGAGGTGAAAAGTCCCTGAAAAATTAAACAAGACATGATTTATTTGGTCAAAACTTATTTTATTTCTCAACATAACCTCCTTGTAGCCCGATAAACTCCATCCAACTTTTTCTAATTTTTTGATCCCTTCTAAATAAAACGATTTCGGCAATCCTTAAAAATAGGCGTTTGTTTCAGCGATGATCTCATCGTTGGAACCAAATCTCTTTCCGCCGAGCCATTTCTTCATGTTTGGGAATAGATGAATATCGCAGGGTTCCAAATCTGGAGGATATGGTGAATGACATACCAATTCGTAGCGCAATTCATACAATTTTGCCATTGCTACTACGGACATGTGCGCCGGTGCGTTGTCCTGGTGGAAGAGCACTTTTCCTCCTTCATCCTTCAGCTCTGCATGGTATACGTCGATTATCTTTTTGCCCTTTTCAAGGTTATCGATATGGACGATACCGTGTGCATCCCAAAAAACTGTCGCCATGACTTTGTTGGCCGATAAACCCACTTTGGTCTTCTTTTCGGCATCGATTCGCCAGGACAAGTTCACTGTTTCGACTTTTTTTCCGTCTCTGGTGTATTGTGATGGATCCAAGTTTCTTCCACGATTATGAAACGGGGAAATTAGTCCTTCTTATCGCGCTTGAACATCGCCAAACACTTCTTTGAAGTTGTCAGACGGTGGCGCTTGTTGTCAACGTAGAGGAGATACGGCACCCATCTGACAGATAAGGTTCTCATATTCAAAAATGTTCCGTATCCGTTCAGTTGAAATGCACATAACCTCAACAATCTCGTGCACTTCAAGTCGATCGTCCAATATCATATCATGGATTTTATCCACGATTTCTAGCGTTATAACCTCAATTGAACGACCAGAACGTTCGGCGTCCTTTGTGGTCATACTTCCACGACGAAAACCAGTAAGCCTTTTGTGAATCGTTCCAGTCGATGGTGAGGAATCCTCATAATGTTCAACAAGCGATGCTTTGGTTTGCGTGATGTATTTTCCACGCAAGAAATATTATTCAATCAGGACGCGAAATTCACTTTTTCCCATGATTACGAAAATCTTCAAGGTTGCTCGCTTCCGATGGGTGTCTAAACAGAACTGAATTACATATCAATCTGAAAATTTGAATGCTTTCTAGTTGAAAATGGTGCATCACAAATGTCACATGTGATTTACGATTGTGGCACCATCTGTTTTATTTTTCACGGACTATTCACCTTGCCCTCTTATAAGTATCATAGATTTCAGTTACAATGTTAATGTATTGAAGTATTAAAAATGTGAAATGAAGATTCGATACAAAAGGTCTACGAATGTTAGTTCTAAAATAGCCATTCTTATCCTCAAGTCATGATTTTGTCAAATCAGGACTTTGACAACGGCTAACACGTGATTGTTATTTTCCGTCGTCAATTCGTAATTCACTTGTTCTTCTTCACTGCGTAAAAATATAGTTTTCGGATTTTCGCAGCAATATACGTTTTGAGCCTTTCTGAATCCAAGAAGATTTCTTAAGTGCTGTCTTATACGTTTCTACGTACGTGCGTACATCTACAGAAAACGATTGCATTGTTCCTATAGTTTGTACAACGTTTCAAATCGCCGCAAAGTGGTCAAAATAGGGGCTGTATTCTTTTGGAGAACGGTAACCCCATTAGACGTGATATTTTTGGCATCCATCTTCAGTTTTTCAAATGGAATCTATAGTAATTCCTCCATCATTAGGACAACAGGGTTTGTGTCTGGTTATAAATATATATCACCACTGTCGACCAATATTTCCTCCTCGTCTAGGAAGACGTGGCATTGTTTTATGTACGTAATTTATATGTGAATATAATACACTTAATATTCACTGAAATGCGACACCTGAAATATCAAAAGACACCGTACAAAAAAATTAAAATGTCAAAATAAAGAAACACACTTAATATAATACATTCAAATTAAAATGTCGTAAAATAAACGAAATCCTATGCAGGTAGCTTATATCTGAATATAATACGTAAATGCGATACATATAATATCAAAACACAGCGTACTAAAAAATTAAATGCATTGGATGAATACATTCACAAAATGAATGAAATGAATGAATAAATGAATGATTGAATGCATACACAAAAATTCATTGAAGTCGATCCAGCCGTTTAGTTGCAGTATAGATAAATAACCTAGATACCGACTGCAGCGCCATCTGCCGGACTGATTTGTGAATCTAAACCATCCAGGGCACCAGGCCACCCAAACGCATACAAAAAAATTCATTCAAATCGGTCCAGCTATATAGATAAATAACCTAGATACCGACTGCAGCGCCATCTTTCAGGCTGATTTGTGAATCTAAACCATCCAGGGCGCCATGCCACCCAAACGCATACAAAAAAATTCATTCAAATCGGTCCAGTAATATAGATAAATAACCTAGATACCGACTGCAGCGCCATCTGCCGGACTGATTTGTGAATCTAAACCATCCAGGGCACCATGCCACCCAAACGCATACAAAAAAATTCATTCAAATCGGTCCAGCTATATAGATAAATGACCTAGATACCGACTGCAGCGCCATCTTTCAGGCTGATTTGTGAATCTAAACCATCCAGGGCGCCATGCCACTCAAACGCATACAAAAAAATTCATTCAAATCGGTCCAGTAATATAGATAAATAACCTAGATACCGACTGCAGCGCCATCTGTCGGGCTGAATTGTGAATTTAAACCATCCAGAGCACCACCCAAACGCACACAAAAAAATTCATTCAAATCGGTCCTGCCGTTTAGGAGGAGTTCAATTACATACACACGTACAGTAGAATTATATGTATAAAGATTATACGTTTAACCTGCAGAATTGTCCGAAATCGATACTCAGTAAATGGGGAAGTGACATCACATTATTTTGATCCTCGTCTTAGGAGAATCGTAAAATCTATAAGTCATGAACTACGGTTACTTCATAATAAATTTACTTTAAATACAATTAATACTCTGTGGTATCATGAACGCAAGGTGTACTATACATGTAAACAATTTCAATAGTTCACCTGTTAGCAAGATATAATATAATAATACAAACAGTATAAAACATATTGTTATAGAACACATGTGTTGTTATTCGAAATTATGATTTTTCGTAGGTCCAATTTAAAGATTACAATAGATTTTATTACACCTTCACCTTCATTATACATTATACCTGCTCTCGTATTCTGTATTCGGTTAGGTTGGGTTAGGTTGGATTAGGTAAGGTTAGGTTGGGCTTAGCATATGTATTCAATATAATTGTACTCATTTCTGTATCTGTGGTTTTTGCGATACATCAATTTTTATTCCGAATAAATAAACTTCCGAACAATTAGGCGAGGAAATGAAGCACAAAAAAGGTTGAATTAAAAAAAAAATCGGATCAACCGATTTTGAAAAAATTTTTTTAATCGATTCAGTAAGTGATTTAGAAAAAATGTTACCATTTTTTTTCTTCTAATGTGCATTTCAGCATTTCTACAGAGGAAAATGCATCTCTTTGAATGCACTTTCAGGAGATAATATTAAAAATGTTGAGAACATGTCCAAGTATAGCCAAAATTTCTCACTCGGAGGTTTTTGGGGTCGCAGATCACGATTCCGGTGCCAGATTTTGGATACAACGCACCTGGGGCTCAGTACATCCGAGTAATATCGTCTTCTCCAGGGAATTCGGAAAAATCTCTTTTGCAATGGAGTGAAACTTGGTGGAGGGTCTTTTTGTGGTTGCCGGTTGTGACCAAACTTTCAATAGTCACCTGGTGCTCAGGGTACCCTGATAACCTAGGTCATCTGCATGGATCGATTTTTGATATGCTCTGAAAAGAAAACAAATTCGTCTCTCGGGGGTTTTTGGGGTCGCTGAATGCGATTCCGGTGCCAGATTCGATCTACGATAATTCTATTAATTGAAAGAAATTCTTTTGTAAATATTAATACAAATTTTAAATTTTGCAAATATTTTTATTCCATGAAGCATAAATTCATGTTTGTTTAAAATTTTGCAAAGGAATAAAATTGTACTTTAAAGTATTCATGTTATCTTAAAATATATAGTAATGCTTGTGAGTAGTTTTTTATTCACAAATTGTATGAAATTATGCTCTGAGCATTTATGAATAAATTAATAAATTGGAGCGATATAATCGCCTCATTAACAAGTGGTCGTGACCCGTTTGCTCAAGAGAACCTCCCCAACAGGTTCCATTCCTTTGGAGGAGCTATTCCAGCGAATTCCCTGGAGAGGACGATAGTACCAGGATGTACTGAGCTCCAGGTGCGCCGTAGTTCAAATCCGGCACCGGAAACGCATTCAGCGACCCCAACAACCCCAGAGAAACGAATTTGGTTGTTTTTCTGAGCATATTGAAAAACGATCCATGGAGATGACCTAGGCCATCAGGGTATCCTGAGCACCAGGTGACTATTGAAAGTCTTGGTCATGACCCGTATGCTCAAGAGAACCTCCCTAGCAGGTTTCATCCCATTCCAAAAGATAATTTCACGAATTCCCTGGAGATGACAATAGTAACGGAATATCCCCAGGTGCTCCGTAGTTCAAATCCGGCACCGGAATCATGATCAGCGACCCCAAAAACCATCGAGAGACGAATTTGATTGCATTTCAGAGCATATTAAAAATCAATCCATGGAGATGACCTAGATAATCAGGGTAACCTGAGCACCAGGTGACTATTGAAAGTCTTGGTCACAACCGGCAACCACAAAAGAACCCCTCACCGAGTTTCACTTCATTGCAAAAGAGATTTTTCCGAATTCCCTGAAGACGACGATATTACCCGGATGTACTGAGCCCCAGGTGCGTTGTAGTTGGAATTTTGCACCGGAATCGTGATCAGCGAATCTAAAAACCCCCGAGTGGGGAATTTTGGCTATATTTGGTCATGTTTTCAGCATTTTTAATACTGTCTCCTGAAAGTGCTTTCAAAGAGATGCATTTTCCTCGGTAGCTAAATGCACATTAGAAAAAAAAATGGTAACAAAATCTTTTCTAAATGACTTCCTGAATCGATTGAAAAAAGTTATCAAAATCGGTTCATCCGATTTTTGTTTCGACCTTTTCTGCTTCATTCCCCCGCCTTAATTGTCATTTCGAAGAATTGACTTCGAATTGTTTTGAAATTTTTTCTTAGATTCATCTTGCTGGCTCATCACAATGGATAGTCAAAGAAATGATGAAGCCTTACCTAGTCATTGACGTAATATTTAATTTTTTTTCAATTCATTGTTAAAATCCTATATAGAGGAGAAATTATATGAGAGAATGAAATGAAATCTGGTATATCTTATACCATTCGCCGAAATGTGTCAAATACAAACGACAAATCTTAGTTTAGTCAAAACAATTGATTTGAATGATATGTGACCATAATTTCAACTGTGGTGTAGTATGTTATCATCAGTATCTCTATGATTCATAATTGGCGTATATCTAATTATTTCTATGATTTATGAATTACAGTCGGTATGTGTATACTTTGATAATACATTTCTCCAGTGACGCAATTATTTCCAAACGTAATCATGCATAGAACTACATTTACTTCCTAGTGCCGATACGTAGATCCAATTCCCTTTGATAATTTAAACGATCCCTTCCGGGATTATAAAGCCATTCTATTCTTGGCACGTATATATTTGTTCGAATCTGCCATGGTCATGATACATATTCATTAAACTTTTAATTGGTATTATTACTCAGTAGATATGTGATATTGTATGGTAGAATTTCGTAACCATCTTTAACAGTAGGCCAGCGTCGATCGTTCAACGGTTTGATCTATGGATGCAGAACATTACCTAAGGACTTCGATTATCAACAATTATCTTGAATCACTCACTCCTAAATTCAATGAGTTATCTAGTTGTTGATGATTCTGAATTTGACATTGTTTGTGTCACAGATACGAGTACATGGCTAAAAACTAACATTGCAGAGCAGCTTGTTTATATTAATAGTCAATTATTTAGAAACGACAGAGCTGACCAACGCGGTAGTGGTGTATTTATCGAAACGTATTACGTGCCGGGTTTAAGGTCTTGAATATAGCAAGTCGGCTTAAATTTTTGACAGATTATCATTTCTCTTGTTTCGTGTGTATTTATCCCCAATTGATATTTCTCTTGGAAGTAATTGTTCTGAATAATATTGTAAGCGCAGTCGAAACTTATGACAGTGTATCATTGGATGGGGATTTCAATTACTCGGATATTTCATGACCTGGTAATCATGTTGGTGTATTCAATGGTGTCAGCGCTTTTCCTTGATACAATGTCGATAATAATCTCCATCAATTAATCCAAGAGCCAATTAGATTTGGAGGAGTACAAATAGCTAATACATTGGATCTTTTGATAACAAATATCCTCAGCCTACATTCTGAACTAGTATCTTGACCATTTTTGGTATTTTTCTTATATCCTTTGACTACACGACCGGGGAACCTATAATGTTCGCCAGCAGTGAAATGTAGGGAGAGGAGATAGGCATTCGTATTTGTCTTGGGAGTTTGGAGGTTATAGGCATAGAGAAAGACCTCAAAGAGTTCCACAACGTCGCTGTTCGATACAAAAATTGAATCTGATAAGAAGAAGTTCAGCAGCTCTCGAGTTTGACAGTGAAGCGGAGACTAGTTTGAGCTCGCCTAGTCCTCCCGTGATGGAACAACAGAGGAGAGTTCTGATGAACAAAGACCATGGAAATATATATAGAAAAGGAAGAAATCTCCCACCTTTCTACGTTGTTTTAGAGAGATAGTTCTCTTCTGGATTGAATCTAAGAGAACTCCAAATATGTGAACAGTACTCCAGAAGAGTACTTTCTAGATTATGAGGAGCTGCTGAGATGTGAAGTAGCTCTTGGCACGGAATAGAAAACCAAGTTTTTGTGAAGTGTTCCTGTCTTGCTCCTCTGGCTTCAATGGATGTTACAAGGGTTGTAGATGAGAAAGCGGTATGAAGTGTACGATAATCTGGAACGCTATGGATGGAACAGGTAGTTACTTACAGCATATCGCTGAATCAGAAACAAAGTTGTTGCCAAGACAGATTCCTGTGGAACACCAGCGTTGGTAGCCATTCTATCGGAGGATACTCCGTCAATCAACATTGAATTAGGTCCATTATGTAGGTTATATTTCCATCATTAGTATATCTAAAAAAACTTCTGAAAATCTGATTTCATTGCTATTTCATACGCTCAGTTATGGTTGTATGAGAAGTGCTACATGAAATGACGGTGGAATTATTCCAATGTACATTGAATTTCATTGTTAACCCGAATATACTCTTTTCAAGAACATTCATTGTTTTGCAAGCCGTGGTTCAATCAAGACCATTGTGATTTAAATAAGGTGAAATGTAGACGGTGGTATGCTTACATAAGTTCAAAATCACCATATGACTACGAATTGCACCCTCTAGTTTCAAATTAATAATAGTCTTCTACATTGAAGAGAGCAAAACAAAATAAGAATTCGATCGTGAATTCTAGTCGAAAGGCGTACGATGTTAGCATCTAAAATTTCAACACCAATAGTAATAAAATCGGGAGATGAGTAATTATTAAGTAAATAGCACTTCAAAAATGTTCACTGAATATTCTCACAATGATTTACATAAGTAGCAGTAGGAAACTCGTCGTGTTTTCATATTGTGAGACGTAACAATATCAGAAGGAATTGTCAAAAAATAACGTGACAAAGCATGTGTCAAATCACGTGTCAAATTATAGAAGTATGTGTGAAAATACGTGCCCAAGTGTAGAAGTATGTTCAAAACCCGTGTCGAAGTAATCTAGACGTTTTAGTATCCTAGTTATACATATTTGAATTAAAAATAACAATTTTTCTCTCTATTTTCAGTTTAACCTCTAGTAGCCTAAAACATACTTGATTAAAAAAATGTATTATTATTATTATCAACATCGAATAAAGAACGTTCGGTCATTATGTTGACATACGCAATACACATTTCCTAAAAAAAATCAATTCAAATGGATATAACTACACCCAAGAATCACTTTGTGTCTTGTAATTATACCATTCCTAAGAATTGCTCTCGACACTTCATGTGGCATGTGGCTATATGTGATCTGTAGGTATTCGTGAATTGTATCCACTCTGGGATATTCTGTGTATCCACACTTTCTGTGGATATAACCTTCATCATTATTATTTAATTATAAAAATGCCACTAACACAGAGTTGATGTAGAGAACTGGAACTAATAAATAATCCTAATTCTAATTCTAATTCTATTCTGCCTATGATAACGTTATGAATACTCCTCCTTCCTTATCCTTAAACATTGATGTTGATACGTCATTTCAGAGCATTCATTCATTTCGATATTGGCATGTATCAACAATAAGCTAGCCTTGCCTACGGTGCATTATTACACATTTGGTCCACTTTGTATGTTGTATTAACTTCATTACCTATATAACTTATTGATATAACATGGAAATAATAACGATCACATTGTAAGAGATTTTAAATGAAAAAGTGATCTACCAAAGTTGTATGAATATATGTTAGTGGGGTAAATAAGTATATCACAAATTATGCTAAGAAGAACGTTTACGAAAAAAAATGGGTTATATGAGCTGCTTCTACTATTTCGAATAATGCAACTGTTCTATAAAAGGAAACTGATGTCTAATGAACATCCCATACAATAATAATTAAATCTAATGAGAAATATGGATTGATGTGTCAATAATACGCCACCAATCCTCAAGCTAAACTTTGCATGTCCGGTGAAAACTGTTCAAAATGGACTCTGTTTCTAGCAGAGAGTTCTATATATAGAGTAGGCAAGTAGTGTGTTAAGCATAGGAAAGCGCTGGTAAGTAGTTGGACATTCTGTCCTTCTCGCACATGTAGTGCGCTCTCACTCGCACGATCTCCCCTTCTATCACAAAGAGTATAAGAATACAAGAATAATTAAAACGCGCGAACATCGTGCGTGTGAGAGCGCAGTATGTCCATCAACTTTACCAGTGAAAGGCTTTTAGTAGTCTACTCTATATATAGAACTCTTTGGTTTCTAGTTGGTTCTCTTATCGTTTCCAAAGAGTTCTCGTACAGTTCATGAACCGTCGCCAAAGGACCGAGTTATACGAGACAACTTTTACGTCGGATCAAATTACGAACAGTCAGTAGATAAATGTTTGCAAAAGACTGAGTAATATGGAGATTCTCCTAAAAAAATGTATTCTGCCGAATCCAATGGCAATTTCGAAGGAATCCATTGATAAAATTGTAGCTCCGGAATGCCCAGCTATGCTAGCGCTACTTACGTTGCCGTTTCGGTTTACCTGCAACAGGACGTATCGATCATCACGTCTGCGAACCATAATAGCAAGGATGCTATAAAACAGTATACAGTAACAACTTACTCAATCAAATGTGTCTGGGGATTCAAAATACGAACTCTTTGTGATTTGTTACCTAAAGTAAGTTTCGGTTACTGAAATCAATATTTCGAATATATACCAGGAGATATCACCTCTTCGAGCTTCCATCATCACTTCTTGATCGAATTTATCCTCTCTACTGAATTTGGAATGAATCATCAAGTCTCCTCCATGAGAGGTATCCCCCTTTCATACACGATGAGCCAAAATTAATTCCGATGTTTCATTTAATTTCTACATGACTGTAATTTCACTTGAACCATCTTACGATTATTTTTTATCTGCCATGTTTGAAACGAATTTCAAAGTTGATACACATACCATTCACGAATAAATATCAAATATGCACTTATCATGAAGTTCAAAATTACTATGTAGAAGCAACACAGGGTGTTAAAGAATGTGTCACAAGCTTTGGGAGATGCAGAAACATGGGGGTGGACTTGTATCCGCAAATAGATGATTTCGAAGATACGGAGAATTTTTCATTTCTGAAACATTTTTGCATGTTTTGCAAATACGAACAAAAAATCGCTGAACACGGTGGTAAATTTGTATAAACCCTGTGCTCGAAAAACTATGACCATTTTCTGGACCCAAAAATGGCCATTTTTCGATTTTTTGAGTTTTGAAATAAAACTATGGGTTGTACGGGATAATGTTTAACAAAAGTTGTTGAAAAATTGATACGCGATTTTTGGCTCTGGCCAAAGTCAATTCGAGGTCGTGGGCACATTTAGTGAGTTTTTATCATATTGAAAAATTGTATATATGTCAAAGAGAGTTTTGGTTTTTTTCATATTCTGTTTTGTTGAAAGGATAGTATTTTTAATTCTCTTCTTCCGGTTTCTGGTGTTTTGACCAACCTGATTTTTCGGCGCCATAATCGGACATTTTGAAAAATCCGTATTTTACGAATTTCAGACAAAAAACTCATGTTATCGATCTTAAACTAAATTTGTTCGAAATATTTTATAATTCTGCACCTAATATCCAAAATTCAAGCATTTTGGTTGAGTGACATAACTTTCGCGCCATTTTTAAAATTTTAGCTACCGAAAAATTCAAAATTTTTCGAAGTTAGTAATTTTTTACGAAATCCGGATTCTATGTTTTATTAGAGGTTTTCATAGCGAGTATTTTAAGTGTAAGCAGATCGATTTGGGTAAAGTACCGGAACATCAAAAATTGTCTTGGTCAAGGGTGGTTGTAAAATCTAAAACGTGTGGCTTACTTTACGTTTGAAATAATTATGTCACTGTCACACTGACATCATCAATAACCTACAAATTTCATACCCATTTATTTCAGTTGTAAAACAATAATGAACTACAAATTAAAAATTATCTTGGTCAAGGGTGGTTGTGGAATGTAAAACGAAATGTTAATTTGAACCTTTTACAAGGTCGCAATAGCCACAAACGGGATCGAAAACAGTTTTGAATTGGTTAAATTTCGTTAAATCGAATGACGTTCACGTGAGGAGCGCGTAGCTCGCGAGTTAGAAAAGTGTTCTTCGGAACATAGAATGTCTTTACGAGGACTTTTCGCATGCGGTTTTCTCTCCATGTCGCTAGTTTATGAACGGGACCAAATAAATAGCATAGTCTCGGGCCCCAAAATGTCGTTTTAATAGAAAAATTCAATTAAAATAGAAACAGGGACTCTTAGGTCTCAGCTACGCGCGTCTAACGTGCGTCGTACCAAAGGGAATTTTATAGCTACTGAAATAGACCCAAAAGCGGTTAAAAGCTAGCGGCCTATAGCAGAAAATACTTTATTACAACTGGCGCCAGCCGCACGGGGCATAAAACGGCCCCGACTCAACAAGATCGAGGTAAAAAGTATAAACTCTAACTGACGCGTAGCGAGCTCCTCGAGGCATATGTCAAAATGATTACGTTCGTAGCTAATTCCATAGGACGTCAGGCGTTCAAGCAATTGTGTTTTTATACAATTTGAACCTTCTGATTTCGATAGGCCACGTGAAAATCACGGAGTCTGAAGCGCTAGAGACTTCTGAGTGTTATACTATTCGTATAAGATTGCGAAATTTCTCACTTTTATAAACTTCAAATTAATTAATTTGTGACACAAGCTTTGATAACGTAAAGTAAGACACACGTTTTAGATTTCAAAGCCACCTTTGACCAAGATAATTTCTGATATCCCGGTAGAAATGAAGCTATTCTAATAAATATGGTTGTGCCTCTAGAGGACCCAATTTTGGGCCTATCGACAAAAACCTTGAAGCAAATTAGAGAGAAATACATCGACTATTCAATTTTGGAACAGTGTACGGAGATTCGTTTCATGATGATCGTTATAACTTGGAATTGTAAGCGAATCTTCGTACGCTCTTTCGAACTCGGATAGCCGATGTATTTCTCTAGAATTTGATCCAAGGCTTTTGTCGATAGGCGGAAAATTGGGTCTTCTAGAAGCCAAAACAGATTTATTAGGATAGCTCAATTTCAACATGCCCTAGGATTTTCCAAAATTGCTGATTTTGGCGACAAAATTGAGGTAGGCTAAAATACCAGAAACAGAAAGAAGAGAAATATAAATACTATCTTTTCATTGAAACGGGATATGAAAAAAACCAAAATTCTTTGACATGAACTCTATTTTTTCAATATGCTGAAAAACACACTAAAAGTGCCCTATCTTGGGCCCACGACCTCGAATCGAGTTGGGACCGAAGCCAAAAATCGCGTATCAATTTTACCAACAACTTTTGTTTAAATATTTTCCATACAACCACTAGTTATGTCTCAAAACGCAACAAGTCGAAAAATTACCATTTTTGAGTCCAAAAAATGATCATAGTTTTTCGAACACAGGGTTAATTCAAATGTAATCTACACTATCGTGTTCATCGTCTCAACATATATGAGAATAGACTAAAAATAGACCTCGCGGAAATTCGGACAAAAATCGTCGATTTTCCTCCTTAAATGCCTGGACTACTATAATATAAATTTGTTTTCTACTGATACCTGCTGTCATATGAACTAGCAAAATAATCAACATTATGTATATGATGTCACAGAGTATGAAACTATATCAAAGTGTAGTTTGATGCAACAGAGAAAACACATAAAATAAACTGAGGTCACATCAATGACGTCACTCAAATCTTAAATCGAGAATCTTGGACACTTCTGCAGATTAAATATAAATGTGGTATATCTGTAATCAACCAGAAAAACATAATAATTCATATAACATACTGAGCTCCATTTGAAACACTGGAGATGGATGTCAAAAGTATTACTTGCCAAGGAGCTAACGCGCCACTAAACAATACAGTTCCACTACTTTGAAGTGATTCGTAAATCCGTATGACTAATAGACTTGGCGCAATCGTCTTCACAGTGGTTTACGCACGCATATACTCTCTCAAAATTAGGCGGATTTCAATATACAGAGTGTACCAGGTTTTAGTAGCAGAACTTCAACAGTCGATAGAAAATTTGATTTTGAGGAAAAAAGTTCCTATTAACATATATGCACAGACGCGTAGTTTTTGAGATACAGGTGTTGGAATTGAAGAAAAAATTTCGTTTTTTTGCGAATATCTCCGGAACCGTTCATCGTACAGAAAACAGCTTTCGCGAACGTTTTCTACTCATAGTAAGCTATGTTCTGTGCGATAAGAAATTTTTTTTAGTCATAATTGGTGAAGATTTTGAAGGGGTAGTGGGTGTTTTTCTCCCCAATTTCTACGCCACTGAAAGAAGTACGGTTTTGACGAGACCAATTGGACCGCTAATGGTTTTCATACAAAAAAGGTACTCTTGAATATAAGCTGTAAAGTTGGCCGTTTTAGCAAAAAATCAACTTTTATGTTGAAAAACATGGTCAATTTTTTGGTTTTGTTACTTGTTCTAACGTTTGAATAAATTTTGTTTAATTAGTAACAATTGACCATGTTTTTCAACACAATAGTTGATTTTCTCGAAAACGGTCATTTTTACAGCTTATGACCAGAAGTCCTTTTTTGGTGTAGAAAACATCAGCGGTTCAACTGGTTTTCCTGAAACTTCACTTTTTCCAGTGGCATAGAAGTTGGGGAGAAAAATACCCACTACCCCTTCGAAATCTTCACCAATTATGACTAAAGCGAAAAATTTTAGCGCACAGAACATAGCTTACTATGAGTAGAAAATGCTTGCAGAAGATGTTCTCTGTACGATGAACGGTTCCAGAGATATTCGCAAAAAACGAAATTTTTTTTCAATTCCAACACCCTGTATCTCAAAAACTAAGCGTCTGTGCATATATGTTAATAGGAACTTTTTCCTCAAAATCAAATTTTCCATCGACTGTTGAAGTACTGCTACTAAAACCTGGGACACCCTGTATAGGTTGTCCAGAAAAGATTCGTCATAAATTTGTTCAAAATAGCTTACCTGTATGCAAAAGTATATCCAAAAATAGTTGAGAAGTGTTAAATGTAAAAACTATAACCAATTTGTTTAATGTAGCTCTGAAAAGGCTTAGCGTTCATTGATAAAAATGTATATCAAAATAAGCGGTATTGAAATGTTTCCGCTTTTTATAGATTTTGAGAGGGGGTCACCAGTGTCACCACCCATTTGATCGCCTCACTCCTTTGTAGTATGAAAATTTTATTAGAATCGGCACTCCACTGAAATCAAACATTTTTTTTGCAACTTTTTTGTCTCCTAGTATTTGTTTGTGAAATTCTTAGTTAAGAAGATACAGCCACCTTTTAAATGTCAGGTTTAAAATATTCAACGTAAATCCTAGAATTTCGCAAATACCAAAAACAAGTTTATTATTAAATTTCAACCAACAACATAAAACAATGATTCAATTAAATAAATGTTCCAAATAAGCTCCTCTTTCCTGTATACATGTTCTACATCGTTTCAACAATTTAAACGGTACGTTTTTGGAACATACTGCCGGAATTGGTTAGCAGCTTGCAGAATTCTTTTCCTCAATTGTTCTTCATTTGATAACCTTCTTCCTTCAAATGTCACCAAAAACAAAAATCTATTGGGTTAAGATCCAAACTGCGCGGTGGTCTTCCAATTGGTGCTCTTCCTATCCAACGTGCTGGTTATTTTCGAAATAGAAAAGCCCTAACTTCTTTATTGAAATGAGTTGGAGCACCATCTTGCAACAACCATTTAGTTTGATTCTAAAGGTACAT
The DNA here is from genome assembly GCA_958510875.1 of Endomychus coccineus. Lineage (NCBI taxonomy): Eukaryota > Metazoa > Arthropoda > Insecta > Coleoptera > Endomychidae > Endomychus > Endomychus coccineus. Next base: position 152,896,276 of record OY294068.1, on the reverse strand, counting down.
GGTCCAAGTGAACTAGCAAATCGTTTTGTAAGAATCATAAATAGTTTTCTCCGCTTAAATTTATGCGGAGACTGAACCTGCTAAATAGTTATTGACAATAACAGCGTAACCGTTTACTTTAAAAGTAATCTGATAGTGACACACTTTTTAAGCTCCAGTGTGTTTTGAATATTTCCCCCAATTATTGTCCACGTGCTTTTCAGCAGCCAGCCATGCAAGTTTCTACTTCGAATCGTTAACAAGCAAAACCTTTGTACACAATAACAACTTCTGATCAAAGCACCATAACAATGGCAATGATCAAGCAGTGCACCCGTTGATATTCAGTTGAAATAGTCAGTGAAGAATAATTAAAAGCACTTGTTGAGTTGAATTATTATATCTTTCATATTATTATTTTCAATTTAATAATAAACTTGTTTTTGATATACACTGAATATTTTTAAAAGATGGATGCATCTCCTAAACTAAGGATTCCACAAGCAAGTACAAACAGATAAAAAAGTTTTTAAAGGGATGTTTATCACCAGTGGCGTTCCGTGTGCAACTGAGTTTAACAGAAAACGGGGGGTCGAAGAGATTCTGATAAATAAATTCGATAAATACATGTTAAAATAGCCACACCATAGTTAGAGTCACCAACAGCCACTGAATGTGAATGATTCTAAGCTATGAGGCGCCGTTTGTATCAAAATTATTACTTATTTATATTCCAAACATTCTAAAATATATATGTGCAACTTGAATATGTTTTTAAAACTTACAATATATACAGGGTGATTTACATAGGCTGTGCATTAACAAATATTAATTATTATTAAAATTGAAGTTTTTCAATTTGTTCTACCTAGAATATATTTAACCCTATAGCTATGCACGATGTGCCAAAAGTCGGTTCCAACTTTCTTATTTTGAATGAAACCCAAAAATTTTTCAAATGGTTCGATTAGTCTTCTAATCCTGAATTTAGGTGACTCAAGCTATATCAACTTATCCGTTACAGATTTCAAGGTATGTCGATTTGAAAAAAAATTATTACGGACGGCCGTGGTAGTTCACGTAACAATTTGTATCTCACAAACGGTTCCAACTTAGGAAACCAAATACGTGGAGCAGTTAGCTGTAGCTCGAAGTCCAGGCTAACTCCTCATGGTCATATTTATTAGTACCATATGGGCACAGACCATTTTCAATGTTGCATTCAAAAATTGTTCAGAATTCATTTTTTTTGCTTCATCTGCAGGAGGTAACATCTGTCTAAATCTAAATACAAACAATAATTCTTGAAAAACATATTCTATATTATAGAATTGATAAAATGCATGTACCCATTCCTCAAATGTGTCAATAATTATCATTCATAAATCACGAAGTGGCCTTGCTGTCTTTGCTTGATACTGTTGGACAACTAAATAGGGTTATCAGATCTCGTATTTTTAATATCTTACATGATTCAGCCTCTGCTTCTATCATTCCGGAAATGGTTGTTGAACTGTTGGATATAGTTAACGAACATATAACCAAGCGCCAAAATATGGTTTGTGAGAAGCAGCAAAAATTTGTTTACTTTAAAATCGTAACCAAGTCTATTATCGATTTATTTATAAGAACTATACGACAACATTTATCAAATAACTATTTTGGGAATAAATTGAATTTTTTCCAAGAAATCGTGCAAAAAAAACAGCTGGTACATTCTTCAACATTGGTTTCGCTTAGACCAAATATTTCAGAGAAAAGATCGAAGGACCTGATTCTTCATGAAATTACACGGTTTCTGCCTTAGCGCGTCAGAATACCGTAGCAACTTGATATAGCACCATTTGGATTCTTCTCTGTGAAAGTCTGGATGGATTAAAAGATAAGTAAATTTTATGAATTGTGGAACGCTTGTCTGTCCATGCCTAGAATGAACGAAAGTCTGACTATATAAACAATGCGTATTCCGGAATCATTTTCATTTTAGTAATCCTGATGACGTTTAATGAATGTTTACATTCATTAATTCAATGGCACGATTAAGGACTAAAAGAAATTCAATGTTTTGCTGGTCTGGAAGCTCAATAGTGGCTAGATTTTACGTTTCACTCATATTTATTTGTACGAATCTGATTAAGCTGGCTATTTAGATTGTCTATTGTTATCCCAACCCTCGTCAAAATCGAAATGAATCGTAATGTAGACATTTTGTGAATCTGGATAGTCTCTTGCTTTCCTAACCGCTTTTTCACAATTAATGACTTGTTTGGGAATGAGTTATATGGTTAACATCCTTTGTTCATAATTACGCCTTTCAAGATTAATTGATTCTATTTTAGACAGAATATTTAAAATTTAAAAGGACCATGGACACATTTATTAATGACATTGATATACAGGGTATCCCGGAAAGATAAATTTGATCTCAATATCGTAGGATGAAAATGAATCCATTTGAGCTTACCAACCTGAAGTTGAAAATTAAATTCGAATTTTTCAATGCTGCTCTGAAATGGTTCAACATTTATGAAATTTATAGGTTATGTTAGCATACAATGACCGATAAATTAGTAGCGACATTGGAATGTTTCCAATTTGGATAGATTTTCAAGGAGGGTTGTCAGAACCCCTTCGAACCCCTATTTTCTGTAAAACTTAGTTCAAAGGGGTCTGAGGGCCGGAGCCTAATTTTTTTTACAGCTAAGCTTTTGTAGTTGCCACTATATTTAATCTTGAATGATAGTTCAGTCACCCTGCAATTTTTTGGGTCAAAAATATAAGAAGAAAAATTGTATGGTTTACATTTATGTTTTCTGGTGTTCTGAACACGAATATGGTGTCAGAATTCACCTAGGTGTGCCACGTTTGTAGTTATAGGCCAATTTTTGGATGTCCAAAATCACCCGAATTGACTTTTCTCCGAAATTTGAAGAAAAAAATAAGCTCAATGAGCAACTATCAGGCGAAAAGTTATGAGGCATTATTTAGAGCAAATGACGCTGTTTAGAGGTTTCCGAAGCTAAGGGCCCCAATAAGTGGCCCATTTTGTCAAATCTTAGGTTAATTGTAATTAAATCGACGAATTCACGATGGATCATATTATTTGTCATATGAATTGGTAGCATATTCATTCACTTTAATATGCGTTATTGATTTTTTGCAAAGGGGGCGCTACAATCGACCGTTTTGTAAGAATCGTAATTTCGCGATTGCTGGGCGAATATTGATTGCTTTGGCTCAAACCAGAATGCAACTTAAGACTTTTCATGCCCTCCAACCGTTCCTGGCAAATACAGGCATTTTGGTTCACATGGGGCCAGTCTAGCCCTAATTCAAAAAAAATACTCCGAAAAAATTAGAAGTGAGTTAGTAAGTTGGGATCTAGAAATAAATATCGGGAATAGATAGCTTAATCCCTTCCAGTCATTTTGAGCTCAAGTTTATTCCATTCGGTTGGGTTGAACATGAGAAAAAACTATTTTCAACCTTTTGGGACCTTCAGGCCCAATTTTAGGCATTTTTGAATAAACCTTGAACCATGATATTCTCAATCCTCCTGGCTATCTATGTTTTCATTTTCCCTACTCTACGGATTTTTTTGTTCGAGAAAAAATAATAATAAATCCAAAAATTGAGTTACTTCTTTTCAGTACTTTCCTAAGATTGACTCAACATTGGTGACTCGGGTTCGATTCCCTCAGTGAAGTTTTCTTTATTTTGTTTTCACGTTTTTTATTAATAAAATCCATTGATAAATAATGAAAGTCAATAATTGATAAAAAAAAATAATAATTATGATTAAGGAAATAATTCTGATAATAACAATAATAACAATAATAAATGGTCATTATAACGAAGTCTCTTCCAAAATATTGGAAAATTCAAAACTTATTTCATCAATGTAGTTATCAAAAAAAATACTGTTTTCAATTAAATTTGTTTTAATTAATGAAGAATAAACATATAAATTCAAAACAATTTTTTCCACCTAAAAAATGAACTCAAAAGAAAAATCATAAAATATTGGTATAATACATATTTTTTAATGTTAACTCTACTCTCCATACCTATACTATATTGTTGGGTTTTTCCTGTATATTATACATAAGTGGAAGAAGGAAGCAGATGTTCCTTGCTCTCGTAGAGATCATGCGTAGCTTTGAAAAACTGGCGGCTCTTCTTACACACACACATTCAAGCGGATTCTTCATTCATGGGTACATATGCACCTATACACCTATATACGAATACGTGTACCATGGCGTATACGTTTCGCATAACATGATATTATTTCTCGTCTTTCATTTCAGTCTGTGCTCAACATGTCCTCCAAATAATATAATAACTATAAAATAAAAATTTTATCAATCAAATTTCACGTAATACAGTTTCAAAAAATATATTTTTGTGATATTTCACTCCTAAAAAATTATCTGAAAAAACAGTTATAAATAAAAATTCCCCATAAGGAATACTGAAAACTTGTTTTCCCATGAGTGGATGGAGGGCATCAATAGCTTTAATTCGCATTTTAGTTTGACTCAAGAGACCCTTTATTTGTCCCGCAATCGCGAAATTAGGATTTTCATAAAATGGACGATTGCTGCGCCCCCTTAGAAAATATCGAAATAATCGAAAACGCGTATTAAAGTGCATGAAAAATCCTACCGATTCATATGAAAAGTAACATGATAGATCGTAAATTCGTCGATTTAACTATAATTAACCAAACATTTGATTTCCATGAAAAAATGGACCCTATATTGGGGCCCTTAGCTCCGGAAAACCTCTAACCGGTGTCATTTTGCTTTAAATAATGCACCATAACTTCGTTCGCCTCATAGTCGCCCATTGAGTTTATTCATCGGAGAAACGTCACACTATATTCGTGTTCAGCACACCCGAAAACATATTATTAAGAAACCTTTTTTGATTTATTTTGCCCCACGTTGGATCGACAATTATTAAGAAGAGGTCTTTTTAGCTTATTATTTATTATGAATTATTTGATTAATTTGATTCTTTCAATGTTTTGAATTCTACCGGCTAGCTTTCTTATTGTATTTTATTTATTTTGAATCTTATGTTTGTTTTGAATTGAATAATGAATTTTTATCTTTTTATTTTTATATTGAATTATATATGGAATTAAACACAATGTTCTTTGAATGTTAAAACTTTCAATATTTAAATTTCTATGACTCTAATTTATCTCGGGTATCAATTTTTACAATGTTATGTTCAAATAGATCTATGATCTAACCTCAAAATTATTTACTATTTATCTTAGTTTACAAAGTTATAATCTACAATCTTTCTTTCAGATTTACAGACAGATAATAATACAATGGAGAAATAATAAATAAACTTACGTTTAGTTTATATCCAAAAATATGTTTTAAAATGTAGGCAATGTTCACTTGGCTTGATCTTCTTATTAATTTGATAATTCACTTCAACCGTAGGTACACAATTTTTCTGCTATTCACAATAAACACAGGTAAACTATGGTTACTTCTTTTGAAATCAGGAACTGTTGAAAATTGTTAACTTAGTTTTATTCTTTTTATTAAAGATACAAAACTCTTTAATGATTTTTGGAACTCTATCGAAGGCTGGCTATCGTTCGATGTTACTTATGAAGTTTAGGTTATTGTAACCTTTAAACTTTGTTCGGAGACTTGGAACACTACTTGACTTGTAGAAATTATTTATTTGCTTCGGTTACTTTCAACCTTACGAAGCTACTGGAACACTTGGGTTCACCGATGTTTATCCAATAAACTAAGGTTATGGAAACTTTATGAGTTGCTTGAGTACCTCGACTCTTCAGATGTTGATGGCTAACTGACTTGGCTTGTCTTATATCTATAACATTTTTCAATAGTTTGTGCTATCTCATGATAGTTTTTGTAATCATTTTAATTATAATTTCTGCCTTCGTAACACTGTGCGTTTATTCACTTCCACTGAAGTTCTTGTTTTACACTTCTATTCTAATTACATTGTTGTTTATTATGTTTTACATTGTTTATTATATTATACTAACTATTATTTAACTTTTAATATTGTTTTTTAATTCCATATAATATCTTTTTATTAATCTTTTCTGATTTTCAATGTTCGGTAAGTTCTAATTTTTATCATTTTTATTGTTTAGGAAATGAAATCATAACAATATATATAAACCATAAAACTTTGGTTCACATATTTCACCCAAAAAGGGAATAAAAAGTTGCAGAGTGACTGGACTATCATGTTTTCTCGGATGTTACAAATAATGCCAGGCAATGCGATATACGAAGGGCTCTACTAAGGCAGCTTAAGTTTTATATAAAATTGTCAAGCTTCCTTAGTACCGCAACAATAATAGTAATTCAAAATAGCAATAGTCTTATGAACTTTACACCCCTATTCGGTACAATACCTAATTGCTGAACGAGTCGGACAAAATAAAATACTAGTCTATCACAATTTTTGACTGCTTTCAGTTGGTCTTGTGCTATCTTCCCCCAACCGAAACAGTCTCATGATGGAAAGAGCCTCTAGAAGTACTACCTGTCTCTGTTCAGTTCATTGTAATCAAAATACGACGTGAATACAACAACGCATTCTTCAGACGGAATATGATTGGTCGCGAGGTTCTAGGACATATCCTTCAGCGGTATATAGGTCACCAGCCTCAGATGAAATGAAAACTAAATTTCATGACTGACTGGTTCAGTTGATTGCAGTTGAGTGTATATTTTACCTCCCCTTTGAATAGATATTCACCTTCGAATTGATTGATATTCAATCCCATCCTTAAGCCTCGCAATGATCTGCAATATTTGAATCTTTCGAATATTAATACTTATTTTTGTATTCCTGGATTTGATTTGTATGGTCAGGGATTGTCTTCCTTGTCTATCGGAGGAGCCTCGCCACTATCAAAGTTCCTAATCTGCGACAAATTAGTATAATCTATTTTGATGATTTGCTGGCATGTCGTATGTGATGTGGAAGTTATTGCTATACGATTAACAGTATCGTTGAATATTAGATGGTGAAGAATATCATGTCAATTCCTCCCAGGAGAGTTATACAACGTCTCAAAATTTATTCACCGTTGAAGTAATCGACTTCTATAATTACGTTTCTGAAAAAAAACTGTGAAATAACATCGAGGCGACGAAAACGCAATGAGTATTTTTTCTGTTCTCTGCCTCAAACCATTCAAGATCCTATAGGTCACCGTTAATTTATCGCAACGCCGCCCCTCGTTTTCTTTCGCTCTGTAATGTACGTGGCTGAGTTAGAAAGACCTGTTGTCATTAGAGCGCCTCCATTTATATGTTAATTCTCAAGCTGCTCGTCCAATATGTTCCTTCTCAATTACTGCTCAGGGAAAGTTTTCAACGTTGATTTATCATTATTTCGTTGTAAACCCATCCTTTTGTAAATATTGTAATTTGACAATTGAAAGGAATTATGTTTTCAAATATTCCGATAGGGACTACAAAACACAATATCTACATAACGTAGCATGAACCTAACCTATACAGATACAAGTTTTTTAAGAATATTAAATAAATCAATCTATTAGTGCAGTCAAATAGGTATAAATATAGACCAAACCCGTAAATCCTTGAGAAATGGATCGATTCCGATAAGACAAAGTGCATTATCTTCAGAATGTCATCAGTAAAAAAGTTGACCCCAAATAAAGTTGCGCAAATTGTTTATATTGTTTATGAGCAATAAATATACAATTTAATCAGCTCATTTTTGAGATTGCATGAAAATTTCTATAAAATGCAAAATTTGACCGTTTTTGATCGAATAAGGACTAATCTGGGTCAGTAAATATGTGAAACTAGTTTAACAAATAGTTGAATTACCTTCATTTGTTATAAACAATTTATTCATTGAGAAATCTTGGCTTACGGATGGATTCCGCGTCACAATAGCTCGACTTGATGCCGACGTTTCGCCAACCATTACAGGGGCATCTTCAGAGCAGGCTTGAGGCTTGAGGCTTTTTCCAATACCTATTTGACTGCACTACAATATCACATCAACAATAAGACAACTTAAATTGTACACTTCCTTCCCAAGATAGTTGGGTATTGGGCAAAAAAAAACAATGTTCTACGTATTTGCTCATGTTTTGCGACTTCATTGTTCGCTTCTTGAGAACAATCTTATGAAGTAATACATTTCTGACTGGAATCAAAATATCTAAATTTTATACATATCACCGGACAGCAGGACCTGAAGTTACGAAGGCTACTATCGAAAAGATCTACTTTTTAAGCTAAAACCAATGAAACAACAGAACTAGTTACCAAATCTCATATTAAATACTACAAATTCATCTTAAACGTTATTGAAGGGTGAATTTGTGTTCGCATGTTTGGGGTTTGGCTCCCAAACATACGCTGAAGCTAATGGATCATATCTCGGGAAGAGCTATACGTTTATGTCACACTTACGAATTCATTGACCTCTCTGGATGGCGTTTGGAATTACATGGTCTTCTAACATCTCCAAATTGGGTTATGTAACCACTCACCACTCAACCACTTTTAGTTTTAGTCTTTTAATCCTATTAGGGGAACGAGAACGAAAGAGTCATGCAGCTGTCCGGAACTATCAGTTTACAATGTTACTGATCGATCTAGAGGATAAATTACAGACTATAGGAATCTCACTATTTTCATCATGCAAAATATGACAAAAAAATATTATTTTATTTCTTAATTATTGTTACTTGATGCATGTTGACTTTTTGTCCACTGACCGTGATTTTGGGAACATTCGAATGGGATAAGTCCAGATATACCAGAAAAAGCATTTAGGGTTATAGGGTGATGCTTCTTGAAAGATTATCCTCTACTCCAGGGTGAATTTTAGACGAAAGGAAAATGCGGCTGTCGGGTGAAAATGTTGATCATATTTCACTTTCAAATATTAATCGAATTCTTAATGTACTGACTGAGAAGTTGTCTCCAACATCAGTGAAATTTGAAAATTATAACTTCATTTATTATGAATGAATAAATTCTTGGTTTATGGTAGGGTCAGGTAAGCTTGTTTGTATGCTGGTTTATCGGAATTTCAAAGTGTGTTTGTGCATAAATGGAAAAATGTAAGTAATGAGAATGCGTAAGTCCTGTTGAGGTGATTGTTTATGTGCGTGAAAATGCATAAAATCTTCAGTTTGGACTTTTTCAGCCAAAATAATTTCTTTTTGTATTTACGAATTTCACGGATAATGCATATTTTCCGAGTAATGGTTTGGGAAACTTGAGTTGCCGAATGATTCAATAGCACTTCCCTCATCGGAATTTTCAAAAGGCCGTAACTCGGAAAATATTCATTTCCCGAAAAATTGTTGAATGTAAGAAGTGTTCGTGCCAAAAAAAATTAAAATACATCGTTTTTTCATTTTCAAACGAGTATTAGACAATGAACGAATTGTTTGTTAATTTAATGTTCAACAAATTGATATGAATGAAAATTAAAATACATCGCTTCTTCATTTTCAAACGAGCATTAGACGATGAACAAATTGTTTCTTAATTTAATGTTAAATTGACAGGTCGAACTAACAAAAATTTTTTCCCGGATGTTGCTGGGATATCAAAGAATCAAACTACACTACTTACGTTATATAATAGCGTTATAAACTGGTTTTTATTCAACATTAAAATTTACCCGCACTCCCAGAAAACCGTCGATATTTCGGAAAATATGCCTTTCCAATTGACATCTTTCCATAAAAAGTTTGTATTTTATGCTACATCTGATTCAAATATTCTTAAAAAGATCGAAAACATGGTTTTCAAATAAAAAAATTTCACCACGGAAAATATCCATTTTTCAGCAATAATGTTGGGAAAATAAATTGTTCATTTTAGCCTTTTGTTCTCAAATGGAAACAGTTTAGAGGAAGAAAGTAAACGCAGAATGAATATTCCTTCCGGTGTTAACAGAGAAATAACTTGAACTTCTTAAGATAAAATCTGGCACTTTAAAACTTTTCGCTACAATTTATATTACGTGACAATTAAAGGTTATTCAACTGTCAAATTTAACTCCGGAGTCACAAACAGAATGCACCCTATTAAGTGTTTAATTTACAATCAAATCCAAATGGACGTTTAATTGTAACAAAGCTGATTACCTGACATTTATTGAAGATTAGCTCTAACAAATTACTTTGACACCATTGGGTGGAAGAATAGTAGGTAGCATTGGCGGGTCCTATTCGATTCGAACGCACTTCGTGCGGATTCCACACCGAGTCTTGTTGATTGAAATTCTTTCAATCAACGGTCTTGTTTTCAAACTGACCACAAATATTCTATTTCTATCTAACTGTCGAGAAATTGGAATTGAGTTTGATTTTGAAAGGTATCTACCGCCTACATATAAACTACGAACTAGAGTGATTGGTGCTTTGCCACTCACATGCTGGAAAGAAAAGCGGTTCCCGGAAGTTCGAGAAGTTCCAACTCTAAGTTGTTGAAGTATTATCCAAAGTGACTTATTAGTGGTCTTCATTGAACTATAACTTATACCGGAATGCGTGCTCCTCTTGCCATACAGTAAGGGTATCTTTGATCTTCTCTCGCATGCGTTAAATAGTCAAAAGTTATATCCTTCTACGAGGACAACATGAGAAGTCCTTGAAAAATGAAACAAAAAATGGTTCATTTGGTCACAACTTATGTTCTTTCACAACATGATCTCCTTGTAGCCTCATACTCTTCGTCGAGCGTTTTTCTTATTTCAGGATCCCTTCCAAATTATACGATAGAGGAAATCCTTCAAAGTAGACATTTGTTTCAGTGATGACCTCATCGTTGGAGCCAAATTTAATTCCGCCAAGCCAGTTCTTCAAGTTTGTAAATGAATAAAATCGCAGAGGGTCGGTTAAATCTGCATAATATGGTGGATGACGAACCAATTCGTAGCGCAATTTAGCACTTTTGCCATTGCGACTGCGTACCTGTGCGCCGATGCGTTGTCCTGGTTAAATAGCACTTTTTCCTTTGCCGAATGCGGCTGCCTTAGCTTCAAATCGGCATCGAATCGATCAAACAGCTCTGCATAATATACGCCGGTGATCGTTTTGCCCTTTTCAAGGATGGACGATATGGTGTGCATGCCAAAAAAGTGTGGCCATGACTTTGTTGGCCAATAAGCCCACTTTAACCTTTTTGGGCTTAGATTCGCCAGGACGATTCTACTGTTTCGACTGTTCTTTGGTGTGTTGTGATGGATCCACGTTTCGTTCACGGTTGTCAACAGAGAGCAAATGCGGCTCCAATCAGGCAGATAGCTTTCTCATATCCAAAAATGTATGCAAAATGTTCCGTACCCGTTCGGTTGAGATGCCCATACCTTCAGCAATCTCGTGCACTTAAACTCCTCGATCGTCCAATATCAACATTCGGCTCAACGTTCGGCGTCCTTTGTGGTCAGACCACCACAACGAAAATCAGTAAACTACTCGTGAATCATTCCAGTCTATGGTGAAGAGTCCCCATAATGTTTAACAAACGATGCTTTGGTGTGCGTAATATTTTTTTAAACTCAAAAAATAATGTTGAATCAAGACTCGAGATTAATTTTTTTCCATATTCACAAAAATCTGCAAGGTGTCAAGACAGAACTGAATGTCATATCACTCTGAAAATTTTAACGCGTTCCAGTTAAAGCTCGTAGAATTTGTCACGTAACCAACTTCGACCTACTCTACTAAGGCACCTGTGACAAATAAGGCCCGGCTGGTAATAAGGTTCAGAGACAAGTTTACGTATACATATAGATGTAGAAAACTGCATTCATGCATATGTTGGCTCTTTTTTATAGCCCTATTAACATATATATATATATATAGACGTTTCAGTTTACGAGGAAAAATAATATAAGCAGCTGTCTATTATACTATATAAGCGCTTTTTCAGTTTGTACTGAGGAGATTTTGTTTCATTTTCCCTGTTTCGAAATATTCTCCGGAGCAATCTTTGCTGCAAACGGAAAGTAGATCACTTATGTACTATTGGCTTCAGAATCAGCTCTAACTTGTAACCTAAACGAACTCTACGTGACAGAAATAAGGCCCACATCTATTGCTCCGCGAGTCTTATTTCTTGATGCATGGGCCTTATTATTAACTGTGGATAAGATGGTGTTTTTGTTTCATTTTATGCTATTATGAGAAAAGTATGCCGTAATATTCGTGCCCAATGGAGTTTGAACGCTTTGCATAACGCTTTGAAAACTGTACATGGTAAATTGTCACAACAAAAAGCGGCAACAAGATATGGTATACCCAGATACACAATCAGAAACCACCTCAGGGGAGGGAGAATTGAGGGAACATTGGGTGGGCGATCAATTCTCAGTCCACAACAAGAACTAGATCTTCTATCTCGAATTCTAAGGCTAGGCAAAGTTGGTTAGCCCGTCACTCCACAAATTCTGCGAAATCAATTTTTAAAATGTGTAGAGAATGATAAACTGATTCACAACTTCAATTCTTATCGTGAACTTGCTGATCGTGGGTGGTTCCGATTATTTTTGAAAAGCAATTAGACAAATGTAGAGCTCAAAACATGAATCCGACTGGTGCGCAAAACCTCAATAAATTCATTGTTGGGGAATATTCCAATAAGTTAAGGGAAGTTTTCGTTACTCTAGACTTCAAAAGCAAACTTAACGGATTTTTAATATGGATGAGGAGGTGTGCAGGTTGACAATTAACCACCAACAATTAGTTTTAGCTCCCGAAGGCACAAAACGCTTTCATCTTGTTCCACCTGAACACGATGTGAACATCACCATAGTAGGATATGTTTCAACAAGTGGAAATGGAATACCACCACCTCTTTAAAGGTGAACGTTCAAGGACAGAATTTTAAAATAATATGCCACTCGGAACATTTTTCAAAATGAGTAGTATCACCACTGAATTGTTCGTACAGTTTCTTCAACATTTATCAAATTTCAAAATAGCAGGACCAATTCTTCTGATATTTGACGGAGCTGCCTCGCATCTAGACTATATAATTGTAGGAGAAGCTGATACGCACGACATAACTCTATTATGTCTTCCCCGCAACACAGTCCACGAGCTTCAACCGCTTGATAAATCTGTCTGCTGATATTTTGAGGCTCACTGGGACCAAGAAGTTTCGAAATGTGGGAGAAACCATCCAGACAGCAGAACCTAAATCTAGGTTCAATCTGATATTCACGAAAGTTTGGTCTAGATGTATCTCAAATGAAAACATTGTTTACGAATTTCGTGACACGGGCTTAAATCCATATGATGAATTAGAAATTCCCTTCTCAGCATTTGCTCTCAGTGAACCTACTGAACGTCCTGAAATTCAACCTCCATCCATTGACTCAGAGGATTCCAGCGAAAGCGAACTTCCATCAACAGCAGTAAAACGGCGCGTAAATGAGAAGCATATTGAAGGTAATCTTTGGAACACCACTTTTAAGGACTCGATGGAAGCACCGGATTTGGCCCAGCAGAAGCAGAAAGTCATTGAGCTATAAGGCTAAAAAGGTTAAGAAAAGTTTATTTGATGATCGTGCATCCAAAAAGACTATAAAAGAACCTGGTATTGGAGGTATCCAAAAAATTTCACCCTTGATTGTTACTTTGGACTAGTCTCCGAGCACATCCAAGCAAATCGTGGTATTGCTCGTTGTGCTTGTGTTGAGCTCTAAAAAAGATATGAGGCGATGTACTGTATGCCAATGATGAACGTTTGGGATTGCATTGACGATGAATAATATACTTGCAGCACCTGTGAAAAGTAGCAGGCCTTATAATTTTCAGGGGTAGGAATGAGGCCCGTTTGCGTTGTTTAAAATATTTGTGTTTTGCAATCATACCTTAGTTTCTTTATACCTAAGTTTATTGTTTGATACAAAAGAGAGTGTTTTATGTCAATTTACGAGAATATTGTTCATTTTATATATTTTTACGAAAATAAAATTGTTTTCCTCCGGCCTCATTTGCGCACTTACCTTACTCGAAACGCTTTGAACAACATTTAAAATTACATTAATAAATAATTTGTGACTTTTCAATTCCCGTTTGTCCTTTGACAAAGTGAGAAATCCAGGATCTTCGAAACAATTATAAGCTCCAGGAAAAATATATCTGGCCTCCCTTAAATCGGTAAATATGACAATCCAAGATTTAAATGACATCACAAAAGCTTAAGCTTTTTCATGCAAATGTTTTGGTCCGATTTTAATGATAATCAGTATAATAATCATCTGTCAAACTATCAAGAAATTGTTCAAAGTTTATACTGCTAATTTATCTGGCTCTATTTTATTTATTAAGAAGGAGTGAGCGTTAGCGAACAAAGTCCTTTCTTGGTATATTAGGGTTACTCAGCGTTATCTTGTAGCGATCAAATGTTAAATACATACCGGTTGAAATTTCGGCAAAAACTCAATATGAAATTATAGTTCAATGGTGATATTGGTAGAATCTGAATTATTCAACAAATTACGTTCATGATATAGATAAGAGTTATACATACTCAGAATAAACGTTCTACATACTCAGAACCTCCGTTCTAATTATTACAGGATGCCCTACTATGTTCAGTGCTTCGGATACTTTTCCTTATCGACGTAACAGTATCAATAGAGATTAATATCAATCATTCACAGCAATTGTCGAACCGTATACGTCGACTCTATACAGGCTGGTTCTTTCAGGTGTTACAAGGAGATATATCAAAAACGGTTCATAATTGTTTTGTAAAATTCCGGTAAAGTAATAGGTAGACAGGGAGATATATACTTCGGAAGTTGGAGAATAAAACTCAAATTTTACACAAAACTTTTAACATTTAATTTATAAATGCTGACAAATTGTTTCACCACACTGTGGCATTTTCAAAGCAAGGAGTTATCAACTAAAGCTAAATCTAAAAGTATGTCCTTGAATATCAGGGATCGGAATGTGGTACAAATTGAGGGATGGGGGTGGATAATGGTGGGAGTGTGTTTACAACATTGTTAACAAGCGGTGAATTATATAATATTAAATGATCAAATCGATACATATAATTCACCGCTTGTTAACAATTTTGTAAACACACTCCCATCATTACCCACCCCCATCCCTCAATTTGTACCACATTCTGATCCCTGATATTTAAGGACATACTTTTAGATTCAGCTATATTTTATTATTACTTAGATTCATTCTCCAATTGCCGAAGTATTATGAATTTACACTACGTAAACGCCGAAACCATAGATATAGGGAGATATATTTTTGTCACTATTCCTATTTTGAGTGGCGGTGGTCAACTTTGGATTTTTGAATGGGATAATGTAGTTTTTCATAAAATTCGGATGTACGTGAAAAACCAGGTACCTATGTGTGAAACAGAATTTTTTCCTTTTCCGGTTACGGAATTTCGACATATCATGTTATGGAACACAAGAAAGAATATTAACACGTTGATCACTAAAGTATCTCATGCCAAACATTATATAAGTTCAGGAGAACTAGATGATCTCTTTCTGTTACCTGGCTCTAAGTATTTGGGTCTAAATTTCAGTTATACACAGTATTATCTCAAATTTTAATTTATGAATTCATAGAAAAGAAACGTTTATTCTTTATAGTATCCTCAAATAATAGAACCTAATATGTAATAAAATCAAACTTATGTAATGTGAAATACGGAATATAATTCTACAACTGCTGCAATCGTTTTTGTTTGCGTTTTTAGTCACCCATTTTTATCCAATGTTCACTCCGGCATGTATATTGAACAAACGAACGCCCGCACGATGGAAACAAATAGAACCTCTTACGGAATTTTGCAATAGACTTGCAAACGTGGCATTCCTTCATGTCTCAAAGTCTACACAAATTAATTTGGAATTGAAAGATGTGCCAGACATAAATGTAATGTGAAAACACGATATTTGCAAATAAAAAACATGAACAATGTATATTAGATTTTACTTGACCTGAAAATGTTTGAAAACACCTCAGTCTTGAGGACGTATTTTTACATACTCTTCTCCCGTATTCAATGTGTTAACGATTAAATTTCAACTTAATTAACTTCAACTTCCAAACCCTTTCAGACTATTTTCTAAATGAATTCTGTACACACTGCAACATTTCAGGAGTCACTAATGAACAGGCAAAGCAATCGCCATTCAAGTGCCCATCAAAAAAAGTGGACTGATAACTCTATCCCCGATTATACCACATCAGATACTAATTGACCATGGATGTTGATTCAGCACAGTACTTATCCAGAGGGGATTTTCCTCAGATCCCAGTAGTGCATATTATGTATTGTTAAATAAAGGTTTAAATTTTGCAATTGATTCTAAAAAACTAACTACGGAGGATTCAATTAATTATATTGAAAATACGATTAGGTCTCAATGAGTGCAAAACAATTCTTGAACATTCAAATAAATCATATGAAAGTATTTTCAATAACTTCAATAATATCTGTGAGTCATTCGAAGAAAAGGAACGTTATTAAATGAAAGCAGATCAGAGAAATTGTCTAGTAACTATGGGCAAAGAGTATTATCATAATCTGGTAAATACATTTTTAAATGATGATCCTAGGAATTACCAGGAATACTAGTCAATAATTTATTACAATCGTGTACAGCTGTAATTTCCCATAATTCAAAATACAAACTTAGATTTTCAAATCCCAATCTCGCTAAACTATATTGCTTACCTAAGATTCATAAGACAGGTAATTCCATTTCAAATATTAATTGTCCCTCGTATAACATACCGAAATGGTTAGTTTAAGACTTCAGCAACTGCCAATCCCCACCAAATTTGTATTTCAAACTTGAACGTGGTGATACTCTCTTCCATTTGATACTGTTTCACTATTTACAAATACCCCAATCCCTGAGTCGATAAAAATTATGAGCAAAGGTCTTTCAAACATTAATAGATAGAAACTGCAAAGAATAGGGTATCCGTCCTTATGGAGCGAAATTATTTCAATTTTAACAAAAAATATTATAAACAAGCAAGCGGATGTGCAATGGGCACACCCCCTCTCTTCTTTTTTGATCATTATTTTTCTGAGCGAACTTAAACCCTCCTTAGAATCAAAATTGAATCGGTTCTGAAAGTTTAGATATGTTGAAGATATTCTCGATTGCAAGTAAATATTTTGATTTACATGACTTTTTGAACACGCTTAATAGTCAACTTGAGTCACTGAAATTCGGTGTCGCAATAAAACCATATAATCAGCTTCCTTTCCTTGATATTAACCTCAAAAACCATGTGAATCACTTGAGTTTCGACATATACAGAAAACCCACTCAAACAAATAGGTATATTCCTGCAGATTCAAATACACCATTTAAATATAAAATATCTCCATTTAATAGTCTTGTTCATACATTATTAAACGTCTTTTAGAGCCAGCAAAATTAATACAACGGGGATTTCTTATTCATAGTGTTATGATGTATTCACAGTGCGAACTCTTTTCTAGTTTATCATATCAACTTGCACATTACAAATTTTCTCCATCTTTTAACAATAAATTGAAAATAGTCGTCAAATTATCAAAATTCTCAATTGACTTAAGTGGAAATAACGCATTTCCATGGAAACGGATAATAATCAACACCAACGTTCAGCACAACAGACTTGATAAATAATAATTGAAGGTTATAGTTTTTAATTCTCACAATCTTGTTTGCAGAGATTTACTACATGTTTCGTGGCCTATGACTTGCACCTCATCATCAAAGCATAAGTGGATTCACATTATAAGAAATAATTTGTAATTAGAATTAGATCTATATTAATGTAATTATAAATTATTTCTTACAATGTGAATCCACTCATGATACCTGATGATGAGGTTAAGTCATAGGCCTCGAAAGATGTATTAAATATCTGCAACTAATATTGCGAAAATTAAAAACTGTAATCCTCAATTATTATTAAAATGAACTCACATATGGATACTAACAATTTATTGACTTGATAAATAAATGTTATAAAGGACAAACTGACAGCGACCGCACCTGTATCTTTAGATGATATGAAAAACAGAATTCGCTCTGCCTGCTCATTAGTGACACCTGAAATGTCGAAGTGTGTATGGAATTCATTCAGGAAAAGAGTCAGAATGTGTTTGAAAGTTGAAGGGGGACATTTCGAACCATGTATCAATCATGGCAGCTAGTGGAATTTCTACTTCCATAGCCGAAGAAGGAAGTCAAAAATTAGTTGGCACACCACCTAATGTTTTACGTGGATTCGAATTTCATGGAAAAAGTACTCTATCCTATTTAAAAATCCAAAATTACTCTTTACCCGGGTGAATATCAAAAATATGTTTAAATATGTTTCCGTATTACACAAAAAAATTAACAAGTTATTACCTTGTAACACTTAAAAAAGAACTCACCCTGTATATCGATATGTTCGACTAAGGTGATGAGTACAGCTGTATTTTGAGCAAACTGATATAATTTTAGTATTCTTTCCAAACAAAGTTAAATGCAGGTTGTAGACCTTGTCAAAAACTTTCTCATATATTTTGAATGGTGAAATCAAAATGGACAATATTAGAAAATCAGTTAATATTCCAATTTATGAAGAGTGTAATGAGCTTACGTTGCTTGAGCATGAAGAAAGATCGAAGTACGATGTAGAAAATATTCTAATTCATTCAAACATCACAAATCCTCATATTAAAAAATCAGTTTTTAGAGAATGAAAACTGCTTCCCAACCATAGAAAATTGAAAAATATTGTATTCAAAATACAGAGGAAAAACACTAAATTTAATATAATCAGGGCTGTAGCTAGCTTAGAAATTTTGAGGAAGTTCTAATCGGAATTGGTCGGAGAAGGTACTAGAGACGACAGATCTCAGTAAACGACGTCGCTGGTGGAAATCAGGAAATGTTCAAGGTCAAACCACTATAAATTTGTTACACATTTAGGTTAAAATTATACAGCTTAAGTTCATATTAGTGGTGTATAGGAAAACTTTGTAAGATGTGACGCTTTGTATAAGTTAACAAGAGAGACGAGTAAAGCACTATAGTGTGTTGTATCACCTAACAATATGCGATGCGCGCAAGCCGACTGATACTCACTTCACTGTCCGCTTACAGCAGATCGCTTTAAAGTGATATAAACTGGAATTGTATTGTTTTTGGGCGGGTAGCCCCGTTTCAATTGGTATTTCTGACATTCATCTTCAGTTTTTCGAATAGAATTATAGTATTTAATTGAACCATAAGGACAATCATGTTTTTCTGGTTATAGCACACGTATATATTTAATCTGCAGAAGTGTCCTGAATTCTCATTTTGAGATTCAAATGACGTCATCGAACTGTAAAGGCACCGTCTGTGTTCACTATGTAGTGTAATGGTGTAAATAGTAGCACTTGTGGATGAATAGTTAAACTGTCAAAATAAATGGAGAGTAAAATGGTTCCGATACAATAACACACTATTGTTTTTTAGGGCTCCTTCAAGAAATGCTACATGAACGACGTTTAAGTTTTATTTCAACTTCTGCTGATCGTTTTTCTCGTTATAACTTTACAAAAAATTATTATTTATGTCATAGTGTGTGAAAATATCGCAAATAGCTGAAACCTGTCTGTTGTGTCTAGATAGTCATCAAAAACACAATTCTGCGAAACAAGTTGCTGTATCATGAACTGCACATTCACCTAATGACCTCTGCTTCAAATGATCATTGTATCATGTTAGAAATTGAATATTGTTTCACAATTTTGTTTCCAAAAAATAATTTTATTGCAAATTTTATTGGAAATCAGGAGCTACTTGTTTTGTCAAATTATACTTGTGAGTATAAATGAGTCTTTCAAATGTTACAATATAAATAATTCCACATAACACTGCCCTTCAACTCCAGTTTCGTAGAGTATCTCTTGAAGACGATGGATATTCAATGTTTTTTCCTTATTTTGAATAATTACGTAGTTACTTTTTTCTTCGAACATTTGGTGAACATTTGCTGTTTGGGAATTACTTTTAGGACTATAAATAATTTGTATTATTTTTTATAATAAGTGAATAACAGAATAGCAACACAATCTACTATATAACGATGCTTCAAATCTGTAATTGCAAATGATTATTCTGTGAGCAGATGATGGTAAGACTCTAATAAAATCAGCTACGAAAATTTGCATGTTTCCACTAGAATAGTATTTGAGAGAGTTGAAAACAGTTGAAGTGAAGGTGTAACGCAACCTCATTTACTGTGGATAGTATATTATTTAATACATCTCATGTAGTCACATAAATGATACCATACCATACCTGATTGTTGTTAATTTGGTTCCCAGCTATTTCCAAAAAAATGCAACGACACACATGTCTCTCACTATATACAGAATATAGCGTAAGGAAAGTATTGTAATAGGCCCATAAAAAAAGTGAAGTCACAGTATATTTTATACGTTTACTCTATGGCAAGTTTTGATCGTTCACCTGACAGCAGGTGTCAATATCGGTATAAATAGTGTATTATTCAACGAGCATATTATGGTGGCTATTATTCACGTGGATAAGTTTACGAGCCGCAGGCGAGTGTCGTAAATCATCCAAGTGAAAAATAGCCATAATATGCAAGTAGAATACTATACTTTGTCCACGACCCATAAATGATACTTTGATACTGATAAACTTTGCTGTTGAAACATGTCGAACCAAAAAATTGTTGACGTTTCAGATTAAATTCGATCTGACTAGACGTTTCATAGCACGCTCTATTTTTATCGTATTTGTATATACGTTTCTATCATGTTTGTCATATTGATGGTAGTGAATAATGAAATCATTATTCACTAGTGATTAATGGATATCATTTTGCTTGAGGAAACACATGCATTATGCATATTTTATACAATAGTCGTGGACAAACAATATTATATTATACTGTTTTTGATTCGAAAGTCAACCTGGCAGCTGGTGGCAGTATAAAACACAGAGTAGTAGTAAGCATACATTTGATCCACAGAAGTATCCGAAACTTATTTTACCTACAAAAGTGAAAGAAATCATGTGAGCAATTGATCACAGTTCATTTTTAAAGCTGACGATCGGCTGTAGGCTTGTGAACACGTATTTTCGATTCTTTAGATGAAGCGAAATATTAGTGACGTATAACCAATATAAATTTTGGTGCCAGAAGGATGTAAATTTGTGAGGTTCTTTTGAACTAAAAATTTATAACAATATACAAGTGTAAATAGGTTCTTATTAAGATAGTAAAGTAATTATATTGGAGACCAATATAGAAAGTGAACATCAATCTTATCAATGTGCTGCAAAAATGCGTCGGTAGCGATAGTTATATACTGTGTGAAAAGTGGAAACAAATGTGGAAAGAACTTATTACAAATGTGTGTGTATGTATAAACAGTTGTTGAAGAGAATGTACAGCTGAATCTTCGAATGAACTCTGGTGTCTAGAATTAAAAAATAGAGCATCAAGGTACTACTGTACAAAATGTTTAGAGCTTAACGAAAATATTGCAATAGAAATTATCATGACCTTAAATAGAAAAATGGAAAAATATAATGATGAATTGAAAGAGGACGTCAATATTATATGTACCACCTCTATAGCAAAATCGCAAAATGAAAAATTATCTTCAGAATTTGAAAAAGTATCTAATCAACATAATATTATAATTAATTAAATATAGAAATTGAGTCAGCTAAAGAAGGTAAGTATTCCATCAATAGATGAACATACTACAACTCAAAAAGCTAGCATAACAAATTACACAGTTCGTAGGAGCATTGGAAAAATTGAATCATTACCTAATAAAGTAATTGGAGGGAAATATGTCATCGCTGAAATTATTGACAAAAATTGTCTTTCAAAAGATAAAGAAATAAAACTAAGGAAAGAAGTACTTAAGATTGAAAATGGGGATAGTAAACCTATTCAACCAAATAACACTCATCCAAATGCCCTACGACGGAACTGAAATAAAAATGTACTAATAATAAAACCGAAAGATACGAACCAAGAAAATGAAGAAAACTAGAATGTTTAATCGACAGAACTTTAAAGCAGTCATTGAGAAGCTAATAAACAAAAATAGAGATGTAGTAAAAATAACATGTGAAAGTAAAGAAGAAATAGAAGAAAATGAGAAATCCACAGAAACAAACCTAGGGAAAAATTACAAGGTGAATTCATCAAGACTGAAGAGACCTCAGTAGAAAATAGTTGGAATAGGATATGAATTACAACAAGAAGAACTAATTTATCACATACTAAGCCAAAATAATGTTGTGAAAGAAAATGCAGATACAAACGTTATAACAATAAAGAAGGTTTATGGCTATAATTGAATGTGATCCTGAAACTTCCAAACAATACTGGATAATGGTGTAATATGCATTGATTTAGCTCCATGTTCGATTTATGAACATGTAGACAGTTTGAAAAATGTGTATAGTTCTTACCATACTGCAAACAAATTAACCAAAAATCAAGTATATTTCAAATGTGGACAATTTTCCTCCTTGGGTATGGTCATATTTCTCGATTCCCTGGTTCAATTCATCCTCCCACCAACTGGATTTGAGCAACATTCTATCTCTTGGATTGAACGTAGCACTTTTGGTTATTTATATTGAAAAATATGAAACTAATTTATCTTGTAGCCATTCTTCATTTGGACATCAATTTCATTCATCTATATACTGATCACAAAGGAATATTATGTTATGCAATAAGCACAAAACGAGACATATTTTACGCTAGTGTGGAAATATAAAGTATCCATATCTTATGCGAGTTGCATACTAATTTTTCTACCAAAAAATTACTACTTACTTTTGATATTTTAATAAATGTTGACAGAAATACTGACCTCATTTTAAGACATCCCGTCGCTACTGTCATATTCTGAAGCCGCCGCCCACTAGCAACAAAGAACCCCACACTTAACACATAGTGGTTGAAAATTCATCGATTGCTAGTTTCTAGGCAAGTTGCCATGCAACAAATGCAATATGAATCAGGTCCGTTGTAGGATATGATGTTCTATGCAAAATGCAGCTGTTTATGATTCAATTCACGATCGTTCAATGGACATATTCCGATTTAGTTTTAGAAAAAATGTTATTTAGTTTTATAAAAAGCGGTTCAACCATACCGAACTATCTCTACCTATAATTTCATTCATGTTTTGATATTTCATCTCATTATATGTTCTAAAAATGCAATCAACTCTTATTAAATGAGTTCATTTATACTCAACTACAGTTTTATTGTTATCTTATTTCAGTTATATTTGGAGATTATTGCAATATTTTCCCTATTGTAGGACACATTCTTTGAAATTCAGTTTCCGTCGAAGAAGTAGCCTTGAAAGTTATTGTTCCAATGTTGGAAATTCTCACTTCGCACCTTCGTCCATACATGAACATGCTTTTCAAGTCAATAACATCATCTGTAAGGTTTTGCAGTGAGTGTACACTGTAAGGCTTTGAAGTGACCTTTCGTCTTCAATGATCCCAACTGGCTCACTAGAATATTATACACTCAGGGCTCGTATTGATACGTGTCCTTAGATTCTTGATTGATCGGATTACCCTGAGCGCCAACTTCTTAAGCAAACAAAAAGTTAAGATGAATGGATAATGGATAAATGTTGATGATTATATCAGAGAAATAAAGACAAGTTTCAACTTAACAATTTGGTTTTAATTCTCGAAGGAATTTTAATTTAAACAAAATTAGTTTGATTAATAACAGACATATTTTAAAAATTAGTTCAATACTGAAAAATTTAAAGGGAAACAAAATGGAATTCTAAACGGTTTGATTAATTGAGTTGAAATTATCAATTTTATGAGGAAACAAATTGTAGATGAAAACAAATTTATTTAGAGAACATTAGCAATTTATTATGAAAATTTGGTTATTCCATCTGAGAAAAATGTTATCGTCTTGAACTTGGATGAGCTTGGAAGAAGTGCTCTGCCAGGAGCAATACCTTGGCCACAAGTTCGAGGGACAAATATCTGATTCATCAGGAATAACCAATATAATTCCACAACTGATAACGCTATCTTCTCAAATTGTATATTCAAAATTACTAAAAGGATTGAACTCTCGAAGAGAACAAGCATGACACAATATTAAAATCTGGAAGAGAATTTTGAGATACTTCTTATTGAAGCTATGACAATTCATACTTCAAAGTAAAATAATAAATAGTCCAGTCAATAAAGCGCGGAACTAAATTAATTTCTTAGAAGAGATGGATGAAAAAAATTTTTTTCCCTCGGCTTCTATGAGTCCCCTATGTCATTCGTAACTAGCAAGCGAAGTAACCAGCGCCCCCCCAACACCTCAAAAACTCAAAATAAATCCTTTTTTCACCCCTCGTTTAAAAAAAAATTGCAAATTACAGTAAAAATTAAAATTAAGGACTGAAAATGCCCCTAGTAGGAATAGAAATGCAGGAAAAACTCGGAAAACTATGGAAAATCTGGTATGAGAAAATTTCAAATTCTAACGAAATGAACATGTTGCAAGTCATTATATGAGTTTCTCAGGTCACTGATTACGAAACTGCCATATGTTATTTTCAGACTTTTTACTGCTTTTTTCAACGTTGTCGAATTGAGCTCGCACTTGAAGTTGAATAATGATATTTTTGACGTCAAGAAGTAGGAATACAAGAAAAATTAGGAAAATTGTGGGAAATCTGGTATGAGAAAATTTCAAATTTAGGCGATATGAGCATGTTGCAAGTCATTATATGGTTCTTTCGGGTCGCTGATCACGAATCTGTTATCAGTTTCCCGGGAAATTAACCTGGAGAGTGTAAATGGGACAATTTTGTTCAAAAAAATTTTTTTAAATATGATCAGAGCAAGGAAATCAGAAAAGAAAAACTCCATTTTATTTTTTGTTTTAAAATAATATATTAAATATGCTATATATTTATTCTTATCACATTTTTTCAGGTCAGGTGACTGCTTTCTCTTTCAAATTGATGGTAAGACTCGAAGCGAACATCACTTAAATAACAGTTGAAATTCAAAATTATTATTATTAAGCATCGTAATTATTTAAACTTTCGGAGAATTAGTTATCTTGTAACATGCTATTAAAAAATGTAAATCGGAATGCATTACGTTTGGAAAATAAACATTTTTTGTTATTCTGATAAAATATTTGGATATTCTTACCTTCAAAAGAGAAATTTTCAATTGGTACGTGACGCTTGATTATGAGTAATAGTTTTTGAACAGAAATGTTTTTTCACCACATGGAAGCACTGTATACAGGAGAAATAATGACGCACGTATAAGTCCGTATTGATATGTTATTTATTTGCAGTATAAATGATATCCACAAATTTTCTTGTCCAAAATTCAACACTAACACTTTTTTATAACACACGTTACACAATTTACAGAAAATAATTTTGAGATTGAAAATAAAACTACGAAGTTCTATGAGAAATGAGATATTCTCGACTAATTCAACACATATACAACGTATCGAAAAAAAAAAATTCTTTTTGTATACACATCAACAAGCAGCTGCAACGATCTTACTCATACGCATGCGCTCACAAATTCACTCCATCTCTCATCTTACACTTAATACCGCGAACAGGCACGTACAGCCCGATTATTTAGACCCGTATACTATACGGACGTTTGTGTGGATGCTCAAGACATTTTTTTTTCACCTGGAGATTATTTTTTTTCGGGGACAGTGGACCAGTTTTGACTACGTTCCTAACTACACACACGAATGTAATACATACATACAATACTAATTGGAACTTGGTTCTTTGGAGCACGTCATTCTTGATTGCCCGATGCTAATAATATTAATCTTTCTCAAAAACTCTCTTCTTCATTAGATCTGATAAAACCTTTCAATCTCAACTCTATAATATCTTCTCAGAGCATTAATGTATATGCGATTCTTTATAACCATATTCAGGATTCTAACATAAAAATCTAAGACGAATTAATCATTGTTTATTTTTCTTTTTTTTTGTTTTCAAAATCGAATGTTCTATATACTTTGTACTAATCCTATGTTGAATGTAACCTATTTTCCGAGGCTAGTTCATGTTTGTGTATGAAGAGTAATGTGCCATGATCAGCCCCTTGGCCAGTATCCTTGTCTTTCCTTTAATGTATACTGTCGGCTGAGGCGTTTCGTTTTTTACTACGGTTTATTTTAATGATGTCGGTGGTCAAATGGTCGAAAGACTGAGATCATATTTTCTCAATCAACAACAACAACAATAATAATTATAAATCCCGTTAAATGAAAATAAATTTTCTCATACTACTCGTGTGATGCGTTGCTTGTGACGAAACAAATTTGTGATCAGCGACACAAAAAACCCATTTAATGACTTGCTATATGCTCATATCTCCTAAATTTGAAATTTCTACTTCTTGACATAAGAAGCATCATTATTCAACTTCAAGTGCGAGCTCAATTCGACAACGCTGAAAAGAGCAGTAGAAAGTCTGAAAATAAACCAAATTTTCCGTTTTTCCACTCTACAGGTTGATTTTCCGGAAAACTAATGGCAGATTCGTATTCAGCGACCCCGAAAACCTATTAGGGAGCATTTTCAGTCCTTAATTTTTATTTTTACTATAATTTGCAATGTTTTTAGAAACAGGAAGTGAAAAAAGGGTTAATTTTGAGTTCTGGGGGTATTGGGGGGGGGGGGTAGTCACTTCGCTGGCTAGTCACGAATGACCTGTGGGACTCATAGAAGCTGGCGAATAACATTTTTTTTGATCCATCTTCCTATAAGAAACTTTTTTAGTCAGTCGATTTCCCCGCTTTATTGACTGGAATAAAAATGGAAGGTAGTCTTGAAAAATATGAGTGAGTTAATTTAGAAATTTACAAGAGAAAAATTAGATAATAGTTTACTGAGTACAGTATACTGAAACTATGCTCGTAGATTCTAAGTGAATAATCTGTTTCAGCAATATCAGATAATACACTCGGTGATCTCATAAAGCAGTAAATGAGAATTTTGGATTTATCTAAGTTCACCCAGATCAATAATTATTCCGTTATCCCACCAAGACCAGCCTGGAAGGACATAACCATCATAAATATATATGAGGAAGGTCAAAAAAAGGAGATAGGGATACCACACAACCACGCGGATAATTGCTGGGTTGAGCAAGCCTTAGAGAACGACATAAATCATTCTGATTGCTAACTTGTCAAATCAGATTCTGAATGAAGACAAGAGAGAGAATATAGTGAATGAATCTATAGATATCATAGAATATACGCATCACAACTAGGTTTAGACACTATTAGACATCAAATTACATGTTCACTGTTGACAATAATCTTTCAATAAGGCAAATTAATATCAGAATAGACAAACAATTTGAAAACAACTCAGCAGCGTGGAATTCACAACCCAGAAGATCTCCGTCGATTTCCAATTTCTCGTCAACTCTCTTATCGCGTGTCGCGCGACCTCACACAAGTTTTCGCGCAAGATGAATAATCGATTTCCTATTGAAAGATAGATGTCAGTCATAGTCTCTCCCCAAGTTTAATCATCTATAATTCCGAGTGGAAAGCGTTATTAAGATTATTCAAACATTATTAGACATAATAACGTATAACGTTACGCATTATACAGTTTTAAAGTGGATATTTTCATCAATGACTGAATTGCGATTAATATGATTTTACAATTTCCAGGAGTCAAAAATTTAGGCTGCTGGATAATTCCGTGATTTATGGTCGCAGAGTTAGTATCCGGCCCTTTGAATACTCCGAAGTTAATCTTTATAGTCGAATGTACTTTCTAGATAAACTTCCCTAATACGGAAAGCTTGATTAATGCATAAAATTTAACAATGTTTGTTTATTATCTTAGTTTATGTCGTCTGTAATCGAGTTGTCTCTGTTTACGTGAAATATGATATTACATTGTGTAGCAGACTGTAAAAATTTGTTGAAGTAGAATCGTAAAGTTTGGAGCTACTACGTTATGCAGTCGTCTATCTACGGCTAGAAACCAAGATTTTTTTCCTATTGTTTGTGACGTATTCATGAGAATTAATATCATCAGATAAATGTAGTATTCAGCATGATGCACTTGCGAAATATTTAATCCCCTCATAGTCCAGTCATTATAGGTTTTAACTGCGGAAAAATTCCTAGTGAGCTGAATTTTTGTATACACGTTTATTACGGCATTTTAATGAATATGTGAAAAATCGACATTGATATCATGCCGGCTAAAAAAGTTAAAGGTCAAAAAAGGTCACGAAAATCAGTTTTCCGCAAATATCTCGTGACCTATTGGTCGGAGGTCAATTGAGTTCATAACAAAAATTGTTTGCCGTGCAATTATCTACAAATAATGCTCGTTGCGTTTTTCTGTAAGATCAACCGTTTTTTGAGCAGAGCGCTGAGAAAGCGACTACATTATGATTATACTCGTTTCCGCACCACCCTCGGGGTAGAATGCAAGGTGCGTTTTTTTCACATGATTGCCCCAGTAGGCATAATCCATGATATGTAATAAAGGTTTTTTTTATTTAAAAGTGAAGAGTTTTTCATTCAAGAACTGAAAAATACAAAAAAAAACTCATTAACTAACTTATACTAATTTATATGCACATAATTTTCTGTTTTTATTCACTCATTATCCTCAGTTTCTCTATCATTGAAATTTTCTGACAAAACATCGAGTGGACTCATTCCTATACTTACGTCGACATCTTCATCAATAGTTGATTCCGCGTTTAAGCAGGACTGGCCACGGCAATGTCCACAACCTTTTGAGCATCTCAAACCAATTTTTTTGCATCCACATTTTCCGCCACTACTTTTTGTACAATTACAAAAGAATGTGTTCAGTAGATCATCGGGTGCTGCTTTTAATAAAGTTATCTCTGGCTGCATCATGTTATTTTTTAACTCCCAACCCCACTGTTCTGGATCAATTTCTCTTCCTAGCCAGGTTCGTATTTGATGATTCACTCGAAAAAATGCCGTTGAGCTGCTGAAGAGGTAGGTGTCAATAGCGGAAATTTCACAGCTGTGCTTCGTCTTGTTAGCTTAGCAAAGCTACAACATCTGTAATTATACATTGCTAGTAGAAACTATATCCCCGACAACGACTTCTCGAGCGCAATTTTCTTGGAGAAATATTTCTGCAGAATTGTTTAAATCGGGTCTTTTTCAAACATTCTCATGACTTTAATTTTTCCTTTCCCAAAAAGTGTTGAAATTGTATCACTCAAGAAATATTTTTCAACTGAGCTAAACACAGTCCGACAGGCAGTAGCAGGTATAAAGGCGGGTCTCGGAACATTGAAATACGAAACATCTGCCAGTGGAGGTCATTTGTTTCCGAATCCTCTACAATATAAGTATATTTTTCACAAAACACCCGAGTATCAGATGCAAGTTTTTAATACACTTGAAAACAAGAATAAAAGCAACTGAGTTTACGTCTTGGTGTATGTGAATGCATTCTAGTCGCTTTTTCAGCGCTCTACTTCAAAAACGGTTGATCTCACAAAAAAATGCAATGGGCTTTCTTTGTATGACCTCCATTGACCTCCGAGCAATAGGTCGCGAGATATTCGCGGAAAACTGATTTTTGTGACTTTTTTTGACCTTTAACTTTTTTAGCCGGCACGATATCAATTTCGATTTTCCACATATTGATTAAAATGCCATAGTAAAGGTGTATACAAAAATTCAACTCACTAGGAATTTTTCCGCAGATTGGGGCTTAAAACTTCTAAAATGACTGGATTATTATAGATAAATTCTTCCGACTAGGAAACCGCGTACGTTTTGTCACGAGCATCTCACAACACTATAGAAAAATACATTCATTAGTTTTCCAAGATACTCGTAGTCACCTGTCAGCCCCAAACTCGCTCATCATTTTTCCAACTTTTGTAGTCTAAAAACTAGAACATCTGAATGTGCATCTCTTTCGCCGATGACCCACTCATCCTACGTGAATCTCTTTCCCGCGAGCTACTTCACGTTCGAAAACAGGAAAATGGTGAATATGGATATAACCATATCCGTATTCATCGCATATGTAGTATTACGTTCAGCAACTTCTTTAATTTTGGCTATACCTGGACAATTGTCACATTCGTGTAACACACTTCTTACTACTTGTATCGCATACAGCAATGTCTAGCAAATCTCGATATTTTAATCAATTATTATAGGTACTCAATTTCGATTTGATATTCTCGTGTTCTGCACATACCCAAAACGTATGACTTCCAGGATCAACAGCAATTATGAATTTAGTTGGTTCCAAAGAAGGAAAGTAAGAAAACAATGTAGTCAAAGATGAAATTGTTGTACATATCCATGGAGAGTATACGAAAGTATATGATTGTTTGTAATTTTTAAAAAAAATTTATAGATCTTGCTTAAACCCTTAAAAAACCATGCATGTAATGTGTGATACAGAAACGATTTTTCCTTATCTTTAGGCCTTATAATGACTGCTTTAGACTTCGAGTTTCATATTCAAATTCACAGAGTTTGTTTGTACATGCTTAAAGAATATTTCTACACAATTTCAAGACATTTATCATGCCTGGTTAAAAATGTCAATTTTCACGTTTTTCGTCAAAAATGGCCAACTTTGTAGTGATATATCTTCAAATCTGCTGGAATTATCATGAAATGTTTTAAATTTCTAGAAAGAATATCAAAAGGCAAAAAAATTGAGCCACAGTGGTTCTGATTATGTTGTGATTTCGCAATTTGGCACCCCTTTGAAGTCAGGTCGAATTTCATGAAATTGTATACACAATATAAGCGGTCTACACCGATGTATTAACAAGGTAACTCACAATGCAAAACTCTCAGATGAAAATACATAGAAGGACAAATTAGTTGCCGCAATGTATTTGTCGATACCTGTTTCCAAGGCTGAGAAAACAATTTACCAAAAATAGGCTTTTTTCAGCCCCGTTTTGGTTCTTCCGAGGGCCCCAGGAAGGTTAAAATGGGCCCAGGAGGCCAACATTTTGGGAATCCCCTTTTTTCGGTTGATACTTCCATGTTCTCAAATTTGGCGCCATCCTGAGAACTCAAGTTTCTTGAAATTGTACAAAAGTAATGGAACTACCCATATACAAATAAATAATTACATTTTACAAAAGTACATATTTTGAATTTTATGATAATGGAAAATAGACAGAAGAATAAGCCTTCTGTACAATTTCCTGATCGTGCGGCTCAAAATTCTTCAGGGCAATGTTTTCAATAAACTGTTTGAAATAAACTTCGTTTACTTTTGTGTCTGGACCTCTATCTCCTATCTCCTCTGACAAATTCGTTGCTTTCCTCATCATGTTGTGGTTTAAAACTTCAAAACTTCTTGAACAAAGTTATTCTCTATTCGCTCTTCATACATTCCTATCAAGTTCACAAGTTATTCTTTTCTACATATTCATTACACTAACACACTGGCCGTGATTAATACAAAATTCGCATAATTTGCAGTATAGAGTATAATGTCCTACATCATTTCTCACATACTTTAAATTTATAGTATATGTTGTGTTATGGTCTTATAATGACTACATTAGATTGTCCATATACTTGAGGGTCTTTTTTCATCCCAATATTGTTATTATAAAGATTCTTGACCCACGTATGAATTAATACACAATTCTCGGGAAATAGGTCACATTAACACATATATTTTTATTTTTACCCTCGTCTTTACGTACGTTTCGGTCTCACGACCATCATCAGAAGACTTATTAATACAATAACCTGATTACTTAGAAATACTGTAATAACACAAAGCGTCCTTATCGCACAAATTTCGTTTAAATGCCAACGTCGCGAAACGAACGGAGACATGAAATCGGAACTATAACACAGCAATGTTGCAGCGTAAAAATTAAAAATCCACTATTAAGTAGGATCATCAATAAATACGAACACATTTCATAAATGTCTGCGAGAGACTAACAGACAAAGAGTTCTATCCTCTTTGCTAACAGACGAGACCATCTCAAGTGTTCATTTAAGCGCCAGATGTCATAATTTATTAGGTGATAAAAGAAGGTCTCTGGCCTGTGAGAAATACTTTAGACAATTCTACCTAAAGTAAACTTTTACATTATAAGGACGTAAGTAGGAATTTGCAAGAATATTAATTAATTAAATTAGTATAAATATGACTTAGTGTTTGAACGTCACTCCTATGATTAACAGACTTGGAGTCACGTTTTATATGAATCATCTCCAGAATAGATCTTTTATAATAATTGGTTTCCTTAGTTAAAATATTAACATTCTTGTAATCAAATTGATGGTTATAATCAAAGCAATGTTTAGCAAGCGCGGTGGAATTTTCTAAGTTTTTGTTTCTTGTGCTATACTTATGGCCATACATTCTTTTTTGTAAATATTGTTTAGAGATGCCAGTATAGGTCCCATCACAATCTAAACAATTTAATTTGTATACTGTGTGGGTTTGTTTATCTTTAGGAATTACAGGTTTTAGATTTGAGAAATATTTCCCAACACAGTTAGTAGGTTTATGCGCTACGTTTATATCATACTTTTTCAAACATCTCTTAATTTTCTCTGAGGTCTCCGGAATGTATGGTAAAGTTATATAATTGTCTGAATTACCTTTTACGTTATTTTTATATGACGCTCCATTATAAATTTTGTTTATTCTCTCTTTAATAATAGGATTGAAAAATGTTTTTGGGTAGCCATTCAATTCCAGTGTATAACGAACAATTTTTAGATTTTTGGGACGGTCCTCTGGGTGGGACAATTTAACCGCGCGGTCTGTAAGACTGTTTATGACGCTTTTTTTATAACAAGTTGGTGCAACGGAATTGAAGTGAAGATAGCGTTGAGACCAAACTTCTTTAGTAAACCACGAAGTTTTTATTTCTCCATCTGCATCATGCCTAATGTTCATATCTAAGAAATTTATGTTTTTGTTAACTTCTATTTCA
Organism: Endomychus coccineus; assembly: GCA_958510875.1. Taxonomy (NCBI): domain Eukaryota; kingdom Metazoa; phylum Arthropoda; class Insecta; order Coleoptera; family Endomychidae; genus Endomychus; species Endomychus coccineus. Next base: position 152,863,213 of record OY294068.1, on the reverse strand, counting down.
CAGGTAAATTGAAGTTTACAGTGGAAATTGTTAAATTTATTAATCACGTACTGAATTTTGTCATTGGGAACACACATAAGGCAATCATCTACATACCGTTTAAAAAATACGGGCCGAAAATCTAATGAACTTATAACAGATTCCTCCAGGCATTCCATAACGAGGTTAGCAATGGTAGCAGAAATAGGAGATCCCATTGCTGTGCCGAATATTTGTCCAAAATATTGTTCACCGTACTGAAAATAAGTGCATTCTAAACAAAACTTCACAGCATTTATAAATTCCGATTGATCTAGAGGTGTGTGGTTTTTAATCTCTGCCCAACGTTTTTTGATGCTATTCAATGCCAAATCGACTGGTATATTTGTAAATAAAGAAACAACGTCTAAGGAAATTAGTTGATGGTTTACGGGTACGGATTGATTTTTTATAAATTCATTAAAATGCCATGAGTCTTTCACATAAAATTCATTATTTCCTATTATATTATTGATCGATTTTGATAGAAATTTTGATAAATTGTAAGTAGGCGCTCCTATATTGCTAATAATGGGTCTTAGAGGTATATCAATTTTATGTAGTTTTGGAAGCCCATAGATATAAGGTGCTAGCCCATTATGGCAAATTAATTTATTTTTCAATTCAATAGGGATTATCTTATTTTTGTGCCAATTATTTATCAATTTATTCATGTTATTTTGTATTGATAAAGTAGGATCAGATTTTAATTTTTTATAAGTTGTTTCATCAGAAAACCTTTTAAATTATGAAACAACTTATAAAAAATTAAAATCTGATCCTACTTTATCAATACAAAATAACATGAATAAATTGATAAATAATTGGCACAAAAATAAGATAATCCCTATTGAATTGAAAAATAAATTAATTTGCCATAATGGGCTAGCACCTTATATCTATGGGCTTCCAAAACTACATAAAATTGATATACCTCTAAGACCCATTATTAGCAATATAGGAGCGCCTACTTACAATTTATCAAAATTTTTATCAAAATCGATCAATAATATAATAGGAAATAATGAATTTTATGTGAAAGACTCATGGCATTTTAATGAATTTATAAAAAATCAATCCGTACCCGTAAACCATCAACTAATTTCCTTAGACGTTGTTTCTTTATTTACAAATATACCAGTCGATTTGGCATTGAATAGCATCAAAAAACGTTGGGCAGAGATTAAAAACCACACACCTCTAGATCAATCGGAATTTATAAATGCTGTGAAGTTTTGTTTAGAATGCACTTATTTTCAGTACGGTGAACAATATTTTGGACAAATATTCGGCACAGCAATGGGATCTCCTATTTCTGCTACCATTGCTAACCTCGTTATGGAATGCCTGGAGGAATCTGTTATAAGTTCATTAGATTTTCGGCCCGTATTTTTTAAACAGTATGTAGATGATTGCCTTATGTGTGTTCCCAATGACAAAATTCAGTACGTGATTAATAAATTTAACAATTTCCACTGTAAACTTCAATTTACCTGTGAAATAGAAGTTAACAAAAACATAAATTTCTTAGATATGAACATTAGGCATGATGCAGATGGAGAAATAAAAACTTCGTGGTTTACTAAAGAAGTTTGGTCTCAACGCTATCTTCACTTCAATTCCGTTGCACCAACTTGTTATAAAAAAAGCGTCATAAACAGTCTTACAGACCGCGCGGTTAAATTGTCCCACCCAGAGGACCGTCCCAAAAATCTAAAAATTGTTCGTAATACACTGGAATTGAATGGCTACCCAAAAACATTTTTCAATCCTATTATTAAAGAGAGAATAAACAAAATTTATAATGGAGCGTCATATAAAAATAACGTAAAAGGTAATTCAGACAATTATATAACTTTACCATACATTCCGGAGACCTCAGAGAAAATTAAGAAATGTTTGAAAAAGTATGATATAAACGTAGCGCATAAACCTACTAACTGTGTTGGGAAATATTTCTCAAATCTAAAACCTGTAATTCCTAAAGATAAACAAACCCACACAGTATACAAATTAAATTGTTTAGATTGTGATGGGACCTATACTGGTATCTCTAAACAATATTTACAAAAAAGAATGTATGGCCATAAGTATAGCACAAGAAACAAAAACTTAGAAAATTCCACCGCGCTTGCTAAACATTGCTTTGATTATAACCATCAATTTGATTACAAGAATGTTAATATTTTAACTAAGGAAACCAATTATTATAAAAGATCTATTCTGGAGATGATTCATATAAAACGTGACTCCAAGTCTGTTAATCATAGGAGTGACGTTCAAACACTAAGTCATATTTATACTAATTTAATTAATTAATATTCTTGCAAATTCCTACTTACGTCCTTATAATGTAAAAGTTTACTTTAGGTAGAATTGTCTAAAGTATTTCTCACAGGCCAGAGACCTTCTTTTATCACCTAATAAATTATGACATCTGGCGCTTAAATGAACACTTGAGATGGTCTCGTCTGTTAGCAAAGAGGATAGAACTCTTTGTCTGTTAGTCTCTCGCAGACATTTATGAAATGTGTTCGTATTTATTGATGATTCTACTTAATAGTGGATTTTTAATTTTTACGCTGCAACATTGCTGTGTTATAGTTCCGATTTCATGTCTCCGTTCGTTTCGCGACGTTGGCATTTAAACGAAATTTGTGCGATAAGGACGCTTTGTGTTATTACAGTATTTCTAAGTAATCAGGTTATTGTATTAATAAGTCTTCTGATGATGGTCGTGAGACCGAAACGTACGTAAAGACGAGGGTAAAAATAAAAATATATGTGTTAATGTGACCTATTTCCCGAGAATTGTGTATTAATATTGTTATTAATCACTTGCCTTCATGTTAGCTTCTGATATAATTCGGTTCTGATAGCTGTTCGCATTTGGCCGTTCAATATCCACAATCTACTTTCACATTTTTATGTCCACTAGTTCGTCAATTGTGTCTAGTAACTAGCCTCTTAATAGTCACCTTTACATTCCTCTTCAGTAATCTAGGCCTCAGTAAGTTGTCATGTCATGTCATGTCATGTTTGTGTTGATTCGTCAATGTAACAGTGGGGCCCATATTTCAATCCTTCCTTCGTCCTGAAAATAATACCTAGATCAAAAACAATGTATTCCAGATCTACAAGAATATTTTCATACTTATTGAATATTGTACCTAGTTAAATAGTTGACAACATCTGTTTCACTCGCCTCTTTTGATCATTGAAAAATTACATTAGTTTCATTGATTATTATCTTTGTCTCACTTCCTCAAAGCTGGATATAGTAATTTCTTCTTTCCTTGAATATCCCAGCTGTTCACGACTTGATTTTCTCAGAATGAAAGTGAAATATGACATATTCTATGCCAAAAATGTACACCGTTGTGTACCTACATGATGTTATATCATCAGTGTTCTCGAACCTGATCCTGATCGCCTCCAGTGACAGATATACGAAGCTAACGTTTCATATATATTTCTCACAACTTCTATATACAGTATAGGAAAGTATTTATCTTGGGTATGGTGGTTTCATGAGAGCGTAAAGAATAGCTTGCTATATATGTTGAGAGAGCATTACAATCTCAGAGCGGTCAGCTCATGATGTATGTAGAACGTCAGTTTCATACCAGCACCAGTCGGGAGAATGTGCGAGTCGTTGTGTACGCCTCGGGTGGGGTAAGAGGAGGGGCGCACAGCTGTGCATCTCTCTTGTATATGTGGTATTATCATATTATTGCGTTCCTTGTTGCACGTGTAGATTTCTGTCTATACCCCAGAAGAATTATTTCCGATACTGTATGTACATTCTACAATCCTTTTACCGGGCGGACCAATCAAAACGAAACACGGCCGATATCTCATATAACGTTCCCTAAAAAATAATCGCTGGGACCCGTCGAAATTAATTTTTCGAGTGGAAAAATTTTGCCTATACACCAACCTTGTCACTTTCACCCCCTTGCGGGGGTTAGCTTCAACCACAACAATTTAGATAGGAATAGGGGTCGAGTGGTACCTCATTTTGAAGGTAATCAAATTTTCTGTTCAACGCATCTTAGTTTTACAATTTTGATGGAACCGTTTTCGAAAAAATAAGGGAACAACAATGAAAACAAAACGATTTCTCAATAATTATTGCTCGATGAAAAAATGTTAAAACCCCTTGAATTTTTATCTCCGAGGAAGAAATCTTTTGTGCATAATTTTCAACTCTGTCACTTCAACCCCCCGCATCGGTAAGCTCCAATCCTTAAATTAAAATGAGATTAAAATTCGTGTGATACCATATTTCAATGGTCATTAAATTCTCTTTCAAACTTATCCAACATAATTTATTAACTTTAATTTCTCTTTATTAATTATTTTAATAAAGAAATCTCTTCTACATTCCTCAATCCATTCACCAGTGACAGAAGGTAATGGAAATTCTTATTTTATCGTTCGAAGAAAAAAGTACTTCATTTTATGTACTGTGGAATTCTGTTTTTGTAAAGAATTTACAAATTTTGCAGTTGCTTAGAAGTTCCGAGTATTTACATTCACTTCATTTCAATTCAGTATCACGCAGGGTTTTGTCTGTGACTAAACTTCATTTTGATCTGAAATGTATTCTACTGCAGAAGGAGTACCGCTGATTGAACTTTATTATGGAAATGGTAGATGTGCTAATCTTGCAGCACAGGTATTCAATGAAATGAATTCAGATGAACATGTTAATCGAAAATACATAATTGAGCTGGTAACAAAATTCTGGGAGACATGATCCGTGACAAACCGAAAACTGATTGCTGCAAATCGAAGGATAGTGGGGAACGAAACAGTGGAATTTACTATTTCGAACCTCGTCAATATGGACCCTACATTAAGCATCAGGCAACTACCTGTAGTGGCATATCTCGTACCAGTATTCGCAGAATTTAAAAACACAAAAATTTCACCACTACAAACTTTATCTTAAGTAACAATTACCGGAAGATGACTCTGACAGACGTTTGGAATTTTGCGACATTATGACTGGACGAATGATGAATAATCCGAATTTAGTGTTCAACATTTGTTTTTCCGATGAGCGTTCGTTTTTTCCTAAATAGGACTGTTAACCCTCACAATTGTCGATATTGGTCTGACAAAAATACAAATCTATTCCATGTGGTTCACACTCAACATTCTGAGAAATTAAATGTATGGGTTGGAATTTATGGTGATTGATTAATTGGTTCTCATTTTCTCCCAGGGTATCTAAATGAAGAAATGTATCTGCAATTATTAGAAGACGCTACCGATCCTGCATTACCAGAAACGCTTGAAAATGATATTAATTACAATGCCGAAGAGTTGACATTTCAACAAGATGGTGCACCTCTTCATAATACCCTTGCTGTTCGAGAATATTCAAATCGGACGTATCCTGGTAGATGGATCGACCGAAGAGGACCAATCGAGTGGCCTGCAAGACCACCTAACTTGACCCCTTATATTTTTTCTGTGGGGTCACCTAAAAAATTAGATTTATGAAACTCAGCCACAGTCATTAAATGAATTTCGTCCGCAGATCATTCACGAATGTCGGGCCATTGCACCAGAAATGCTTCATAACGTCCAGGATCGTTTTGAACAAAATCTCTATTATTGTATGGAAGCAGGAGGACAACACTTTCAGCACTTATTACCATGAACAATGAATAAACTAAATCCACATTTTGTGTCTCATTTTTCAACCTAAACCATACCGTAAAGCTAAGCTCAAAACGAATAACAATGTTATTACACAAAATTAACGCGAAAATCGATACAAACGTTTTATCAGTGTTTACTTATCAACTAACTTAACTACCTACTCAATTCTTGAAAATTGTTAGTCCGTGAAAAGACGTTTGATGACCTTTGAATTTTAATTCCATTTTGATTCAAGGATTGAAGCTTACCTCTGCGGGAGGTTGGAAAGGCAGAGTTGAAAATAGGCGGAAAAAATATTCTTCTCGCTCTAAATATCAACGGATCTCAACATTTTTTCACCTAGCAATATTTTTTTTTTCATTGTTCTTCCCGGCAAAATCAAATTTGTAAAACCAAGATGCGCTGAACAGAGATTTCGATTACCTTCAAAATAAGGTACTACTCAACCCCTATTCCCATTCAAGATTTCGGGGCTTAAGCTCACCCCCGCGAGGGGGTGAAAGTTACAAGGTTGACGATATGACCGAAATCTTTCCCCTGGGAAATAAAAATCGACTGGTCCGAGCAATTTTTTTTAAACAAACGGTATATGAGATATCGACCGTGTTTCGTTTTGATTGGCCCACTCTGTATGTAAAACATGATCAATATATTCAGAAAGTTATTCAATATATATTGTGAAATTTAATATATGTTCTAAGATGTTTAAAATATAAATAAGTAATAATTATGGCAGACCTCATACGTTCGCATCTGCTGGTGTGGGATGCAACTACGTTACTAGCGCGTTCCATTGAAGGCACACGACAAAGGGCGCTTTTCACTAATTCAGTTAGGACGAGCTAATACAGTAGACTCTACGCTTAGCTCGGCGAACCATCAAATGAACAAATAAGATAAATATAAAGGTTTGATTTTCACTAATTCACTCCGTCTTAACCCTTCGGATATGCGTAGGGTACCGACCTCCCAGTGTCAATATAGGTGGGTTTGATTTGAATGTTAAGGTATTATCTCCTCTGCCTACCCGGAGAAGCCGCCCCTGTTAACATTTCTGGGAAATTGGCATCGTTATCTCACTATGTTATGTCTCAAAGTAGTAAATGTAGTGTTCTGGAAATGAATGGAAAATTTTAACATGTTCGAGAATATTTTCATAACAACAGCTTTTCTTGTTGAAAAACTTGCTGCAGATTTGCACTCTACTACAATGCGCCGCATTATGCTACATAAACTAACGGCATCTCTTAGGCTTGCTGAGGCGAATAATCCATTAGTTTTTTGCTCCGCTCTTGAAGTATTCGCCTTGATTAATAGCAAATTGCCGTTCTTGGTTAGAGGTTGTACATCCAGGCTTCTATTCTTCGAAAATAAAAAGCAGAATGTGCTCGATGCCCCGCATATTCAATTATAGATTTGATATCGCCGCTTTTCATACCAACAATATGCAGTGACCCTTGTGATCCTACGAGAACCATTCATGTTTTATCTACTAGCTATCTGATTTGTTCGAGAAGAGCTGATATCAGTTCAGATCTTGATCTAGAAAACATTATTGATATTCTTATCGATGTCTAAAATGCACAGAATTTGTTATTTGAGTAACGAAGATGCATTGTTTTATTCTGAAACAACAAAGTTGATGCCTGCAATAATAAGAAAGTGTCGAAGCTAATTGTACAAAAATGTAATCTTCCAAAAATGGAGAATTTTTCTAGCTGTACAATTCCCTCACCATACTGGTGTCTCACCGCGAAATGCATCGATCGTTATCTCGGAAAGTAAACATAAAATTTGTTTGAAAACTTGGCAGCTGTCCAAAGTCAATGAGTTATATGTATCTAACATATTTTGAAGATGTGGCACTTCCGGTTATACTGGAAGTTGATGACAACTTCGTTATTTTGAATGGAACATCCTATAATTTATTCCATTTTTGGATTCTATGCAAGATGCTAGGTACATCTTGTTATCATGTCCTATACCTAAGTTCAACCGTTTTTGAGATATTTGCAACCGTTTTATGGTCGGAGACTTAGTGCAGAGAAATATCATGAAGAAAGTTTTCTCGTAAAGGATGCTCACAAAAAATTATTGAAATAATAATTCAAAAAGTGCCAACAAAAACTCTGAATTTTCAAATGGAAACCCCCATTTGTTTATAGTAGCCGTATTCAGCATAAAAAATTAGTTATATATAAATTCTGGGGAAATAGGTCACATTAACACTTTTGCTTTATATTCTCGTTTTTAAGTACGTTTCGGTCTCACAACCATCATCAGGAGACTTATTATGTCCAAAACGGGATTCCTTAAAACTAATTGTATAAGCACAAAGAGTCCTTATCGCACCAATTCAATTCAAAATACCCATATCGCCGAAATGAACAGAACCACGAAAAATCGCAATTGCACCACATCAATGTAAGTAAGATTATCATGATATACAAACGCATGTTAGTGTAGTCTATTTACTACTCAAGACCAAAACTATTACGTTGAGTATCTACTTCCGAAGCAGATGTTAAGATATATGAGGTAATGGTTGTGTCAGACCTTATTGGACATATTACTTTTGAGTATTCTTCCTAAAATATACTTTCAACATTATAGAGACGCATATGAAAATTTGCAAAAGTTTTAATTGATCAAATTAGTATAAATCTGACTGAATGTCTGAATATTTGTCCTATGATTGACAGATTTGGAGTCACGTTTTATGTGAATCATCTCCAGAATGAGTTTTCTATAATAATTCGTTTCATTAGTTGAAATATTACCATTTTTGTAATCGAATTGGTGGTTATATGTGTTTAGCAACGGCGATGGAAGTTTTTGTTTCTTGTGGTATACTTATGGCCATACATTCTTTTTTGTAAATATTGCTTAGAGATTCCAGTATAAGTCCCATCGCAATATGAACAATTCAATTTGTATACTATGTGGGTTTGTTTATCTTTAGTTATTAAAGGTTTTAGATTTGAGAAAAATTTTCCACACTAACACAGTTAGTAGGTTATGCGCGATATTTATATCATACTTTTTCAAATATTCTTCAATTTTCTCCGGAATGTATGGTAATGTTATATAATCATCTGTATTACCTTTTATGTTATTCCTATATGACGTTCCATTATTATAAAAAATTAGGGCAATTCTATGTTTGGTTCCATATACCTAGATATTATCGTTTCCGATATATTTACAAAATACTAGCACACATTTGTCAAGCGGCCGTTTTTAAGATTGATGAATATAGTCGAACATGGCTGATTATACAACTGTATGAGAATGAAGAAATGTCATTTAGTTTCAAATGATTATGACCAATGCTGGCACGGTTGAATTACATAAGCGAAGACTATTTAAATGTATTCATCACTTATGGAGAATGCAACAGAGTTATAACAAGAATGTGTAATACATTTGCTTCTCGATATCCTGATAAACAGAAAACAGAATTTCTTCTCTGAATTTCCACATATTTTTGGCATCTACGAAGTAATTCAGCATGCGTCGTTTCCCTGATTGATTCTGAATTTGAATTATCGAAAGCATTTCTGACTCTGCACATGCAATATTCTAGAGTGGCTAGCGGAATGCTACAAACCAAATTTTTTATTTTACCCAACGAAATAATCCAGAAATGACAGATCGGGGGAACAAGGCGGTCATAGGAACGGTCCATCATTCGCTATCCACTGGTCATAAAATACTTCCTGCAGAAAATGTTCAACTAAGTAGGCATTGTGAGGAGTTGAGACATCATGCTGATGAAAAATGTTCCGATGTTCGACCAGTGGTAAATTTTTCTACGTAATTCCTTTCAAAATTTTGTAAAATATTTAAATATCCTTCATCTGAAAAATTATGATTATTTAGGTGGATAAATCTAGCCTATTTACTTTTACCATTCAAATTATCTTCGAAGAAGTGTAAAGCAACTATCCTATCATTCCCGATTGCACAATACACATTAAATTGCAAGCTGTCTTGGAAATTTCTACATCTCAAAACATCGGGATTCGAATCGCTCCAGTGGTGAATCCATTTTTATTGGATTTTGCTTCATCCGTCCAAATGATATTATTATAAAATGATCCATCCTCTTGAAACTTCTTCAGAATAAATTCTCCAAAATTCACTCGCCTAGGAAAGCCGATGAGTTTCAACGGTTGAACCATTGAAAATGAATACGGGTGGAACTTATGTCTAAGCATTATTCTGTTAGTTGGACATCTTGATATTCCTGACTCAGAACACTGTCTTATAGATTTATTTGGATATGCCGCGAAGAATCCCACAACGGCAATTTCATTATCGGCGTTGTTCACAATTGACTTAATCTTTTGTATTGTTGCCTTGACGAAATCGAAATTCTTAAAGTTGTGTATTATTCGCTTAACAGTGTTAACTGGTAGTTTCTGTTTTCCTGGATATCGATAAGCAAGCTCTTCATCCTGTATAACATTATTTTTGTCTTATCATCTAATCTGATGTACGTTCACGTTAAAGGTAGCCAGAAACCTGTTTAACTTGAAACATCTTTCGTCTCTGATTATGGAAATTTTTTGTTTGATCTAAATTCGTTTTATCATCCGTTTTAATAAATCTGAAAGATCTAAAATGTACTTTATATCGTTATCATATTGCAACTCGATCTTGCAATGTGAAAGTTATCACACTCTGAAAATATTAATTTATAAACTTCAAGTTTAATAATCTTTCCTTCATCTTTAGCATTGCACAGAATCTGACATAATTCATTTTCAAGTTTGAAGCTAACTACAATAAAATGTCTTGATCTAATTAAATTATAATCATGGAATAGCTCCATTTAATAGTCTAGTTCATAGATAATTGAACGTTCCTTTGAGCCAGTAAAATTATAACAACAATGTTGAAAAACTGCAGCAAATGCTTTGGACAATGGTTAGGACAAATCTTTGATCAATAACTTAATTACTTAGATAATAATTCCAATAATGTTATTCAAATGAAACATATTTTTAATGGTTTAGGCATTGAACAAATTGTAAAGGATCATACCAGAACAACTAATATCGGTTCTACTTTAATAGATTATGTTATAACAAATCAAAATAATGTGAATTGCGCAGTTCACGATACAACCAAAATAAGTGATCAAGCCATCATATCAGTTAATATTACACATAAAAACATTAAAACCTATGATGCACGTAAGGTAAGAAAATTGAATCAAAATAATATGTCCTTAATTATTGATAGATTAAATAATGTAAATCTTCTGGATAAAAATCTGGATGACATAGATATGCAATTCAACCATTTTATCTCAAAAATCACTAACGTTGTTAATGACATAGTCCCAATTGAAATAATAAACTTTAATATAAATCAAGTTCCTTGGTATGATCACGAAGTTATTGAGATTACCAAAATGCGTGATTATTACTATAAAAAAATTAAAAAATCTGTTAATCAACCGGAAAAAGATAATTATTGGCAACAATTCAAGAATCATAGAAATAGAGTAGTTAATATATTAAAAATTGAAAAAAAAAGTATTATGAAAACATTATTGATGGTAATAGATATGACCAACGAAAAATGTGGAAAACGCTCAAGAAAATAATAAAAAATGTAAATAATTTTTACTTCAATGATAAAATCATTAAATTTAATCTAAATAATAACATATTTACTGCTTGTAACGTTAATGATATTGCTGAGAATTTAAATGCTCATTTTATTGAGAGCATTGAAGAAATTATAAGATCAATACCTAAAAATAATGTTTGGGCAGTGAATAATTTTGAACCAATAGCAGTGAATAAAATAGATAAGTTTAAAGAAGTGTCATTAAGTAGCTTAAGTAACATAATAGGAAAAATAAAAAATACGGCTAATATTCATGACATGCCTAATGGAAAAATTATAAAAAGTACTTATAACGTTATAAATAATGAAATATTAAATTTAATCAACATTTCTTTAAATTTGGGTGTTTTTCCTAATAGTCTAAAAATAAGCACAATTATTCCTATTCCTAAAATTAAAAATAGTAATGCGGCAGGTGACTTTAGTCCTGTAAACACTTTACCAACTTTAGGAAAAATACTTGAACTCTGTGTCTATGAACAACTTCTATGTCATTTTGATTCAAATAACTTATTACTTTATTACATAGTAACCAGTCCGGTTTTCGATCCAAACATTCTTGCGAGACGTCACTTCAACAGACATTAGGAGAATGGTTTAAGTACATTGATGAGGTATATTTTATTTTAGCGGTGTTCCTTGATTTCAAAAGAGCTTTTGAGACCGTAGACCAAAAAATTCTTTCACAAAACTTTGTATCTTATGGGATAAAAGGAATAGTCTTAAAATGGCTAAATGATTATCTGTCTGATAGAAATCAAGTCACCAAAATAGATAATACTTTTTCATCCGCTAAAAACGTAATACATGGATTTCCCCAAGGAAGTGTACTAGCGCCTTTATTATTTATTATATATCTTAATGATATTATTCAGTTTTTAGGTGATGATTGTGACTTCATAAAATTATTTGCTGATGACAATCTGATTGTTATTGTTTCCAAGAATCTTCATAATGCTGTTACAAAAATGAATGATGTACTTGTTAAACTTGAATATTTTTTAAATATTAATAAATTGAAATTAAATATCTCAAAAACAAAAGCTATGGTAATTAGCACAAAACATAATTTACGTAATATAAATTTTGAAAATATTGATTTAAAAATATACAACGAGAGTATTGAAGTAGTTTTACAAATAAAATATTTGGGTGTCATTATTGATAATGAACTTTCTTTTAAAAACCACTGTGTCTACATCAAAAATAAAATATCCAAAAAAATATTTCTCTTTTATAGAATTCCAAATTCTCTTTCTTTAATGAGTAACATTACTGTATATGAAACAATAATACAACCACACTTCGATTACTGTGCTACACTTCTTCACTTACTGGATAAGAATTCACTTGCGTCATTACAAAACTCCAAAATAAAGGAATGAGGATAATCCTTAAAGCCAATCGATATACACCGATTTCTATAATGTTATATACTCTTGAATGGTTATCTGTTGAAAATAGAATCAAATATTTAACTATGTTATTTATATTTAGAATGTTAAACAATTTACTGCCAGATTATTTCAATCAATTTATTATTTTCAATAAAAGTGATAAATTTTCTTGAGAAATGGTGTGACCTGTATTCAAAATATGTTCGGTTACCACTGATTTTTCACCATTATGTTTCTTTATATCATGATTATTAGTAAAGATTTCCATTTACATGGATCTTAGAATACGCTTAATATCCAATTTGATTCACTGAGACCAACTGTCGAAATAGAAACAGATAATCAGCTTCCTTTCCCTGATACTGACATTATAAAAGATGGTATTCACTCGGATTTCGTTATATTCGGAAAACCCCCTCAAACAAATAGGTATACCCTGGCGGATTCAGCTACACCATTTATATATAAAATACCTCCGTTTAATAGTCTAGCTCATGATTTATTGAACGTCCCTTTGAGCCAGCAAAATTATAACAACGAAGTTGAAAAACTTCAGCAATTAATAAATTTCATAGTTTGTCTTCTGAATTTGCAATACAACCAGTTTATAGATGTAAGAATAAGCTAAAACACACTTTGATAAAGTTTCCAATTTTGACAAATCCGGGATTTACAAAATCAATTGTGAGTCGTGTTCAAAATAAAGTACTACGTCGGTCAAACTGAAAGGAACATTTTGCCTATATAAAGAAAAATAATGGTGTAAAATCAGCGGTGGCCGAACATATTTTGAATACGGGTCACACCACTTCTCAAGAAAATTTATCACTTCTAAAATATATTCACAATTATGAAACAAGAAATTGAAATAACTTATACGTTAACAGGACTCACTTTAAATCCACTATGAAAATTTTATTTTATAAAGGATTTACTGAATATAATCTTCTGCCACCAGAAATGAAAAGTAAAAGAAATATAAGAGTTTTTAAAATTCAATTAATAGAATATCTAAAGTCAAATCAAAGTCAACACATCTGATTTATTCAATAATACTTCATAGTCTGTTACTACCATAAAAGTAACAGTTTATTTATTTGATATTAGTATCATTGTTATAATTTTTGCTAATAGATAGTCATATTATTATAGTTCTTATCGTTATAGGCAGTAGTTGTAAATTATTTTAAGTTTCGCACTACCTTCAAATAATTCAATACCATTCAAAAGATGCTTCTTATTCTGGCAAATCACATTATTCCTCAATGTAATGGGCAGACAATATCGGTCCCTGTAAACGTTTAGGTCATCAGTCATCATCTTATTACAATAAGCCCTTCATAACCAAATACGCCGGCAATTCACTATTTATCGATTCTTAGTCAATCGGAAATATACTTTAGCGCAAAAGTAGAATCTAAATATTACGCCCGCAACATTCCCCCAATTCAAAATTAAACAGTTTGGGATATACGAATATGAAAGGCCCTTCCTACAAGGAATATGATCAGTTCAAACAAGAATTTGAAACGTTGAATGTGTTGGCTTAATAATTAGCTCAACTTTGTGATGTTGAAGGCAGACATTTTCATAAGCTCTGGGAGTGGGTGGTTAATAGGTTTCGTGGTTGATTATAATATTCTGAAACTTTTAACCAACTGTTGATATTCACATAATATAATGTAAGATTATTAGTCTACTCACCCTCTAAAACTGATATTCTATGAAGTTATTACTTAGGTTTACTAATGTGATGCTTATAGAGATATTCAGATCATATTAATGAGGCTTTCCGAATTTGAAACATTTCACATCAAATTACAATCTGATGTCATTCATTGCTGCCTACTCCAGAAAAGCCTTGAAATAATATACGAAGGAATCCTAATAAGAAACGTTATGAATGTTGCATAGAGGAATCCGTGAACAAATATTTTTAATACACTCACGAACAAAAATATTGCATATTTTATCATTTTTTTCCTTGCTACTCTTGTGGTTTCCATTGTTGAATCTCTTTCACGTTGGACTTGTGCATATTTCAATTCATCACAGTGAAACTGAATGGAGGATGAAGTTAAAACTGTCATCCATATATCACTAACTTGCCTCACTCAAAAGAACTAATAATATATTGCAAATGAACAGATAAAGACATGGTAAGACATCAAATCGTACTCTATGTTATAGCACTGAAATTAAGTAACATATTTTCTCCACAAAGGGTCGATGCTAGAACCTTCATAGTACAGTCAAACCTCTAAATAGTGGTCACAAATGTAATCTGTGAAAGTGACCGCTATAGAGAGGAGACCGTTATTGAGAGGGGGGAAAGAATGTGATTTTATTTACGTTCATTATGTAAGTAAGTATATAATAATTAAATTACAATTGATGAAATACTTATGGCACAACACAAACATGCTACTTTGATTGATATATGACTTAAAAAGACTGGATCAGAGAGTAAATCAACAATTGATTATAGTACGTAGCTTATCACATATATGGTATGTATAGGTATGCAAATGGTTATAATTTTTCTTAAAATTGCTCCAGTGATGTTTGTTTAAGGTTTTTTAGTCCAAACTCACCTCATTCATGATTATTAATTCAGAAAATAGTAGGACCAATAGAATCTCATCTTTCTCGTCGAAAATGTCCTCATGTTCAAAAGCGTCCAAGAGCCCTGCCTTCGCAAAACATCTTGAAATTGTAGTGGGAGAATATTTTCCCAATTTGATGATATCCATACTAAGCTCTAGTTAAGTGCTTTCTGCTCCTGGTGAAAGTCAGAAGTCATCTTACTAGATATTTCTTATTATGATACTTTAAAATCATGAATAACTCATTGGCCTAGTGATTGGCAGTGTGAGATTGTATTTGGAAGCAGGATCAGTAATTTTGTAATTGCAGTTTGAGATGAGACGTGGCATTATTCAAAAATAATACGACATTTCTATTTTCTTTTTAAATCTTTTTCATCCACGTCGATATTGGCTGATTCACCACAAACTGTTTCGAGAGTCATATTGTGTCATTGACAAAATTGCCATACATTTGAAGTTTAAAAATCTGCAACTTCGACTATTTCCGAAACTTTTTCTTTCATCAAAGGTACAGATATGGGTATTTCTTGCTTCACAAAACCAGTTGTCAACAACTTCATCTATCGTCATACCTTCGGTTTCGAGAAATTTTCTTGTTCTAAATTAGAACCTTCTTCAGAGAGTTTTTCCAATTCATGTTTATTTTTTATGATGTCGTTAACTTGTGTCCTTCCAATACCAAATGTTTCACCCAATTTTCTTATAATGAACTGTTCACTTTCAACAATGTCAATTTTGTCTTTTAAAGACGAAGATTTCTGATTAATATAATAATCTAATAATTATTTACGACTGCTTCAATACTCCTTCAAGTGTATCAGATCTGAATCTAATTGACTTTTATGTTGATTTCTCGGGCGCCAGATTTTGTTGAGGTTTATTTCTCGTTGAGGGCTTCTGCTAGGGCCTTCACCACAAAGCGTATCAATGAGCTATCCATGGATAGCCTTGTCCCAGTGTAGTCTCAGCGAAGTAAATAACCAGGGGTCAATATGGCAGACTAAATAGTATTAGAATTGCAGGCTTTAATTGCAACTAATACTTGGCTACTTCTCTGCTACTTAAATGAAGTTGCAGCTAGTTATTTCAAGCAAACACGGAACTTTCCAATAATGAGTTCACTTACAGCTTTTACATCGATAAATATTCAACTCTGTCAATGTAATAATAATTTACCCGACGCGGGGGAAACACAAGGAAACTCAGAATCAACAATCGCAGAGGAAGCGGTCCAGGCAGGCTATTTCCTTCTTATAGCCTTGAAAACATATAGTCATGCCGGTATTAAAAATGGCTACTCATACACTAATTAATTATTACCAAATTAATTATCGTGCATGGGATACTCAAGAAGAGCAAGTGAAAGTAGCTTTTTGAGTTGTAGTAGTTCCTCCGCAATATTCCCACTACGCCCACGTAATATCAGTAACCTTTTGGGAACTTTAATTATGGTGAATACTGAGATTCATTTATCCTGCACTTCTTTCAGGTTAGTGCGCGTAGATTCTCGACCACGGTCTCACCGTTAATGGTACGATAGTGCCAGTCACTTATACCACATACACATAAATATGGCAATTATAACTCTTACTTGCGGGTAGTCGCAGCGTCGTAGAATTATAATTACCTCGTCAGTAATATCACTTTACTTCCGGGTAGACACAGCGTATACAGTGGATATTACTATTCTCGACCATTCACCCCCTTCAGAGTCTACATCCAGGTTGTCACAGCGTGTAGACCCTTGCGGTGAGCTATCTACGACACACCCTTATTACCGGGTAGACACAGTGTATATTGGTATGTCGTGATTTCCTTTCCCTCTAATCATGCATACCTTCTGACCCAATACAATTACTTGATAAATTCAATTTTACGTTCATCGGTACAGAAAATAATTAATTTCATCGGGACGTGTAGGAAATCTGAACAAGATAAACTCACCAGGTGAAAAAAAACAATTACAATTACTAATTAAGCTATATTTGTTATCACAACGCCGTACCGCGAGCAAAACAATGGAACCCAATGTACTAACTCAATTAGCAAAATCACTATTTACCTAATACTTCAATGATAAATGGCGGATCAATTACTTTCCGATTTTGGCTGTATCAATAGTTGTTTTCACTTACCGACTGTAGTTGTCTAACTGGACTGTATTATCATCTAGCTTGCGAGTCGTTCTGTCATACCGGTCGAGGTGTGGTCGAGTCACCAAACCAGATCCAGCCGAGCCCTTTCTGTTCATTTCGCCTGAATGATGCTCCACCAGTTCCGTTATTCTGTGCCGTAGTATTTATGCTTACATCTGTTTTTTTATCTCATGTTGACATTAAATATGCACTGTTTTGAATGAAATCAGATATACGCAGTTTAGGAATTGAAATGAATGCAAATATAATCCTTATACTACCCGTATG
This sequence comes from Endomychus coccineus, assembly GCA_958510875.1. Taxonomy (NCBI): domain Eukaryota; kingdom Metazoa; phylum Arthropoda; class Insecta; order Coleoptera; family Endomychidae; genus Endomychus; species Endomychus coccineus. Next base: position 152,845,447 of record OY294068.1, on the reverse strand, counting down.
TCTATACCCGGTACTATCTAATCTAGAATGTATGACCAATATACGTGTTTTCCGTTAAATAATTATTCAATATTGTTGAGCTTCGCTACAGTATATCACATTTCTTGGGGGTGCTTGTTGGCAGTTCATTCCATCATATCCACAACGATGAAGGTGATTGTTCTAAATTCACTGAAACTTGGAATTAAAACCAATTCAAGAAGTTGTTTTGACACATTTCACCATGATGATGGACATTCTCCATTTTTGCGGAAATGTTAGTCCTGCACTAGGAAAAAATCCTGCTGTTAGCTTCACTAACATTAAATGTGTTCACAGAAATTACCCACAGTACCATCTTCGAAGATTGAAGAATGAATAGACGTATTTACACATTCATTTTTTAGTTTAATATACTGATATAAGAAAATAGGTAAACGTTCCGCAATTCAGACAGCACGCGACGTAAATGTACGTAGAACGTAAAATTACAGTCCTGGGAAGAATTGTTTCTGTACTTTTGGAGTTCAATTCTATTAAAAATCAGATTCACAACAAATATATACACTGTCAAGTCCATTCGAGAAATCTACTATTTATATAGCCAACTCTGTAATGGGTTGTCAACTGTAAAAATTAAATATAAATGTATCCACTCTGGGATATTCTGTGTAATTCAAACTTTCTGTAGATCTATCCTTCATTATTCATAATACTTACTAGGAGAACTCTTTTTCCTACTACAAAATATATCTTGAAATTCATTTCTGTATCAAATTCTGTCAATACTCAATTAATATAGCATATATACATATTAATATTATTTAAACGAAATAATATTATATTTCCTAACGGACTTTAAATACGAAAATCAGGTTATCAATACATTGAAGAGATTACTGTAGTATAAAAAGATTTATACTACAGAAATCTCTTCAATGTATTAATAACCTGATTTTTGTATTTAAAGTAAATATACCCGCATGGAACTCACCTTACCCCTCTCTGGTTTTCCATTAAATAATTATTCAATATTGTTGAGCTTCGCTACAGTATATCACATTTCTTGGGGGTGCTTGTTGGCAGTTCATTCCATCATATCCACAACGATGAAGGTGATTGTTCTAAATTCACTAAAAGTTGGAATTCAAACCAATTTAAGAAGTTGTTCTGACACATTCCACCATGATGATCGAAATTCTCCGTTTCTGCGAAAATCTTAGTTCTCTACTAGGAAAAAAACCTTCTGTAGAAGTACGATAGCTTCACTAACATTCATTGTGTTCACAGAAATGACCGATAGTACCATCTTTGAAGAACCATGCCCTGTCGAGATAAACAAATAGACGTATTTACACATTCATGTAAGTTTTAAAATAGGAGAGTTAGTTTTAGTTAAAAATGAAAGCACCAATAAAATGGACGAGATATTTAAAGGACCTTATCAAGTGCTAAGAGATGAATCTCCAAATTTAGTTATTAGAAATAAAAATAAAGAATTAATAATGCATAAAAACAGAGTGAAGAAATATCTGACAAAAACCAGTGGAAGTGATAGCAATTAAGCAATTAACCATAGTTTTAGAAGTACAAAAAAAAATTTTTTTTTTTCCTTGCACCCCCGGAGGTGTAATGAGGCTGTTATTAGTTAGGAACTCTTATTTAAGTTATAGATGGTATTTAGACACTTGTTGTGCCAACAGGTCCTATGAACTATATGAACTAAATAAAGGTTACAATTAAGCAACTATCATTGACTAAGCATATGCATCGATCGTCGACCTGATGGTCAACGGACATTGACCAGCTGACGCTGCACCGATCGAACATTAGGTAAATGTATGAATATATGTAGAGTAGTTGAATTGGAACGATGATACTAAGAACATCTAAATAAATGCCTTAGACCAAGTACACCGATCTTTTATTATTATAAGAGGTTTTTGTGGTCGCTGAGCATTATTTCATGATTATAGAATCAAAAGCAACTATAGGTGTCCGGAAAACTAAGGAAAATGAAAATTAGATTAAACGTGAATGTTAATTTTTTTTTTAGAATATGTAGTGTGCTGTTCGTTTTGTTGTGGATTAGGTTTTTAAGTTACTCACATGCACATATACGTTAATTTAGTTAACATACTTTTATTTTCGGTTACTAAGTTTTGATACAAATCGATATTTCATGGAGTCCACGTGTTTTATAATTTAAAACAGAAGAAAAGACGTGATCTCAGATACTATTGCCGGCATGCCAGTTCCTTTCCATCCACACTCAAAGACAGCTTCTGTATTCTCCGTACGCCGTAACGTGTACACGTCACATACATCTTGTGTATAGGATCTCTATGGTACACGTACGCCGCACATAAAGATGAAAAACAGAGTTCTTGAAGGTGCTATATTTTGGACCCCGTCTAAGAAATTTGAAGGCAGACTATCTCTTTCTACTCGGTCCCGATATGCCCCGCGTAGGCGTAACGTGCGAGAAAGAGGCCCGAGAATTAGAAAGAGAAAGGCTGCATTCAAATTTCTCAGAGAGGGTCTTTTTATAAAGCATCGCGCTTATGGGACTCAAGAACTCTATATCTTCATCTCTATGACGCCGCATCATCATTCATGCTTCAAAAACATTTGCTCTTTTTTTACCTGCAGGTACGTATTATAATAAAAGATTCTCTATCATAATAATTGTCTAAAATTTTTCGAAAAACAAGATAACAATTAAAGATTGTAGTGTAAATATGTTAAATTTTCATTTTACGGAGTTTTCCAGAAAACTATAGTAGCTTTTGATTTTATAACCATAAGATAATTCTCAGCGACCACAAGAACCTATAATTTGTCACGTTGGACGAAGACCGAGACAGAAATATTAAGGAAAACGATTTTCCATAATTTCCCTTCTTTCAGTGGAAATTCTACCGAGACGCTCACGGAATCTTCTTATTTCAATACCACAGTTTGAGAAAAATGTTGTTTGCTGCTAAGATTTGGTAAAATTTTCCCGGTTTTCCAGCAAACGGACTGAATTTTTTATTTTCTGATTCAGCGGACCAAAAAACCACCTGGTACCAAATTTCAGAAAGTTTAGATTAAAAGAGCTCAAGACATTCCATTTGTTATGGAAGACATTCTATCCGTTAATTGAAAATGGTTATTCGTTGTTTATTAATAGTAATAATCACTAGCCCCCTTTTTTTCCTGACTGCGATGTGTGAGTCATCCTGAACACGATGCAAAAAGAATTTTGCATTTTCGTGCGGTCTATAAAAGTTTAGATGTTTATCACACTTTTGACTGGACTATAATAGCAATATAATCTTTTCTTGGAGATTTATATATATTATCAAGTTTTGGAGACCTTTTTTCAACTGAAATAAATCTCGCAGCCGTAGACTGGATTGTCTTATTCCATCACAGACCCAGCTGTTTTTTGATTTGAGGTAATATTTTTGTTTGCAAAATATTTTTCAAAATGAAAGAAGATTATTTTATAAAACCATCAAATTCTTGTTCGGTATTAGCCGTCTCCAATACTCCTTGCCAATTTTCGATTGAAAGTGAATTCAAAAACCGGTACATTAGATTTGTCTAGTGTTCTGGATTTTACAATTGTAGGCATAAAATCAAAATAAATATTATACAACAAAGTATTACGATCAGATATAAAATTGTCTACCACTAAACATTGCTCAGTGCTGTAAATAGTAGAAAATAGTGTACAATATATGATTACCTCTAGTGGAATGAGAAACATTACTATTCAAGTTATAAGTTGATAAATTTGCAATCATCTGAGAAAACTTAACTCTATCTCTCTTCGGATAAAGATTGAAATCTCCCAATACGATTAAAGAAATATTTTGGCTGTATACTTGAACCACAATTTCCACTAGGGTTTCTGAAAAAAACATTATAATCACTAACGGGGGAGAATAAATACTTATAATTTGCAACATTTCCTTGTTAGTCTTACACTGTATACGACAAACCTCAAACTGCTGTTTAATAAGAATTGAGAGAGATTAATTGTGTTGGCTTTCTCACTAGTTTCACACAATATAGTTGCACCAGCTCCTTTACAACTTTTTAATGGAACTGTGATTGTTTTCGAAAGAAAGAGTGGCCTCAGATTCACTCGAGGTTCAGGTTTCAGTAAAACACAAGAATATCAACGAATTCTTATTGTTAGTGTAGTCTGATGAGATTGCAGTTGCTTTGTCAATTAACAGAGATCGACAATTCACTGGTAGCAAATCGTAATTCCTGATGGAAATATCTATTTCATCTACGCTATGCTCGGGTTTGTCCTTCTCTGATGAAAAAACTCCGTAATATAACAACCATGGGGCTGATTTGCGTTCATGATTTTGTCCAGATTACATAAATCTATACTAAGTTTGAGATTAACATAACATAGGGGATAGTTTGACTCAAGTTTTTCGCGGATAACTTAGGGCGAAGACTTTATCGTGTTCCAGATTTTTTCTGGATTTTCGCAAAAAAACTTTCTTGGCGCAGCTTTTGATGCATTACAATTTGTTTTATTTCCCATGATTGCTATTTCAATAGAGTGTAGAGTTTTTGTATGACGTGCATTTATGCATTTCTATATAGGAAAATGGATCTCTTAGAATGCACTTTCAATATAAAAAAGATGCCCAGATATAACCGAGTTTCTTACTTGGGGGTTTTGAGTATCGCCGATCACCATTTTGATGCCATATTTGAACTACGTCGCGCCTGGTACCCCAAGCATCCTGGACCCAAGTCATCTCAAGGAGATTCATCAACATATCTTCTGCAATAGAGTGAAACCTGTTAGGAAGTTTCTCTTCAGGTTTCCGGTCAATAGTCACCTTGTAGTCAGAGTACTCTGACTACCGAGGTCTTATCCAGGAACTATTTTTTAATATGCTCAGAAACGCAACAAAATCGTCTCTCGGGGTATTTTGGGGTCGCTGATCACGATTCCGGTGCCAGATTCAATCTGCGTCGCACATGGGGGTCTGGGGATTCACAAACGTCGTCTCCAGGGAATTTGAGAAATTATCTTTTGCAAAGGAATGAAACTTGCGAGGGAGGTTCTTTTGAGGCTGCTGGTTGTTTCCTATGGGGAATAATTCTCCATAAGCTCGGAAACGCAACGAAAATCATCTCTCGGGGGTTTTGGGGATCGACGATGCATCTGGTGAACATACATGTGATGTTAACAAAAAATACTTTTGAAACTTGAATGAGTGGTTCATGTATAAAAGTACCAAAAAAATTAGTACTTAATATGTTTTTGATTTTAATGACAAAAGTCAATCGACAACAAAGAAGACGAAACAACAAAGATCATACCGTAAAACATGAACTTAAAGTTTTTGAAATATTTATTAGAAATATTGTATACTTCAGAAAAAAATAATAGAAAATGAAAGGAAGTTGGTTAGCGATCCCCAAAACCCCCAAGAGATGATTTTCGTTGCGTTTCTGAACATGTTGAAAAATATTCCTAGGAGAAGACTTAGGTAATCAGTGTATCCTGACCATCAAGTGAGTATTGGGGGGCATGATTACGATCAGCAACCTCAAAAGAACCTCTCTCACTATTTTCATTCCATTCCAGAAGATAATTTCAGTAATTTCCTGGAGACGACGTTAGTGAATCCCCAGAGCCACAGATGCGACGCAGTTCCATTCTGGCACCGGAATCGTGATCAGCGACCCCAAGATACTCCGAGAGACGATTTTGGTTGCGCTTCTGAACATATTAAAAAATATATCCTGGAGAAGACCTCGGTAATCAGGATATTCTGACCACCAGGTGACTATTGACTGGAAGCCTGAAGAGAACCTTCCTAACAATGTTTCACTATATTGCGGAAGATATGTTGATGAATCCCCTTGAGACGACTTGGGTACCAGGATGTCCTGGGCCCCAGCTCAAATCTGTCACCGGAACCGTGATCAGCGACCTCAAGAACTCCCGAGTAAGAAATTTTGGGCTAGTTCGGTTATATCTGGGCACTTTTTTCACATTGAATTTCAGCTCCTGAAAGTACATTCAAAGAGATACATTTTCCTCTATAGAAATGCAAAAATGCACGTTATACAAAAACAAACTGGTAACATTTTTTCTAAATGACTTTCTGAATCGATTGAAAAAAAAACGTCAAAATCGGTTAATCCGATAGCCCCTAGTTACTTGCCTAGGAGTAGTCGATGAGCTCTCATTTTCCGGAGACTTATTTTCAATTCCGATTTGGAACCAGTCTTAGATGTTTTTGATTGTACAGATGTCTGTTCATCAATGTTTGTCATTTCGTTGGTATGTTTATTAAAGGTTGGATTGCTATTTTTATCTCTTCCATTCTGAGATATTCCTTCACATCTAGATGTCCATTGTTGTCTAATTGGTGTTGAAAAATTTGATGATGTACGTCTTCCACTCACTAATTTCAGCTGAATTTTCAGAATTTGAATGAATCGTTCTTGTTTTTCATATTTGTTGTCTATATCTAGGGCAGATTGGGTACCTTCATTGTCGTAGGTCTCTTATTCCATATTGCAGTTAGTAATGTTGTCCTCGTCATAGTCGAATCATTTGCTTCCAATAAACTGTCCGTTTTAAAGCCATCATAATAGATTACTCTAACAAATTATTAATCCTTGCTTAACTGCATAACGTTCATGAAGGAATTACCACAAACTTCACATATTAATACGTTTCCACACAATAATTACAGCACTTACACGTTTGCGACCGCTTAATGGTAGCTATTCGTGAGAGGTTTTGAGGGGTATAAACTTAATAAATAGTTCGTTGAATTCATACATCAAATGAATCTAAATAGTGATTTATCATCAGGTCTGCTTGATCATTAAAGGGTACAGTATTAATTTTAGCTTTGTACATTTCTAGAGATTCCAACTAGCTTAGTTTTAATAAGTTGTATGTACTCGTATATGTAAATTGTGAGGTAGCTGGACTGTATGTTTCAGGGAGAGATGAAATGATCTGCACTTGTGGAACCTGTTCTTGAAAGTTTAAAACACTATTTAAGTTCATTAAACATGATAAAAAATGAGCGTCCTGTTTGGCATGTATAAAAAGAATTGCATTCTCAGCAAGGCACCAAGACTTACATTTCAGTATTCAATTGGGTTTGAATGCTATATTTGATTTATGATGTTTCAAACAATCTTTCATTTTTCCGTGATTTTTCCATAATAAGTTATACCAGCAAATTTCTTTATTCTTGTATTTCAATTTTTCGATATATACTGGAGTACAAGTTACTTTATTGTTTCCGGTTGATTAATTCAGTTGATAACTGATAATAATTCTTCGTTTTTATAGTTAGATTATCCGTTTGCTATCAGGTTATCGTTTAATCAATCGATGGGTTCATCCCAATTGGGTGAAATTCCAATAACCATCTGTCCGAAGATTATCATTGGAATTATATATTAGACAGTTTTTTCTCTGTTCCTTTATAGTACTTTGTAACATACTGTATTACCGAAACCATAGTCACATTTATTTATTAAACTAGAGAGAATCGAACTTTTAATAGTTGTAATAAGGTATTTACTGTGATTTGACTGATTCCATTTATTTCATCCTTGAAATCCGATGATGAATATGATATTGAAAAGTAATAAAACTATAAACGAAATAAACTTTATTCACCAAAAATACTGTTAAAGTACGTGGGTCGTTAATTGAATTCAACATATTGCAATGAAATAATAGAGATTATTTCACTAGATTCTATAAAATTACTTTAATCAATAAATTGCTCTACTTTCCTAAAGGAATCGATACCGTGACCTAGGTACGCTATCGATATAATAAATACAAACGTTATGCTAATAAATATGCAACATAAACATTAGGTCAGCAAGGTGAGAAGCCAATGACTACTTTGGTAAGAATGTTTAGAACTTCGTGAGAAGAAAACGCTTCACCTTGATGCTTTGTAAATAGAGAACAAAGGGAATTAGGATGAGTTAGTATTAAGAGTATTAAGGAGTATTAATGAAGATAACGATATAATGTAACATACATGTAATTAATATTCTATGCTAATCTACGATAGTAAATAGTGCAGTTATCTAGATGTACGAGTGTTACAATAAACCATAACCAATCATCAGTTATTCCTATAGTACCCATAGACCCTGAACACCATCTGGCGATCTTTGCCACACCAAACTAAGAACCTGAACACCACATGGCAATCCATGCCAGTCCCTTCCCTAAGAGGGGGGGGCAAATTTTAATGGAATAGAAATGGAAAATTCAAGGATGGAATGGTAATTAAGGGTTATGGATAAGGAATCAGCATTGGAAATGGAAGTAGAGAGTTGAAAACTCAATGTGAATAGGAGATGGAAAGGGAAACAAATTCAAGTAAGTCAATGTCTAAATTGTATATGGACTATGTGCTGCTATACGGGAAACACCAGCGACCAAAGGGGAGAAGCCAGCCCAGGCAGATCCACTTCCCCACATCAACACTGTGTTAGAGGAAATTTTTGTGTTTTATGTACAACTTGTTTCAGGAAAATGTAGTACAGTGCAGTGCAGAGAAGCGCGCAAATATACGCAGCTGTATATATTCATAAGAATATGAATTTATCAGTGGAAAATACTCAGGATTGGTAGATACCATAAAGTAAATAGAATTTGATAATGCATTTTGATTATTATTTGATTATTAGATTTCTCTTAAAGTAGATGATGCTTAGCTATTAGTTCAAGTGAACTGTGGAAGCCGTTACTTTGTGATAGTTTATCATTTTGACGAAATAATAAATGAAACTACTTTGTTACACTATCACTGATATTTGATATGGTCGTTACTATAGTTTCAACACTAAACTTGTCATCTTCAGACGAAAACGAAGGTGTGAATTCAACAAATATTATATCTACTATATATAGGTTAAAGAAGGAATACAAACAAATTTTATGACTATAGGAAATAGTTCTAGGAAAAACCAGAGAGGGGTATGGTGATTAGGTAGTTCCGTGAGGAACTTAGTGGTGCGGGTATATTTACTATAAATACAAAAATCAGGTTATTAATACATTGATGAGATTACTGTAGTATAAATCTTTTTATACTACAGTAATCTCTTCAATGTATTAATAACCTGATTTTCGTATTTAAAGTCCGTTAGGAAATATAATATTATTTCGTTTAAATAATATTAATATGTATATATGCTATATCAATTGAGTATTGACAGAATTTGATACAGAAATGAATTTCAAGATATATTTTGTAGTAGGAAAAAGAGTTCTCCTAGTAAGTATTATGAATATTATGGATCTACAGAAAGTTTGAATTACACAGAATATCCCAGAGTGGATACATTTATATTTAATTTTTACAGTTGATAACCCATTACAGAGTTGGTTATATAAATAGTAGATTTCTCGAATGGACTTGACAGCTTATATATTTGTTGTGAATCTGATTTTTAATAGAATGGAACTCCAAAAGTACAGGAACAATTCTTCCGAGGACTGTAATTCTACGTTCTACGTACATTTACGTCGTGTGCTGTCTAAATTGCGGAACGATTTTCTTATTTACAATTTTGTTTCGATTGATCAAACAAGTTTTTCCTTTTCAATTTGGAATTCAGCAGATTTTGTTCCGCTTCAGCGCTAGCTTGTTGCAACCTAAATTTGAGTTCTTTAGGATAATCATCGAATGAATGCAATGGATCAATTTTTCCCAAATTTGAAGGTAGTGATGCTACTCTAACAAATACTAACTCAAAGGGGGTGTATTTTGTTTCCGTATGCACTCTTGTGTTATAGCTAAAACACCAGAAAGGTACCCAATTACTCCATGCTTCTGTATATTTTGCAGTTTGCATTCTAAGAAAAGCTCCCAGATTCTTGTGTGAATTTTCTATGGCTCCTAATGTTTCATGTTGGTACGCAGTTGAATGTAATTGCTTGATGCCAAGAATCTTACACGATTCCGTGGAAACTGCTGACATGAAATCTTTACCTTGGTCGTGCAGGACCGTATTGGGAATTCCATATCGCAAGATGAAGTTATTGACCAGCGCTCTGGCTACGGTTTCGGCCTCTTTATTCTCCAGCGAGCAGGCTTCAACGTATTTTGACAGATCGCATTGTATTGTTAAGATGTATTTCTTATTTTCAATATCGGCTGATATCGGACCCATTAAATCTAAACTAATTTTTTCAAATGCTACTGATGCTGTTGTTGTTATGGAAAGGGGTTGAATATTCGGTACAGAATTTTTATAGCGTTGACATTCGTCACATTCACTGACAAACTTTTTTACATCTTTATAAAGACCTTTCCAAAAATAATGTTGCTTGATTGTATTATACATTCTAGATATTCCCGAATGACCGCCTGTTGCCAAAATGTGGTAATCATTTAATAATAATTTTTGTAATTCAGGATTGTATATTGTTCTTCTGCCTCGTAGTATTGTAATATTGATATCGCCTGATATATATCGGAATGTTTGTTCATTTCCCTTGCAAGGTTTATAATATTTTCTTCATTTTTTATGAGAACTAATTCATTTATTTTTTCCTTTGTGCACAATTTTTGGAGGGTCTTTAACGATGACCGAAGCTCACACGCTAAAGATGCATCACTCCATCTCATAAATATTTTTTCTACACTAGTGTTTATCAAGATATTCCTCTATAACATTTTCATTCCTTCTTTATTTCTAAATTCTTCAAATAACTTATTGTTAACAATTTTTAATTCTGTGGCGTTCTTTGGTTTTTTAAGTAATTCAACAATTCCTGGATGGCCAATCCTATCCTTATTGCTTACTATTTTTGATTTTGATTTTTCTTTTTCCTGATCTTATTGTTCTCTACGGGCTCCTGTTATTACATTTAATACTGCGGTTGTATGATTTTGTGCTTTTTTGAGTTCATCAGATGTAATTGTAATTCTTGACAAAGCATCAGCGGTTACATTTGTTTTCCATTTAATATATTCTATCTTAAAATCATATTCTTCTAATATCAATCTAAATTTTGTTAATCGGCTAGATGGATCAGTCATGTTGAACAAAGATACTAAGGGACGATGATCTGTTTGAATTATAAATTTCTTTCCATACAAATAAGGTCGAAAATGTTTTACTGCCCAAACTATACCCAATAATTCTTTTTCTATTGTACAATATCGTGATTCAGCTGGATTTAATGCCCGACTTGCATACGCTACTGGTTTATCGTTTCTATTGAAAAGGGCCGCCCCTAAAGCTGTACCCGACGCGTCAGTTTTCAAAATGAAAGTGTTTGATTCTGATAAATCTGGATAATCTAAAACTGGGGGGTTAATTAATTTTTGCTTCAATGTCTCAAATGCTTTTTGACATTCTTCTGTCCAGACGAAAGGCGTGTTTTTTCTTGATAATTTATTTAACGGATTTGTGATTTGAGCAAAATTTTGAATAAATGATCTATAATAATTCGCAAAAGCTACAAATCGTTTGGTCGAGTTTGCATCAGATGGAACAGGGTATTGTTTAATTGTTTCGACTTTTTCTGGGTCAGGAGAAATACCTCCCGCTGAAATTAAATGACCTAGATATAGAATTTCTTTTTTCAAAAATTCACATTTTCTTGGGCTTAGTTTGAGATTCACTTTTCTTAGTCTTGACATTACTTTTATCAAATTTATGTTATGTTTTTCAAGACAATTTCCAAAAACTATTAAATCGTCTAAATAAATAAAACAACTTTCATAATTGAGACCAGACATTGCAATTGTCATGGCTCTCGAAAAAACACTCGGGGCTATTTTGATTCCCGTTGGCAACCTTGTCATTTGATATTGCCCTTTATTAATTGTAAATGCTGTATATTGACGACTATTTTTATCTAATTCGATTTGATAATAACCTTGAGAAAGATCTAAATGCGAGAAATACATCGCTCCCGATAAGGAATCTAATATTTCGTTGATATTTGGAAGTGGAAATTTATCATCCTTAATCTTTTTATTTAGTAATCTAAAATCAATGACCACACGCCATAGCTTTTCTTTGTTTCCATTAGCTTTTTCGGTACTATTAATAAAGGTGCTGACCAAGCTGACCTTGTAGGTTCAATTATTCCATCGTCTAGCATCTTATTTATTTCTTTATCTATTTGTGATTTTTGAGCTTATGGTAATCTATAGGGTTTACAATAAGTGGGTGTCACTTTATCTTCAAGTTGTAATTGATGTTTATAAATGTTTGTCGTAGTTAAAGGATCATTGTCTAATTGAAAGACATCAGCATATTTTGCACAAATTCGTTGAATAGCATATTTTTCTTCCTTTTTCAAATGAGATAAATCAACTTTACTCAATATGTTGTCTATTCGTTTACTGTTTTGATATCATTTTTTGAAAACGAAATGATTTCATAATTTTCAGCATCTAATAATTTCGGGACATAATTTTTTATTTCTATCTCTTCATCAGTTGTATTCAAAAATTGAATGGGGATTTCTCCTTCACTGGATCTGCGCGCGATTGATCCGGCTACGAATATTCCTTCTCCAATTTCTTCATTACAAACTATTGAACTATTGACCTTGTTTGTTTTATAATTTCGCAACGTGCGGGAATTATAATTGAATTTTTATGCTTTGAATGCATTTGCAAATTTATTTTATAATTGTTTTGATTTAAACTGTACAATGATAATTTAGAACTTTCATAATTTATTGATGCTTTATAATGTTGAAAGAAATCTGATCCTAAAATTCCATCAATGTTTTTATCAAATGATTTCATCATTATGAACTTTTGGTTGATTTGAGTGTAACGTGATAAATGCTGATCCCTCAGATTCCAGAATTTTTCATCTTCCAGTGAATTTTGTACCAAGAACCATCACGGCATCTTATTATCTCAATACCACAGTCCGAGAAAAATTAAGATTTGGTAAAATTTTCCGGGTTCTCCAAAAACAAGGCGGATTTTCCATATTCCGACATCAGATTCGAGTTCAGAGGAACAAAAATATCACCTGATACCAAATTTCTGAAACTTGGGATTCAAAGAGTCCGAGATATTCCATTTGTTATGAAAGACATCTTATTTGTTAATCGAAAATGATTTTTTATTGTTTATTAATAGTAAAAATCACGAGCGCTCTTTCTTTCTGACTAACTATGTTTAAGCCATCCTAAACATGATTCAAAAATAATTTTGCATTCTCGTGTGGTCTATAAAATTTTAGTAATGACCCCAATTTTTTCTCACACTTTTGACTGAACTATTATTAAAAAGAAGAAAAGAGACTTTCTATCAGCACAGAATACTCACCTCCTATAATCCCACACTCATTGAGCAGACCACAGACGTTTCGAATGTCCAATCCTCTTAAGATATTAAATAATATAAAACAAGGTGAAACCTCAACAACTATCAAGATAATATAGAAAATATTATTTCAATTCCATTCTCTACAGAGGAATTTGAAAAACTCATTTTACGTTAAAGCTAATAGTGAAAACCTCATACGGACCTGATGACGCGCCTAGTTTCCTGAAAAAACTTGCACTTCCTATTTTTGAATTAGATCTTTCACATTTAGTAAATTTAATTCTTAGCTCTGCAGTATTCCCTTCAAAACTTGATTGTGAGCGATGCTCACAAGATGGACAATTATTGACCTATATCTCAGATCTGTTCTTTCCAAAATTTTTGAGTATTGCATTCTGGCAAGGCTTGAAACTTTCTTATTGATATCATAAATAACAACCAATTTCGACCAAAACAATCGACTATTATTATTATGTTTAAATTCCTCTATTGATTCTAATAAATTGAATTCTCTACCGTTGCCTGTTGTATTCAAAATTTTTCAATTATCTATGAGTGAAATGATGTTGACTCTTTCAAAAATTTGTGATGTTTGAATGAATTGAAATGTTCTAGATATCCTTCTCAAAACGATCTTCGTGTCTGACAAACGGTAAAAGGCATTGCACTCTTCACAAGTTAGATACTAAGCTCCTGATCTTACCATCGGGAAATTATGGGAAAGTCTTAGACATGGTCTAAACACCACACAAATTTTGTTCCAAAATACGTAATACGAAGGCAAGGTGAAATGTCCCTGAAAAATGAAACAAATGGCGCCACAATCGAGAATCCTATGGAACATTTGTGATGTACCATCTCTTACAAAAACGAATACATACATATTTTCAGAGTGATATGTCATTTTGTTCTGTTTTGGTAGCTTCCGAAAGACAGCAGACTTGAAGATTTTGGTGGACATGGAAAAAGTGAATTTTACGTCTTGATTTCATTTGTTGCGTGGAAAAACCATTACGCAAGCCAAAGCATCGCTTCATGATCATCATACGAACTCTTCATCATCGATTGAAAACGATTCACAAGTGGTTTACTGATTTTCGTTGTGGTAGTATGACCACAAAGGGCGCTGAACGTTCTGGTCTTCCAATTGAGGTTATAACGTCAAAAATCGTCTATAAAATCTATGGTATGATATTGGAGGATCGGCGAGTGAAAGTGCACGAGATAGCTGAGGCTATGGGCATCTCAACCGAATGGGTGGGTAACATTTTGTATGAATTTTTGAATATGAGAAAGATATCTGACAGATAGGATCCGCATTTGCTCACTGCTCGACCGTATGACAACTTCAAAGGAGTGTTTGATGGTGTTCAAGTGCAATAAGAAGAACTTTTGTGCCGTTTCGTAACCGTGGATAGCACATGGATCTATCAAAATACACCAACGACCAAAGATCAGTCGAAGTTGTGGACTTGTCCTGGCGAATCGAAGTACGGAAAGGTCAAAGTGGGTTTATCGGCCAACAAAGTCATGGTAACAGTTTTTTTCGGTATCGTCCATATCGATTACTAGTGGAGTAAATCTGGCGAGGAAAAAGACAAGGTTGGCGAAAATTTTACGATGCCTAGCGACCCGGTGGAAAGTGTTTGTTTGGGTACCAATAACAACCTCCTGGAATTTCAATTTCCCAAAGTGGGTGCGACCCCTTTTTTTTTGCCAAAAAGGTTTTTTTTTACATTTTTAAGGGTAGTTTTGCAAAAAAAAATTAATATCTCTGGTTGTATTGAAAATTAAGGAACCAAAGTAGAGCCCTTCCATTGTCAATGTCCAAGGAACTTCCAGTCCAAATTTCAAGTTGATCCGATCTCCCGAGGGGGGAGATCGGTATATATATATATATATATAAAGTAAGTTGTGGGTTCTCTTAGGTTTTTCAGCAATTTTAAATGAATTATCTCAATGAAACAATCTTTTCATTCGACGCGTTTCGGCTTTCGCCTTCTTCAGGAATTTATTCATTGTTTACATTATGAACTGAAATTTAACAAAATATTTTTATATTAATTAGCTGTATGCACAATCTGTATTTATGACAAAGTTTTTCAGTTTGTTATGAGCATTGACTTTAGTTTCATATTTAAAATTTATGTGTATAATAACATAATAACTAACTTAGTTCGGTGATTATGTACAAAATAAATTAATTTTTCATGAATTATTTGAATTTTGAATATACTTATTACGTGATAGAATACCAACAGATTTCGTTTGCGTATGTTGGGGTTTGAGATCTTTCTGATATTGGTGACTAGTATGTTTAATTTACTTACGTGAGTTGATTTTACGGAAGCACACACTCATCATGGCTTTGAAATTCAGACTGAACACAGTTTGCAGAATGGGTTTTTGTTCTGAATGTAAGGGTAAGATACCCTGCTGGTTGACCGTTTGTTACACTTGTTAGATATCACTGCCTGTTTGCATTAAAATTTAATTGCTAACATGTGGCTCTTGTATCATATGTCTGTTTGACTGGACTATTTCAATTTAGTTACTTTAAAGAATTATATTATATATTTGCGAAAGATTATTTATATCGGTCTTATCGTTTACGCAGTTTTGATTTTTTTTGATGTGTACCATTTCTAAAAATATTCGACTCTTCTCATTTTGTTCTTTTTCTATTATGTCGAAATGCTCAAAATTGAATTTATGTTTAGTATTTGTCTCGTGTTTTTTTAACGCTGTTGAGTTTTTTTGATATTTATGACCTTTGATTCGTTCTTCTATGTTTTGTTTTGTTTGTCCGATGTATATTTTGTCACAGTCTGTACACGGAATTTTATAAATACAATGTGAAATTTTATTTTTGGGAATTTTGCTTTTAAGTTTAGAATATAAATGTTTTAGATTATTATCATTTTTATGTGCTATTGTAAAATTGTATTCTTTTAGAATAATATTGAGTTTTTCTGAGAGATGTTGAACGTATGGGAGTCTTATATATTTTTTAGTTTCTGTGTCTTCGTGGTTTATGGTTTTATTGTTTTCGTTGTAGTATTTGTGAATTCGGTTTTTAAAAATTTTGTTTATGAATTTTTGTGGATAATTATTGTCTGTAAGAATAGCTTTTGCTTTAGTTATTGCAGAATTGCGATATTCGGGATCGCTTAAAATGATTGCTCGATCAGCTAAACCTGTAACAACATTTCTTTTATGATTGTTCGGGACTATTGCTTCATAATTCAAATATCGGCCCGACCAGGTCGGTTTTGTATACCATGATGTGGAAATTTTGTTGTTATTATTTATTAGAGTGAGGTCAAGGAAGTTAATTTGTTTGTTGTTTTCTGTTTCTATAGTAAATTGTAATTTCGAATGGTAGTTATTGAACGCGTTAAGTAAATTCTTGAACTGTGTATAGCTGTGAGGCAGTCATCGACGTACCTTTTGAAGAAAGGTAGATCAAAATTCAAATTTTTGATGACATTCATTTCAAGCTCTTCCATCACTACTTAAAACTTAACATCTACACTTAAAAGCAAAATTCCCAAAAATAAAATTTCACATTGTATTTATAAAATTCCGTGTACAGACTGTGACAAAATATACATCGGACAAACAAAACAAAACATAGAAGAACGAATCAAAGGTCATAAATATCAAAAAAACTCAACAGCGTTAAAAAAACACGAGACAAATACTAAACATAAATTCAATTTTGAGCATTTCGACATAATAGAAAAAGAACAAAATGAGAAGAGTCGAATATTTTTAGAAATGGTACACATCAAAAAAAATCAAAACTGCGTAAACGATAAGACCGATATGAATAATCTTTCGCAAATATATAATATAATTCTTTAAAGTAACTAAATTGAAATAGTCCAGTCAAACAGACATATGATACAAGAGCCACATGTTAGCAATTAAATTTTAATGCAAACAGGCAGTGATATCTAACAAGTGTAACAAACGGTCAACCAGCAGGGTATCTTACCCTTACATTCAGAACAAAAACCCATTCTGCAAACTGTGTTCAGTCTGAATTTCAAAGCCATGATGAGTGTGTGCTTCCGTAAAATCAACTCACGTAAGTAAATTAAACATACTAGTCACCAATATCAGAAAGATCTCAAACCCCAACATACGCAAACGAAATCTGTTGGTATTCTATCACGTAATAAGTATATTCAAAATTCAAATAATTCATGAAAAATTAATTTATTTTGTACATAATCACCGAACTAAGTTAGTTATTATGTTATTATACACATAAATTTTAAATATGAAACTAAAGTCAATGCTCATAACAAACTGAAAAACTTTGTCATAAATACAGATTGTGCATACAGCTAATTAATATAAAAATATTTTGTTAAATTTCAGTTCATAATGTAAACAATGAATAAATTCCTGAAGAAGGCGAAAGCCGAAACGCGTCGAATGAAAAGATTGTTTCATTGAGATAATTCATTTAAAATTGCTGAAAAACCTAAGAGAACCCACAACTTACTTTAGATAAACCAGCAAAAGAAAACCACAGCGAATTTATATATATATATATATATATATATATATATATATATATATATATATATATATATATATATATATATATATATATATATATATATATATATATATATATATATATATATATATATATATATATATACATATGTATATATATATATATATATATACATATATATATATATTTACATCCCGCTATCTCCAGGGCGTCCTTTCACTATTCCTACTCTGAGCGTCCAGTGCGTATTTCTCATGCAATCCCTACTATAACGTATGAATATATTCCATCTTTGAACAGTAGAGGTCGTAATAAGTTCATAGCCTTCATTTTATAGGAAACAATTTTTAAAATTTGCATTCTACTGATTTCAGAGCGTCCGTTCATAAAGCCGCTCCTGAGCGTCCAAAATATACAGTAAAGCTTTCAAATTTCGGGTACTCAGCGTCCCCGCAGTATAGTTTGCTTTCATACACCACATTTCTGAGCGTCCAGCGATGTTGCCAGTTCAGAATAAAACTGTTTTGTTGGTCCTCTATAACAGTCCCAAAATTTACATTGCGTATCATATTCTTTCTTGAATAACTGATGAACATTTCAGTTATATTTAAAGTTCAAAATTGAAAATATCCAATATGTAATGTATTTTTCATAAGAAAATGTATAGATAATTTTATTACTTAACTTGAAATTGCGTATTTTTCTAACCAAACGAAATTTTCTGTGGGAATTGAGGTGATCATACATACATTTTTAATAAAATTTATTCAATATAATCAAACTTAAAAAACAAACGATACCTCCTCTTATTCTATATAGACAGAAAAATAAATAACTATATAAGAAATAGACAGAAAAATATATAACTAAATAATAATCTTTCTATAATCCAACGGCAGTAATTGTCCACATAAGTAAAAAATTGTCCACATAGGTAAAAGATATTTACTTCTTAACAACCTCTTTTGAGCTATAAAATCTTTTTTGAAATTGATTTGAAGAGCAGTTTTGAAAATGCGTAAGATCATCTTTTAGCGTTAAAAGGAATCTTGAATATACATTTATAAAACGATTGCAAACTTTTTTTAGCTTGAAAGAATATACTGAATACATTTATTCAATCTACAGGTAATGACAAATTTAAACAAGTGAAATAATAACTTTTTCTTGTTATATACAGAAGTTGGGTCAAGGAATATGAAAATGAATAAATCACTTTTTTCTATTGAACTCAACAACCAGACTGTGGTTAATCACAACATTCAAAGCATCTGTCTACGATGAATGAATGACTGAATGACTGTAACTGGTAGTATAACGTAAAATGTAAAAAATACCGGAGAATTTTCGAGAACCGGCGTTTTGGGACGCCCACAAATCGACGGCCTGAAAGTACTATATACAAACACCTTTCCCATCTCCTACTCTGAGCGTTCACCACATGTTTCTACCGCTAAAGCTGAATAATATTCACAATCTACCGATTTCAAAGCATCCAAAACATATTTCTAAATGTCTAAATATCGGAAAGTACGCGTATAGTGACTTTCATTCTGCACATTTCTGAGCGCCCAGCAATATTATTTAAGGTAGCTGAATTCATAGGAAAGATTTTACGAGTCAAAAGTAATGAAAATTGAAAAAATACCTCACGATATTCTGTTTTTAATTCATGAAGACTTTCATAATCGGCGATTAAAAGTCCGAAACAGAATTCTACAGAAGAGTTGATTAGAGAAGCACGTTTCACATAAGATATGTTGTGATTAACTGACCTCATGTTGTAGAATTGGAATATCTGGTTGGTTGAGAATTTTCTCAACCTTGTTGTTATGGACTATCGTCAATAAGCAATATGAATAAGAAATAATCACCCTTCAAAATTTCAATTGTGGAAGCCGTTACTTTGTGATAGTTTATCATTTTAAGGAAATAATAAATGAAACTACTTTGTTATACTATCACTGATATTTAATATAGTCGTTACTATAGTTTCAACACTAAACGTGTCATCTTCAGACGGAACGAAGGTATGAATTTAACAAGTATTATATCTACTATATATAGGTTAAAGAAGGAATACAACAAATTTTATGGCTGTAGGAAATAGTTCTAGGAAAAACCAGAGAGGGGTAAAGTGATCAGGTGGTTCCGTGAGAACCTTAGTGGAGAGGGTATATTTACTAACGGACTTTAAATACGAAAATCAGGTTATTAATACATTGAAAAGATTACTGTAATATAAATCTAGTTGACCGCTAAGGATCTTACTATCATACATCTTCATTACTTTGAAAATTCCCATTGACTCTAATATAATTAGTTTTGAAATTTGATCCTGACTATGTAACATTTGGACATTACTCAAAATAGGAAAGATATGGCCTGTTTCTTAAATATGATTTGCAAATGAAGAATCGGTCTTATTGATTTTAAAGGAACGAAAATGTTCTTTATATCTAACTGCTATGTTACGGCAAGATAACCTATGTATGATGTAAAACCTATCACACTCTGAACAAATTAGTTTATAAACTCCGGGACTTTTAAATTTGTCAGTTTTATATTTCGCATTAAACATAATATGAGATAATTTGTTTTGGGGCTTAAAGCTGATGGTAAGGTTATGATGGGATAACATGTTTGCAATTTATTCGCTTGTAGGACCAAAATAAGTTAAAGAAACTTATTTTAATGAGTTATCTTTGTCTTTCATAAAGGGATAAGTGCTATGGTGAATTAATTTTTGTATTTCTCTATCCATTAATTTAGAAATTACTTGAGGAACGGAACCGTTATTTGTAGCAATAACTTTAATTGTATCTAATTCTTTACTAAGATTTTCTTCAGATAAGGGAAGGGAAAAGGCTCTATGTATCATTGAATGAAAAGCAGCTAGTTTATGACTATAGGGGCTATGTAAAGAGGTACAAATTACTGTATCTGTGAAAACAGGTTTTCTGTAAATGTCGAATGAGATGCTATTATTATGATGTAATAATGTTAAGTCTAAGAAATTTATTTTATGATCCTTTTCTGTCTCTAATGTGAATTTTATGTTGGGATAAATATTATTGATGAATGATAAGAAAGCATCTAACTGTCTAGATGTACCTTCAAATAGGGCTAAAATATTGTCTAGGTATCTGTACCAAAATTGAATATGTTTTTTGTTATGGCAGAACTCATTATAGTATCTTCTTTGTGAGAAATAAAAATATCTGCGAGAAGTGGACTTAATGGAGAACCGATAGCTAATCCGTTATTTTGAGTATAAAATTTGTTATTAAACTGACAGTACTTTTGACTGAGGCATATATCGAATGCCTGTTCTATTTCTGATTTTATCGAAGGATTAATATGTGACTTTTCAAAGATATTTGTGACTAAATTCCGACATTCAATGGGAGGGATATTTGAAAACATATTAGAAACATCAAAGGATACCAAAATACCGTAGTTAGGTATAATTTTTGGTTTAATTTGTTTGTATTCCTTCTTCAACCTATATATAGTAGATATAGTACTTGTAAATTCATACCTTCGTTTTCGTCTGAAGATGACACGTTTAGTGTTGAAACTATAGTAACGACTATGATAAATATCAGTGATAGTATAACAAAATAGTTATATTTATTATTTCGTTAAAATAATCACCCTTATTCACTATAATTATTTCTTATTTATAGTGCTATCCACAGTAACTCTTTCATAGTTTATTAGTCAACAAGCAATATTAAGGTCTACAACAGAGGATTTTCCCGCAATGACATGATTTTCAACTATGATTGAAAATATTCTTTTCTAACAAGCTGGGAACATGGAATGGTATCTTCGCTTTGTTGGTCTCAATTTCCAGTTCCACAAGATAGATGACTTTCACCCATAGATGACAACATAGTCTTCACAAAATCATCAAAGTCTGATGCAGACACAATAACATTTGAAAATATTCAATCTCCAGATTGAAGATCGGAAATAGTTTTAACTTTTTTTATCCAGAAATAGACGCTCAAGATGAGTCGATAACTTTATGTTCGAATTGGATAGAAAATTCAATATTGCTTTGCAAAGATATTCTCTGACAAATCGGCTGTGTTTAATTCAGCAAAACTAATAATATTTCTGGAAATGATTGAAAAGATTGTTCTCATTACCAGCTGTTGAATGCGCTGATATTGTTTTTACAGACATATAGATATGTCGAAGATCACCTCTTGCGAGAACGGAAACATAATCAGTAATGATTTCATACTTGTAGGGTTCACTATTATTATTATTATGATGGGAAGAAGACGATAAGTGTCTCCTAATAAATGTGTTTGGGCCTCTAGAGGGCCCAATTTTGGCCTATGGACAAAGTCTTAGAGCAAACAGAGAAATACATCGGCTATTCAGATTTGAAACAACGTACGGATATTCGTTCACTATTCCAAGTTATAACGAATTTCATCATAAAAAACGCAGAATTTCATTTAGCGACAATAAACGAGGGTCGGTACAATGGATTCCGCGCGAGAAACTATACTTTTTTAAATGTTTTAAAATGCACCTGAATGCTTATGATTGTTTTGTGTGAATGTGAGTGTATGTAAACGTGTGGTGTATATGTGACCGTGACATGATGTCATTATACGGTGTTACATATCAAAATGATCATCATCTGATATACTGATTTCTGACTCGGGAAATATTAGAATATTCTTCACCTTCACAATGCTTACATATGAGCTACAAGGTAATCCTAAATTTTTCACAAACATTTACCCGTACAATTTTATTCACAATCACGAGGGATTATTTTGAACAATTCATCGGGACGTGCATTTTTATTGTTTGTATTGGAGTAAGTTCGTTCAGACTATTCCTCCAACCCCATTTCTTCGGATCAATGGTTTGATTACCGAACACGCTAACAATATGTTGCTTTGCAGCATTATCGTATGTTCATATGGTTACCTTGTTGAAATCTTATGTAGAGTATGGAAGACCGGGAATTGTAATTTGCTGATAAATGCCTTAAATAAAGAGCTCCCAATTTTTCATGCCAGCGAACGATTACATTATGCCAAGGCATCACAAGGTAACCATATGAAAATACGATGATGCTGCAAAACAACATATTTTTAAGATTATTACCAAGTTCAGGTTTGGATCGGTGATAAAACCATTGATCCAACGGAATGGGGTTGGAGAAATAGTCCGAATGGACTTACAAACAGTAAAAATGTACATCCCAATGAGTTGATCAAAATAATGTCTTGTGGTTGTATAAAAAAATGTACTGGTAAATGTTCGTGCTTAAAAATAGGACCACCTTGTAGCTCATTATGTAAGCATTGTGAAGGTAAAGAATGTTCTAATTGCCCCGAGCCAGAAATCAGTAGTATATTAGATGATGATGATTTTGATAAGTGTATGGATGAAAATAAACACGATGATGAAGATGATGACGATAAGAATGATGTTATCAATGACAATTGCGACGATCAAATTTTATCAAACTTAGATGATGAAGCGGATCACGATGATCCATATATCAATAATGATCATATTACATCATTAGCAATATATGCTGACAGTGATAACGAAAACTTAGGTTATTTGTGAATAATTAGACATATAGATAATTTTCCAATGAATATGAAATGTAAAAGGAAAAACAATATAAATGTGAAAAAAAAACAAATTATTTATTAATCTTAGTTTTTTTTTGTTTAAATATTGAAATTTATTATGTAACACCCTATAATGACATCATGTCACGGTCACATATACACGTTCACACGTCTACATACACTCACACATTCACACAAAATGATTATAAGTATTCAGGTGCATTTTAAAACATTTAAAAAGTATTATTTCGCGGGAGGAATCTATTGTACCGGCCCTCGCTTATTGCCGCTAAATGAAATTCCGCGCTAGTTTTTATGATGGAATTCCTTATAACTTGAAATTGTGAACGAATTCCCGTACGCTGTTTCATACCTAAATAGCCGATGTATTTCTCTGTAGTTTGCTCCAAGACTTTGTTGATAGACTCAAAATTGGGCCCTTTAGAGGTCCAAACACAATTATTAGGATAGCTTCATTTCTACTCGACTCAAATCGATATGCTTGGATTTAAATAGTCGCTATGAAAATCTCTTAAAGAACGTAGAATTTGAATTCCGTGAAAAATGTCTAACCCCAAAAGATTTGAATTTTTAAGATATCTAAAATTTTCAAAATGGCGCCAAAGTTATGTCTTTAAACCAAAATGATTGAATTTCGGACATTGAGTGCAGAATAATAGAATATTTCGAATCAATTTGGTTTTAGATCGAGAACTTAAGTATTCCGTCTGGAATTCGTGAAACAAAAATTTTTTTTTGCCCCAAAAAAATGAGGTAGGTCAAAATACCAGAAACCGAAAGAAGAGAAATAAAAATACTGTGTTTCACCGAAACAGAATATGAAATAAACAAAAACTCTTTGACATATACTCCATATTTCAATGTGCTAAAAAACAGAGTAAATGGACCCTACCTTGGGCTCACGCCCTCTAATCGATTTCGGACCAGAGCCAAAAATCGCGTATTAATTTTTCCGAAAACATTTGTTGAAACATTTTTCCATACAACTCAAAGCTTTGTCTCAAAATACAAAAAATTGAGAAAAGGCCATTTTTGCTTCCAAAATATGGCCATAGCTTTTTGAGCACAGGGTTAATGCAAATTTAAACTACCCCATCGTTCTCAGCGTGTCAAAATACATAGAATAGACCGCAATTAGACCTCGCGGAAATTATGACAAAAATCGTCGATTTTCCTCCTTAAATGCCTGGACTATTGACGGAACGCGCTATCCCTTTATCCGGTACCGCACCTGCTGGTGTGATCGGCAGTGAACGTGTTGTCATAATATTTCTCTCTACAATCGGCAATCGGCCAGATAATTAGCGCTTCAAATGACGCGCGAAACAGAGCGAATAGTGTCGAGTATTTC
This sequence comes from Endomychus coccineus, assembly GCA_958510875.1. Taxonomy (NCBI): domain Eukaryota; kingdom Metazoa; phylum Arthropoda; class Insecta; order Coleoptera; family Endomychidae; genus Endomychus; species Endomychus coccineus. The sequence goes on along the minus strand of OY294068.1, from coordinate 152,820,607 downwards.
GACAATCCCTACTGCTCAATATCTCAAAAACGGTCGTACCTCTTTGAACTTTTAAGCCAGTAAGTGTCGACAGTCATTCCATAATTTATAACATGTGTTGGCAATGTCCGTCTTTCTAGTCGATTCCTCATGGATGATCTCTCTCAAATAAGCCTTCCTTATTCCGAATTATCTCGTATTGCTCTATTACTATTTGTTCAAGATTTCTCTCATTTTCAATTTGCACCTAGTACATTTAAATAACTCCATGGAACAGAATCTGAGGAGGCCACGCAACTGTACGGCATTATCCTCTTTTGAGGGTTGATCTAACTAAAATGAGGAGGTGCTCCATCATGCATAAACCAACTTACTGATCTATTTGCGTATGGTACATTAACTATTAGATCTGTAAGGTCTTACTCCAATAAATTGAAATATGTTTCACCATTCAAGTGAGGAGGAATTATAAAAGGTCCATTCCCACCATTTTCGAATAGATTTTCCATGAAAATGTTTTTTTTTTTTAAATGTAAGAATACTTTTTTGAATCAAAATTTTCCCAAAAACCTATAATTAGTTTCAGAATAAAATAAAATGATGCGATCCAAAATAAAGCAGAAAATGTGTTGCAAGTTCCCCGTACCGTCTCTTCTGTTAAGAAGCTTCGTCGACCGGTACCTACCATATAAAAAATTTTGCATCGATAAAGCCAAATTACTAAAATTGAAAGCTTGGCATGTTATGGTTCCTGAGTCATAAAACGGAAAATATCTTTCAGTCTTCATCTTTAAAGCTCCGTAGGCTCTTTATTGGAACATTTCCGGACGTGATTTGATATAAATTTTTCATATTTTTTTAGTTTGGCATATGAAATTCCGGACATGCTATATAGACATCTAGATATGGATCACCTTCCGCATAAAAGAAAACAAAATCAGTAATGATTTAATTCCTATGGGCCTCATTATCATTATCTGGATGAAGGGAAGGAAACGGGCAGACGATAAGCTCCCCGAATAACCGTTTTTTGGATAACTGGGGAATTTCCTACTCGGGACATTTTTGTTCTCCAGAATTACAGCTGCTGTCCTGATTCACAACAGTTCCAATAAAATGGAGAAGGGCATACAGTGGATTTGTCGTAGGAATCGGTTGGAATGTATAAATGAGGGTGATGGCAATATATAAAGGAATATTAAAAAATTAATCAATAACCGAAGAAATATGATAAACTATTTAACTAGCTTGATATGGAACAACTTGTTCTATCGAAAATAATTTTAAAGTAAGCACAAACAATTAAAATTAATCTAGAAATTAATATTAATATAAAAAGATTCTTTATGAAATTAATATTGAAATTAAATCTTCAAATATCATTTATTGATAAATTCACTTACAGATTCTAAATCTACTACTGGATGAAGGGAAGGAAACGGGCAGACGATAAGCTCCCCAAATAACCGTTTTTTGGATAACTGGGGAATTTCCTACTCGGGACATTTTTGTTTTCCAGAATTACAGCTGCTGTCCTGATTCACAACAGTTCCAATAAAATGGAGAAGGGCATACAGTGGATTTGTCGTAGGAATCGGTTGGAATGTATAAATGAGGGTGATGGCAATATATAAAGGAATATTAAAAAATTAATCAATAACCGAAGAAATATGATAAACTATTTATCTAGCTTGATATGGAACAACTTGTTCTATCGAAAATAATTTTAAAGTAAGCACAAACAATTAAAATTAATCTAGAAATTAATATTGAAATTAAATCTTCAAATATCATTTATAGATAAATTCACTTACAGATTCTAAATCTACTATGCGAATCGGACATAATAACATATTACTCCATCTATACATTTTGACCAATAATAATAGAGATTCTTGACCTAGTGTGAATTATATATGAAAATTCTCGGGAAATATGTCACATTACACTCTGTTTTACCACCCTGTTTTTGAGACGAAAATTTGAAACAGAGTGTAATGTGACCTATTTCCCGAGAATTTTCATATATAATTTTGACCAATCTTATATTCTGTTCTTTCATAGTAAAATGCAATAATATTGATAATATGAAGATATAAATCAACCTAGCTCTCACCGGCTTAAACTAAAAAATTTTGCGGATCGAATTTGATTCAATAGACTCTACAACAAAAGTTTAATTAGATGGATTCACCATATAGATGTCGCAACTCTTTTTTTCGATTAAAACTCTAAAGAAAAATTACGCTGCTAAGGTAATCAAAACTTATAATCTCAACCAAATGATCCAATTATCTTTTATCTGAACCTATATTTACGGACTCGCCGATCATCGAACACCTTCAAGTTGCAGAGAAGTTTACTTTCACGGAATTTATCATTTGGTTTTTCAGCAATACACGAAAATATATTATGTAAAATTATCTCTTGATTGCGATGATGAGACGACACAGAATTAATGTCGTTGAGAAAAACGATGAATTGCTATTACCTCAAAGTTTATTGACCCCTACGTATACCCTGATCTTAACCAACAAGCCGCGCGTCGACTCGCCAATTCGTTACAAATAATGAAAATCATGTGGTGAACTGCTTACGCTCAGTTTGAAATGCAAGAAAAATGAGAATAATGCGGAATAACTATCAGAATACGGCGTTGTCATTTCTTCTTGACGTCGAGGACGCCTACAAATCGACAGGCTGAAAGTACTGCATACACCTGACTAATACACAGGAATTGTAGCGAACGCCTCTAACGGCAGACACGTTGTACTATCAGTATACTTTTAATACACAAAACGACAGGTTGCACTAGCATCTGAGCGTCCAGACAAATTTTTGCCAACGGGTTCAACGAACAAGTATGAATGATTTACTACGGGGAAACTTCCAAGCGTCCGTATACGGACTCTGTAGGAACTGGACGCTTGGAAGATAGCAATCCGTCAATGTACGGACGCTCGGAAAGTAGTAGGATAAATATACATATATACATATATATATATATATATATATATATATATATATATATATGAAAGGAATCTTGCGTAATGGCTAACTCGATTTGGCTGAAATTTGGACTGAAGATAGGCATTATGGTCTCAAAACTACCCTCTGAATTTCTAAAGAAAATATTGAATTGTTTTCCAGAAATTCAACTTTAAGTCAATTTTTTAGTTATTTTTCAAATTAAGATATCTCATGTAATTTAAATCCGATCTGGATCTGATTTACGTGAAAATGTAGGTATTTGCATATAGCTTTATGTCATGGAACTGATTTTATATTTATTCATTTTTCCGGCCTATATAGGCCATTTTATTTTCGGTATTAATATCCCCAAGACTAGTGTCAAATTAATTAATTTGAAGTTTCTAAAAGTGCGAAGTTTCGAAATTTGATACGAATATTGTGAAGCTCAGAAGTTGATAGCGCTTTAGGCTCCGGGATTTCGAAATTAGAAGGTTCAAATTGTATAAAAACACAATTGCATGAACGCCAGACGTCCTATGTAATTAGCTACGAACGTAATCATTTTGACGTTTCCCTCGAGAAGCTCGCTACGCGTCAGTTAGAGTTTATACATTTTACCTTGGTCTTGTTATGTTGGGACCGTTTCGTGCCCCGTGCGGGCGGCGCCGCTAGCTTTCACTGGCTTCGGGTATATTTTAGTAGCTGGAAAATTCCCTTTCGTACGTCGCACGTTGGACGCGCGTAGCTGAGACCTGAGAGTACCTGTTTCTGTTTTAATGAAAGTTTTCTATTTATTGGACATTTGTCGATGAAAGAAGGGCCGTCGGGCACGGTCCGATACCTAATCTAACTACATGGAGCGAAAACGGCACGCGAAAAGTCGTCGTAGAGCCGTATTGAGTACAACCAGTTTGCACTTCCCTAACTCGCCAGCTACGCGCTCCTCACGTGAACGTTATTCGATTTATCTCAAATTAACCAAAATGGCCAATATAGGCCGAGAGGAAATAATTGAAAAATGAGTTCCATGACATAAAACCATATGCGAAACCTTCATTTTCCCGTGAAGCAGATCCAGATCGGATGTAAATGACATGAGAATCTTAATTTGAGAAATAACTAAAAAATTGACTTGAAGTTGAATTTCTGGAAAACCATTCGATATTTTCAATTTAAATTCGAAGGGTAGTTTTGAAACCATAACACCTATCTTCAGTCCAAATTTCAGCCAAATCGGTTGAAAAATGACCGAGTTAGCCGTTACGCAAGATTCCTTGCATATATGAGTATATATATATTTCTATTACGGGGAGGGGGGAAGTCGGATCAGCTTGAAATTTGGACTGGGAATTTCTTGAACATTGACAATAAAAGGGTTCTACTTTGGTTCCTTGATTTCCAATACAACCGGAGATATTAATTTTCTTTTGCTAAGCTACCCTTAAAAATGTCAAAAAACCCCTTATAAAAACATTGAATGAAGTGTATCGGTTTACAAGGAGATTATGTTGAGATATAAAATGAGTTTGACCAAATAAATCATTCCTTGTTTCATTTTTCAGGAAGTTTTCACCTTGTACAAATTCCATAACCATCTCAATAATATTGATTCAGAAATCAAATTCATATGAGAATCAATTCACTTTTATCTCAGTGTATATTTTGAAAATAAACTTATCAGTTCCAAAATTCCAATCAACATTCAATGAAATAAATGCAGCGATAATAACTAAAGTAAACTAATGATTATCAGTGAAAAGGAGCAGCAATATTAAGGACATAATTATGATTTATACTTCGGGACACCTAGTCTAAGTTGTATTGATCTGAAAGCTCGTACATTTCCATATTCTTCCATTATACCCTGACGTAAATGCGGAGATTTTTTTTCTACAATTAAAAGACCAAAAATGTATACAAGAGTGTTTGTTCAGTGTAACAGAGTAAACATTTGAATTTATCGTAACCAAAATCATGTTGTAGGGTGAACTCAAAATAATAAATCCGACAAAAACAAGTACGAACCGAGCGATAAAACTCACATATTACTCAATGGTTTAAAGGATAATAATTATGTACAATCACAAGCATCAAACGCAGAGTTGTTACTCAATACCTAGCTAACATGAAGTGTGTAGTTAACGAGAATTTTAGGCCGGATGGAATCTTCGTGTTGAATAATTAAGAAAATCTCAAGATACCTAGGGTAATCCGCGTTTTAGCGACTCTCGTTAAATCTCCAATACGCCAGTCTCTTTAACTATTCGTCGTACTGAGAGATTCCTGTGACCTATTTAAAATTTACTTTTAATGAATTCTTGTTGCGTTTCCGAATGACGTAGCATTAAGACTCAGTTTATCCAAATACATAGAAGACCATGTGAAAAGAGCGAAGACAATAATTGTAATTGGAAATTGCCATCAGCTAGAACAACAAAAATGGAACACAACAGGCGAAATGCTGTAACACGTTAGAAAACACATTAATCGCTAATTTGTCTTCGTTAGAAAATCTGAGATCAATTGATCGAGTGACTTTTTTCACTTTTTTAACGATATAGGTTTCGGACACTCCTGCGGGTCGAATGTAAAGATTTGTGGGTACAGGAAATATATTGTAAATGATTTAGGAACAGTTATAATATAATGTTCTTTTATACTGACACTTGATGTCACATGAACCATCAAAATGTACCAAGACTTCTTGAACAGAATAAAGACATAAAATAGATCATGACGTCATATCTATGATGCCCCTTGAATCTTGGAATAAGAATGTCAGACACTTCTGCAGGTTGGATTACATACTTGTGATATATATGTATGACCAGAAAAACACGGTTGTCTTTAACTCTATCACAAAAATTGAACTCTTTTATAATTTATTAAAAAAAAAGCTTATTAGAATTATTCAGCATTTTTCTCACTGTACAATAATATCATTTTTGTTTATCAAAATACATGTGTACCCTGTACACACTAATTTTCTATGATTGATGATAAGAAATCTCAGTAGTATGAGAAATACTAAAATGAACCCTCTTCCGATTTTTTTTTGAAAATGTCAATGGCAAAATCAAAAATTGGCTATCGTCTTCTGTTTACGAGTTATTTGAGAGAACTCGATTTTCGATTTTCGTTTTTCAGGTATATCGCAATTATTTATGGAATTGGAATCAAATAATTTCTACATTCTTGGAAAGCAGTAGTCAATTTTTCCAAAAAATTTCGTAGTGCCAATTATGACAAAGCTGCATTTTCCATATGGAAGTCATAGTTGGCTTATTCATCATTGGAAAGACATTTTTTGTCCCATTCCAAATAGATATCATGCTGGGTCGATATAGCCATTTTTTCTAGATTTTAGATAAAATTGTATTTATTGAATAGTTCTTAAAATTTCTTCACTCTAAATAGTCGTTGAATAAATACTGAAACATTGCATTATTCTACAATTTTACAAACTTCATGCCATTTATTAATCACTGTTGATATTCTCACTGAATAATTGATTTCTATTATTTGGTATTTCTCAGTGCAAACTGATTTTCAAAAATTATGAAAAGTATGATGTGATAGTGTTTTAATTTGAATAACAATAACTGACGAGGCATATTTGCTCAAACAAACATGTATCGTAGCCAAGTTAGAACATACTAGTTTCATTTTTTGATATCATTCAAAATTATTTCTGCATTTAACTTTTCAAATCGTTATATAGGATAATTATTGGTGAAAAGGTATACTAAAAACTTATAGAATGAAACACTTCTCTCTTTTTGATACTAATGTTCACTAACTTCAATAATTCTAAAAATAACGTTCTTTCCTTTTAAGTATTCAAGATTAATAGAAAGACTCACTTTCCTCATTTTGAATAAGCTTAACTGAGAATATAATGTCCATCAACTCTCAAAATATTGGCATAAAAATCATAGAATTAGAAATTTGAATCATTTAGGAACCAATTGTGCTCAATTATTAGTTAATGAACACCATACCTTCTCTAAATGCAACTTATCAGAAAGTTCAATTGAGTAGGTATTTCATGGAATATTCGCTAATGATCTTAAAATTAGAAATTCATATATACGCAGACGACATAATACAGGAGGGAGTCATTCTAAGTTTAATAAGACTACTCAGGGCACACGATTTGGGAACCTAAAGCTACTTACCGACCAGTTAACTGACCTGGTCGGGGCTACTGCGCACTCCGACGAAATTTCAGTAATCGTGCCAGAAAACCAAATCCGTTAACTGAAGCTACTCCTCCCCACCAATCGATAAGTATCTGCAGGTTCCAGAATCGTGTGCTCAAGTAGTTTTATTGAACCCAGTATTACTGCCTTCTGCATCCGGTATATCAAGACTGCGCCGATTTTGGTTTCCGATACCAGACTCAATACCTCATGGCATGTACGGTAGCATTGGCTCTTGGCCTCTTCCATATGAGTGCCTCAGATGGTGATACAGCACCCGTAGGGCAGCATTATGGCAATGATTGTATGCTGAGGCCGCTTTTAACGGATATGCCGGCAGCAGGTGGAAGAGCGTCTCAGGTGGCTTTCAACTGCAGCTGAAGATGGTATCAGAAATACCATTTGGAACAGGGCTACCGCGCCCAAAAAGAAATCAGTTCAAGTCCATACGATCAATAAGAACGGCGCAATCGTGTCCACAGTGGGTTACTCACATACGTACGCGCACACACACAGACATCATGTCAAAAATAGTGTAAATCGATTTAGAAATGCTCAAAAAGAATGCATTCGAGAAAATCCGGCAATTTTTTTTTCCTGATCACAATACATCTTCCAGTTTATAGTATAGTACATATATTGAAGGAAGTAAAAATATAAACTCAAATATCGTATCAAATAACGGAGATGATACTCAAGCTAGCACACAATCTGGAGGGTACAAATATTTATCGAGTATAACTCCAGAACTGGGATCTAAGAATTAAATATATAACTGCTGTTACTTTTCACTGTTATTCAATCATCCGATACGTAATAATCTTGATTGTACTACCAGTTGAAATATATTAGGGAAATTGAATTTGACCGGTATAGACTACAAGACATTAGGAATAAGAAGTTATTTGGAAGATTTATAATTTAATTTAGTTTACACTGTTCCCCTTTTGCCGCTTAAATTATACCTTATCTAAAGTATTTGTAGGCTGTGAGCCATTATCGAAGACAAACTGGATTTGAAGTTAAGATTGCGAAACAACGTAAAATACTTAAAGTATCAAATCAAGGGAAGGATAAATTACAACCAGTAATAGATTGGATATTTTGTCTTTTCTACAGATGAAATTATTACAAGTACTTCTAGGCCAAAAATGAACAAGTATTTCACGAAGTCATCAATCCTATTTAGTTAAGAAAATATTCCTTATAAATATGTGTTCCTAGACTTGACCTTAGGTTCAAGAAAGTACTTCTAATAATGGATTCTTTTCATTCGGAAGTAAATCTAATTCAATAAACGATATCAATGTTCGTATATTTCTATCGCTTCCAATGCCCTTCTAAGTAAGCTTCAGCGCTGTATCTTCATATCGTCATAATATTGTTTTAGAATATAAGTGATATAAAATAAAGTAGCAGTGTTTTTTTTCTAACCATATTGTTCCGTGATTCATTTTTTTCAGGAATTTGTATATCGACAACAAAAATGTTAATTATTGTTTCCATGTAATTTAGAAAAGTATAGATGACTATAGTTGATGAAATGCGACTGCAGCCGTCCTGTGTTTTTAAAGAGTATTATAATAAAATATTAATGAAGCATATGGCTCATTATCAAATGATTAGCTAATCTATTTCATCCGCATCGAATTGATAATTGGCCATATGCTTCATTAACCTTTTGTTATGATACTCTTTTAAACCTTACCGATCCAATGTATCAGCAGTTTCAATTGGATTTTGGAACTCAAGTCGGCTGCAGACGCACTTCGTTAATCGTAGTCATCTGTTCTCCTCTAAATTACATGGAAACACCAATAATCATAACAATTTTTGATAAAAATAGATATAAACTGTCTTATTTTATTCATAGTCTTAATAGAAGCAAAATAAATATTATGAAATATAGGATTAAATTTTGTAAATCGTGAATATAACTTATTCAACATAGGATTAAAAAGATGAATATACGTAAAACTTTGAACCATAGGTGGGATTCAAACCCACATTCCTGGATGTCTATTCCAGCATATTAACCAATTGCACCACTTTGGTTCCGTCAGTCTTATATTTTTGTGAATATGAACCTCTTGAAGGATAGTAGATCGTTGATGAACATACTGCGATCCGATGCACTGCGATAGATGAAATATTCACGTATATTCTTTTCAAATTCAATCGTTTTGAATTGTGGTGTGTAGCTATGAGTATTACTATGGTTGGAAATTATTCTGGTAGCATTTATTCGATGATAGATTCTTATATATTTCAATAGAACTGATCGAGAAATGTTCCGGGTAAGTATAATTAGGCTTAGAGTTTCTCTGCTTGATTGGCCAGAATTTCGTATAAGAATATATTAAGTGACATTGAACTAAATTTTCTAAATTATGAGAAGCTCAGATAAGTTGACATGGTTCAATGTTTTACGTTTATTCATCTTTATAATCCTATGTTAAGTTATCTAAGTTATCTTCATAATTCAGAGAATTTTATTCTAAATCTCTTGATGACGTACTTACTGAAAATCATGGCCACTTAGGCAAAGAAACCTTAAACTTGTTTATACTTACCTAGAACATTTTTCGGTCAGTTCTATTGAAATATATGGGAACCGGGATACTGTCATTGAATGGGTAATGTCAGAGTAATTTCCAATCACAGTAATACTCTGACATACACTCTTCACTTCAAAACGATTGAGCTTTAGATGAATGTGTATAAATAGTTGACATACAGCGGAGCATCGAATCGCATTGTGTTCTGCAATGATCTATTTTCAGAGCTTTATATTTACAAAACTATAAGACTCTGACGACACCAAAGTGGTGTTATTGGTAAGCACCCTGGACTAGATATCCAGGAATGTAGGTTCAAATTCGGCCCATGGTTCAATGTTTTACGTTTATTCATGTTCACAATCCTACGTTGAATTATCTATATATATATGAGTCTCTTTATGAAGATCTGCACCAAGTTCTTATAGGCCGGAATGATCTTCCAGTTCGAACGCAGCGAAGACTGAATTCCGCCATAACACCGGTGATCAGAATCACTAATACGATCTGGGTGTAGCGTGCGGAGCTTGAATAGGAGATCTTGATAAAGTATCAAGATCTCCCAAAGGAGAAAGGCCCATTTTTCCTCTTCTTTCAAGACTATGCTCTTCTTCCACGACATACATAGTCTTTTGTTTTTCGAGGAAGACAACTTCAGGTTTATTTGCTTGCTTGGGCTTGATTGGTAATTCCAGTGAATCTGGCATTTTTAGTTTCCGACATGGGACTCAATATCTCCTGGCATGTAAGGTAGTACCAACTCTATTTCTATGCAGTACGAGTACCTTGGATGATAATACAGCACCCGTAGGATCGCAATATGACGATGGGTGTACGCCGAGGCCACTTATGGCCCACATGCAGAAAGCAGGTGGAAAAGTGTCTCATGTGCCTCTCGACATGCCCTGCAGCTGACATCAGGAACCTGTACACACATAACGTTGCGGCGATAGACCCACGTATTGATTACGCCATCTTGGCAAGCTGCGGTAAATCCCTCGGTCCCGGATATGAGCCCGGATGACCTTAGATAGCTCAAGGTCAGCCTGGTATATATAGATATTGCTCATTTCTGATGATGAGAGTAATCAACATGTTCCCTTATTTTCAACTAATTAGTTTACAGAAGCGTTTCAAGTAGTGGTAGCATCATACAATAGTTTTATTTCTATACTACATATTTATACATACAATCCTAATTGAGAAGGTACAAATTGTTTACTGATTGAAATAACTCATTTGTGGAACTAACAAGTTTGCAACGTTACTGAAGTATCTTTGTCATAGCTGGTCTACAATGTGGGTAAAATAGCTCACGCCATCTATGAATAGATGTCGTAGTAAGAAATCAGGCAATGTAACACATCGACAGATTTCTCGAACTTTGCAAAAGTTACGGGAAAGTAAGACTACTTGAGTGAGCAAGATGGCAATACCAAACCGAGTCAATGTAAGAAAATTAAAATTCATAGATGGCGCGAGTTATTTTGATCTTTTTTACATGTTGTAAGACGGTTATGACTACCTTGTTGTAAAATTGTTGTTGTTATCTAGCAAAAGCCAACATGATATAAATTAGTATATTCATATATTCGCTTGTTTCTAATTCTCCCACTTGAACTTATTTCAACGAACGAAAATAAGTTCTAGAAATATTCATCTTAGTGCAACTATAATCGCAAATAAACCATTCACTCCATTCAGATTATTAACTTATTATCTTGATAATTCTTACCCGTTACATTGAGATTTCATTGCACTCTAAGCAACTTGCAAATTAATGTGACTGTCCTTTTTGAATATTTTGATGTAATTACAAATAACTCCGATCTCAATCAAAATACAATTCTTTTGTTATTATTATTCTCAATATATTACTTGTAAACAAACATAAATGGTATTCATATTGTTTCAGGTCACAAATGCAGAGAAGAATGGCCAAGCAAAAGTAGTGAACAGGCTTTCAACCTATTTTTAGACGCGATGTTACTTTTGGTACCTCTCATCATTATGAGTCTAGCTTATTCCCTCATCATGAGCAAACTCTGGAAAGGCTTGAGAAGGGAACTTCAACATAGCACGAGCTGCCAACGGCAAAGTAAGTGCTTCCAAATGTTTGATGAATCTTAATTACGCGTTCATTCCGTCTGTTGTTAGTTTTTTAAAGGGTTTGATATAAATCTCTGTTTGATGCGAATGATATTTAAAAATGTATTTTGTCGTTTTAAATTATTTTATTCTTGATATTAATCCACTTTGTTCAGAATTTATCTACAGGATGTTCTGGTGGAACGGATGCAAAATACATTTGTTGATAAACGAAATTCATACAATCTCGCCAATCAAAAAAAAAATCAAGTAGATTGAACTGTTCACGAAAATTTCGATTATACCAACTAGGGATGGTAGATTTTTTTTAAACAAACGTAATAAAATATCCCGAGTTCATTGTTCATACAGTGGCATAACTAACTGAAGTGACGCTCGTGGCAAGAGTTGTAATTGCGCCCACCTTTGAAAATTCAAAACGAAATTCATTTATTTCTTGCTTTTGATAAGCAAGATATAGTTAATTTGTACTATATAATGAATCATTTGAAGTGATTGGTTAAAATCACTTTTTAATGTAAATAAATGTGGAAATAAAAAGCACAACAACAAAACATCTATCTATAAACATATTTATTTATTTTTTGAACTTGGTCAAGGTCACTTAACCGATTTTAACCCATGGAGACTCGAAGATAATTTATAATCAATTTTAATTTGCTGAATAATCTTTCACAGCTAGCAATGGAAACTGCAATCATGATTAATATTTGGATGGCATTTTCAGCTCGGGGAAGTTTTACGTTGGCCATGTGCTGAGCAACATTCGGAAGTTCAAAATTTCTTCATACAGCTGCGCTGACCATCGACATAGATGATTGTAGAGATTTTAAGAGTTTTGATTCAATTTTACGAGTGCCAAGCGGCTCCTTCTCGCTTTGGCTCCCAGGACACCTGTCCTGTCTGCCATTCCCCAGAAACGCCTCTGAGTTCATAGTGAAGCACTCATGTATTTACGCAAGAGGGATGTGAGAAAGACTACTTCCTGGGGACCATAATATTATGTAGTGTAGGGGGCATTGAATAACAAAAATAGCTAGTAACTTAAATATGGTATCGTCAAAACCTTATTTTCAAGTAGACTGCTTTTTGAAAAACTGTACAATAATAACTAAAGGGCGGAATATATATTTTTGCAAATTTTATAAGGAATTGCATATTTCGGCAAAAATAAAATTTGTGTGCATATTTTTATGCTTTTCGTTTTATCAAAAGATTAAGTGCGACCCTTGCAGATAATTGAAATAATTTAAAAGGTGGGTAGGTTTTACTATTATATGGTTTATGGACCCATTTTATTATTATATGGTTTATTGCCGGCATTTATTGGATATTTAGGAGTTTCCAAGTAATCAGCTTGCCTAATTCACCGAACAGAAACAAGACAAGAAGGTTCACTTGAAGCTCCACCCCTAATGTTGTCTATTTCGCTTTCACACTTAGATAATCCCTGGTGGTGCCAAGTCGTGTTCGGTGGTAGGAAGTATTGTCACCGAACAAAAACTTCTGTTCGGTGCGCGGGGGTCTAGTTAGAATGCGGCGGCTTGCTTTTATAGTTCGGACTTGAAAGTACCGACGCCAAGTGAACCTTCTTGTCTTGTTTCTTTTCGGTGCCTAATTGGAGAGCAAATGTGGTCTCTTCTTTTGTATTTATATTGTATAATGTATAGTTTACTTTGTCGATAGATTCCAGTGCGAAAAGAGTCATTTCGAAAATATTTATTTCAAATGCCTAAAATGCCGAAAGCCGCTTCGTGGATTAAAAATTTTTACCTGAGTTGGAGTTTAGTGGGGATGAAGTGTTTTGCAAAGTTTGTGCCAAAATCATTGTTTGTGAAAAGAAGTTCCAAATTGATCAACACTTGAAAACAGCTATGCATAAAGCTAAGTTGCAGAAAAATAAATATGTGCCTCTTCAGCAGTGTGTGCAAACCGCTTTTCAAAATGCCAAACCAAAGAGTGAAAAAGAGGTGTTTCATCAAGACTTATGCAAAGATTTAGTTGCAGCAAATATACCTTTGAAGGAACTGCAAAATACACAATTCAGAGATTTTTGCAAAAATATTGTAATCGAAACATCCCTGACGAATCCACACTTAGAAAGAAGTATGTGCAAACAGTATACGAAACCGTAATGGAAGAAATTAAAGTTTCACAGGGCGATGAACATTTCTATATTATTGTTGATGAAAGCACAGACTCATGTGGTCGATATATCGCACATCTTATTATTGGAGGGCTTCAAGAAAATGAGCCAGGGAAGCCGTATTTAATATCTTCTAAACAGTTAGACAAAACAAATAATGTGACCGTAACTCGATTTATTCAGCAGTCTCTATCAAATTTTTTTTTACCGAAACCAGTTCCAGTAGAGAAGTTTTTAGTGTTTTTGTCTGACGCAACGCCGTATAAAGTTAAAGTAGGCCAAAACTTAAAAATAATTTATCCCAATATGGTACATATCACTTGCCTTCTACACGGGATAAACAGAGTTGCAGAAACTATTAGAACAGCATATCCCTTGGTGAACAAATTAATTTCAAATGTGAAGAAAGTGTTTTTGAAAGCACCTCTAAGAGTGCAGATCTATAGAGAGAAATTGCCAGGAGTTAGTTTACCTCCAGAGCCCGTAATTACTCGATGGGGAACATGGATTAAGGCCGCGATATTCTACGCAGACCATTTTGAAGCCATTAAAGACATAGTTTTAGATTTAGAAGACAATTCACAGTGTGTAGTATAAAGTCAAGCAGTATTCAGAAATGTAAATTCAGCTAAGGAACTTGTTTTTTTATTAAGGTTAATTTTAGTTTTATACCAGATATAATAACTTCGTTAGAAAGTAGGAATATGAGTTTAAGAGAATCAATTAATATTGTTGAAACTTTTTCCGACAAACGCAAAAAAGTTCCCGGTGATGTGGGAAATTAAGTAAGAAGTAAACTCGAAGTTATTGTGTATAGTTAATTTGTACTATATAATGAATCATTTGAAGTGATTGGTTAAAATCACTTTTTAATGTAAATAAATGTGGAAATAAAAAGCACAACAACAAAACATCTATCTATAAACATATTTATTTATTTTTTGAACTTGGTCAAGGTCACTTAACCGATTTTAACCCATGGAGACTCGAAGATAATTTATAATCAATTTTAATTTGCTGAATAATCTTTCACAGCTAGCAATGGAAACTGCAATCATGATTAATATTTGGATGGCATTTTCAGCTCGGGGAAGTTTTACGTTGGCCATGTGCTGAGCAACATTCGGAAGTTCAAAATTTCTTCATACAGCTGCGCTGACCATCGACATAGATGATCGTAGAGATTTTAAGAGTTTTGATTCAATTTTACGAGTGCCAAGCGGCTCCTTCTCGCTTTGGCTCCCAGGACACCTGTCCTGTCTGCCATTCCCCAGAAACGCCTCTGAGTTCATAGTAAAGCACTCATGTATTTACGCAAGAGGGATGTGAGAAAGACTACTTCCTGGGGACCATAATATTATGTAGTGTAGGGGGCATTGAATAACAAAAATAGCTAGTAACTTAAATATGGTATCGTCAAAACCTTATTTTCAAGTAGACTGCTTTTTGAAAAACTGTACAATAATAACTAAAGGGCGGAATATATGCAAAGTGCATATTTCTGCATATTTTGCATATTTTTGCAAATTTTATAAGGAATTGCATATTTCGGCAAAAATAAAATTTGTGTGCATATTTTTATGCTTTTCGTTTTATCAAAAGATTAAGTGCGACCCTTGCAGATAATTGAAATAATTTAAAAGGTGGGTAGGTTTTACTATTATATGGTTTATGGACCCATTTTATTATTATATGGTTTATTGCCGGCATTTATTGGATATTTAGGAGTTTCCAAGTAATCAGCTTGCCTAATTCACCGAACAGAAACAAGACAAGAAGGTTCACTTGAAGCTCCACCCCTAATGTTGTCTATTTCGCTTTCACACTTAGATAATCCCTGGTGGTGCCAAGTCGTGTTCGGTGGTAGGAAGTATTGTCACCGAACAAAAACTTCTGTTCGGTGCGCGGGGGTCTAGTTGGAATGCGGCGGCTTGCTTTTATAGTTCGGACTTGAAAGTACCGACGCCAAGTGAACCTTCTTGTCTTGTTTCTTTTCGGTGCCTAATTGGAGAGCAAATGTGGTCTCTTCTTTTGTATTTATATTGTATAATGTATAGTTTACTTTGTCGATAGATTCCAGTGCGAAAAGAGTCATTTCGAAAATATTTATTTCAAATGCCTAAAATGCCGAAAGCCGCTTCGTGGATTAAAAATTTTTACCTGAGTTGGAGTTTAGTGGGGATGAAGTGTTTTGCAAAGTTTGTGCCAAAATCATTGTTTGTGAAAAGAAGTTCCAAATTGATCAACACTTGAAAACAGCTATGCATAAAGCTAAGTTGCAGAAAAATAAATATGTGCCTCTTCAGCAGTGTGTGCAAACCGCTTTTCAAAATGTCAAACCAAAGAGTGAAAAAGAGGTGTTTCATCAAGACTTATGCAAAGATTCAGTCGCAGCAAATATACCTTTGAAGGAACTGCAAAATACACAATTCAGAGATTTTTGCAAAAATATTGTAATCGAAACATCCCTGACGAATCCACACTTAGAAAGAAGTATGTGCAAACAGTATACGAAACCGTAATGGAAGAAATTAAAGTTTCACAGGGCGATGAACATTTCTATATTATTGTTGATGAAAGCACAGACTCATGTGGTCGATATATCGCACATCTTATTATTGGAGGGCTTCAAGAAAATGAGCCAGGGAAGCCGTATTTAATATCTTCTAAACAGTTAGACAAAACAAATAATGTGACCGTAACTCGATTTATTCAGCAGTCTCTATCAAATTTTTTTTTACCGAAACCAGTTCCAGTAGAGAAGTTTTTAGTGTTTTTGTCTGACGCAACGCCGTATATAGTTAAAGTAGGCCAAAACTTAAAAATAATTTATCCCAATATGGTACATATCACTTGCCTTCTACACGGGATAAACAGAGTTGCAGAAACTATTAGAACAGCATATCCCTTGGTGAACAAATTAATTTCAAATGTGAAGAAAGTGTTTTTGAAAGCACCTCTAAGAGTGCAGATCTATAGAGAGAAATTGCCAGGAGTTAGTTTACCTCCAGAGCCCGTAATTACTCGATGGGGAACATGGATTAAGGCCGCGATATTCTACGCAGACCATTTTGAAGCCATTAAAGACATAGTTTTAGATTTAGAAGACAATTCACAGTGTGTAGTATAAAGTCAAGCAGTATTCAGAAATGTAAATTCAGCTAAGGAACTTGTTTTTTTATTAAGGTTAATTTTAGTTTTATACCAGATATAATAACTTCGTTAGAAAGTAGGAATATGAGTTTGAGAGAATCAATTAATATTGTTGAAACTTTTTCCGACAAACGCAAAAAAGTTCCCGGTGATGTAGGAAATTAAGTAAGAAGTAAACTCGAAGTTATTGTGGGAAAGAATGAAGGCTTTAAGTATTTAATGGAAGTCAAAAATATTTTTGATACTAAACCATCCAACGAAGTAATACCTTGGCCTTATAACTTACTACCCAAATTAAAATATTACCAGATCACATCGGTAGATGTTAAAAGATCTTTTTCTTTGTACAAACATATATTTACAGACTGAAGGCAAACACTTTTATTGGAAATTTTTGAAGAATATATCGTTATAAATGCATTTTATTCTATTTCAGGTTAAAAATTTTACCTATTATATTTTCCTTTTAATTTTACTTAAAATAAATAATTTTTGTGGGTGTCGGCGTTTCTTTATTTCTATTTTTCCTTGTTATATTCAAGGCATATAATTGCATATTTTGACAAATAAATGCATATTGTTGCATATTTCAAAGAAAAATTATGCATATATATGCGCATATTTTAACTGAATTGACGTGCATATATTCCGCCCTTCAATAATAACTGTTCATCTTTGAAGCCAGAATACAAATGTTCGATATAGCTACTGATTCTTCCTAATAGTTTCAAATATCGTCTTCGAGGTGTATATTCATTCCATATAATACAGGAAATATTGTAAAATTCAAATTAGACAAAAGCAAAAGAAACAAGAATTGCTCACGCTTCGATTCCTGAATTTCATCTAATTAAAATGCACCTTCTACAGGAACGATTCTCGCCCTAACTAACTGCCTTCGCTTGAAGCGATTGTGTTTTTATTAATCATGAAGAATAATTAATGAAGTAGCTCGTTCTTTCCAAAAAATAATGAAGAACTCCCATTCTATAATCAGAACTTCATTATGAATGTTATTATTACTCAATAAAATGTGACAGCAAAGCCGTAATTAGATATTTGGGGAGGTACACGCCAGCTGAGCACCAAACTCTTGATTTAATGAATGTAGACCGGCCAACTCGCCACCTAGCAGAGAAAGTACCCTCTGAGACAGGCCAATTTGGCATTTTGACCTTGGTCATATTCAGAAAACGTAAAGACCTGAAAGACGGGTATGCTCTTTGAGTAGCTGTAAAGCAGGGGTCTACAAACTACGACCCGAAGGGCAAATCCGGCCGGTATCATAAATCCGGCTTGCAACAACTAATGGCTTATTGTTGTTATTGTTGTTGTGTTTCATTCACTTCATGGGTAAAGCTTAATGACAAGTATAATACGCCGAAAATTTAACTTCAGCACAATATAAATACCGGGATATCAAAAATTATCTTGGTCAAGGGTGGTTGTGGAATATAAAACGTGTGTCCTACTTCACGTTTGAAATAATTATGTCACTGTCACACTGACATCATCGATATCCTACAAATTTCATACCTATTTATTTCAGTTGTAAAACAATAATGAACTACAAATTAAAAATTATCTTGGTCAAGGGTGGTTGTGGAATGTAAAACGTGTGTCTTACTTTACGTTTGAAATAATTATGTCACTGTCACACTGACATCATCAATAACCTACAAATTTCATACCTATTTATTTCAGTTGTAAAACAATAATGAACTACAAATTAAAAATTATCTTGGTCAAGGGTGGTTGTGGAATGTAAAACGTGTGTCTTACTTTACGTTTGAAATAATCATGTCACTGTCACACTGACATCATCAATAACCTACAAATTTCATACCTATTTATTTCAGATGTAAAACAATAATGAACTACAAATTAAAAATTATCTTGGTCAAGGGTGGTTGTGGAATGTAAAACGTGTGTCTTACTTTAAATTTTTGAATATGTTTTGTTGTGGCGGAATCTGTTAAGTCATTGTGCTGAAATTTTCTATTCCAGTTTTCGAATCATGCTTCTTACCACACAGCACAACATTTTCATGATTGAAGCCTATTTTCGAAAGGGTGCGCTGGTTAATGGAAATTGGCAATACAGTCAACGTTTGTGTTTGAACAATTTTCGAGACCACTTCCCAAACGTGGCAATATTACCGGACAATTTTTATGCGTGCCTTACAAATTGTGTTGAAGTGTTTCGCGAAACTGGTTGTGTGACTCAACAAAAAGGTGCTGGTAGACCAAGAGTTCGTACAGAAGAGGATTTCCGCAACTCCGGTAAATAATTTGCAAGAACTTCAACGAAGAATAGTTCAGCAATGTGCAACCATAACGCCAGAAATGCTGCAAAACGGTTTTCACAGCATGAGGATGCGCGTCAACTTGTGCTACGAACAAAACGGGGGACATTTCCAACAATTACTGTAATTAAGTTTTTCTTGTTACTAAAACCGTTATTTCATAATTTGTAGTTCATTATTGTTTTACATCTGAAATAAATAGGTATGAAATTTGTAGGTTATTGATGATGTCAGTGTGACAGTGACATAATTGTAAAGTAAGACACACGTTTTAGATTCCACAACCACCCTTGACCAAGATAATTTTTGATATCCCGGTATTATAACATATAAACACATGAACATATAATACATAAACATTATAACATCTGAAATACTGATGAGATTCATGTAATTGTGATTTCCCACTAGCAATAGTTTGTAGTTGTGGACCAATTTCACTTGTACCAATTATTAAAAGAGATTTAACATCGATGAACTTACATCTGTAAGCATTCTTTGTGTACTTCATTTTGGAGAAGGTTTCCTCACACAAGTAAGTAGTATCAAAAACAGCCCACGAACAAATTTATGAAAGATATCAAATTGTACCAGTGGAAGACTCTTATAAAATTTCAACAAAGATGAGTTTTGATATTTGTTCTAAATTATATCACTGTACTGGAAATCAATAATTTCCATTGGAAGCTCCGGGACTATGGTTTCAATGTCAGTATTATTTTGAAAAATCTTGATTTCATTTGCAATGACCTCAAAGTCTGAGAAGAGAGTATCAAAATTTATCTTCAAAGCACTCAAAGCTTCGATTGAAAAATCGACGGGAAACTCAGTCTCACATGTTTTACATAATTGGGATTGGAACAGTATTATTTTCTGACGGAACGATTCGATATTAGTGTATTAATCAGGCAGAAGGATCGATATAGACTGCTAACTTTCACAGCCATTCGCTATTTTGTGATTCGGAAAGGGCGATGCTTTTCGTTCAAAAAAATTTCGATCTCTGCTCGAAGTTCAAAAAGGCGCCAAAGGACTTATCCGCAACTGAGCCAGCGTACGGCAGTATGATATGATAAGTCATTTTCTCCAATCTCTTCTGATCTGATGGATTTAATAACTGATATGACTGGTTTTGGAACTTCAGACATATCAAAACATTTCCCGCACAAGGACTGTTGATGAATGATACAATGTAAGATTGATGGTTTCGAACCACCATCATTTTCTACAGTTTTTGACACAAAAGTAACCACTCTTACCTCACATGTTTTTGCCTCCATCAATCAATCAGTCAATCAAGACGAGTCCGGAGCACTTAGACCGCTTGATTGGGTCTATTGTGCTCCCCTTGATGCAAGAATCAGTCCAGCAAGCCTGAGGCCGTGCCAAAAGCTAAGATTTTGCATGGACTGATATCTCTTATTGCTTCAGGCGGCATATGTGTACTGCCGAGGTGTTGTAGCCTGAGAGAAGTCAGTGCTGGACATTCTGCTAGGATATGAGAAGCAGTTTCATCCGCCTCCCCACATCTACTACAATTTGGGTCTTCGACAATTCCCATTGTGTGTAGATGTTTATTCGGATGACAATGTCCTTTGAGGAGCCCTGTCACCAGTTTTAGGCCTCTCCTGCTCATAGAGAGTAGGGTTTCAGAGAGTTTGGGCGAGAATTCCCTAATGTGGAGCTTCGCCTGCCTCATGCCTGAGGAACCACGCCAGATCGAGAGTCAATGTCTGTCCAGTAGCTCCTTGAGAGCGTGGAGCCCGGTGGTCGATGAAATTCCGATCGTGGAATCGGGGCCAGGGGCATTCAAGGAGCCCCGTTCGATGAATTGGCCACTTCGTTTCCCTTCACACCAGAATGGGCAGGTACCCACACTAGCTGGAGTTTGTTCCTTCTGGCTAGTTCAACCAGAGTTTCCCTGCACTCCAAGACAAGCCTAGAAGTCATTCTGTGGGCGCGAAGAGCTTCCAGGGCCGCTCGGCTGTCAGTGCAGATGTAAATCCGCCTACCTCGGTAATTTAATCTAAGGTTTTCCAGGGCACATGTCCGTATTGCACAGACCTCAGCCTAGAAAACGGTTGCGTGGGCACCTAGGGAAACTGAAATCTCCCTTCTGGGTGTACGCGAGTAGACTCCGGCTCCGCTAGACTCGCCAGTCTTAGACCCGCCCGTGAACCACACGAGTCCCCCTGGCGGAAGCGGCCCAGAGTCCTTGTTCTTTCAGTCCGTTCTCTGGGTTATGAGATTTTGCCTCCATCAGTAGTAATAGATTTCAAGTTTTCTCTTCGACGGTTCATTTGATTAATGGCATTTTCAACTCCCTTGAAAATATCTCCCCCCAGTAGTCATGCCGTGAATACTATCAATATGAAGAAGTTCTTCATATACTTTATAACTTTTACCCACTCCTCGAATGAAAATCAACACCTGAGCCGTATCTAACACATTCGTTGACTCATCCAAGGTCAGAGAAAACCACTCAAGATGTTCAATTTTGTCAGACAGTTGAGATGACATATTTTCTGCAATGTCTTCTACCCTCCGAGCCACGGTGTTCGCTGACAAACTGACAGTTTTGAATCAATCTACCTTTTCGGGGCAACTACGCACTCTTTGATCATTTCTTCATCGGTAAATTGCTTTTCACGTTTCGCAATTTCAAGAGCTATCACGAGTTGCAGCCTCTTGTGCAGTATTGAGTTTCGTAATCAAAGGTTGCTGCGATTTCAATCCGCGCTTCAAAGCTTCAAATTTTTCTGTTTGCAAACTTCCTGTGTATTTTGAGTAATTTTGAAGATTTTTCTCTTCATAATAACGTTTCATGTTACATTCTTTGAGAACGGCTATGGTTTTATTGTAAATCAAACATAGTGCCTTCTTAATGGACTCAATTACGAAATATTGAAACTTCCATTGATCTTTGAATGTTCTGCATTCATTGTCTACGCTTCTTCTCCACATTAGTAAATTACACACAAAAACAACAAGTCAAATGAAAATACTGTTACGAAGATGTCTTTTAAACACGCACAAAAAACGTTTCAAAGAGTTACGCACTACTTTATTTCACAACAGACAGTTTTGCTTCCTCCGAATTCCCTAGACGGACTGACTCGCGGTCGCGTCGCCTGCCTCTTTATACTGAGATTACTGCCATCTAGAAGTTAGTGGTATACACCAGAACTTTCTCGAAACAACGAGATTAATCTCGAATGTTTAATTGTTACTGCGCTTTCGAAAGTACTACTAGCTCTATGTGCGATAAAGGGTACTACCACTACCTATTTCCGCGTGTGATCACCAGGTGTAGAGTGTCGCGGTCGTAACAATGAAGTACAGCTAGTACACAGTAGTAATTGAACTAACAAATTCGGCAAGCATATGCTTGCTCAGGGCACGTACTCGCCAACTAGGCTAGAAATTAAAGATAATAGCAGGAAAATTAGAAAGGTTTTGGTCCATGGAGTAAACTGGACAGTTTGGTGACCCCTGCTGTAAAGCAAAGTGTCATACTCGAGGAAGGTCGTACAAGACATTTTCCAACGACTATAAAAAATAATAATAATAAACATGGAGATTTCTACGTGTTCGTCTGAAGAAAATGTAACTGACTAAGGATCTGGACCGCATACGGCCTAATATGAATCGCAATCGATAGAACACCAACCTGTCAGCCACATAGAAGAATATATGTCCAAGAAGCTCTAAATTAATTCAATAACAGACAGAAACGAACCACTCTTATTCATCAATGATGTTGAACCTAATTTTGAAATTTTTGGTTGTACATCTAATTTGAATTATTTATCGCAGTGTGACACAATTTACATTGATGGAATATTCTATATTTAACAACGAACAAGCTATGCAAAACGTGTACCTCTTTGTTCAATAAGTTACTGATGTTTTCAAACACCATACCTATCTCAGTAAATCTAAAAAAATAGTAATAAATTTCGAAATAGCCATTCATAATTTCGCTCAGTCTGTTTCGACGAACACAAGGATTTTGGCTGTCAATTCCATTTAGCAGAAAGCTGGTACAGACAAATTTAAAACTTGGGCTCAGTAAACCTTTATAAAACTAATACTCAGCATGGAAAATGGATGCAACATTTATGTGGTTAAGCTTTTCTCACACCTGAAAGTGTAAACGATTGTTTCTTCAATCAATTCATGTCCAGCATTCCTGAATCTAATGCCATTTCTAAGTTAGCAGATCATTTAGTCAATCATTATATTCCTGAAACGTCTGTGTTTCCTCCTACAGTATGGGCTTCACAAACTAGTAATTTATTTTTAGCAACCAACTTCTGTGAAATCTTTCACTCTCATTTTTTCGAAAATCTTCACCATACTCATCCTAATCTTTATGTTCCCGCTAAGACTTTTGTTGAATTTCAATGCTTAGTTCATATTAAAATTCAAAGTATCAGCACCTAGTGGTTGTAAAAACTAAAAAGTCAGTACGTCAGAAAATTTTAGAGCTAGACTTCAAACAATGGTCTGAATATTATTATTATTATTATTACAATATAAATAAAGGATGAAGACAGAGTCCTACGTAAGCCTATAAAAACTAAAGAGATCAACAAGTTAATACAATTCAAGCAAAAAAAAAGAAACAATTAAGCAAAAAAGCAAATGTCTATTTTGTTTTCAAAACTATTCACTGAGTCAGAATTCACAACATCGTTGAGTAAGTTATTCCATGTTTCGAAAACACGATTCACCAAAAAATATTGTCTCTGCCTTGTGGCAAATTTCTCCTTTTTTAATTTGAGAGTGTGACCACGTAACCGCGAATCATTGTTGAAAACAAACAGTTCTTTCTGATTAGTTTAATTATACTTAGCTATACGGAAAGATATGATGAGGTCCCCACGGAGTCGACGTTGGTCAAAAGCTATCAGTTGTGCCATCCTCAGTCTTTCGGGATAGGTTGGACGCACTTCACCAAAAGTCATACGCGTGGGTCGACGCTGAACATTTTCCAACAAGTTCTTATCGCGCACCAGAACAGGACACCACACCGGACCTGTGTACTCCATAATTGGACGAACGTAAGTTTTGTAGAGTTTTATGGAACTTGAATATGATAGATGGGAGAACGTTTTGCGGATGAGGTAGATCAGTGTGTTGGCGCGTTCGCATGTGGATATAACACGAACCAAGTTAGGTCTGTATTAATAGTCACTCCCAAATCTACATGTGAGGTCTCTATACGTAACGATTGACCGTTTATTGCGTACGTGTGGAGTGGATTGTTCTTTCCTTGATGAAGTACGACGCATTTGACGACGTTAAGAGGTAAAAGCCAATCCTCACACTACTGACTAAGCGAGTTGAGGTCTTCTTGAAGGAATTGATGTTCAACTAAGGCATTCCCATACAGCTTAGTATCATCGGCATAAAACGACTTGGAGAACTTGATATGAAGAGCAAGATCACTTGCATAAACAACAAAGAGGTGTGGGCCAAGAAGAGACCCCTGGGGAACTCCTAATGTGACTTGTCTGTCCGAAGAAAAAGAGTGACCCACTTTGACCGTGAAAGTTCTATCTGTCATGTAATTTTCAATCCATAGGTTTAGTTGGCCCCGAATACCGAGTGTGTCAAGTTTGTGCATTAGCCTCCTCACTGGGACCCTGTCGAAAGCCTTGGCAAAGTCAAGCAACGATATCTGTCGGTATTTTTTCATCGTAAGCTGTCGTCCAATCGTTCATGCACTGTAGAAGATTGCTGGTGGTGAATTTACCTTCGAAGAAACCATGTTCTTCCGATGGTGTGATTGCGTTTTTTGTTAAAAATCCTGACATATCTTCTACAATTATTGATTTCATTACTTTGGAAGGTACGGATAGAAGACTAATGATTTTGTAAAGTTAGTTGCTCATAGATACAAACTATAGCACTATTTACTATTCACAGGTCAACACGAACTTTGACATCGATAAGAGGGTATGAAATTTCCATAGATTTATCGAAAGTTAGGTGAACAAAAAAAGATATAGTCAGAAAAAGTTTGCTTTTGTATCCTGGAGAACACGGTTGATCAATATTTTAGAAAATTCATAGTTTAAATTTTTATTTGTTGATAAATCGAAACTAATATATTCTTATATAATTTTTATTAACTTTTACTATCATATCAAATACAAAAAGAGACATTCTGCAACCCATAGTTTTGAAGTTTTCCAAAAAGTTCACAACTAGTTCTCGGTAATCTTAAATTTTGTTATTCCCTATAAATTCAGAATTACTATTACAACTTTTTTGTTGAGTACTAGTAAATAATTTTGAAAATTTAACCTTTGCTTAAAAATGTAAAAGCTTCAGATCTATCATCTTGCTTTTTCACGAATTGTTTCATAAGTCCTAACTTAATGTGTAAAGGCAGTAATACATTTTCATGTTCAGCAATCGGTTCACATTTGACGTTTTGTTTCCCAACACGAAATTCGGTTCTTAGTGACCATGATCGTTGAACATAATGTTGAACATCTCATCTACTATCCCACAAACAGAAATAACACGGATATTTTGTATATCCATCCTGTGGCTCCAATAAAAATCCTACCATCTTAAAATCTCCAATGAACTGCCACTTATACTCTTGATATTGCAAAGCTTTGAATAAAATTTTGATACTGGAAGAGATGAAAATTTATTTCCGTTATGTAATAAAACTGCTTTCCAGCTTTTCGTCGAGCTGTCAATGAATAAAAGCCACTCTCTGAGAACACAGGGCATTCCAATTTCTTTAAAAGAACTTCTTATGTCGTTACAATAACATCTTGTTTGGTGTAGAATGTAGCAAGTGTCTCATGCCGACTACGTTGATATGTTATTTTGACATCAATAAGCAAATTCCAGAATCCAGAAACTCTGCCTCACTCTTCGGCAAATTCAGATCTCTAAGTCATCGAAGTCTTCTGAGGTAAGAAAATGGGGTTAAGTGGTTCCTGTGACAGTACAAATTCATAATCTTCAATATTTTTGTTTGGACTCTGAGATGAGCTTGATTGAGACAATTTTTTAGGAGGTTCAGGTACTGGAAGTTGTAGGCTATGTGAGATTGGAGCAAAACATGAAGCGAGGTCTGGATATTTGATGGATTTCGCTTTTTTGCCATTACGTTTTTTTAGCAGGATTAACTACGTAAAAGTAAGTCATCAACGTGGTCTTTTGGCTCTCGCCAAATTCTTGGTACTGCGAATTTCATACTCCGTTTCTCACATCGATACCAACCTGAAATGAATAAAGATGAAATTAAACATATAAACATTTATTTATATAAGTAAACATATTTTTGTTAACTAAAAATTGTTTACCTTCTGAACATCTTTTGGTTTGTCTAGATTCCGAACAGGGCAGTTGAAATAAGCTTCGTAAGCTTCACAAATCTTTTCCCATGCGTTTAAATAAAATTTTATTCCTCGTACTTTGATAAATATACCACATATATAACAAAATGCATCAGCATCATATTTACACTTCCTACACGACATTTCAACCTGTTTTCTACAAAACCGTTAATACTGTTGTTTATCACTTAACATCTGTAGACGCTGTGTGAAAGTTACGACCCCTTCATTTTTTTGCGGCATTTTTAAATATAACATCACTATTTAATATATTTACGATAACTCAAAAAATTTATTACTATCATAACTATCACAAAAGCAAACTTTATATGGAATATGAATATTGTTTCTTTATTTTGGAGCATAATGGATGCAAAAATCATAAAATGAATTTTAGGACAAGACAACATTTTTTTTGTATAGTTGTGATTATTTATCATGATTATTATTATCACTTACCACTATTATATCAATGCGATGAAAATATTTTTTTTATAATTAAGTACCTATTTGTTTTATTATATGTGCAACCAAGCTATTATTTGCGATGATTGAAATAATATAAATGATGATGGTAATAACATAATTTTTGCTAATAAACTCTGTTCAATCATAAAATGCCTACTACTATTTTCGATTCTTACTTGGCAATTTATTAGCATACATGGCTTTGCATTCAAGGATTTCAGAGGATTAAGTGAATTTGGGTACAAGTATCTAATAATAAACTTTCAAAGTGCCCAATTGGCTAATCTAAAGTGTTCAATTGGCAATCTCCATTTGATGCTTAGTGCTTAGGGTGTAAGGCGAAGGTACAAATAGTTGCCTGAGGGTGATAAAGTGCCTAATTAGCGTCCATCCATTTGGCGTTTGGGAAGTCTCAGGTTTATAGCTTGAATTGGTGAGTGTAAAATCTCATTTACTTTCATTTTCAACCAATGTGACAAAAGGGTATGCACGTATAGTCTTTTTATATTTTATTGTGAAATCAAATAAGTACGTAGAGGAATGTTAATGTAAATATTACAAAAGAAAATGCAATCCCCGAAATAGCGAATAAGTCAGATTTATTACAATGTCATTTGCGTTTGCCTTCATAGCTGAAGATTTAAGCAAATATGTATGATTAAAGTAAGATTATATCTCGAAACAATAGAGATGTGCTCTTATTTGACCGACTACAGTATTTCGTATTATATTCGAGTCCCTGCGACGGTGCGTCTGAAACTGTCTTTCCTTCTCTTATATTACCAAAGTCTGCGTCTGCTGACCTTGGAGCTGCCGTGACTTGGGGATTCTCCGTCTTTCAGTGGCGTAGGGACTGAAGTGGTGGCGATACCTTGGGGAGCTCTCCTCTTAGGGTTGTTTCCCCCAGCTTCACTCCCTTAGCGCTCACACATGTGAAAACTGTCTTTGGAATATTGAGAGATATCAGAAATTATGACCATAAGCTGATGTAGGCAAATAGAATGAAACTAAGAATTTATTTCATTAATCTGATTGACCTTAGAGTTTCTGAAGGTTGAAAATTGTGTAGTTGTTTTCTAATATGTCTAATAAGTGTAGAACAACTTAGCTGCCAAAATCTACAATTGACGAAAAACTGAACAAATGTAGCTGTTTTTATGAGCGTATTTTGGAAGCGCTGTAAAAGCTCTCCCTCCAAAATGTTAGCAAAATGGATTTTACAAGTTTTTGAAGTCTAAACTTTTCATTCTTCCGCCTAGGGCTGATCATGGTAGGCATGTTTGGTAAGCTCATTCTTGACCACTTTATCATAAAAAAATGGTGACAAGACATTTTTGGGGGCTGGCGGCAGTACTGTTAGCTGAGCAATAAAGTCATCCAACAGTGGTATAATAATTGAAAATCGGGATCACGTTGATCGACATCTGCTCCATGCTGCTGTACTAACTTGATTCGTGAAAATTTCATTTCATCGCAGTGTGGAGCAAATCTTGTGCAAATATCTGTATAGTACACTGATACTCGACCAACATATTCTTAAGGTAAATTCACTGGCTAAAATTGATCTTAAAATGATTTTTTTAACAGATTTTGCTTTTTCCATATCACCGAGCTTGTATCAGTACTCAACTCTATTGTCACTCGACATGACATGACAAAATATCAAATATTTCTCATATTTCGAAATAGATGAGAATGACCATATTCCTATTCTCGCATTTCGAGCTATTATGAATTAGATCCAGACCTCAGCAATATGGCAGCCTCCGCACTCGAATCGGCTTCACTTTGTCATAGGCTACGTCTACGGCCAAAACCTACTCTAATGACAGTATGTTATACTAAGGCCTTATCGGATATTTATATAACGTGACTGTTCTCTTCTAATCAAAAATGCCAGGCCTTGAATGGAGACCATAATAATCTATTTTTTGAGGTTAAAACTTTTTCCTTGAAACGTTATCACTGTCAGATCGCAATTATTACGATTTTGAATTTTCCTTTTGATATTTAAGAAATATTTTCATCCTTTGTGAAATGACACTATAGTGGAGTCAAATAGGTATTTCATTACGAAAATCGAACGATATTAACCGATTTTGATGAAACAAAGTGTATTCGATTCGGGATGACGTCTAGAGAAAAGCTTACCGGTTAGTTTTTTGTGCAAATTTGTTATTATTCTTTTAACTGAAAAATTGATCAATTTCCAAAATTTCATCAAAACTAACCAGAAATCCTCAGTTAGGGGTTGTGGAGGTTGTTTTTTCATGTTAAATGTTTAAAAATTTGTTTAATATTTTAATTTGAAATAAATTCCCGCTCATCTAAAATTTTTTCCTATCTTCTCTTCTCAGTCTTTTTATATTCCACACAGCATCTTTTACATATACTATGGACATATACGTAATAAAAACTGGGCGGGAGTAGCAGGTAGGTATTTTTCTCAAACTATGGAGTATATACTATACTATAACACAGCATCCATCATATAATAAGATCTCTATGGCATCCACTGCTCCATAGAGCAGCTGTTCATCTAAACCGGTCCTCCCTCCCATCCCCCCAAAATAAAGATGCGGCAACGTATACGTGTACCACGCTGCTATTGTAATGTAGATACATAATAAATGATCACCACGTGTCACTTACTGTTGGATGTTGATGTTGTTCAGATTAGTGAAATTTCTCAATCGTTTTATGTGAAAATTATCTTGTTCTGTGGTTCGGTGAATATTATCATAAACATTTTTTTAATAATTCAAATACAAATAAAAATAAAATATTGCCTTAATAAAGCATTCACGATGCAAATTAATGGATGTATTTTTCGGTTAAAAAGATAATAACAAATTTGCACAAAAAACCAACCGGTAAGTTTTTTCTAGACGTCATCCCGAATCGAATGCACTTTGTTTCATCAAAATCGGTCCATATCGTTCGATTTTCGTAAGTCGGCCTGTTTTAATACCTATTTGACTCGACTACTAACATAATTCACAGTATAGTACATCATGTGATTTTGCTGGATCATTTTGAACGAAGGAATGCACAATAGAAATGTTCATGACGAGTATACAATAATTTGTATAGTATCCAACATTCAGACTGAATATACGTATATGTATATGCTTGACTCATAAGCCGAATTTGTTCATTTCCCGGAATAAATACTCGGTGTACCATTTTGTAAGCTTGTATATTTTACATTGGCGAACATAATTTCTCCTCCTTTTTGTAGAACTTCTATATGAGCAGAGGAGAGCACATGTTTGCCAGTACTGCTGGTAGAAGGTTGAACTGAACTTTTGTACTAGAATTTTCTTCTCAATCTGTCGTTAATTTTTGATAGAATTTTCTATGTACTCTTCAGCAACAGAACTTTACGTCACCCTCCATATCTTTTCCGCATCGTTGAATTCATTCCTGCATCGGCTAAAAGAACACACAAAACAGTTCTCAGTATAGGTACCCATTAGGAAGTCCAAGGAATTCGGAAATTTTTAGGTGTAGTACCAATTGTATTCGTACCTGCTGGTTGTACGCTACACTCCAACATTCTATAGGTGATGAGAAATATTTTGGACCTGAAACTATATATTTTCTAAATATTTCCATTTCTCGGAATAATAGCCTTTGTATTAGGGATTTTGTTGAATGACTTAGCTTCTTCAATGTTTTCCGTATGTAAAACAGTTCCTCTCTCCTGCAGAGTCTAGATACACCAATGATCAAAACTACTTTCATTAATAAATGTCTTCCATCAGTGCCTCTCAAGAATCTTAGCATCTCTTTCTTGGAAACTGTACTATACTTTTCAGGTCTGTGGTCATTATATTTTCATTTCAGAAACGCAAAAACATTCATATATCTACTAATATTCATATTTTTATTCAGATGTAATGTTGTACGTGGCATTGAATATAGCTCCATAACGTGGAAGACGATAAATTGAATAAATATATCGAAATAGCTCATTCGGAAACTGTAAATACTTTGTACTGGAATGATGAAGGAGTTATCTTCCATAATTCCTAGATTCGGTGAATCCAAGGTCACTATAATTTTTAAAATAATATTTAAAGTTTCAGTCTAATAACAATCCAAAGTAAACAATGCATGACAATATGAGGAATGCTTAGGTCGGCAATGTCAATGTCAGTGTAGGTCGAGTAGCTGGGTCAACCTTCGCATCGACTGAACGATGTTCAGAACATTGTATGATGAGAACGCTTTCACTTGAAAATAGGTAACAATAGATATCCAGAACATTCATTAAGTAAGTTATAAGAAATCTAAGTCAAAGTCTTAACGAATTATCAAGCTTAACCAACGGCTATTCTGTATGTAGTGCTATGTAATCGTGTAAGTGTTAAAAGAAAGCCTTAAATCAACTATGGTATATTTCCACCTGACTTGATTATGACTAAATATCACCCCCAAGGACCCTTGCTTTCACATGGGGATCCTTTTCTGGCCCTTTCTAACCCTTTCTGTAAGAAAAGGACTATCATTTAATGGAAATGGTTACAGTCAAGTTATCACATGGCGATCCTGCTGAAATATTTAGTAACCGTACTCACCACTACACTACCGGAGGCGGTAAATGAATGAATAGACACAGTGTAAATATGAATAGACATAGCATAGTCTATATCTAACTCCTCGTTCATACGATACTGTACGAAACGTAGATTTGATTGAACGATGTTTTAATTGAATCATGGCAAATATTCAGACCTTGCGTTATAATATTTTTATGCTCCTATGTTTCTCGACTGTTTCTTGTTGATTGGAATGGGCAATTTTCGCTGTTATGAATCGGTTTCGAAGAAGTCTCAAAAGGTAAGTTAGGAAGTATTGGGAATATCCTATTGTTAAGATGATGAGTAATTTCTCATCATTTTCGAATATTGTCCTCCAAAGCAGACATACCACAAGTTTCAGAACTTGAAATCCTCAAAACACATCCGCCACTGACGACCTATCTGACGGTTTTTCCGAATTACCTTGGTCAAATCCGAATGCAAGTTTAAATGAGTCGGTAGTTTTTCCTCATAACGGAAGATGACCGCGTCGTGTGAATATACGGATTTAAAATAATGCGCTACTTTTATTGGTTCGATGAAATGATCGAAACCGTGTCAAGTGGCCAAGCTGATACCGGAGCATTGTTTGCATCGATCATCGTGGATGTTCGGGGAAGAGAAAAGTATGGTGGGAATACTTTTTGATTCCAGTTCAAACCAGATGTGTATTCATACGCTCCTTTCAGGACGTGACTAGTGGATTCGATATTTCATGTGAGCACCTGTGTTCATTTTAGTTTATAGTCAATGGCAACAGGCAAGAATTATTTACTGAAATACTACTTAGTAAAGGAAGTTTTTGCGAAAAATTCAGTTCGTTACGTGTTGCGAAATGGCGGATCGTGATTCCGCTGCATGAAGTGTGTAGTAATCTGCGTGTGGTCGTTTCAATACGCAACAGGCTGCCTTGCTTTTGACGAGGAAAGTTGTTTACAATCCCTGTCTCGTGCGTTGAACTACTGTGCATCTATGAAAGAGTGAGTTGTGAGTTTGCTAATCACACAACGTAAACAAATGAATATTCATGGCATTGAAAAATTGCGAAATACAGAGAATTGGACTTTGTGAAAACCGAAAGATCTTCAGCAAAACGCTACAGCTGAACAACGAGTTCAGTTCAATATTAATTTCATACATGGGATCGAGCTACTTGTCAAAATATTGTTCGATCATAAGAATCCGAGATAATGGCGTTGTCAGTCGCAAGTGAGTCGGCAAGAGATATGTGGGCTAATAGCCCGGGAGCTAGGATAACTTTTCGTTGCTACAGTTATTTCAAGATGTCTTTTGTTTCATAATGTAGCTCATCCACAAAATGAACTCCGGCCACTTACTTGGCGGGACCACGGCCGGCGGCAAAATTTTAATTATGTTAAAAAAAAGTTTTAAATGTTAAAAGTCGAAACTTTGTCTATTGTTTTATATAAAAATTCTCGGGAAATAGGTCACAATAACACTCTGTTTTAAATTTTCGTCTTTACGTACGTTTCGGTCTCACGACCTTCATCAGAAGACTTATTATGTAAAAAGGGGCTAATTAAAACTAATTATCACAAGCGTCCATATCGCACAATTTTCAAACAAAAAGCCCACGCCGTCGAAACGAACAGAACCACGAATAATCGAAATCTATTGTTTTAGGGACATTTCATTAAGACGTAAAATAATTTCCTGCCATCCCTATCGTACAAAGGAAAATTTTGTATAATGTTCTATGGTCGATTTTAATCATTCGTAAGGGTTGAGCTAAGTGAACACGGCCTCCCGTTCACCCCTAAAAGCTAAATTAACCCCACATTCACCCTCCTTTTCAGGATAACTTCGAATTTATAGAAAAAAATGAGTTTTTTTGGTCGCTGAACATGAACCCGAGGTCATTTTCCCGGAAAACTCATTCAATAAGCTGAAAATCAGGGAAATTTCGTAATTTTCATACAAAATTTATCTTCATTCACGCGATTATCGTCTTATACATAAAATATGTTGGCAGTCGCGTTATTCGATCCAAAGTAGACCAAAGCTAGGAAATATTGCGGAAAGCTGTGTAAAAACTGAAAAGAAAATCTTTCCACGTCATTGAAATTATCGTGTGATAAGTCGATAATTACGAATTTGACATCAAAAACGTTTGTATCTAACATGAGGATTATGTGGAAAATGAAGGAGCGTTAAAAAAATACAAGCATCTTTGTTTTAATTTATACAAGTTTGTAACTGTTCATTTGAAGCAACAATATTGAAATTTGTATTCTTCATCGATTTTCCAGAATTTTCAAACAATTTTTTATTTATTTTTTTTGACATTACTTTTAATTTTTGTAATTTAACATACACATCGAAAACACAAATACTAATCAACACGACGCTTTCTTCGTTTTTCCAGAAAATGATATTTTTCAATTTTCTAATTATCGAATTCGTAATCAGCGACCACAAAAACCCCTATAGCGACTTATCACACGATAATTTCAATGACGTGGAAAGATTTTCTTTTCAGGTTTTCCAAAGTTTTCCGCAAATTTTCCTAGTTTTGGTTCACTTTGGATCGAATAACGTGACTGGCTAAATCTTTCATGTATAAGACGATAATCGCGTTAAAAATGAGCAGTTTTGTATGAAAATTACGAAATTTCCCTGATTTTCAGCCCATTGAATGAGTTTTCCGGGAAAATGACCTCGGATTCATGTTCAGCAACCCAAAAACACCCATTTTTTTATAAATTCAAAGTTATCATAAAAAAGAGAGTGAAAATAGGGTTAATTTATCGTTTAGGGGTGAATGGGAGGCCGTGTCCACTTACCTCAACGCTCATGAATGATCCAAATCCACCACAGAACATTATGCAAGGAGAATTTTTTTGATACGACCTCTCGCTTTTTTTTTAGAAAGTTCCCCAACCTATTGACTGGACTTAATATCTTGTCTCACAAGCTGGCGTAAGTAGTTACGTTGTGCCATGGAGTTACGGCAAAATCAAAATTGTTCGCGCGCGACAATTTTGCTCCTTTCAAAGCTATGTCCTGCTGAATGACTGACAGGATACGTTTTTTCATCACCTTAATTGTTACTGTAATCGCAACAAAAATTCAGCTGTAATAAACATTTGTGTCAATTGAATTTTACTTTGAACTTAATTATGTCCATGATAGGAGTACATTGGTCTACGATAGAGATTGCAGAAAACTATTTTACATTTCAATGAAATGTTCTGAAACAATAGACAAAGTTTCAACACTTAAAACATTTTCCCTTTTTTATTAAAATTCCTTACAAAAATGAGTGCAGTTGGCTCCCGGGCTATAAGCTTCTTGCTGTTCTTGAACAACAAACTACGCAAGCTGCACACATTGCTAAATCACAGTTTTCAGTTTTAACATAGATCCTGGCGATAGTGAGATATCTCAGATTGTAAAATTTTAGTGCCTTATATTGAGCATGCAAAATTTATATGCTAAACTAGATGATTCATCACTTATGGTGATTGTTTTGGACATGTTGTCTTATGAATGAAAAGCTTGTGGTAAGCTTGGTGGGTGCTGTCAGAAGCGAAACAGACATCAACAAAAATAAAGGTAAATGTAAATACTCTGAAATGTTATAAATGTAACATCACATTAGGGGTAACTGCCTTGTCTTGAACCAGAGTAGTAAATTTTCTTATGATTATAATCCAATTGGCTTCCCAAAACATCAAAAAAACGTTCGATTTTGTTATATACCGAGAGTATATTTAAAGTTGAATGTCCATGGATAAACGATGAAATGTCCGCACGATAAACGTGAAAATACGCTTCAAATACAATAGTTGTGAACGTTCATGCAACACGATGTTCATTTGTTGATTAAATACGTTTCTATTTAGTTTCAATTGTAGGTGTTTCAAAAGTAAAAAGTTTGAATAACCATTTACCACGCTGATCAATTTATCACTAATGAGGGTGAAAATAAACGCGCTGAAACGATTGGAAAATACATTTAGTGCATTCAAAATAAAATAAATTGAAATAAGTTATTACCCTTAATATGGAAAATTATCACTATTTAGCGACATTATTGTTATTAAGTACGTGTGGCCTGGTTCAACCAATTCTGAACTGCAGTCCCAATAGTTTTAACGGTGAGCTCACCATGGATACTTATGCTCAACCCTGGGAGCAGACCTTCGCAGCTTTCGGAAGTAAATTCCAATATTAATACTAGAGTACTATCGCCAATTTGAATACACCATGAACAATTCCATAATGAGTACCTAAACGGCATAAAAT
Organism: Endomychus coccineus; assembly: GCA_958510875.1. Taxonomy (NCBI): domain Eukaryota; kingdom Metazoa; phylum Arthropoda; class Insecta; order Coleoptera; family Endomychidae; genus Endomychus; species Endomychus coccineus. The sequence continues at coordinate 152,784,489 of OY294068.1, read as the reverse complement.
AAACAAGAAATATGCATAAAAGCACCAATGGACCAAAGCAAATGTTAATGAATGCAATTGAAGCTGCTGAAACAATTACAAACAAAATATACTTTTAGATCTTAAGATGTGGTCACCACACAATAATAATTAATAATTGTAATGAAACTACCAGTCACCAGCAGAGACACGAATTCACAAAATGAGAAGATAATCACAAACGATAGCACATTACAAACAAAATGAACTAAGTATAATACCGTCATTATTATCATATGATTTGGGGCGTAGAACAACTTCACTATTTGTGGCTAGTCGGTAATTGAATTGTTGTGTCGTTCAGCACGGTCTCCCAGACCTGATACGATCACGTGATAAAATCGTAAAAGATGGAGGAACATGATTTATAGCGGAAGACGGTGATGATTATTTACGGTGTACACGTTTATTCACAGAGGGAAGGTTTCGTGTCATTTGAGTATATGATATACCGCCAATAAAACATATTTATTTATTTATTTATTTATTTATTTAATTTTACTCTGATCAACAAGTATAAAACCCAATTAAAGATCAGGACGATGCATACAAAAATATATAAATTAACAATTATTATCTAAACTAAATCTAAATAAAACTATATTCTAGTCCGAGAGGAGACAAAATCAAAAAGAAAGAATAGCCAAAAATATTCAACACAGAAATGAACAAAGAGAAAAAACAAAGAAAGAGCTGGTAGACGAGCAATCTGTTTTAGGCTAGAATTAAAAATATCATATTTAGTACTAGTGTCATTGGTGTTGTAGGCATGGCACATGCAAAATAATGGAGATAATTTAAGTAGGTTAGTACGAGGAGTTTGGAGGTAGAAAGTATTTGCAGACCGTGAGTTCAGCCGAGGAACTAGAAAATTGACTCTTTCCAGCAGCATGGGGCAGTCAATTAGGTTATTAAGCAACTTGTACAGACTGGCCTGGAGTACATAATTATTTCTGCGAGAAAGGGATGACATATTGAATTTATCTAACAGGAAAGAATTAGGAATGCCCCTGATAGGATAAAAACCGTCTGTCCTGAAGGACAGGTACTTCAGAAAGCGGCGCTGAACAGATTCCAGGGCATCTCTATGAACGGCATAACCAGGGAACCAAACCACAGATGCGTACTCAAGCCGCGATCGCACAAATGTTATGAACAACAATTTGAGCGTGTCTATGTCTGAAAAATCACGACAGCTTCGCACAATAAACCCAAGTAGTCTGTTAGCAGCCTCCATCACAGACTCCAGATGAGAAATGAAGGATAGTTTGGGATCGAAAATTACGCCGAGGTCTTTATAGGTTGCTGGTCTCTTAAGGATAGTACCGTCTACGTTGTAATCAAATATGATCAAGTTGGTCTTGTTTGTGTAAGACATAACACAACACTTGTTAACATTAAGAGATAGCTTGTTCGCTGAACACCAAACAACCATCATATCAAGACTTCTCTGAAGTAGATAACAATCAAATGTGGATTTGATGACCAAGAACATTTTAAAATCATCAGCATATAAAAGACAGAGTACAGTTAGACCTATTGAAATATCATTAACAAAGATGTTGAAAAATAGTGGTCCCAAAATTGATCCTTGGGGGACTCCGGAAGAAGCAAGATATTCAACCGATCTCTGCCCATTTACCACGACAAATTGCCGCCTATCACTGAGATATGAGGCGATGAAAGATAAGAGTTCCACAGAGAAACCAATACCATCAAGTTTACTTAGCAGAAGTCTGTGGTCAAGCCTGTCGAAGGCCTTGGACAGATCGGTATATATAACATCGACTTGGAAGCCGGACTCCATATTTTCAGCGATGTATTGTGTGACAGATGCCAGGTTGGTGGATGTGGAACGACCCCTTACAAAACCGTGTTGTATATTAAGAAGGCGTGAATGAACTTTGAAATATACTCTATCGTATATAAGACTCTCAAAGGCCTTAGCAAAATTTGAAAAGATGCTTATAGGTCTATAATTATGCACATCTGCTCTATCACCACTTTTGAGGATCGGACAGACTTTCGTCTGCTTCCATACTAGCGGGAAAGTACTGGACGTAAGACACCTATTGAATAGGTGAGTGAGGGGTACTGAAAAAATGGGTGCGCAGTCTCTTAGTGGAAACGCCGGAATCATATCGGGACCTGAAGTAGATTTATTTTTGATCTTTTTGAGGGCGAATTCAACTTCCTCTTGGGAGAAATAAAGAATGGATATATCATGCTCATTACTTAGAGACTCCGAATCTAAATTCGCTGAAGTGGGTTGAGTTATATAGCTTTGACTGAAGAGATGAGCAAATGTGTTGGAAATTTCCTGCGGGGTAGTCAACTTCACATCGCCATAGTCAATTTCAGCGGGAAAACCGCGTGTGCCTTTCTTTGAATTAATAAAATTCCAAAGTTTCGTAGGATCCTGCTTCAAACTGTTTTCAATCGAGACAATGTACTCATTATAGGCCGAATTCGTTGCCCTTTTGAGTTCACGCCTAAGCATGGAAAACTGATTGTGAGCTGACAAATCCTTGAATCTCCTATATCTCTTCCAGGCCGAGATTTTATTTTTAATCAACCGTATTATGTGGTTGTTATACCACGGAGGGTAGATATTTTTCTTGACGCAGCCAAACCTAGGAACGAATTTATCGAGGGATGAATATAATAAATCATAGAAGAGAGAACAAGCATCCTCAGGATCAACGCATTCAACCACCACCGTCCAGTCAACCTGCCTCAAACTTTCGTATAATAATGAAAAATTGGCTTTGCGAAAATTGTACGCATTGACAGATTTAAACGGTAACTCACTACCTCTCCTAATACCTGCACCAGATTGAAAATCGACCAAAACAGATAGCGCCGGATGATGATCATCCTCCGGAACAAGGGGCTCCAAGGATCGCTCCACACTGCACCTACCGCCGGTAACAACAAGGTCTAAGATTCTATCACTAGAATTACGAATGAAGTTATGCTGATGGTAATCCACAAAATTGATAAAATTCACAAAATTGGACACACAATGATCGGAAGGGGATCCATCGACATATGATGCATATTTCGCAATGTTGAAATCACCAATAATGATGGAAGAACTATCTAAGACGTACTGAAGTGAAGCGAGCGCATCGTATACATTCCGATATTCCATAATCGAAGTTGCAGGCGGAATATACAAGGCAATGACGTAACGATGCGAGATTTCTCCTGATATCTTAACAATGATTATGTCAGTACGTGGGGACAGATTGAAATTCAGAGCCGATAAACTCAAGCGAGAAGACCTGTATTTTTTGTCAACTGCAACCAGTACGCCACCACCTCGAGAGGCTCCCGTGGATGCAGGATCGCGATCACAGCGAAACACGGAATACCTACAATAGAGTACCTCGCTGTCAGAGATGGATTCGCACAACCATGTCTCAGACAGAATTATAATATCACTCTCACAGCGTATGGAAGCATTAAATATGTCAGTAGTTTTGGAGCGCAAGCCACGGGTATTTTGATAATAAATTACCAAATCAACACCGGAACCTTGGTGGTTCATTTGTGAAGAGCTCACAGTCGCAGACGGGAGGGACACATTAGAAGGGACTGACATGGTCGGAACTAACCGCTACCTGCAGGGTAATCCCAAAATGTCATTGCGGAGCTTGTCTCGTACACCTATATAAGCCGCACATTTGTTGTAATCCCAAGTAGCATGATCTGAAGGAATGGTTTTATCATTCAAAACACTGCAGTTAGAACAACTAAGTAAGGTGGAAACACACTGCTTAACCGCATGCTCACCACCACAGCGAAGACATGAGACAACCCTACTGCAGATTTTGGAAGTATGATTAAAGTCATTACAATTGAAACAGCGAACAATTTCAATTGCATCATAGACACGACAGCTGTCATAGCCAACAAACAGATTGCCGGCGCCTAATACGCGCTCCTAAGTAACTCTATCTAACTGAAGCGTGAACTGATATACCTTTTTGTCTGCTCTCGTTGGTTTAAATTTGATAATTTTACATTCAGATGAATTCCGAAATAGAGATGTATTGTTTTTAGAAATAATGTCAAGAAGTGTATCTTCAGAATATTCTTCAGTAAGACCAGTAACCCGCACCCGTGGTTGGATTCCGCTAAATTCCCTAACCTCGTAAGAATCAGATAGCTCCTTGCGTGCTAGAGATAAAAGCCTGTTATTCTCCTCTTTTGTTTCACAGCTGATCAGAATACCTCCATCGCGAACGTGTTTAACTTTGGTTAGTTGGAGATCAGAGACTACAGGGTCGACTTTACTCTTCATATCCACCTTGGTCTGGGTAACGGACTGCTCGCGATTTTTGGGTTGGATTATAACGGCAGGCAGAGCCTTGTTTTTCACGATGCCAGCATAACTGATGGGGGGAGAGCCGCACTTTCTTTCCTCCTGGGAGCTGACTTCACGAATCTGCCTAATTTCAGTCCTCAGCGATTCGATGATAGTAGATTGCGACAACAAATCAGACCGAAGTTGCGAGATAATCGACTTCAAACCACTGATCTCGCTGGAAAAAGAGTTCTCCATGTTTTTCAGCTGGATAATAACGGTTTCCGTTATTATTCAATGTACTGATAGCTATTTTAGTGAACATTTAGGGACGACTAGCGCAGTATAACTCAGATAGGAACCTATCATTTTTATTTCTTCTAAGCTCGTCAAAATTACAAAAGTTCGTATGGGAAGATTAAACCAAATACGTGCATTACACGGTACCTCTAGTATGATAGAATTAGCAATAAATGTCGGTAATTATTGCATAATTCTGAGTTCGGAGAAAAAAACTACCTTGAGTGGATAATTATGATACAAATTGAAGGAACTAGAATCGTACACTTTACGATCGTCGCAAATGGTCCAAAAAAAAATGGTAGAAATGGCCAAAACCGGTTTTTCGCGTAGGAAAAAAGCTTTCAATAAGCTTATGCGCCTTAAAAAGACGGAAGAAATGAGCTGCAGATGAACCCGATTGGACCAGCGGTGACCCCGAAAATTGCAAAAACCATCGACTTTGCTCGAAATTTCAAATATTCATAACTCTTGTTCTTTTAAAGATTGAGAGCTGAAATTTCAATACTTTGTAGCTTTTGTGCCCACCAAGTATCACACAAAATTAATATTGTTGTTTTCTACGAGCGCTTGCATTTTGAACCCATACGCTCGAAAACGCCGGATAGCCGAGCTGCGGTAGTGTCTGCGTGGCCTAGCGCGGCAGCTCTCCTTTCCACGCGCGCCACACAGCCAAGCGCACGAAATACCATTATTTAAAGTAATTGTTTTAGCGGAAGATAACAGTTTGAAAATTTGTCAAGCTGTTCATTAACTATTGAAGAAGATGATCCCGTGAAAAAAATAGCGCGTTACCACATCACAACTTTTTTAGAGCCATTTTACAAAAGTGCTTTTTTTTGACGTGACGACGTCTTATAATTCGATGAAGCGTTACCTCGCTATGAGGCGTTCCATTTAAGGCTTGAAGTGCAAGCGAGCTCTCGTACTTGAGTGACCGATGCGATGCGCGTGGACAGCTGCTATACAATAATACTTTTACATGTTTTCGTAAGTGCAGTGAAAAGTGAATGTGGTGTCAATTGTTTATAGCAACGATAATTGCGGCGATGAAGGTAATGATTCTTTCGATATTAAATATATGTTCAGTGATATATTGTCGAATATTCGTGCTTTCATCATTAAAATAAATAGCATGGGTCCGCTAGTGCAGCGATTGTAGGTTATGCTATAATTGACAAAACTATAACAATAAGTTAACAGAACTGTTTCACAATGAGTAAAAAATCAATTGCTTTACTATTCGATCGAAATAATTATCGAGCGTAGCTATGATTTCAAAACATTAAAACATAAATGTTAAATCTTCCACATATCATAACAACATGTCTGAAATGACAGGTAGGACCAGCCAGCCGTCAAAGGGAACCATTTTTTCCCTATATCAAACACATTGAGGCGGGCTTTTTAAAAGCTAAATTGACAATTGTGATTTCCATTTACCTCCTTCTCTATATCCATACAAAATATCCATCAGACAAATAAAATTAAAATTTTCTTTTGAAAAATGAAACCATTCCATCAGTATTTTCTCATGACGTTGTCACGTTCAACTATCGTCAGTAAACCGACTTTACAGACAATCAATTTTTTTGCTTCAAGCTGCGGTTTGAAAAAGTATACATCTGATCTTGCTGAAATTTTGTGTTGAAATTTCAGTTCCTAATCTCTGAAAGAACAAGGGTCATGAATATTTGAAATTTCGAGCAAAATCGATGGTTTTTTGCAATTTGCGGGATCACTGCTGGTCCAATCGGGTTCATCTGAAGCTCATTTTTCCGTCTTTCCACGGCGCATAAGCTCAATTCTAGTTTTTTCCCTTTTTACTCAATCCGACGATGTCTGATGCGAAAAACCGGTTTTGGCCATTTTCACCATTTTTTTTGGACCGTTTGCGACTATCAAAAGTGTTTAATTTTAGTTCCTTCAATTTGTATCATAATTATCTACTCAAAGCAATTTTTTTCTCCGAACTCAGAATTAAAAACTCCAAAAAGGTAATTCTATCACACCACTAACGTTTTTCATAATTGTATAATAAATGAAAAAGAACCAAAAAATTACCACAATGAAAACGAGTATATTGAACTATAATATTCATTGTCGCGTTGCTTGGGTTGTTACTGAAATGATAAGTGCAGAATGTGATACTCATATTTGGATTCTAAATTCCAGAGCAATAGATTCTCTAACCTCTCACGAGGAATGGCTTACAAGTTTGAGCAATTTTTGGAATCAATTAAGATTCACATTGGTGACAAATCGAAAATGGATGCCATTGCCAATAAAGTTTGAAGCATCTATAAATGACGAATGGTTACCGAGTGTTATGGAACTTGTATTCTACGTTCCTGATGCTCAAAGAAATCTTTTCTTTGTCTCAGCTACTCTTGACACGAAATTGGATTTCAGATCGTCAAGTTCTCCGTGAGTTTATGAAGGATAACGTTGTAAAGGCGCGTGGAGTTCGATATGGCAAGCTTTTCAAAGAGATAATATTTCATGTGAAAGTACCCATTACCGCAGATATTTGCAGTGAAGCAAATTTAGCTTCAAATTAAAATTTGACGCAAAAGGTTGGATCACAAGAACAAACGTCGCGTATAACGGTTTCTTGAACTAAATATAGTTTCTGTAACAGCGGGGTATGTGTAGTAGGAAAGTAGCGGGATTGCAGCTTTGCATCTCATATGCAGCAAACTATTCAACCAGATGCTTTAATTGATGCAGGTCTTTGTTTGTTCCCATTATAATTATTCCACATTCCGTCTAGTATTTTTTACCTAAGAAAAATCTGAAATTGCTGGAATAATAAACAAAATTGTCAGCGTGCAGTATATGGGTTTCAAGTCCGAACCTTTCCGTTTGATGAAGGTTGGAATTTAACAACGACACTTAAAAGACAAAATAGTTATGTTGAACGATATTGTGAATCTTGCTCGTACAAGCTTGCTTCAAAGTATCTGCCAAAGTCACTTCGAGCAGAAGCTGTTAATATCGCCGTTCATGTCCAAAAATGAATATGCCAAACTTCAGGAGGTGGTTATTCACGAGAGAATAAGGAAAAATTTCCATATCAACATATGTCCGCAAATGCTTAAATAAAGAGCTAGGGCGCTTTGGAGATGGGGACTAAAAGATGGTTTCCGTTGTATATCTCAGGAACGTAATATGCCAATCTTTCAATTTTGGTAACAATTTTTTATAGGATGACCGGTAGACGAAATTCCTCACCAGGACAGTGCTATGGAGCACCTGCAATCTATTCCCTGCTTCATTTTTTTTCTCATAATTTTTTTATTTCAACAATAATTATAGTTTTTTTTGGTTAATTTTGCTTCGAAAAGATATTGTTGAAACATTTTGCCAGATGAACCATTTTCAAGGAGAATTCATTTGAAAATGGTTATGGAATCTCTTATTTGAATTATGAATTAATTAACTTAATAGAATAAGATGGTCAAAGAAAGCCTTGACTGAGACGCAGGTCAATCCATCAACTAACATGACCTGAATTCTCTGCCTCTGTCTCTTTTCTGAGAATGATCTCTCATGCTACCGACAGGAGAATCTAGAACCACTAGAATTTGATATAATGTGGTTCAAGCTTGATAATCACATCAAACAGACAAAATTTCTCTCTTGTTTTTATTAATCACCGGATAAACCAGCTAATGGTGAACTCTTCGAATTTATTTCTCTGAAACTTGACCTCATTCCACTGAACTATCCAGCAGCTGAAATTGTCATCATGGGTGATTTCAACGTTCACAACTCCGCTTGGCTCAAGTTCTCAAATAAGAAGGATAACGCAGGGCGACAGGCTGAGGCTATTGTCATTACCTACAGTCTCGAGCAGGTGATTAATCAACCAACACGGATCCCTGAAAACAACTATCAATATGCCAATACGCTTGATTTATTCCTCACTAACAATCCAGATCCCTATGAAGTAAAGGTCCGCGCACCATTGGGAAACTCTGACCATTCACTAATCACTACGACCTGTCCTTTGAATAGAAGACTTGCTTGCCTAACACATGTACATAGCCGAAATCTATTAAAGAACATGGGGAATCTCTAGGTGTATATCTACAAAGCATTTGACCGAGTGTGGCACCAAAACCTTTTTGGGAAACTTCCGTCATATGATTTGCCGCCTCAACTTAGATAGATCACCATATGTGGTGGTTGATGGAGTGTCCTCCGATACAATGTCTATCAAGGCTGGTGCTTCACAGAGATCTGTCTTGATACCAACTTTGTTTCCGCTTCATATCAACGATCTGCTGGAAGTAACGACCTATCACGTCCACAGTTTCGCAGATGATGACACGCTTCATACCGCTTTCTCATCTAGAGCCCCTATACCATCCAATGAGGCCAGAGTAGCGAGACAGAGACAGGTTGACGCAATTGATGGAGATCTGGCAAAGATTTTGAAATAGGAATCTGATAATCTAGTAGAGTTTAAAGCAACCAAAACTCAAGCTTACGTCTTTTCCAGGGAAACGGATCTCACTATCCCTAATATGATGATGACAGGTACAACTATTCCCATGAAGTTTGGGAGTGTCATGTTGACAGTGTAGCAAACAAAATCTCAAAAAATATTTTCTTGATAAGAAACTCAGGCTATGTCAAGTCACTCGTCTGACCATTTTGGTTGGACCAGCTTGGTCATATGGTTGACTTGACGCCCAAGTCACCATTCCAAATGACAGGTTAAGTTTGCGGTTAAATCATAGATATCATATATATGTATATATGATATCTATGGATTAAATTCAATTTGAAAATTTAAATGATTGCAGTTCCAAAAATTCAAAGCAATCTACTCACTATAATTAAATACTTTTATTTCGAAATCATTCAACATTATACAACAATACATAGGAACTCAGGAAATAACATAAAACTAATTTGTATTTTGAAATCATTCAACATTGTTATATCACATCAAATAGGAACTTGGAAAATAAATAAAATTAATTTGTATTGAAAAATCATGTAAATTTGTGGAAAAAAATATATCAAAAACTTTGTCAACTATTTCATGTTGATTATTCAATGTGAGAATGGTTTCTTTCCAAACTTGAAACCAGTCGATCTAAAATTTCATTTCTTCGTTCCTGTACACCTACTAATTTATTAATTGTGTCATCAAGACTTTTGAGATTTTCATTGACAACAGAGAATTGACTTTCAATATATTCTTTTGAAAGTTTAGTTTTCTTTAAACATGTCTCAACCTTATTAATTTCTCCTTTCTGGATATCTTTGTTAACTTTTGTTATGGCCTCCACTTCTGCAGAGACTGTTATAACTGGGTTATAAGAAGGATCTTCAGCTACTATTTCTCGAACTTTGCTATAGTATTCCCAGTTGATTCCTCCACTGCCAGAAGCATTTACTGTACTCAAAATTTTTTTATACATCGTCTGTAATCCTCTCCATTTTCTGTCACAAATTTCGCAGGTAACTGTATATCCCTGTGATTGCAATACTCTGACTACTTGGGAAAATAATATTCTGCGTTTATGTGGTTGCAGTAGTTGCTGTTTTTTTCTCAGTGATTCCTCGAGAAGAGATAATACTCCATTTCGTGGCCAAATGAACCGATTATTGTTGATATTGTCTGAAAATACATGAACTATGAAACATATTCAAAATGCCAGTATACACACATTTGTGCACAATTTTTCTCTTAGAGGTACCTACCATTAGAACAAAGTTCTTCATCAAGTACAAAAGTCTGTTCCATACTTTCATCTGCGATTATGTTGCGTCCATCACAATTTCCTTCATCAGATGAATCATTATTATGTGCTGTCACTAAACCTCTTTTATGAAAAGAATAATATTTGTTGGTGATATCTTCCAAAAATTTTGGATCTGGAAATATATTATCAATACTGTGAACATCAAAAGTAGATCCCATTAGTTTTATGATTTCCACCTTTTATGGCCCTCCAATGAGTACCTACTTTTAGTTCATAATTTCTACAAACCTTTATTAGACGTGTCAATCTCATAATCTGATAAATATACAACACACATTTATTGCCACTATTATGTTTCAGTATCACTTTGAGTAATTCCTTCATATTATCGTCTGCCATAATAATTCGTCTGAAGTGAAGCACTGTAATATTTTACGACTTTGTTTTGTAGGTTATAATTTCCAACTCATTTTGATAATTTCGTCCTACTTGACTCTGCCTGACCATTCCAAAAACTTCGAGGGCAGGTTTGAAATGTGACCAATATACCCGATCAGCTGATCGGTCCGACTCTTGGTCATACTTCATACTTAACGGGTGTGCCTTGTCAGACCGTCGACTTGACACAGCCTTAGTAAGCTACTTGCCTGAGGAGGCGATGCGCATGGCATACTCCTCCCTTATTCAGTCGCATATGTCATGCCCTGACAGGCTGGGGTAAAGCAGCTCATTCGGATAGGATTTTTCGCCTTCAAAGAAAAGTGTTGAAAATCTTGACAAAGAAACGTTTCAGAGATGACGTTAGAAATTGTTTTATTGATTTCAAAACTATGACTTCTCCGTCGCTGTATATTTATAATTGCTTACTAATGGGTATGTCGTCTGATACACATGTGTCCAATGATAATCTGCATAATTATAACACTAGTTGTTCATATTCCAAAAATGGGCTAATATGGATCTCATCAAATATATTTATCATGTTAATTTTTTGTTTTTTCAAAAATTTAAATTTATCTTGGACATATGTGTGAGAAATATTATTCATTCTTCAACTACCCGATCGCTCAAGTATAAACTAGAATTTATCTTAACAGTTGTTGTGTTCTTAGGTACATAAATGCATGTAAGACTGAGGATAAAATGGTAGTAATTTCATAATATCTGAATCTTCCCTGGAAGTCGCCTGCAGTGTAATCTGTTCCGATAAAGAATGGAATTTAAAATTTTCGTCACAAACATAAGCATTCACTCAGGAAGTCATTTTGCAACGCACTTTATTCAACATTATTTACAGGGAAAAACAGTATCCAACCACACAAGAATACCTAAGGGACAGGTGCAACACAAGGAACAAGTGAAATTCTGTTGAATTCTAATATTCATCAAATGTCACACTCAATACTGGCCATGCATCATTCAGACTGAACTGTAACTTCTTCTGTGTTCCAAGTCTTTTGTTGATGACATCACACTCATGTTTGTAGTCGGCGTTCAGACCTTGTGTATATGGAGTATAGAGAACTATTGTTCACATTTGTCAAATGAAATATGAAAATGATATACCCAGATTGTATATGTAAAATTTCTAGATGTTTATAAGTAAATTTTGTTAATAATTTAGGTATATGAAACACAGAATGGACATAACAAATTTGAGCGGACATGTATGACATGCTATACAAAATTCATATGGAGCTAATCAAAACTATTTAAAACAATCAATTGGTCAATGGGGCAACAAAAATTTAGTTAGAATACATGACTAAGAAAGAATTTTTTCAATGTGAATTAATAAACATTGAGCGAGCACTCTTTCAGCTTTCTGGTTAGCTGGTTGTTAAATATTTCACTATAATAGTTAGCAGAACAGCGACTTGAATTTAATCTTAAGTAGTCAATATGGTCATTATGGCAACATCTAGTGTTATAATTATGCAGATTATCATTAAAACATGTGTATCAGACGACATACCCATTAGTATGCAATTATAAATTTATAGTGACGGAAAAGTTATAATTTTGAAATCAATAAAACTGTTTCTACCGTCATCTCTGAAACGTTTCTTTGTAAGGTTCTCAACACTTTCCTTTGAAGGTGAAAAATCCCTTCCGAATAAGGTGAATTACCCCAGCCTATCAGGACATATGACATATGCGACTGAATAAGGGGAAAGTATGCCATGTGCATCGCCTCCTCAGGTAATTAGTTTACTAAATTTTTTATCAGGAAAATATTTTTTGAGATTTTGTTAGCTACATTGTTGAAATGACTTCCCACTAAGAACTGAATCAAATTCAAAATCAATGTTTCCGTGTGTCCTCAATATCAATCGGGTGGTCAGGATACCTTTATGACTTGGGTCATCTCCATGGATTGTTTTTTAATATGCTCTGAAATACAATCAAATTTGTTTCTCGGAGGTTCTTGGGCAGCTGAACACTATTCCGTTGCCAGATTTGAGCTACGACGCACCGAGGACATCCTGGTAGTATCGTCGTCTCCAGGGAATTTGCAGAAATATCTTCTGCAAAGGAATGAAACCTGTTAGGTCTTCTCCTGGTATTTTTTTTAATATGCCAATATGAAATAAAACCAAATTCGTCCCTCCGGAGTTTTTCGGATCGCTGATATTTTTTTTGGAGCTCGGACCAATCACCGAGGCATCTGGTAAACAGATCTGTGATATCGAACACAAAGAATTCGAAAAATACCTCTTGCACTAAAATGAAACTTGATTGAATTTTTCTAATCCGTAAAAAGCTAATAGTGAAATATTTTCTATTTTAATTGCAGAAATGTTGATATTTCTAATAACAGTAATTTTTATTACTAGTCATGCAACAAAGTTAAGTTTTAAAGAAAAAAACTAACCATATCTTAAAACTCGAACCTTTTTGATTATAAAGGAAGTCGCAAACGGGAGAGGAATTTTAAATTAATTTCCACCGGAATCGTGTTCAGCAACCCCAAAAACCCTTGGGAAACAAATTTGGTTGCATTTCAGGACATATTAAAAACAATCCATGGAAATGACCTAGGTCATCAGAGTATCTTGATCACCAGGTGACTATTTAGCTTCATGGTCACAACTGGCCCCGAGATACATATTTGATTGCATTTAAGAGCATATTAAAAAACAACCCATGGAGATGACCTAGGTCATCAGGGTATCCTGACTACCAGGGACTATTGAGTGTCATGGTCATGATCTGTATGCCCAAGAAAACCTCTCTAACAGGCTTCATTCCTTTGCAGAAGGTATTTCTGCGAATTCCCTGGTGAAGACGATAGTACCAGGATGTCCTGAGACCCAGGTGCGTCGTAGTTTAAATCTGGAATCGGAATCATAATCAGCAGCCCCAAAAACCCTCTATGTTAGAAATTGTGGGCTATTTTGGCTACATTTAGCCATTTTTTCAAAATTTTTAATATTATCTCTTCAAAATGCATTCAAAAAGATGCATTTTCCTCTGTAGAAATACCAAAATGCTCAATAAAAAAAATTAAAAATGATAACATTTTTCCTAAATGAATTCCTGAATCGATTTAAAAAAATTATCAAAATCGGTCCATCCATTTTTTTTCGACCTCTTCTGCTTCATTTCCTCGACTATATAGTAATAACTCAAATGAGCTATACCTAAGCCAAAGTGATCTGTTCCTTTGTCTTTCGGAGCACTTAGAATAATTCTTAGAATATTAAGTAATAATTATTCTAATGCACAAATTGTTCCTTAACTTACACTGTTTTTCCCAGGGATTTACTTGTTTTGGGATTTTCTAAGATCTCAATTGTACAAATCTCACTAACCCTATTGTACTTAATTCCCATTTATACTTGAACTGTTTATTGTTTACTTCATAGTTTTGTATCTGTTTTGAAGGTCGTCCTAATATAATAATGTTCCCACTGATTTTATATTAAAATATTATTTAAACTTTGTATGATAAATATTGGAACATTTCTGCGCTTCCAACACTGCATGATTGAATTAACATTTCTCTTCAATCATCGGTCGTGAGTTAATTTTCCTCAAACTCTTAAAATCAGTTGACATGGGAAAAGATTCGCTATTCACATATAATTTAGTACTAAAATAAGAGACAAGTTTTTAACGAGGAGGGAAAATACAGATAACAAAAAAAATAATGTTTGTTACAGAGCTACACTCAATTCCACATTCTACAACAAGTAATAAAAGGATAGATACCGGAGAAGGTCAAAGAAATTTTCTGAAAGATCTCATGCCCTCAGTTAAGAACAGTAGGTCAACATGAAGTTCGGCATCAAATGAAACCATTGAAAGAGAAGGGACAATCGAACTTCATTTGATTCGAATTGGGAATGCGATGTGCGAACCTAAAGGACACTCTCCAGATTCAACCCACACAATTAAGTCTCTGCGGAAAGTAATTTTAGAAAGTATTTGTCTGGGTGGAAAAAATTAGATTCGGAAATCAGACTTCAAGCTTCAAGCATTATACTTTTCATTGTTAAATCACGATTCATCATGTTTCCTAAGATGTTCTTAGTTGATATTGTATTACCTACCTAATATTTCATCTTTAAAGAGAAACAGATTTGATGAAATTACTGTTCATAAGATAAATATGCTCTCGCATTATTGAGTTGAAATATTTATAACATTACCTGGACCAAAGAGTGTCTCTCCTTGCGCCTAGCGTGTTTGCGATCCGAACATATTTCAAGGGAAACGACTGAATATAATGAAGCAACTTCGAAGTGAATTCGATATAAACGGGAGTGCATTTTACTTGAAATGTAAGTATTTCGATTGAGTTGGAATAAAATTTAAATCAATAATAAAGTCAAAACTTCGTATGTGCTACTTGTGTTCAACAAATAATTTAGACAGGAGATGTGTGTGAAGAATAATTCTGACTCCAATCAATACAAACTACAAATATGAAAAGAAAGAACAATTACTTTGTTTTAATAGCAGTTTTAATAAGAACATAAAAACGTTACTATTCTTCCCAACACCGAAAGGCCATTATCAAACAGATGCAAAATTATGAAGTGAACAATACATATTCCAAGTATAAATAGGACCTCATGGTCCAGTCAAATCAGGCCAAAAATCACTTGATTCCAGAAATGATGGGGATAGCAGCCAAACCTATCTCGTTTTTGCATAATATGCCCCCTTTTTTTGTGGGGCTGTTTACCATAAATGCAATTGTTTAAATTTTTCGGCCGATCTTTGCTGTTTCTGAAGTGTAGTTTGGTTAGTTTATGTCTGAGATGAAAATGACCTATGTGAAAGCTGTTGGTAATTTTATGAGCTACAAACCCTAGACAAAATGTTGAGCCATTAATAATTTTCCTCTATTGATAGAAAATTCTAAACAGAAACGTAAACAAAATCTTAGAAGTCCACATATCTCGTGAAATATGGAAGGTACATTTCTGTTTACAATTTTAATTATTAATGGGTCAAAATGTTTTCTTGGCAGGGTTTTGTAGCTCATAAGATTACCAACAACTTTTACATAGGTCATTTTCATCTCAGACGTAAACTAACCAAACTACACTTCAAAAACAGCGAAAACTGGCCTAAAAATGTAAGCAATTGTATTTATGGTGAACAGAACCACAAAAAAAGGAGCATATTGTGCACAAATGTAAAATGTAAAATTGTACCCCCTTGACCAAATGAAATAGGTTTGGCTGCTATCCCCAACATTTATGTCACCAGTATCTAATTTGACTGGACTATAAAGTATAATATAGTCATAGAGCTGTAGGCCAATTTCCTTATAGGTATTTAAAGCTTCTGCTTCAATGATAGTAAATTTGTCAAAGGTGCCCCGAAGCCCCTGGTGAATTTTATAACTTTCCCAGGTGATATGTAGGGTACCCTAGGGCACCCTGAAGTGTAGTTAGTTTTTTACAAGTCCGGTAAGTTTCTGCTTTTTTATTTGAAGTTAGATATGGTCAAGAGCATACTTCCTCACGAATTGCAGACATGCAAATGATCCAGAAATTTTTGGCGCCAAAAATTTCCATGACTACCAACATTTCTGCTTTGCGGTTTTTTTTCACTTTTTTCACAGTCTAAAATATGTAGGCAGAGTTTGAAGCACTTACCGGACTTTTCACCAACAAAATTTTCCAATGCCATCAGGGAAACTTTAAAATTGGCGGTTTTTGGGACTTATCTTAGGATCTGGACCATCCGCATGTCTGCAATTTGTAAGGGAGTGTGCTCTTGACCATACCTAACTTCAAATGAAAAAGCAGAAACTTACCGGACTTGTAAAAAACTAACTACACTTCAGGGTGTCTTAGGGTACCCTACATACCACATGGGAAAGTTTTAAAATTCGTCAGGGGGGTCGGGGCACCTTTAACAAATGTAATATCATTGAAGCGGAAGGTGAAGGAAATTGGCCTATAGTTTTCTGACTATATTATACTTTATAGTCCAGTCAAATTAGATACTGGTGACAAAAATGTTGGGGATAGCAGCCAAACCTATTTCATTTGGTCGAGGGGGTATGTAAGAACATTTTTGCACAATATGCAACCTTTTTTTGTGGTTCTGTTCACCATAAATGCAGTTGCTTACATTTTTAGGCCGATTTTCGCTATTTTTGAAGTGTAGTTTGGTTAGTTTACGTCTGAGATGAAAATGAACTATGTAAAAGTTGTTGGTAATCTTATGAGATACAAAACCCTGGCCCTGAGAATGTAAAATCTGGTCCGTTTGCTTGAAAACTCGGAAAACTTTCTCAAATCTTAGCAACATACAACATTTTTTCTCGGACTGTGGTATTGAAATAATAAGATGCCGTGATGTGCCTTCGTACAATTGTCACTAACAGAAGGGAAGTCATGGAAAAATGATGAAAAATTGGGTCGTTTTTCCTTCATATTCCTATCTCGGTCCTCGTTTAACGTGTCTAAATATATGTTTTTGTTGTTGCTGAGTATTATGCTATGATTATAAATTCTAAGTTTATTCATTTTCTTTTCCGAAAATTTTAGTCAGTGTTATTGGAATGAGAAGATACAAATCTAGCTAGAAGGAAAATTGTGGAAAACTGGTGGAAAATGGCGTCGTTTTCCTTCATATTCCTGTCTCAGTTCTCGTCCAGCGTGTCAAATTATAGGTTTTCGTGGTCGATGAGTATTATTTTATGGTTATACCGAGACACATCACGGCATCTTATTATTTCAATACCACAGTTCAATAAAAATTTTGTTTGTTGCTGAGATATCGTGAAATTTTCCGAGTTTCTCAGCCAACGGGCCGAATTTTCCATTACCCGACTTCAGATTCGGATTCAGCGGACCAAGAAACCTCCTGGTACCAAATTTCAGAAGCTTTGAATTAAAAGAGCCCGAGATATTCCATTTATTATAAAAGACATTCCATTTGTTAATTGAACCATCCTAAGAATTATGCATTTTCGTACGGTCTATAGAATTTTAGATTTTTTTCATACTTCCGACTGCACTATTAATGAGATTGAAATTTTCGGAAGGGCTAGTTATACCTCTGCTAGAGATAGTTACTCCATCGTCTGGCTCGTTCCAATAATGACCTCATAAGAAGAGCAAAACAGCTGTCTGAAACTGATAAACGCACAACACAAAATTGAAATCTACTTTACATTCAGAGAAATAGTTGTACCTGACATCATCATATCAGGGATTGTGGCATCCGCCTTCCTGGAGAAAATAAAAGTTTGAGTTCCGCGGTTGCATGAACTTCACTAGATTATCAGATCTCCAAAATTCTGGGTAGGTCTTCATTTATTGCTTCTAGCTATGTCTATGTCTTCGTTAAATGATATTCAGTCTGTAGAGAGGGAAAGCGGCATAGAGTATATCATCATGTTCTTTACAGATCGTTGATCTGGACTATGAACAAAGGTGGTGCCAAAATAGGTAGATATGTGGATCACCAGTGTGAATAGTCATTGTAACGGAGGAGACTCCATGAACAACCACATGGTGTGACTTATCATAAAGAAAACTGGATAGTAACCGCTAAAGTTGAGGCGGCAAACCATTTGGCGGAAGTTTCCAATGAAGGCCTTGGTACCAAATGCTTTGGAAATATCCAATACTACAGCTAAGGTATCCTCATATTTTTTAACAGATGCCTGCCATGTATATTACGTAGGCAAGCAGGCCTCTCGTTGATTTCAGCTGATGAAAGCTCTATTGCCGTTCATACACTATTTTGGAAATTTCAATGTACTGGATGAGCTTGATCTTGAGTACTTTTGAAAACCTAACAACTACAATGTTGATGTATGAATACTGGGATGATGATATATGATGTATGCTGATGCATCTTACTAACAGTCTTAACCTTTGTTTATATAGCTCTTGGGTATTAATGAGTACGTGAAATTTGAAGAGTAGTGCAACATCAGAATAGAAAAGTAAGGACGTATCATAATGATAATACGTCATACAGTTCATGTGAATAAATACCACGCAACACCCACACTATCGTGCTCGCCTACGCTGTTCAGTAAAGTAATAGCAGCATACCCGATCCATGATTCACAAAGTTAAACATAAAAGCGTACATTTTAGGATGAATATTATATGAATATGTACGTGCACGATAATTCAATATGGTGTTATGAAGAAAAATTCGTCTCATTTAATATATCATTTACAAGTGTATCTAATGCGGTTCAATGCTTTCAAATATTTCACTGAGAAAATAATCAATATCGTACTAGAGTTGAATTTCAGAAAAACAGCAATTACATGCAACTAATTTATCAATCCTTACTACGAGGGCAAAGTGAAAACACCCTGAAAAATTTGACAAGAAATGATTCATTTGGTCAAAAATTATTTTATTTCTCAACATAATCTGCTTGTAGCCCGATACACTTCGTTCAACGTTTTTCTAATTCATCGATCCCTTCCAACTAATACGATTCCCGCCATCCTTCAAAATATGCGTTTGTTTCAGCGAAGAGCTCATCGTTTGAGCCAAGCTTCCTTGCGACCAGCCATTTGTTTTTGAAGTTTGGAAATAGATAAAAATCGCAAGCGCCCAAATCTGGAGAATATGATGGATGGCGCACCAATTTGTAGCGAAATTCATGCAATTTTGCCATTGCGACTGAGGATCTATGAGCCGGTGCGTTGTCCTGGTGGAAGAGCACATTTTTCTTCGCCAAGTGCGGCCATTGACGCTTCAAATTGGCGTTGAATCGATCTAATAGCTCTGCATAATATACGCTGGTGATCGTTTTGCTCTTTCCAAGGTAATCGATAGGGAAGATACCGTTTGCATAACAAAAAACTGTCGCCACGACTGAAGTTAGCCGATAAAGCCACTTTGACCTTCTGCGGCTTCGATTCGCCAGGACAAGTCCACTGTTTCGACTGTTCTTTGGTCTCTAGTGTGCTGTGATGGATCCTTTTATTGACGTAAAAAGTCCTTCTTATCGCGATTGAACATCGCCAAACACTCCTTTGACGTTGTCACACTATCGCGCTTGTTGACAATAGAGACCAAATTCAGCACTCCAAAATGCCGATCGTCCAATATCATACCATGAATTTCATCGATGTTCATTTAGACAACCAGAACGTTCGGCGTCCTTTGTGGTGATACTACTACAACGAATATCAGTGAGCCACTTGTGAATCGTTCCTATCGATGGTGAAGAGTCCTCATAATGCTTAACAATCGATGCTTTGGTTTGCGTAATGTGTTCACCACGCAAGAAATAATGTTCAATCAAGACGCGAAATTCACTTCTTTCCATGTTTACAAAAATCTTCAAGGTTGCTTGCTTTCGATGGGTGTCAAAACAGAACTGAATAACATATCAGTCAGAAAATTTCAATGTGTTCTAGTTAAAGATGGTACATCACAAATATCATAAGGGATTGTTCAGGGATTTTTCACCTTGCACTCGTATTTGAATCTATTTGTACATCTGTCTAACAATTATTGAAAATTGAGACAAAGGAGAAACAGTCGTATCCTAGCTGCAGTAGAATGATAATGTTTTGTGTCCCTTGGAGCGGTAGATACAATATACGCTTCTGATACCTGCTCTTCAAAGGGAATCAAAATTTTCCTAGAACATTTCATTCACCTGACGAAATAGATAATTAAGAAGTCATCATTCTGTATGTCCACAAATATTTGAATTGTTGAATGAAGAATGTAGACAAAAACAATGTGTTATGGTTTTGAAAAAGCCATCGTTTCTGCGTTAATAATATGTATCCAGAATCATAAAAAGTTGTTTGTCGATTTCATCTTGACGATGCTTTTTTGAAGAAAATTCGAAAGTTTGGGCTAGGCTTTCAGCCGGAAATCAAGAAAAAGACTCCGAGGTAGACATTGATCCGATAATCTTTCAAATTAATAGTTGTCGGCATCAAAATTACACCATTTACACGATCGCTATCGAATTAAATAATCGAAACCTTTGAATTGTCTCATTTTTGTTGATATATGGGCACTTTTGAATCGATTCAACGTTGAATCGATTTAAAATCGCCCATACCTACCCCTGCCTACAAGGGCAAGCCGCCACTGCTTACAACAATTTATTCTCTGAGTAGACAAACCTGACATTAATCTCGAACTGCAAAAGGATATAAACACGAAAAGACATTGAGCTTAGTTTATGATATGAATGTAAGCAGCAGGGACATTCGCGATCAATCATAGTCTGGAGCATTTCCTGGAAATTCCAACCGTAATACAGAGTAATGTGATCAGAAGAACACAACACGCTTTCACAAGTGTTTGCTGAAGAGATCCCGAGTAAATTGCATTATGTGCCTGCTCACAAAGTCTATATACCACTTCGCACCAGTTTTTTAAGCGTTCATTCATAATAAGAAGTACCTACTTATAATATAGTAAGTGTTTTGACTATAAACTGAAGTAGACACAATTCCACCTGTCACTATTGAGGAATGTGTGCCTGAAATAACACCTGTTTTCTGCAGATTATTGACCCAATCATACAAACTTCTTGTGTTTCCTTCCAGCTGGAAGGCAGCTCGAGTCCAACCAATTCCAAAAAAAAGAAAAAACACTTTGCCTTATATTTATAGACCCATATGGGGAATTTCTAACAGTAGCATTGGATATCTTGAAAATATTTGATCGAGTCTGGCACCAAAGCCTCCTTGAGTCATATGGTTTGAAGAATTCCCTTACTATGAAGTTTTCTCTCAGATAGATCACTCCATGTGGTAGTTGACAGAGAATCCTCCGATACAATGGCTGTCAACGCTGATTGTTCACAGGAATCTGTCTTGTCACCCACTTCGTTCTTGCTCCATGTCAACGATTTGTTGTAAGTGACCCGTCCACAGGTTTGCAGATAATGTTACACTTTATACTGTGTAACGTGTAAATTTCACTTAACAGCTTAGAAATGGCCACTGTACTACAATCGGTTTACTCCTGTGACGTAAGCTATTCTAGACCGTATATTCTCCGAGTCATGGTTATTCAGTGTCAGATTCTATAGTTATCGCTTCTATTTCGAGGTCGTTCTGTGAGACATCGAAGCACCGGAAACGGCCGAGAAAATGACGTACTTCTTGTCAAATCGTCCCAGTGGAAGGTCGTGTTTCTAAGTTATTTCAACAGGGAGGTGATACAAAACTCATGTTTGGAACCAAATTCTGGGAATATTCTTCGGTTGAAAGGCATCAATTACCAATTTGGATTGAAATAAATGGAATTATTTGTGTAATAGATGCACCTTAGGGGATTAAAACTTAGTTTCAATATGACTGGGTTTGGACGGAAGTAAAGTTTGTTTCATTGTAAGGAAAAACCCTATCGTGATAGAGGAAAATATCTTGTAATTCCATTTGATTGATTGAATGATTTGCCTTCCCAGGTGATATCTGACAGGACATAGGTTAGTCCTAATTTGTTCAACAATCGTTATGTATTCTGTTCATGTCTGTTTTCTGAGGACAATAGAGCAATATAGGTTTGAACATTTCGTGATTTCAGGTTTTTTTTTTATGTTGTGAAAAATTCAACAAGTATACGAAGTTCTGAGGTTGGCTTGAATCTGATGTGGAAAAATTGATTTGGAAGTTGCTGATTGACTTGTGATGTACAATCGTGAAAACTGTATCAGAATTGTGGCAGGAATTCATACATCAAGTAGGAAGTACCAATCCATAATCGAGCAGGTATAACATCTTACCCAGCAGTTACCAGGTCAGGCTACCCAACTTTTGGTTTATGTAACATTTGAAATAATCATTTGAGTACTTGTATGTGTGTAAATTCAACTGTTCACTTTGATTCAAGCAATTTAACTTCATTCATATTTCAATTCATTCACTCCATAATTCATTTAATATTAGGTTCTGTGATAAATTGTAACAACAATATTATTTCAATAGTGAGTAAATTTCAATCATTCTTGGTACAGGTCTTTTATTTTGTTGCATACTTTCAGGGTGATTTAGCCTGAGGACATTTGAGTGTTTGAATCCCCTAGTTAAGTAACATAATTTTATTGGTTGGTTAAAATACTCTGGTGCCCAAATTTTAACATCTAAAATATAGCTCACGACCGTCTTCATAATAGCTGTCGGCAACCAAGCGATAAAATAGAATTTATAGTTTATCCACAAGTAAGAGTAATTTGTACCCTTACAACTGCTTCCTCATCTAGAGCTTGTATACCATCCAATGAAGCCAGAGGCACGAGACAGAGGTGGATTGACGCAATTATTGGAAATTTTAAAATGAGGATCTGTTAATCTAGAAGAGTTTAATGCAACCAAAACTCAAGCTTGCATCTCATCCGAGAAGGCGAATCCCTAATATGAAGTCTTGCATTTCCGTCCTTGGGATCACCACCATAGCACCCTCTCATAGTATGATCATGTGAAGTCCATTGCAACAACAGCCTCACAAAAACTTGGGTTTTTATTCTGTGACAAGAGCTACTTCACATCCTAGCAGCTTCTCATAATCTCCAGAGCACAGATTTGACCTATCCTGTAGTACTGGCCACATCTTTAGAGCTCGGCTCCCAAACGCTGAAGCTCTTGGATTCTTTCCAGAAGGGAACTATTTGTTTGGTTAATGATGTCACGTTCACGAACTCATTGACCTCTCCAGAACATCGTGGAAAGGTGGGTGTACTCTCGCTTTCTATAGATATTCCCATGGTCGGTGTTCATCAGAAATCTTGTCTGTTATTTCATCATAAGAGATTCCAGATTCCTACCTAACTTAATTTCTCTTTCGAACGGCGAAGTTGTGGAACTCTTTGCCTAGTGTGGTCTTTCCACATGCCTATAACCTCCAAACCTTCAAGGAAAATTTAAATGCCTATCTTCCCTCCCAACATTCCACTGCTGGCTCACAAGATGTTCTTCGAACATCATACGTTTTCCTCTCGTGTAGTCAAAGTATAGAACAAAAAAATTGTCAGTATTCAACTAGTCATATTATGAGCGGAGAGTTTGAATACGCATCTGACTAAAATTCACCCTTCTCTTTCTTTCAACCTCACTATGTTGATCCCAACTTCGCTTTTGTAACGTTATTTGCGAGCAATAACGAGTGGCTGCGGGGTATGGACAAGAGGAAAGTGAAATGGGTACACTGTTTGCCACTAGATATAACCATATGTGTATTCATACCCTGCGATTTGGATGCGACTAGTTGACAACCAGCATTTTCATTAAAGAACTCTGTCTTGCTACATCTGGTGTTCCGCAGTTTCGTAATTTTGACCCATTCTGATACGCAGGCGATCTGAAACTATTTTGAATAATTAAATCATTGAATGCGGATGTCAAACAAATAATTTTCATCTTAGTTCTACCAAATGTAATCTTACATTATTCTCCGATTAATTATAGTAAATAATATTACTAGACCTTTTCCAATTTTGGGATTACTTCCGACTGTTAGATATGTTAATTCATACATTCATAATGTTGTAGACCAAGTGTATGTATGATTTTAAACCTCAATGTCGTGAAGAATTCAATGAATTAAATACATCAAATCCGTTCGTTATTTCCTGTGAGATCCAAATTGGAGTATGCTTCATTGGTTTGGTTTCCATTTTATATGATTCTAGTAGGCTGAGTAAAGTAGGTGCATATAAGAATTCTGGAACTACTTTCCTTCAAATTTGACAGATTGTATCATCCTAGAGGTATAGATACTTCAAAGACATTCTGTGATTAGCCCGTAAATATTATCAGGATGTACTCATCTCCAAGTTAATTCGATGTCGAATTGATGATTCTCACCTTCACTCTGAATTAAATTCCAATATTATGGACAACTTCCTCCTATTTTAAATTAACACTATCAGTCATAAACATAAATGCTGTAGTTGCAAGTAACGTGTTATAGCAAGCTTTATAATCCAAAAACGGTTTAATATGGCTCTTCTCAATTAAAAGTATCATGTTATTTCCTTTAATATCAAAATTTTTCAAATGATTTGAGGATATGTAAGTCCTTCTTCAACTAGCGGTTTGTTCAAGTATAAATTAGAAACTGTCTTTATATTTCTTGGATGTGGCAAAATTACTATATTTGAACTTCTTAAAAATCTATATGCATGTGGACTAATTGTAAGTAAAAGTAAGGAATCATCTATCTATATCTTCTCTTGCAATTAGTCTGTAGTTTGATCGATATAGAATGAATTTTCAAATGTTCATCATCAACGTAAACAATATGCAACGCAACACTTTCATACACGCTTATTCACATGTGAAAACACTTTTCAGTCTCACGATGACGCGTAAGGAATAGGTGAAACATACAACCCTGTTGAAATCTAATATTTCGTCGGCTTACTTGCAAAACCTCCTAAGTCATCATTTGATAATTTTAGAACTTTTAGTCATTCTAAGTGATTTGGAGCAACATCTTCATCTTCATCTACTCGTAAATATCAAAACCACTAAAGTTAACTGGTGTTAAAACGTTAAGCGAAACCTCCTATGTATGAATAATTCATAGATAATTTTTGGTGCTGCCGTTTAAATGTGTTCGACTTTGTTAATTTGATATCAAATTGAAGAAAAAGTGGACAATTGTGTTAAGAAAAAATTAAGTGAACATTTTGTACTCATTTGTAGTCTTGGACTAACAAAAACTTTCAGTAAAACTCGTTTTGACTTGCCGACTATACTTAGAAGGCTCTGTGGTTCTTTTTATTTGATTTCTACAATACTAAGAAGCACTTGTTTTTACACTATAATTTAGGTTTGAGTCAGAAATGAGTTGTTTTTAAATTTTTGTTTATTGCTTAACAAGAAAATCATGGCTATTGTCCTCTCTCAGGTGTTTCAACCACCTGGAGTATCAAGGGGTAGAGTTATTACTAACATGGTACTTCTGAAAAATAGACCTTTGACAACAGA
The DNA here is from genome assembly GCA_958510875.1 of Endomychus coccineus. Lineage (NCBI taxonomy): Eukaryota > Metazoa > Arthropoda > Insecta > Coleoptera > Endomychidae > Endomychus > Endomychus coccineus. The sequence continues at coordinate 152,758,723 of OY294068.1, read as the reverse complement.
AAAATAAAGAGTTTTCTCATCGACCAAAGATCAAGGTTTAGCTGAATTGAGAGAAAGGGGTATACGCAGCATACAGCGTCCCATATATGAACTTGGGAAGCATTCAGATACTACAAATTAAGACAAATGAACAATGAAACATTCAATGGATGGATGTGCAATAGAAGGATAAATAGAGGATCCGAATGTGAAAGAAGAAATGGAAAGTTCACGTACAGAAATAATAGCCAAGAAATCGTTAGGGTCTACAAATAATATTGAAAGTAATAAGTTAAATAAGACTACACAAGAATCAGGACAAATCCAAAATAGCGATGATGAAAAATATAAACCAAGTGAACATCTTGAAGACAGCGTATCGATAGATTCAGAGACTTCAGAGAGAAAAGGTCTGAATGAGAACACCCGACAGCGGTGGAGCAGAGAACTAAACAAATTGATGCGACAATAAGGAGAGCTGTATAAATATGTGGGAAAGACTGATGAAAGAGAATGAGTAATTGACAATGAAGCTGGCTAGCTTTTTTTTGTCTTCATTCTATCAGAAACCATGTTACATTTTGAGTTCCATTTTCCTTCCTCCTGAAATGTTTTCAAAAAGAGACTTTGAGGTCTTGCAAGTAAGCCGACAATTTGTAATCTGTCAAATACAATACTGGAAATGCGCCATTAAGACTAAACGGTACTGTGGAAAGTAACGTTTCTATCTCTAGCCTTTTGTTGATGACGTCACACTACATTTGTAGTCAGCGCTCAGGCCTTGAATATATAGAGGGTAAGGTATTCATAATTCTTGCACCAGTATAGGTGATGAGATGGATATTTTGAACTCCAGCATTTCTCAGATCACATCTTATTTTTACAAGTAGGGTACCGTCTGAAACATTCGTATACTTTATAACTATATTTACAGTTCTATTGTTGTATTCTGTATTCAGTTGTGACATATACCACCTTGCTCTATGAAATATTTTTTTGTTGGACGTTGTAATTAATATATAAATAATAAAGTTAAATAGAATGAATAACACTTTCAAAACGTCGAGGAAGGATGGGTACAACCCCAGGCTGCAATCAGGGGAAGGAAGCAATACACGCCCCTCCTACAAATATAGCAGAATATTTAGGACACTGCCTGCGAATAACATGTGACTACTTACAGGGGTTTCTACGGAACACTTTCAATTAAGAAATCACCACATGCACATCATGAATCTAGTGGATGACCCGTTGTATAGGGTGTCGAAGGACGAGATGGCGGAGGACGTGCTGAGAACCTACCCAGCCCTCGCCAACATCAGAAAGTCCATGTTAGTGGAATTCTGGTTGAGCATGGCCAGCATAAGGGAGACCTCACCAAGTGCTGTGCTCTTGTTCGTTCAACCGCCAGAGTGTTTGAACATGTTAAAAAATGTGGGATCTCCCAAGAGCCACCCATCTTCCGACTTTAGCCCTTTTTGTGAGCTTCTCCTTTACTATGATGCTGCACCATACTCCCCGACAGAAGCCAACGCCTTATAGAAAGGAGGCTGAGGTTGTACTCCGCCTGGGCTCCTATATCCCTGTCTCTTCAGGTTACCTGCGAACAGTAAGCGATTGATGAGTAACCGTCCACCTCGTTAACAAATTTATCCCAGCCACGAGTTCATGATCCAGAAGCCTGTGATAGAAAGCACAGATACCAGGGTTTCAGGTGCATACGCCATGTGCTTCAGCGCATACCCACCAGTTCGCAGCGGCAATTGTTAGCTTCACACCATATTTATGATGCTACTAGTATCGAAACCCGCGAAGAGGACGTTGCTTTGCTAGGCTAAGCTCCCCGATAAGAGACGAAGCCACTGTCAAGAAGAGTGTCTGGATAGCTAGAAACACAATGGAGAGGTGTCCGCTATGAAGGGGATACAACTGAGTACCTTGACAACTACGTCACTCTACACACAATTCAGAATGAAGAATCCAGAGCTACGATGGAATGCAAACGAGTTATATACCTAATAAAACTAAGTCACCCCTCTTTTCAACATAGCGGGTTATTTCCAACCCCCTACTATTCCGTCAAAATTGAATCTTTCATGAGGAGACGTACCCGAACCAATATTAAAAGAATAAATGTTCATCGAGAAATGCAATTTCATTGACTTATTTGACTGGACTATACATGCTATAAGAAAACAATGTTCCATGTATTCCATTGTAGTCCTAATATTATGAAATAGCAAGGTATGTTCCTTATCAAATTGTTCGTCTGTATTTGCATTGTCTGTACTCCAAGGGAAAATTGTACCATTAAGCTAGTGTATTATTAAATACTTTAAATTATAAAAATACGAACTCATTTGAACCAACTGAATATGAAATATGATATTGACTGGATACAAAATATTGAGGATATTTGGAGAACGAACGCCATTCGCATACCTTCATATCTACGATGCTCGATACTGTCTGAGAAATTAACATCAATTACCTCCAAAAATGTTCAGCGAAGCAATGAACCCTTCCTTGATTTTTGAGGATGGGATTGATGAGATTACATGTACTTCGAGGAGGATATGAGACCGTTAAAGATATCGAACTGCAGATACGTGTGAAAAATGATTTCGGTGCCACGCGTCAATCAACCCCTGATTGAAATGAAAATCAATGCTTATGCGAGGAATATGTTTGGCATATATGCACATAGTATAAATATAATATTGAATGTAGCATACTATTGATTCGCCGGAACTAGGTGGTATTGCTTTGTGATCCAATATCCTATACACACGATATCGAAAAAAAAATAGTTCGTAAAAGAACCCCAAGATTGAATAATAATATACAAATTGAATATAAATTCACACTAAGAAACTTTAAATGAGTTCACACTGTGGATATATTATAACACTATTAATAAGAAATAATCACATTTATCCTCTAAAATTACTATTGAGTTACTGAGATTCACTTTCGAAATAGAAACATATAATAAGCTTTCCTTGATATTAACATTATAAAAGATGGTAATCACTTGGATTCCGACATATATACCGAAAACCCACTCAAACAAATAGGCATACCCTGGCGGATTCAGCTACATCATTTGGATATAAAATAGATCCGTTCAATAATCTAGTTCATGGATTATTGAACGTCCCTTTGGCCAGCAAAATTATAGCAACGAAGTAGAGAAACTTCAGCAAACTGCGTTGGACAATGGTTACCACAAATCTTTGATCAATAATTTAATTTCTAAATGGAAAAGGAAATTGGTTCGTAGCCAATTAACCAAATTACAGATATTACCTCCAAGTACTTCAATTCGAAAGTTTCACTTACCAAGCTTCAGTAATTGATAAATTCCATAGTTTGTTTTCTGAATTTGCAATACAACCAGCTCATAGATGTAGAACAAGCTAAACCACAGTTTAGACAACATCTTTTATGAAGTTTCCGATTTCGACAAATCCGGGATTTACAAAATCAATTCTGAGTAGTGTTCAAAATGCTATGTGGATCAAACTAGAAGGAACATTTAAATTCGTTATAAGGAACATTTTGCCCATATAAAGAAAAATAATGGTGATAAATCAGTGGTAGCCGAACATCTTTTGAATACTGGTCACACCATTTCTCAAGAAAGCTTATCACTTTTATGTATATAGCGAAAAGGCAATTCGATAAATTCCGAATTATCTTCAGCTGAGGGTAACCCTATGTTTACATTATTATTTCCAAATAGTATTTAAACAGGCACATTTTGATTATTCATAATTCAGTTTACTCTGATGATGGCTACTTGGTAGCTGAATGTCCTCAGTACTTCAATAGTATTTTTTGTGAATAAGGGTGATTATTTATCATCAATAGTGATACGTTCTCACTATAATGATGAACATATTGATAAGTAGTTGCTGTCCGCGGGCTACTCTCGCAGAAACAGCTGTTACCCGTAGATGATAGCGTCGGTTGTGCCGCCACGATGTCATTCCCCAAGTTTCAATATGTATATAACATAAGTTGTGGGTTTTCTCAGGTTTCATGAATTTAAAGGATGTATCTCAATGAAACCACCTTTCTTTTGACGCGTTCCGGCTTCCTCTTTCTTCAGAAGTTTATGTTTTGTTTACATTTGAACTGAAATTTAGCAAAATATTTCTATGTTAATTAGATATATGTCCAATGCTTATTTATTACAAAATTTTCAGTTTTTCATGAGCATTGAACTTATGTTTCATATTTAAACAATTCTGTTTATATAGGGTATCCCAGGTTTTAGTAACAGAACTTTAACAGTCGAGAAAATTTAATTTTGAGAAAAAAGTTCCTATAAACGTATACGCACAGACGCTTGATTTTTGAAATACGGTGTTGAATTTTATCAAAAATTCCTTGACTTTGTATATATCTCCGAAAATAATTAGGATGTATCAATGAAATATGGTACATTAGATGCGTGAATAGGTTACCACAATAGTACATAATTTCAGACCGGTATCACGTTCAGTGGCGTAGATATGGGTATTTTTCAAACCACAAACTAAACTCTGCCATCTTATATATCATGCTAAAGACAAAACCAAAAAACATAGTAAACTTGAAGCTTATAAGCTAATTTGTCCGAACTTTTATATAGGTAGAACTTGTCATAATTCCAAAAACTCACGTAACAATATTCCAAAAGATCAGTTAGAACTATATCGAAGTGATCTTTTTCTTTATCTTTCAGAGCACTCAAGAATGTTTCTTAGAATTTAGTTATCCTTTTGCATAGCTTATTCTGTCTCCAGGAATCTACCTGTTTCGGAATTTCCGATGATCCGTTACTCGAAATTTCATCATTGACCATATCATAATTTAGTTCCTATATATACTTGAACTTCATGATTTTGTTTCTTCCTGATAATGGCACTTCGGTGTTGAAACTATGGAAACGTTCTCATGTTATTATTAAAAGTAGTATGAAAACAGAGTAACTGTTCTTTCATTCAATCATGATCATAAAATAACGGCTTATATCATGACATTTTTTTAAACATATTTTTTTTATACATGAGAGGAGAACCTTAAGTATTCGAAGAGGATCGTGAGAGCCAGCAGTGAAATGTTGACAGAGAAGATCGATATTGAATTTTTATTGGAAAGTTGGGTTATAGGCATGGAAAGAACTACCTAGGCAACTTCGTCGTTTGATAGAAGAACTAAGCCCGGTGGCAAGAAGTTCTGCAGGCGTCGAGCTTGAGAATGGAAGCTAGTCACGCTTGAACTCATTCAGTTCGCCTAATTCTTGAAACATGTTTTAAAAAGGGAGAGATCGCACACCTTGTACAATAGCTTTCTTCGGTATAGAATCTGTGAGCCTCAGTGTTTTTTTGAGAACTGAACTCCAAACATGTGATCAATTCTCCAGGACAGGTCTTATATGTGCTTTGACCGTTATGAGGAGCTGCTGGAATGTAACATAGCTCTTGGCACGGGGTAGGAAATCAAGTTTATGTGGAGGAGTTTTCGCAATGGACCTCACATGATCTTCCCATGAGAGGGTGCTATTGATAGTGATATCGAACATGGATATTGAGAACCTCATAGAAATAGTTGTTCCTGACATCATGAAATTAAGGATTGTAGGATCCGTCTTCCTGGAGAAAATACAATCTTGAATTTTAGTTGCATTAAACTCCCCATTTCATAATCGAGACTATTACTATTGAGGTAATAAAAGATAATAAGAGTAAGTTTGGAAACGTTTGGATCTAGCCTTATTTATTGACACCATGAGTTCAACCTATTCAGATCCTCTTGCAATAAAATATCATCGAATCTGTAGCTATAGCTCAATGTCTGTCCAAATATCTGGTAAAATTATACATGGGAAGTTTGAACAGCAGAGGGCCCTCGGTCCGGTCCTGGGACTCCAGATGTCATGTCAGACCTAAAGCCAGCAAACTTCACAAAGTGGCGTCGATATTGCAAGTTCCTGACGGAGAAAGCGATCAGGTGTGAACTAAAGTTAAATTCATGAAGCTCTTGGATTATTTAATGGGTATCCAAACGAATTTTAATTTATTGTTATTCGAGTTCAAATTTGTATCCTGTTTACATTTCATTAGCTGGTCAATTGGCAAGAATTTACACGTAGTGGATGTCGGAGCTCTAGAATTGTCATCAACATTGTAATAAATCGAAGAGTTATCAGGAATCAAGTAAATGATGTTGAAGTTAACATGCTCAATAAGTCATCCGATGCCCGCATCATTTAGTTCAAATGACACGTCGTATTTGTATGTTATCCCTTGATTGATATTTGCAGTAAGTTATATATAGTAGTCGGTTGTTTCATTGTTGATATGAATGAGTTTTTGTATGTTTCCTAACAGATTTTGGAAACTTAAAGGGCATCTTACTTCTTGAAATGTGGCAAGAGGTATTTCCATGAATTCACTTGATTTCAATTATTAATTAATCTATTTCTTCTGAATACGTAAAATAACGAAATAAAACACAAACTGCAAAGTTTAATTGTTTACAATTGTTCCATCCATAGGGTTTCCTATTCTCCCATACAGCGAGTCGTATGCCAATATCTGAGGTGATTCGCTTGAGTCAGCCAGGGACGCACACTCTGTCGTCCGATATATTTCAGAAGCATGATTTTGTAACGTGAGAATTGGTAATACTATGACCACGCTTTTCGGAAAATGTAAAGTAAGTTTTGCTATGGTAATTCTGAAGACGTTCGATGAAACTGTTATATCCCAATTAGAAATTCATCCCAAATTAGATAACTCGCAATATTCCATTTACTTATGTCATAATAATGTTCATTGAATATGAACATACAACACATTTGTTATACTTATTTAGGCATAACAAATGATGAGTTTCGATCGTGAGTGCATGACATGGGTGTCAATGATGCACGTACGTCAACTTTCGACGTACTAGAGCACGGATTATTATTAGGGGAGCAAGGCTTTTTTCTTGAGATCAGATATTTGGATTCGTTAATGGTAACAAGTAAGTTCAGTATAATCCTCAACGGTTCTTAGTCAGTCTAAGTTAGTATTAGAAAGAACCATGTAGTGAATATTAACACCATACCTACCCCGAATTTCGTACCCAGTGTGGTGATTCCAATCATGTGCTCCTGTGTCTAAGTTCCCTACGGAACTTCTATAATAACCCAGCACCGAACTGGTAAGATATGACGTTCCTTGCAAGCCAAAGAAAGATCCTTTGTTCAGATATTACTGGGCGACACTGCCAGCCCTATCTACAGTAAAGTTATCAAAACAACCTGTTTTCCCCAAGCTAGCTTGAATTAGGATTCGCTGGCCTGTGCAAGACAACAATGATGAAACGTATCTCACTGTCCTTCGAATAACAGATTGAGGGCTTCACCGTGGATCTAGTTGAGTGATTTATTCACTCTGTTACCAGAAAAGAAACAAGCATCAGCGGTTAGGCAATAAACAATTATGGAATTTGGATAATATTCTGTATTTCCTCTGTCAAATCTATCAGACTCATCCATAATCACACGGGTAATCATATTTATTATACCTACTATACTAGCAAGATAATCATCACGAACTACCTACTCTAAGTGAGTCACATTTTAAATGAGAATTTAACTTGAAACAAATTATAGTGGACTTTTTTGATATAATCATGAAATAATTTACTTCGTCTCTGCAACCACAATCTATTGAGGAGAATAACTGCGGAGCAAACTGAATCTTTCACCTAACAAAAATGTTAAAATATGATTTTCTACCGATTGTAGTGATATGAATTGAACATATTGTAAAATAATGAGCTATGCTGAATCTTAAAATATTATTTCTATACAACTGCCGTTAATAGAATAGAACATTGACTGAATATTATCATATAGGTACAACAATAATTGAAAAAATATAATTTTCTGGTTCTATTAACGTAAGCCTGAGAAATTCACTGTGTTAAATCTTGAACTTATATCTCTGTCCAACTACATATCAAATTTTTTATACTGACAGAAGATAAATATAAATTTTCGAATAGTTCATTCAAATACAATATTATGTGATATTTTGTTAAATATCACGTGATTAAATTATTCCTTTAATTTTTTTGTTGGTAACTGATAATTTAAGGAAATTATCGTGACCTCAAAAAATCTGTCCAGCGCCATACAGGACAGAACCGTTCTTCTGCCGGCCACCACACCACGGCTACATAGGTGATGATTGAGCATCATCTACATCATGACCATGTAGATCCAGTGCAGAATTTGTTGCTATAGAACCCACATGCGTTTCCTGGTGCCTTTTTCAGCTCAGTTTATTGTGAAGGATAACTCCAAAGTATTTCACTGATCCTTTTCGGTACAAGGTCTTCCCTGACAGGCGGATCGCTGGTAGGGGTCCTAGTTTCCGCTCTTCATGCTAAGAGCCCCTCCGATCTTCTCAAGTTTCACCCTGAGTTCCTTGACCTGACACCAGCGAGCCGCGAGCCCGTTGGGACCGTTGTGTACAAGTCGTTAAATCATCGGTGTTGCCGAACCTGATTGATAATTCCTCATATTAATATATTGCCTGAGCACCTCCAGTGGCAAATATACGAAACTAAAATTTTATATGTATTTCTCACAGCTTCTATATATTTACATTCTACAAACCATATTTATAAAACATGATCAATATATTGTTAAGAAAACTCTTACTGAGTTTTTATTTATTTAATAATTATAATTTTTGATTCTACCGGCTAGCTTTTTATCTTTTAATTTGATTATATTTGAACATTAAATTAATGTTTATGAAGTTTTGAAGTTTATCTATAGAATAATTTTTTATATGGAATTAAACACAATGCTCTTTGATTTCACAATATTTAATTTCTATGACTCTTATTATCTTGTTCAATTCAATTTTATGTTTACAAAATCTATGACATAACCTTAAATCACTTTGTCAACTAATATTTGTTTATATTGTTATAATCAACAATCTTCCTTTTTCTTTACAGATAATACGGATAATATGATGTAGAAATTATAAACAAACTTACGTTTAGATAATATCCAAAAGTGTGTTTAACAATGTGGGCAATTTTCAATTTACTTCTTTTATAATTTCGTTGATTCACCTTTTACACAACACTATGCTATTTCACGATAATCACAGGTAACTAATTTTGGTTACTTCTTCTTGAGAATCAGGAACTGTTGATAATACTTTGTTTTATTCTTTTAGATAAGACATAAAACTTTTCGATGCTTTATTGAAATTATGTTGAAGAATGGCAATCGTTGGATACTTCTTATAAATTGGAGGTTATTACTATTTTATTTGGTTTAGATACTTGGGACACTCGTTGACTTTTGATAAAACTTATTAACTTCGGTTACTTGTAACCTATCGAAGTTTGGAACACTTGCGTTCTCTGATGTTTATTTTTTATAGACTTAGGTTAGAAAATTTTGGTGAGTTGCCAGAGAAGAACAGTCTCTACTTGGATATTAAAGCAAACTGAACTTGGCTTTCCTTTCAGACCCTTTTATAGGCCTCCAAAACCGACGCTACTTGATGTCATTTCCCACCTATCAGATGCTTTCTTTTCATATCAAGCATGCCAAGTTAATTGTTGTGAACTGACAGAAGTACTCATTGTTACCAGACTGACACTAGAAATTCGTCTCGACCAATCAGAATTTAGTATGCTTTAATTTTTGAATTATTGGAGATTTTCAACTTATTTTAATTGATAGTGATTCCTTCTTTTTAAATTAATATTGCCTACATTTTTACCCACACTTTGGTATAATATAACCTATGATTGGGTTATTATTAATATGATTATTCCCATATTTATGGTTTTCGTGACAGTTACTTATTCTTAAATCTAATACATACTATATTATATCAATAACATTCTTTTAACATTACATAACTCAAATTTACTAATCCTAACTTATATCTATAACATTATTCAATGTTTTGTACTATCTCATGATAGTTTTGTAATCACTTTAATTATGATTTCTGCCTTCGTTACACAGTACGTTTCTTCACTTTCACTGAAGTTCTTGTTTATCACTTCTTATTCTATTACATTGTTGTTTATTATGTTTTACATTGTTAATTTTAATATCCTAACTATTATTTATCTTTTACTATTGTTTTTAATTCCATATAAATATCTTTTATTTGATCTTTTCTGATTTTCAAAGTTCGGTAAGTGTAACATGGTACTCTCTCTTGATTAAATTCTATAAAACTTTACTTAAGGAATTTACATTATTCCTATTCATCAATATTTATTTATCTATCTGCAGTGTGGCCATTTAATTTAGAGAACCATGACACGTTGGAGTTTTATTCAATCATCAATTAGCCAGAATAAACGTGAAAAATATCATTGACACTTACCCTTTTAATTTCACTAGACACTTATGATTTTAACACACAGGAAGGTAAGTAGGAAGGGTAAAACGCTAAATATCAATCAGATAAACTCGTACTCAACAACAACAATAAAATTTAATAATAAAAAAATAACAATTAAATGATAAAGATAATAATAAAAGAATGAATGAAAATTAAAGATAACAAAAATGAATATTATGATTAACTTTATTACTACTAAGAATAAAAACTAAGATCAAAATCTATACTCAAATAAAATACCTAGATAATCAAAATCAACTAAAAGAGAAATAAAACTAAGATTAATGAATTGATATTCAACCAGGATGAACCTAGGGGATCGAAAATGGATGAAATGATTTGAAAGTATTCTTGAACTTAACTTTAATAAATACTGAGAAAAACATCTTTAATCAAAAATCTAAAACAACTCTGATTTAGCGAAATCCACCCTTCTTACCAAAAACACTCTGGAGAAACTATCAAGTTAAATTAATTGAAATTAAGTGTCACGTGATGTCTCAAGAGACTAATTCAAGCTAGAAAATATAACTGAAGGTTTTAGGCATTATCCCTAGTATTTATAATGCGTCCTTTTCCTCAAGAACCAATCTACAATTCGGAAACGGATCCCTGAATTGTTTAACCAATAAGCAATAAGATTTCTCTCTTGAGGTCTTTGGTACAGAATGTGGGGATTTCTAAATCTATCTGTCCTTTACTAAATATCCCTAACTGATTTGAATGTACATAAAACATCTCCAGATGGAAAACATCAATATCTATCTTGTAGCAAACCATTAGTTTCTCGTCGTATATCGGGTATTGGTTCGACAGGTCTATTATATCCTTTATTACTAACTTGTGTGGACTTTTACAACCTTCTTGACCTAGCTATGGTATCATACCACCCTCGTTGAAATGAGTGTGAATTGTCTTATATTTATTTTAGAAATTCCTTAACTTCCTCAAGCTACATTCAATATTGAACATCTGCAACCCCTGGATGTTCTTTACTGTTAGATATTTTAATTTTACATGAAATTTCGATTTACTAAGAATGACTTTGTTTTTTTTAAATATTGAAAATAACCTGTACTAAACCCTTGTTATATAAGTTATTATTTTTAAATTTTTATTGTTTATGAAATGAAATCATAACAATACATATATAGAGTTATTCAATATATATTGTGAAATTTAATATATATTCTAAGATGTTTAAAATATGAGTGAGTAATAACTATGGCCTCATATTGCTCACCTAGATATCTCATATAAAATTCTTCCAACAATCTGGTTCCCTTGAGATTGATGATTGATGAACAATGATTTCCATAGGGTCTTTTATGAATATGTCAATTTTTATTGATATTCGAAAACAATGAAAACAGCAAAAGTGATATAGTTTGAGCATGGTCTACAAAACATATCTAAACAGAAATAATGATTATTTCAACTAAACAATCTACACAGGGCGAGTATTTTAAAACGCCTTGGAATGCAGCTCATTTATTAAGAGAGATATTTGGTTAAAAACGATATCATATAGATATTTTGAAGCACTGAAATTTTCGAAAATGGTTTCCAATGTATCTGCCCCTGAATAGTTTGTGTGCAGATAGCAATTTTTTTCAAATATTCGAATTTGGAATAAAATTTTTAATCTTATGGTATATGGGCTGGCATGCATTGCTGCATTACTTTTATAGATAATGGATGTTTTCCATAAGATCTGACAATTTTGGTTTTATCCAAAATAGACATAACGGCAAAACTAAACAAGATAATCTTATGAAATTTCTAACTGTTAAGGATACATGTGCATATGTGTCTATATACTCAATTGGTATTGGTATTGGTTGAGATGGTAGCTGATCGATAGAAAGTGCAGTGCACTCAGCCAATGACACTCATATACTATCCCCTGCTACGTTTTTCTGGCTGTTTGGATACCACGCTGCTCGACAGAATCCTAAGGTCTTCCCACGCTTAGATGCGTTATGTCATCATCCGTGATAGTCCCCGGGCCTAGCCAGGTAAACCTGTGTCGTTGTCTCATTTATCTTACCATAGCCGAGTAGCTTCTCCACACATCTGTAGATGGCAATCATCTCGGCTTGGAAGAATGTGTCAGGATCCCCATTCGCTGGAAGTATCCATCGATATATCTAGGACCGCAAAAGCCTGCTCCGACTCTTGGGCTTGTTCTAGACTCATTCGTACACCGAATTGGGTCATGTTTCGGCGTGTGGCCATTTTCTCATTCCTCCCTCGGAATGACTACCCTGAAATGCTGCTCCGTGAACCACTGGGCTTTGATTCTGTCCTGCGATTCTGATCGTAGTCCTCCAGACTGCCCCTCAGATAGATGGGATTCTTTGAACTCCATCTCTTCGGGGAGCCATTGCAGCTAAGTCGGTAGACCGCCATCATTATGAGATTTCTCATTGTCTTTGATGCATGCCACCTCTTTACGCCCAGCAAGGCCCTCAATGCTGCAGTCGGTGTACTCTTCTTCGTGAAAGTAATGCCTCTGAAGAAGAGTCCCTACATTCTGTCTAGAAGTTTCTGTCTTGTAACCAGTTCGATTCTTTTCCACAATACGAGAACTGCATGACTGAGTCTTGGATAATGATAGCTGGATAGATCCACATTACTTGCTGAGACCCCTAACCCCACTCCATGCCAATTGTTCTCTTACACTGAAAAAAGGTTATCATATTATTTTCACACCTAGTCTGCAGTTGCTTCTGCCAGAATATTTTTTTGTTCGGGGTGACGCCCAGATATTTCCTCGTCTCGAAAAAGTCAACTGATATGCCCCCGATTACCATTTTCTTCAGAGGGTCGATTTTATACCTTCTGAAGAAGATGATAACAGTTTTCTCGAGCTGAGTGAAGAGTTTGTTCTCTCTGCACCAGACTTCTGTGACTATCAAGGCTTCATGAACAAGCTCCTGCAAGGTACTCTCGTAGGCTCCTCTGGAGAGGATGGCGATATCATCCGCATACACATCGCCTTAATACCAGCACAGTTGAACCTTACTAGTAGCTGATTCACGACCAAACTTCATAAGAGGGGAAGAATACCTCTCCAACCATATATAGTTGACTGGATTTTTATAACATTGGATTGTATTGAATCTCATATGCCTTGATGGAAGAGAAGCGAGTATTTAACACTAACGTTGATAGTCCAGCCCCTTTGTAATTTTATGTGACGTTTTGGGTTCAAATTTTTACGTTCCTTCATTTTGGCCAATCGTTGAGTTTTGGAATGCGCTGATTACGAATATGGACAATAAAAATGTCTGGGCCCTATGCTACTCGAGTTATTGGCAATTTTTTGGGTCCAAATTGCCCCGACTTTGCTATTTTTTCAATTTTTAGAAAAACTCTGAGCTCTGCTCGATCATTTTATGACAGAAGAAGTAGTGAATGATCAATAAAAGTGAAATGACGCCAATTGGAAGTTAACAGAATGTAAGTGGCCTAATATAGGACCCAAAAAGTGCAATTTTTGAGCAAAATCGAACGTTTGATCAATTGTCAATTATAAGATGACTGTTTGCCGTATCAACTAATGTACAACCTGTATTGATAGTATTTTGTGTGCACTTTGATATGAGGTTTCCATTTGTTTGATATTTGCAAAGCGGGCGCTGCAATCGCTTTTTTCGTAAAAGACGTAATTTTGCGATTGCGGGCCAAAAAATTAACCTCTTGACTCAAAACAGAATTCAAACGAAAGATATTGAAGGCTTTCAACTATGAACAAAATCCAATAACTTTGGTTTATATGAGCCGGTTTGAGACTATTTTGGAAAAGAAAAGGTGCGAAAAATGAATTTTTAAGTCAGAAAAATCGGATCAGAAAAATAAACTCTTAGTTGAATAGCTGGAACACTTCCGATATCAAGCACGATCTTTTAGGTTGCGTTAATCCTGAGAAAACTCATGCTAAGCCTTTTGGGCCCTACCGGGGCCAATTTTGGGTCCTTCCTCATCAACTTCTGTTGAGACTATAGATGCCTCTTGTGTCTATCTCAATATACCAATTTCCCTGCTTCAGCAATCGACTCAACTAAAAATTCCAATTCTTAATTATCAAAGATTATGTACACTAGCGTTAACCGGGGTTCGATCCCAAAAGGGAGACTTTTTTTTCACTTCTTTTCATAATTATAATACAAAATCATAATAATTTCGATAATAATAATAATAATAATAATCGTTGTTATCATCATTATTATTAATTAATATTAAAATTAATTAATCAACAACAAAATTAACAAATAAAATGCAGGTTTCGAGGCAGGTTTCAAATACATATAATAATGGAATTTTGTTCGAAAGAAAACGTGGTCTTCATCTCTGACTTGCTGGGAATTCTATATTACATATTATATCAGAGGAGAGAGAGCAGATGTTTCTTTATCAAAAAAAGTGGAGGCTGTTTCTACACACACACATATAATACATACAAAAACGATGCGCGTGAATACTGATGAGTGCGACAGAGTGAAAGATACGCACAAACAGCATAGTGACTGTCTCTCTCTACCGAAAAGTGGTCAACACTGATGAGTGCGACAGAGTAAAAGATACTCACAAACTGTTTCGTGATCTATCGCAACGGTTTGTTATTATTCTTATTATGATTATTACTATTAAAATTAATATGATCTTGTATCATAACTATCAAAGAAAGTGAAAAAAAAAGGACTAAAAAAGTCTACTGGGTGGGATTGAACCCGGGTTAACGTTGGTGTACATCATAATCATAATAATTAAGAATTGAAATTTCTAGTTGATGTTTTTTTGTGTGACTCTGTCTATCACTGAAGCGGGGAAAATAGTATATTGAGATAGCCACAAGAGACAACCATAGTCTGAGTCGAAGTGTATAACGGAAGACCCAAAAATCTTATCATGATTTTTCTCGGGACTGATGCAATCTAGCAAATCGTTGTTGGATCTAAATTTCGTAGAAGTTTCATCTATTCACCTGAGATTTCATTTTCTTGATCCGAACTTTCTGACCTAAGCATTTTTCTCATTTTTCGCGGTTCCTTTTTTTCAGAATAGTCTCAAATCGGTCCATATTAACCAAAGTGGTTGTATTTTGGTTAATAAGTGAGAGCCATAAATAAACTTTTATTTTCCCTCAAATATCGCACATTTGGGCTGTATATTAGGCACCTCACATTCTTCCAATTCCTAATTGGATTCATTTCACTCTCTTTGATTTCTCACAACTTTTTCGTCATAAAATGATCGAGTGGAACTCAGAGTTTTCCTAAAAATTGAAAAAACACCAAAGTCGTGTCAAATTGGACCCAAAAAATGGCCGATAACTCGAGTGGCATAGGGCCTAGACAATTTTAATGTTCATATTCGTGATCAGCGCACCCGAAAACATGCGGATTGACCAAAATTAAGGAACGTAAGAATTTGAACCCTAAAAATTACAGAGGTACTGGACTGTGAAGTAACCATCAGAATTTACTCTAGATGCAGAGTGAATATTTCACAATACAAACATTTGACTTTCATTGAATGTCTTTAGTGTTATTTAGAGTGTAAATTTTCCTCTGAACTGTTTACTGTGTACACATAATGATGAAGAATGAACATATCAGAATGATGATATGTAATGATAAGGATAATGATGTGAGATAGTGACTTGTCTTATAATTCCTTACTTCATTATTTAAAACTAGAATATCAGTAATAAGAAAACAGGACTTCATAGAAATTTTGGCGGATGCGCTAGGTTAATGATGCTGCCCCACATATTTATATATTTTCTAATGAACACAATTTTATACTTAGATATAACATTATTGCTCTCAGATGTTTGAACATAAGTAATTCAAGCTTTGATAACGTTTGGAATTTCAATTACAGTGTTGGATCGATCTGGTAGCTCACCCACAATTAACGATGTTCTTGGGAAGAACAATAATTTACAAACGAATTCAGAACACACTATTACTCTGCAGAGACAACATAGATTGGCACCCCCAGTGGCCACGAGACCTCTCCCACTTCCCAACTCGATGGAACGATTAAAAACGTCTAAACCAAGGACAAAGAAAGCCGAGACCGTTAAAATGTGGATAATGAAAGGCATAGTACAGGTAAATTAACTTCATAGAAATAAGAAAAGGCAAGTGAATTTAGAATTATCATATTGATGATGTGATTGAATGAGAACAGAATATTATTTCAGCTACGTTTTCCCAGTAATACAATTGAGAGATTTCCTAAAACTCCAAATTCGAATAGAATAGGATTAAAAAAAAACACTTTTCATAAGCTTTTCACCGTGTCAAAGATTCATAATTCAGTTATAAAGAAATTATAGCATTTGGAACTTTGACCAATCCTTCACTGAATTCTAGTAATTTTTGTTGTCTTAAGTTGGTCATAATGAAACAGATGTAAATGTCACAACATGTGAAACTGCTGACATTAAACATTGTTTTTGAAGGGTCCGTTTGGCGCAAAAAGGCTCCAAATCGCCCCTAAATTAGTGAAATTACAAGAAACACACTGACGTGCCTGTGAAAAGTGCATAGCTCACGAGTTAGGAATGTGCCCAATACGGTGTTATAGCAAATTTTTGCGTGACGTGATCGCTCCATGTCGTTAGATTAACAATATGTTCATGTCTATGCACCTTTTCTGTCCCTTCAAATGTCGATCAAATACGAAAATCCAATTTGAAAAGTAGAAGGTATATAAGAGGATCAGCTCTCAGCTATGCTCGTCAAGATGCTTTCGTTTGATGCGCAATGAATAAAGTCTCCGACTGTCATGCAATTAATTGTATTTTACAAATTCTGATATCCTACGTGTAAATCACAGAACTTCATGCTTCAGCGAGTCATGAACTCAACAAGATTCGTATAAAATTGGGAAATTTAACACTTCGACAATCATCAGATTAATTAATTAATTTGATACGTCAGACGTCCCCGCTCGTGAACTATTCCATAATTCGAATGTTGCCAGGTTGTGAATGTGACGTTGCAATCCTGTTACGAGAATGAGAAAGAACACCTCTGGAATCCGAATTTCCGAAACGGAATATAGGAGAAAACCGATGTGCGAGATTGAAAAAAAAATTGTATGTGTATTTGAGAAGTGTGGATTTCAAAAGCATACATTCCAAAATTTAGGAAATCAGCGGATTTTCACTATACGTAACTGCAGGTTGGACATATAATACTTATAATTCCCTCACCCTGTAGATAAAGTCCGCTACCTCCAGAGCAGAAGCGTCAGGCTGGCATCCAGTCGAGGTGTAGCTAAATCAGAGCATAAATCTCAGAGCTAACATGAGTCATAGAAGGTCACAGATTACGAAATCATAGAATTTGGAAGCTATAGAATAGATGGTGTGTATATACGATGTGCCGTGACGTCAATCACGTCCGATAAAGTATCATGGCGTCTGTATGAACTGTCATGATGGGTGTATGTCAAACGAATGAACTGTTATGGTGGAAGTATCATGGTAGAACTATCATGGTGAATCTATGAACTATCTCGAGCAAATCTAGGCACTGTCCCGAGTGAATCTATGGGCTGTCATAGGTGTCTGTGTGCGCCATCTATGAATGAACCGAAGAAACAAATATGAATTGCCACCTATCATCGTCTTGTGACATATGTGGAGTACACAGATTGCTTAATGGGAGGTATATGTTTGAGATACAGGCTGTTTGCAGATGGTGTCTATCATATACAAATACAGTTTAATGGGTATTGAATGAAAGGTCTCGATGGGTAGAATATGAATTCTACGGTTTTCAGCGATATATAAATGGGAAAAATGGCAATTCTGGTAAAAAACTGTTAAAACGAATGGGAAGACGGTTGGAACGATTATAAAATCGACAAAAACGTGTAAAACGAATAACGACCGTTTTCATGGTTTTCTGGGATTGCGGGCCGAGGGTGGGGTACGGATGGCAGGCGCTCAAAATCTCTGAATCATTCTAGTTCGAGATGAAGACTACAGTGGTTGAGAGCTTCCACATTTCTCCATTCACACATACATAGTCAACGAGCTTGCCTTGTTGGATTGTGAGAAAAAGTTAGCGGAATATTTTCCAACGCTATGATGGTTCATTCATAGATGACGTGCTCATACAGGTATGACAGTTCATAGATTGACCAAGAACAGTTCATACATTCGCTCGAGAGAGTTCATAGATTCACCATGACAATTCATAGATCAGCCATGACAGTTCCACCATGACAATTCATACAAAGCCATGTCTCCTCCTCGGAAGTAATGGCACATCCAACAAACAACCTATCTGTGCACACCATCTATTCGATAACCTCTACACTCTATGGTTCCATAATATGTGACCTTTTTCTACTTCTGTTAGCTCTGAGATCTATGCTCTGGGTTAAGCTGCACCTCCGCCGGCTGCCAGCCAGACACTTCCGCTCTAGAGGTAGCGGATGGTATCTTCTTGCAATCTCTACTGAAGTTATACTTGAAACTTCTTCTTATAATGGATGACAAGTTCATCTTTTTTACTGTTTTTCCAAGTTCCGTATTCATAGTCATTCGTTCATTTTTCCATCTACACCATTTGAACATGGTGTGCTCTGGACTATCAATATCGGCTCAGAACTAACACATGGCTGTTTGTGTTTTCTCCATTTGCCGTAAGAAGGTACTCTATGAAGTAATCGTGCCCTTCTATGCAATAGGTTAACTCACAGCTAAGTTCTTCTTGTTTTCTGTCGAGACGGTCTCTTCCTCCGTTAGGATTCATTCACCATGTCATAACGTCGAATCTTCAAGTGTTTTGTTTCTCACTCCTTGTAATGTGAGGATACCATTCCCCATTCCGATCAGAAAGTCTTATACCATGTACTGCATCTGTTGAAACCTTGCTATACGCCGTACAAACTCTTAGCACCATTCTCCTGTGTATCTGTATATTATGCACATTCCTGCATTTATTATTTTACAATCTTCTATCATATTGTGAATCCATATAGGATGATATAGTTGAACATCGAGCTGAAGAGCATTCTGTTTCTATACAAGGTGTGCAGGATTGTATTCTTGATATGTTTTTATTTTTCCTGACCCTTTATTGAAACTATAAGTTGTTGACAGGGAGGGAGAATAATTTTCAGTTTTTTGGAATATATGACATGTCATTGAGATACCAATAAAGGATACTTTTGTAATGAATTGAACCAGGAGTCATTCTTCATGTTGAGAACGTATTAAGTACCACTTCCGACATGGAGATCTCTAGGACACTATTGAAAATCCACACAATGTCTTTCATTCGTTTTTACGAAGTTATATCTAAGGCAATGCAGTTTGCTGGACCTGATATCAATGAAGTACGGCGTAATTTGGTTCTCGTCGAGCAGAAGAAAAACAGAAATGCTGTAATTGACAAAGAAATGTTCAACCTATCGTTAGAATCACATTGTACCGAAGATGGACTCATAAGTTGAAATCGCAGATTCATTGATGACTGATCATAACAAAATGAAATTTATTATATAACAGCTGTTAGATGAAATACCATATTCTAGTTATAATACTTGTTATGATATCGGATCTATACATTATTGTGAAATGAAAATGCCAAAAATTGAATTTCAAAAATTTGGAGGTGAAATTGAGGAGGTTCCATTCTGGTCACAATCCAAGCGAATAGATAAGGATGAATCAATCAGAAACAAATACAGAATTGAACACTCATAACTCGGTCATCTATGTTCACAGTTGCAGTCTTTATAATCATATGTAGAAACTGAATCTGTTATTCTACCATTAACAGCCATCTTTCACTATAACTGAGTTCGACCCGCCCATATATTGGATGATGCTTCTAACTACGTCATTGGTTCTGCTAATTTTGGAAGTTTGAACAAGATTCGAAATGTAGATGAGCCTTATAATGAAATATATTACGGCAAAGAAGAGAATCCATTATTAATTCCTACTGGAACATATGAAATTGACGATCTTCATACATTTATCAAAGGCTTTCTGGAATCGAAGCAAATTGTTTTCGATCTCAGCGGTAATAACAATACACTAAGAAGTTCAATAGAGACTGAAATGAAATTCACCGAACACTCTATTGGAAAATTGTTAGGATTTGAGGATGGGAATCCTGTAAAAAATGAAGTACACGATTCGCAACACACTGCTGATATCAGAAGAGTGAGGGTGATTTGCATTGATTGTAATATGGTAGTTGGGTTCTACAATAATGAGGACCTAGTTCATATTATTCGCGAATTTTTCCGAATGTTGAACCTGGTGATAAAATCATAGAAAACACCCAAACCATCTCATAGTTCCCTGTTATGTCAAAACTATAACCAATATCACGGTTATACTGAATCAAGAGACCAGAACTAGAAGACTACATATGAAAAAGCTATCTGATCAACAATGGTGATAAGATATATCAAAAACTATTATTATCCCGCCGCAAAAAGAACATGTAGGAAGAAACATGTTACATCCGGACTTAGTAAGCAGGCAAATCAAAATCATCTAACACCTATGAATGAACGATTTTTAGAGAGTCTTATCGTCGGAGGCAGATAATCAATTTACAAAATGTAACTGAGATATTCCCCATTGATAACTCCGTGTTAGTTCTGTAATACCTACTTATGAATCATATTTATCGTCTGAATTAGGATACAATTCACTGGTGAAACCGATTTTGACAGTGAAAATGAAAATAAAGAACCTGACACTCGCACATCAAGCATTATATTTATGGGTGAAATTTGTAAAACGCCTAACGATGAAACTGAACTTGCCATAGAAGTTTTTCAGCTTTTATTTTGATGTGAAAGTATTTCATCCACTGTAATATGATCATTATATACCTGCTTACAGAACAAACGTGAATAAAACCACATTATTTCCCACCCTCTCAATAACGGTATTCTTCCCTAAAGCGACCACTTTTACAGTTTACATTTGTGGCCGCTATTTGGAGGTTTCTTTGTATATTATGAAGTTCCACTGTGGAATTTAATTTGATACATATTCGAGCCACTTTGCTGCGATCCCGATCTCGACCACTTCTAGAAAGCCACCCACCAACTGCTGAAAACTACTCGGAAGTAATCCAGAGCTTGAAATCAACGCTTGGACGCGATGATATGCTAGTTGAGTTCTCTATCCGTGAGCTTTCGAAATTGGTGTTGAATGACTTGAACAATAGAAACAAATTGTGTATTCTTTTTGATAAACTCGAAGCACAATAGCAAGCTTTGGGAACTGTGGGAATCACCAAAGAGAAATATGCTGCTATGTTATTTTCTCTCGTAGAATCATGCTCACTAGAAGGAATCCTTCAAGCTTGGCAGTGAAATCCATCTTACACCACTGATTCCGATTCTAAATGTTGTTTACAGAATATGATGGAATTTCTTAGGAACAAAGTGAAAACGAAGAGAGAATTAGCCTAGCTGTCTCTGGTTTCGAAGAGAGTTTCCAACAGCAATGGGGTTAGTCAATCATGAATTAGTATTGAAATGTGTTTTTTGAACGCTAGAATGAAAATTGTGAAGTAGCAAAAACGATGAGTATCTCTAATAAAAATGAATGTTGTCTTCGAAGAGAGCGTATATTTAATAAATTTGAAATACTATTTGACTGAGGTTATCAACTCTCAGCAGTTCCAAATATGTGACCAGCCGCTCATTTATTTATTTCAAACAAATGACACATCCACCGCAAGTTATAACCCTACCTTCCAAACTTCTGATTTCTGAAGCTATAATGTTTTTGTTAACTGCAGATTTGATTTTTCGTACAAGTGAATAAGTTTGAAATCCTATCTCACCACTGATATACCACTCGTAACAGTCGGCTGAGTATTACAGTTTCAGGTAGCGTTAACACCTCATAGACGTGTTATATGAATTGAGAAGTGTTTGTTGGAACCTGCTCGGGTATCCAAGATCTTAGTTTATCTGCGTACCCTTGAAGTTTTTTCAAGCTGCTATCATTAGGTGTATAATTTGGCTCACCTAGAAGCTGATTCTGACTACGTTGCCTTGATCCTTCCCCAGGGACTTTCCGTGAAACGCGTAAGACCCTCACAAGTCCAGCCCTAGGTAGGTATAAATAACTCTTGTTGCACGAGTACTACGTTCAATTTTGCAACACAACTAAGTTTTAACTATGAGCCAATTCAATGCTCCAAACTGCCTTGACTGAAAAATTACTCATAACTTCATAGAGTTATCTCAACAACAATGGGAAAGATGTTAAAAATATTTCAATTATTTTGACTGTGGAATCTAGGTAAAATTTGTATTACTTGAATTAATGCAAGTAATAGATTATTCCTTTGAACGTAAAAACTGGCTGGACAGGATTAGCTTACCAAATGAGTAGGTGGTGAAGAATCCTCCTTTTTTCTAAGGGTAATTAGTTTTTTTGAAACCATTGAAGTGGAGGCCACCTCACAAGCAAAGCTCAGAAAATATGCTTAACCAGGGGCAGAACCTGCCAACACGTTATTGAAGAGATACTAATCACATTATATATACACGTAAACATCGCTCCACAGTTTTATAAATAGTTCGTTAGTCTTTCTACAAGTGTTTTTGCTGAATCTAATATCTAAATGTTTGAAATTATGAGTACTCTCTGTAGAGCATAATTTTAATTGAATTAAATGCATAATTCTTGTGTAAACGGTAGATTTGGTTATTTCTACATAGTTAAATAGTAATACTTGTATAAACGTTGATGTAAAAACTAGTTAAAATAAAAAGTTGTGTACTACTGATAAGCAGTGATAAAACATTGGCAAATGTGATTTGGTTTATCTCCAAAAGTTAGCTATTTTAAAAGCAGTGCCGTGCCTGATATAAATATAAGGATAATGGAGAAATGCGTAAACTGTAATGGACGTTTTGATGCTACACAAATATTTGCATGTGATAGTTGCAGATCTCTTTTTTGCACTGAATGTGGAAATTTAACTGCCTCGGAAGTTAAATGCATGCAATTGAAGACAAAAAGGAAGTTGAAATTTTTCTGTGAAGAATGTGAAGATGGATTCTTCAAAGTTCCAGCCCTCATTAAAGAAGTATCCGAACTTAAAGAAAGCATAAAAAAATCCTCAACGATGAGAATAAAAAGACAAACCTCAATGCAAATTCCGAGTTGTCTCAAATATCTGATATGGAAGATGTTATCTCAGAAATGCTTGACAGACAAAATAGAGCCTCCAATATAATAGTCTTTAATATAAATGAATCTATTAAAAATACTCAAACTGAACGTAATAAGGAGGATACAGAAACAGTTCTTAAAGTTTTGGAAGATTGCAACATAAATAAATCGAATCTGAAAATGTTCAGACTGGGAAAATTCTATAGTAATAAAACTCGACCTATTAAAGTTATCTTGGGCTCTGCTGATGATGTTAAATTGATTTTAAAAAATAAACCAGTAAAAATTCCAGGTATCAAGGTCGCCGCTGATGAAACTAAGGCTCAGCAAGCATATTTTAAACAAGTGAAATCTCAACTTGATGAACATATTAGAAATGGGGATCTATCAAAAACGATCAAATTTATTAATAATAAACCTACAATTGTCAATATAACTAGCCAACAAAAAAACCAGTGAAGTACCCTAATATATTACTAAACACTGACATTATCTATCTAGATGCTCAGAGTTTGCTGAATAAAATTGATCAAATTCAAATAAACATTTTATGTCATGCACCTAAGCTGATATTGGTTAGCGAAGATAGAATTACAAATGAAATTGAAGATTTTGAAATAATTATTGATGGCTACAACCTTATTCGATGCAACTCAAGAAATCGTCATACTGGAGGTGTTGTTATATATGTTAAAAATAATTTAAAATATTCAGTGGTAAAAACTTTCGTGTTAGAAGATAATTTATGGTGTAAAATGATTAAAGTTAATTTTGGCTCATCTGAGTGGCAAATTGGATGCCTTTATCATTCTCCCTCTAGTTCCGATGTTGTATTCTTAGAGAAGTTTGATAACATCTGTGATGACTTTTTTAATTGTAAGAAGCGATGTATATTAATTGGTGATGTTAATTTGGACTTTTTGAATAACAGTTTTTATGTAAAAAAAATTAAATCTATCCTCTTGCAATATGGTATTGAGCAACTGGTAAATGAGCCTACAAGAATAGTAAAAGATAGTGAAACATTAATTGATTATGTTCTAGTGAATCACAATTCTGCTACTTGCTGTGTGCACGATACTCCTAAAATAAGTGATCACTCTTTAATCTCGGTAAATTTAAGCAACCATTTTAATAATGTAAGTACATCTACAAAAAGGTTAAGAAATATGAGTTCTACAAACTTAGATAAAATTAAACTTGAATTAATTACTTGTAACTGGCACTTGGACTCTACTGATGTAAACTTTATTTATCATAACTTCTTAAATAATTGTAAGGCCGTAATAGATAACGTTTCACCTGTACAGAGTTATCAATATAAAAACAATGTTCGATGGTTCGACAATGAAATTTACAATAGTATAAAAAAACATGATAGGATGTACAGGGAATTTGTATTATCAAGGGGAGCAGATAGAAATTTAAAGTGGGACAATTTTAAGAAACAGAGAAATGTAGTAACAAATTTATTAAAAACAAAAAAAGAAATGTATTACTTTGATAAAATCGATAGGTACCGCAATAACTCTAGATCTATGTGGAAAACGTTAAAAAATCTGATAAATGGCAAAAATCATAATTCTCCAAATGTTGTTGATTTTGGTATTAATAATACGCCTAATTTAGAAAGAAATGAAAATGAAATTGTCAACAAATTTAATAATTATTTTATAGATAGCATAGCTGATATTGTGGAAAACATTGTAAATAATGAACAATGGAAATTTTGCAACTATAACTTATATCCTACTTTGTCAAAGTTTAAAACTTTGTCTATGGAGGATCTGCGTGAAATTGTTAATTCTTTAGACAATAAAAATAGTACGTATGAAGTACTTAATTCAAAAACTCTTAAAGAAATTTTTGAAGTCTGTGGGCATGTGATATTAAACTTTGTGAATACCTCACTGAAGACATGCAAAGTGCCAGATGCTTTGAAAGTTAGTACTGTGGTTCCCATACCTAAAGTTAGTAATACCATAAAGGCTAATGAGTTTAGACCTATAAATACCTTGCCACCTCTAGAAAAAATTCTTGAAATAGCAGTTTATAATCAAATTTTAAAACACATTGAATATAATGAGATTTTAGTCAACAATCAATCAGGGTTTCGTAAAAAATTTTCTTGTGAAGCAGCACTTCAGCTTGCATTATGTACTTTTAAAAAGGAAATAGATAATAATAAATATGTAGTGGCTGTATTTATAGATCTAAAAAGGGCTTTTGAAACCATAGATAGAGACATTCTCTTAAGAAAACTTGGGGGGTATGGTATTGAGGGTGACGTGTTCAAATGGTTATCTCACTACCTAATGGATAGAAAACAAAAAGTCACAGTCTGCGATATTATCTCAAATGAAATAAATATTCATGTAGGTGTACCCCAGGGTAGTGTGCTAGGCCCCCTCCTGTTCATTTTGTATTTAAATGACTTGAATCTTTTTATAGACGTTGATTTTCTAAATATGTTCGCAAACGATGCTTTATTAGCTTGTTTTGCAGAAGATTTATGGAATGCTATAAATAAAATGAATTCTGCTCTTTCTAAAATAAATAAATATTTAAAATTAAATAAATTGAAGTTAAATACTCTAAAAACCAAAGCTATGATAATAACGACTAAATACAAGTACAAATGTCTTAATATCGATGAAATTAATCTTAAAATAAATGGAGAAAAAATTGAAATTGTAACATCCATAAAATATCTTGGATTTTATATTGACAATCTTTTGTTATTTGGTAATCATTTTGATTATATGTTTAAAAAAATTTGTAAAAAAATATATTTTTTTACAAGAGTATCCAGGAATTTATCACTGCAGTCCAGAGTTACAGTTTTCAATTCAATTATTCAGCCTCATTTTGATTTTTGCTCTTCCGTAATCTATTTGTTTAATTTAAATCAAGTATCCCAACTACAAAAACTACAAAATAGGGGTATGAGGATTGTTCTGCGAACAAACCGATATACTCCAATTGTAAATATGCTTCAATCTCTACAGTGGTTCTCAGTTTCTCAGAGGTTGTTCTACCTAACAATGATTTTTATATATAAAATTCTACATAATTTGGCACCACCGTACTTTTATGAATTTATAAATTTCAATGTTGATATTCACAACTATGATACAAGACATAATAACAATTTTTACATTCCTACAACTAAAAAAAAGTGCTCTATGATTTCTTTTGTTTTTTAAAGGTTTTGTGAACTATAACAATTTACCTAATATTGTCAAAACAAGTTCATCCTTAAGGATTTTTAAACAACAACTAGCAGACTATGTGAGAGAAAATAAATAATAGTGTTGTATTGCTGTTGTCTGTGATTCTATAGTCCAATTTTTCATTCTTCATTTTAAAGTTTGTAATTTTGTAGCGATCTTAAATTATAATTAGAAAGTGTACAAAAATCTAAAATTGTAATTATGATGCTTATCATGTTTGTATATTAGAGTTTCCTATTTATTTAATAAAGTACTTACTTAAGCAGCCTATATGATCAGGCGCAATAACAGTCCATGCAGGCTCTTTTCAAATCCACGTCGATTCATCCTTATTCAAGGGAAGAGTTCCAGTGGCCTTGTGCTATGCTTACGTTGCTCAGCATACTTCCTTGCTAGCGCAGAAGTCGGTGCTCCGGAAAGAAGATATCGAATTACTAGACAAAACGTCGCTAGGCCTGTCTGACATTTCGTCTGTTATATCAAGATATAATAATCTATAAAACTTCATTTCGAATTGAATTGAATTATTACAAGGAACCCAGAAGTGATAATCTGTCGGATCATTACAATAGATGTCTCGAATTTGGTATGGAACAAACGTAGTAGTGAAGAGTGTGCACTAGAAAAATCAAACAAATCAACAAGCAATGGTAGGATAGTCAGGTGTTCCGCAAGATAATCTCGAGTCATGGTCAAAGTTTTGCTGAGTGCGCCTAGAATGAGCAAACTGTAATCTAGCCGGTAGGTCTACTGCTAGAGGACTTGAACTGGTTTGAGATGGTAGGAATACAACTATCTTTATGAAAGGTTTAAGGATTGTTGTTTCACTTACGCCGATGGTCCTAGCTAATTGCCTACTACTAACTTCTGAATTTTCTGCCACTCGAGTTAAAATTCCTCCTTCTTGGTCTACTGTATAGTATGCCTGATATGTCTGACGTTGACCCTTCTGGGACCAAAAATACAAGTCCCTCCAAGTTGATTGGAAATGTCTTGGAATAGCTTTTGATTTGGGTGCCTTGTATTTGGATATATCTCTAAATACCGATGTCACGCTGTACGCCCAACTAAATCTGTTTGCACGAAATCGCAAACCATAACGCGAATTTTTTCATTTGTAAATAAGGTATGTCTAGGCATTCTAACTCACTTTTATGTATAGATTAAATTGTACGCTAAGAGGTGATTTTATTTGGGTACGAATAACACTGAATTCAAAATAGCATACAAATGTCAACCCTAAGACAAGTGGGAAATGGACTACTCAAAAAACCTGCTAATTGAATGATGGGTGAATATAATTTGAAGCAACTGCTTCCAAGATTTCAAAGCCAAATATCTGGAAGACGGTGAGAGATAGCGACCTTCATGAAATCAACCTTTTGGGGGTGGAAATGGTAAATGAATGAGAATTTGTTACCATAGATGATATACCCCGAATTATGGAAAAGTTCGGTCGGCTTCAACACATTCAAGATATTGAAATTAGCGCCGTCTATGAACTATAACCAAACTCTACATATTTGAATTCATCGACTCGAAAAATCCACACCTCAAAATCGGGGGGCACGGTAGTGCCCCCGCCAAGTCGAGCGCGAAGCAAACACTGCCGTACCATCCTTTACTGGAACCATTTCACCGCATTTTCAGGCCTCTATTTGAGAACCTCTGGATAAGACCAGAATGCAGAAATTCGTCTTCCAGTAAGCTATAGAATCACATACTTATAATAAAAAATTTCAAGTCTGTAGGTCATCTAGTTCTGAAGTTAAGCGAAAGCAAATTTTCGCATTTATGACACTCACCCACTCACTCACTCATGATCATCAGAATAGAACTAGTACTTCCCATAAACTCAGAGAGATGGAATTTGGTACAGAGTTAGGGTTTAATGGCCACATCAAAGGAAAACTATAAAAACTAGGATAATCGAAGATCTGGAGTACCTGGTGACCCTTATTTGAAAACACAAGAGCCCAACCAAACTATTAAAGATCGACATACCGCCTTTATAAAAAATATTCAACTTTGTTTGCCTCTCCATTTGATGTCAAAAATCGAAGGTCTGATGTATCTGATGAAAAACCCTCAGCTTGTCTCAGCTGTATTAGAGATATGGTAATGCCCCCTTCTACTATTGGTACATAAAAAATCGACTGTCATTGCAAAAATCCAGCGTAGTGGGACACATCTCCTAATTTAATCTAGCCTATTGCTTCCCACTGCTGGGCGAATGCCTCCCCTTCTGCTTTTAATACGCATATAAATAAAATTAAAGGAAAACTCTGGATAAGACTAGACTGGCTTTTATACTTATACTTACAAGTTTACGAGAAGAAATAGTCGAACGAATAACTTTATTCTACTCGAACATTACACAATCTAAATAAACAAATTACACTAAAATATTAATTAATTTCGTTCAAAATTTGGTCAAAATATAATTTGTTGGACTAAGAGTGGCGGTGATGCCCACGCACGTCGCTAGATGGCGTGTATTTTGAAACGCGCTTACGTTTGTTTTTCCGATAACCTTATATGGCGAAGTGCCAACCGGCCGCGTTACAGTCGTTTACGATATTCTTCTACTACTACTCCTAAAAAGAAAAAAAATGTGTCAAATGAGAAAATCTAATGAAATAAATCAATATGCCCACGTTTCTACAAAAAGAAGTGAAATCCCACCAAAAACATTCTGTAAAAAACTAGCCAAGTCTCGATTGGGCTGCTTGTTTATCTCTAAAAAGTAATGAAATCTAGACAAAGTCGTGCCAAGTCTAAGGTTCCTTACTGCGATTTCTTTATTATTATAGTTAATGTTGTGTGACTTGGCCATTGAAGGGTACACAAGGGTACAAAACCAGGTGCTCCATGACACCATTGCACCAATCTGTCGCCAGAACCGCTACCCATTGACGATGAAAATTGCCACTTGGAAAACGTTGATTCAATAACCAGTCAACTGTAGGCTTGATAAAGCTGCGTATTTCAATAATACTTATGTGTAGGCGAGCCTGAAACAAACAGTATGAAAAATTATTTCCAGTACAGACGGACTTCTAATCATTGATAGAAGTCTGTCTGTACGTCTATTTTATGTTAGATCGGTGGTCGATTTGACGCTCCAAAAAGAAGAGAGCAGAAATCAGCATTTTCAATGCTGAATGCATGTGTTGCACAATCAACAACAGCCTAAAATGAGACACTAGCGTCCAATTACCAATAGCAGTTTGGGATATTATCTCGCTTAACAAACATAGGTAGTTACAACAGATAACATTACGTGTAAACAAAATTGACTTGTACCCGTTAGTGGGTAAAGAATGTTCAACGGCCAAGTCACACGACATTAACTATAATAATAAAGAAATCGCAGTAAAGAACCTTAGACTTGGCACGACTTTGTCTAGATTTCATTACTTTTTAGAGATAAACAAGCAGCTCCATCGAGACTTGGTTAGTTTTTTACAGAATGGTTTTGGTGAGATGTTCTTTAGATATTCACATTTATAGGGAAATGATGGGAAAAAATTAAAATTATATTCAATACCCTGTACTTCTTCATCTATCAACTTTTGGAGTAAAGTAAATTTGGCTAAATCACAATATTTTTATGTTTGGAATCTACTGGTTAATTTTGCCCCATTACGTCGGGACCTCACTGTATATAGCTCCTTCCACATTGGATATTGATGGGTTCTGCGGCCTTAGCAGCATTCCTACGGATATGTTCCGTCATCCCGGCGTTTTCGTCAAAATATACCCCAAGGTAATTCGACTTTCTGTTTCTTGATGTCGGAGTTCCAAATTGCTGTCTTCAGCTCTCTCTACCAACTTTTACAAAGTTCAAAAGTCTCGTTTTTGTACGGTACTACTTTGAGTTAATCAATCTTTCCTAATAGAGGGGGTTCCTTGTGTTTTTCTTCTCGTGTTCTCTTCTCGTTCTGCCGTTTCTACGCCAGATCATCGGCATATCCTACCCCGTCTGGCATTTTCAATTGCATGGCCTCGTTGTAAAATATATTTCACAGTATCTGTGGATAATTATGATACCTAAATCGATACATTCATTGAAATGTTTGTTTCAAGAAATTCTTATTACAATGCACAATGTTGATTCCAGATTCCATGTAAAGGATGTCCAAGATAAAGATGTATATAGGAATATTGGAAACGGTAATAGATACAGTTTTGTAGAATGATTTGAAAGTTGCGTAACTGGAAAGACATTCGTATGGGAGTATACAATTTAAAATACGCATTTTTGATTTTCAAGTAATTTTGAAAAAACCGAATTACTTGATTTCTAAAATTATTATTAATAGTGTTACCTGAAAGATGGAATAAGATGAAGAACATGTATTCAGAGCAAATTTTCATGAGCTTGATTGTGTCAATTTTACTATCCGACGTTTCGTTGTCGATTAACTACCATCATTACCTTCCCCCTTTGAAATACGCCTTTGTTTTATGATTGCAGATTTTTTTAAATTTTCATCCTACACTCTCTTTTTCAAACACGAACCTGCAGTGGAATAAAATTAGTGAAATTGGTAATCATAATGCTTATGGAGAAGCGATTGTTGAAGTTGACATTTCTGTAACAATTGCTGGACCAAAAAATGAGACTACGGGATAGACCATTACAAGTCGTAATTTCAACCAAATGAATGATATTTCTGTTTTAGAATACACATATCCTACACAAACTGTTATTAAATGTAATGAAAATCATGATACATGGTAAGTAGACTCACACCCAACCAGTGGCGGAACTTCAATTTTTTGGCCCCCCCGCAAAATATTATTCGGGCCCCTACTACAAAAGAAACACAAATTTTTATGAATATTTTCATTAAAAAATAACAAAATTGCATTATTAACAATTAAAAATTAACAAAAGAAAATATATTTAAAATTTAAAATCCTTCCTCCTGGATTTCAAATTTGCAAAATCTCTAATCACATCTTTTATTTCCATATTTTTGGCCGTTTTCGCTTCGATTCCTAATATAGAGAGATTATGCAAACGTTGTTGGCCTGTTGAGTTGCGTAAATAATTTTTTATTATCTTAAGTTTTGAAAATGTTCTTTCCGCCGTTGCCACGGTGACGGGTATCGTAAGAAACAATAACAATGCGGTAATTACATGTGTAAAACTTGAAGATATTGTAGCATAATTTAACAGTAATAACTCCGCGAATTCTTTTATACTCGAAGTTTTAACAATTTCCTCTCTAAGCATAGCGGTTATCTTTATCAATTGTGTTGGAAAATCTGTAGGTAGATCATCTTTATATTTTAATTGAAGCGCTTCAGCAGATTTTAAAATTTCAGGTTCTTCCATTTCTGCTAATTTTGTAGGTACCATGAAAGCAAATAAATTTGAAACTTCATGCATCCCTTTAAACCTGTTGTCTACTTGGTTTATAACCACATCTAAAACTTTAATAAATACATTGACTCGAAAATCATCGTCATTACCAAAACGGTGATCATTCGATAATTCATCAAAATGTTTTTTCACAAATGTTTGTCTCTTCCATGAAAAAGTTGGGTTAATTTTCCATTTCCCTGCAATTTGAATTGCCTCGTCTTTTGCCGAATAATACATATTTCTGTATTTCAAGATGAAAGAGTGCAGCAATTCCAAGGAAATCACAAACTAAGGAAATAAATAAAAAGACCACTTAATATTTGAATTAAAAAATAAAGCTGAAAATGTAACTTACCTACTTTCACAGTTCACACTTAATATTTATTTAATATTTCGTAACGAATTCACAAGATATAGGTATCTCAAAATTAACAAACTTAAAATCTAATAGAAAAGTAGGAGAGGGTGGAGTTTACAAATTGGTAGGTTTTTATTGGTGACAGGAAGGAAGTGGTGGAAAACATGCTATTACTGAGGAATGTGTAAGAAGAAAGGTTCAAATGGAAAAACCCGAATTGTCGATGCGCCAAGAAATGGTCATAAATAACATCTGGAGAGGTATCATAAATAATAAATATTTGGGTTTGTATAGTTCTGAAAACATGAAACAAATGAACGTACCTACCGGAGGGGACGAGACGGTTGTAAAATTGGGAAGTACATATGTACATACATAATTAAATAATATAAAATAATATATAGTGGCGTTAATTAGCGACGTAACACTGTCACTGATCAACCTGCCCAAACAATTTTCGACAAGTGCTCTGAAGAGTGTCAGAGAGGGGCCTTTGTTTTGTATTAGAATTGTTTGTTTTTTTTGCGCTTGCTGGTAAAGTCGGTTATCAGTTTCGAGAATGTTTCACTCTTTTCATGATGCATTTGGGCCGGGCCGCCGGGCCCCCTATAGCTCTGGGCCCCCCCGCGTTGCGGGGTCCCGCGCATTGTAGTTCCGCCACTGCACCCAACAGTTGAAAGATGTTAATCACGTAGAAATTTTTGTAATGGTGTTTTTTGTAATTTTTCTATAGGTATCATTTGGGTAAATGTGTGATTTCGGTTTGTTACATTTCCGTTTTTATTCCCACAATTATTAGGAAAATATTAACCCCAACTTTCTAAGTTCAGGGTGCCCAATTTCACAAATTTTTCTTCAATGCAAGCTCGTATGAGGAAATATTTTTTAACAAATCTTCATGTGAACTAAAACTGATTTGAAACGTAATTATACTGTCTCATGTATTCATAAATGGTTGTAGAATGAGAAATATCAAGCCGTATTCAAAAGGAAGTTGACGATAGATGATCAACAATGAAACATCGGATAAACTGGCATTAACACATTAAGCTTATAAAAATTGCTCCCAAGGAGAGCTCTTCATTATAACACTACGGGGTAACACTAGGAAAAATAAAATAGGAAATCAAGAAATTCAGTTTATCAAAATAACTTGAAATCAAGAATGATATTTAGTTACGCACCTTTTTGTCATTTAACCAAAACTGTATCTATCTCTGTTTTTGATATACGAGGACAAAGTAAAAGTTCCTGAAAAACAGCAAAGATAGTGCCACAAACAAAAACCCCATATTACAGATGTGATGATCTTTTTCTAAAACGCATTGGAATTTTCAGACTGAATATGTCATTCAGTTCTGTTTTGACACCCATCGAAAACAAGCAGGCTTGAAGATTGTTGTTAGCATGGAAGAAAGTGAATTTCGCGTATTGATTAAACATTATTTCTGGCGTAGAAAAACATTAAGCAAACCAAACTATCGCTTGTTAAACATTATTGGGACTCCTCACCTTGACACGATTCACAATTGTCTTACAGATTTCCGTTATGGTAGTATGATCACAAAAGACGCCGAACGTTCTGGTCGTTCAATTGGCGTTACAACGCCAAAAATCGTCGATAAAATCCATGGTATGATATTGCGAGGCTACGGGCATTTCAACCGGACGGGTTCGGAACATCTTGCATACATTTTTGAATATGAGAAAGATATCTGCCAGATGGGTGCCGCATTTGCTCTCTGTTAACAACAAACACACAATGTCTCCCATATCGATTGCCTTGAAAAGGGCAAAACGATCACCGGCGTATATTATACAGAGCTGTTGTATTGATTCGGTGCCGATTTGAAACGAAATCGGACGCATTTGGCAAAGAAACGAGTGCTCTTCCATGAGTTACGCTACGAATTGGTCATTGCTGAAGTAAACGCCTGTTTCGAAGGATTGCCGAGAACGTATTATATGAAAGGAGTCGAAAAATGAGAGAAAATTTTGACGAAGTGTATCGGACTACAAAGAGATTATGTTGAGAAATAAAATAAGTTTTGACTAAATAAATCATTTATTGTTTCATTTGTCAGGGAATTTTCACTTTGCCCTCGTACCTATGATAGACATCCCTATCTTGAACAGATTATATGTCTGGTTGCTCTTTACATTCTACAAAACATTTAATTTAAAAAAAAATTACTTTCAAATATGAACAATTTCTTCAATTTACTCATAACTGAGAAATGTGCCGACCTTCTCTTATCCTATTCAACGGACCAATGATAATATTATTTTTCCTCCCAATTCATAATGACCAATCGTATGTCTCAGATTGAAACCTCCTTCTCAATCAAATATGTCATGAATATTTCTTGGACTGGAAAAGAATGATAAAACATTTTAAAAAAATATGAAGTGTGTTGTTGTTATCAGGAATAGGATTGACCAAACGTATTTTCCAAGAAAAAACCGAATTGCAGATAATGTTAAAGAATTGAAATTTCATGAGAAGCATTCCTTTGACTCAACCAAGCATTGTCACGTTACTGACTGCTGCTCTTAAAATAGTAAACATTTCAAAATACTTCAATTACAATCGTATACAAAAGATTTAAAAAAAACTTATGCAAATTCTCTCAGCGTTAACTTTTGTTTATGTAGATTTAGTAAACATTATTCCATCTCTAGTTTAGTATGCCGGTGAAAACCTCAAGAATTCTGTGGTTAAATACCTTCTCAATAAATTATTTATCATAATATGTTCATAGCTTGGTATCCCAAGTAATTATTTTTTTATTGAAGTACTGTCTCTGTTAGCCCAGTTTTGTAAATACAATAATTCATCTGAAAACATAATTTTAAATGATTTTCCGTATTTCTAGACTCTTACATAAATCAACATTCTGAAGGATTTAGAAATTATAAGTCTTCAAACCATCAATTTTGCCATCGGAATGGAGGATTAACTTCAATTCGGATGTTCCCGAGATTCAATAGTGGCGTTCAGAGGATTTATGTAGTTCTAGAAATCATTGTATCAGACGAATACAATGGTTGACATTCAAACGTTATTGATTCGTAGAACGTGCAATGCGGAGTGTATTCCACATATGTATTATGTAATAAAAATCTCTTCATTCACAAATTCTTCAAAGTCACAGACACGAATGTATTACCTACATCATCTTATGCAGTTATTTGAATGAAATTTGAATATGAGCTTCTTTCTATTTATCCCTCCTTACAGCTCTATCACAATCATATCAGCATATTCATTTGGACCGTCTACTACTCTACTCCATAACTTATTATGCGGAAATTTAGTAGCACAGCCTATCTGAGAAACATATTCATGCGTGGAATTTGAATTTATAAGAATTGACTGAATTTCTTGTTAATAATACATTTGGAACCGTTTCTTTCTCAATATGGATCACGATTATTCGATTTTCGATTCATTGGTTCAATGTTTTCAACTCTCTCTGAATTTGGAAATAAAACCGCAGGGAGTCCCCAAATTGATACATTCTGTATGAAAGACCTTGCATAAAATTACTTTTTGAACATCCTATTTAAAGGATGTATAAACAAAAATACGTGTGTTGTTAAGATGCGACAGCAGTTGATCGCACCTTGAAATGATTGAACGCAAAAAGTTTGAAATGATTGAATATTCTTCCCAACACTTGTAATAAAACAAGACTTGATTATATTCGGTTATATTTAGTAATAGTAATGGTAGAAGAGAAAAACAAGTGACAAATTCTATAGTTGGAAATATACTCAATTCTAGAGCCTAATAGAAATTTCAAACTAAACATTTATCCTTACTGCACTTCACATAGAGTTGTTTGTTATTCAGTATAATATTTAGAGGTGGAAGTTCATTGATATTTCTTATTGGAAAATTCCGCTTACTTGCTTATGGGTAGGCATTTATGATGAGAACCTTTCTGCGGAATGTAAGGA
Source organism: Endomychus coccineus (assembly GCA_958510875.1). Lineage (NCBI taxonomy): Eukaryota > Metazoa > Arthropoda > Insecta > Coleoptera > Endomychidae > Endomychus > Endomychus coccineus. Next base: position 152,722,179 of record OY294068.1, on the reverse strand, counting down.
TATACTTGCGACTAAAAAGTCCAGTGTCTTTGTGTTTCAAATACCTGCTCTTAAATCCATTATAAATGGATTAAGCTCATTTCGGGGTCCACTTAAATAATTACGATATACAATATACATGAATAATACATGAATATTTAGAATTAAGTTTTATGGATGTTTCAAAGGACTATGTGTTTGGTTTGGAACAAACATGTGTTGATTACTATTCATGATGTGGGAAATACATATTTCACATCAAAAACTGTTAAGTAATTTCATAGCGGAAAATTCCGTTTCATGTTGTAATATGAATACTCTACTGGAATCACGAATGTAGTGCAAATGCACTTCTGTAACGTTCATCACATAAAAGGAAGAATACTCTGAATTCTGAAATTATAGGACTATATATATGAATATGTTTCAAAGAGCAGTCATATTGAATTGTTATATCCGATTCTTGGAATCCCATTATGAAGTCGAAATGTAAAATGAGGAGCAGAAGATGAAACTTTTAGAAAAGGGAGAACTATTGTTAGGTATATTGGTTGTGAACAGATTGTTATTTTTGCAGTTGAGAAAGAACGCTGCCATCTTGACCCGCGTGCATCATTGAAAACTTGTGACGTGAAACTTTTCATTCCAATTAGACATTCATTGCGAATTTATCCATTCAAATTGATGTATCAACGGAAATATAATAATAGTGACCAATTTTAGTACAATGGTATTCAATTCTCATGTACCTACGTAATGATATATTATTCCATCAAATGTAGTAATAGGCAACCGGCTAGGGGGGGAGGGGCGAAGAGGCAGCTTCTCCTCCCTGACAATTTGTGAATTGCGCAGAATAAAATCATGGATGACTTGTCATGATATCAATCCATCGAGATCTAATCGAGAAGGTATACTGCAACATTTTCAGATGAAGTGGTAGACCGTTCCAGCCAGGAAAAAATGAGGCTTCCAGTCTTTATCAATTTTTTTTTCATATACTTTTACTATATGAGAGGGAGACCTATGATGTTCGAAGAACATCGTGTGAACCAGCAGTGGAACATAGAGAGAGGAGATACGCATTCATGTTTTTTTTTTTAAGTTTTGGAGTTTATAGGCATAGTGAAAGACCTCACTAGGTGAAGAGTCTCACAGCTTCGCTGTCCGATCTGTTTAGTCTGGTAGGAAGAAGTTCGTCTAGTCCTAATATCTGGAATTTCTCGTGGTGCAACAACAGACGAAATTTCTGATGAACACCGATCATAAAAATATCTATAAAAAAAGAGATCTGCCATCTTTCAGCGATGTTCTAGAAAGGTCAATGAACTCATGACTGTGACATCATCAATCGTAGAAATAGCCCTCTCCTGGATAGAATACAAGAGTTTCAGCGTATATTTGAGAGCCGTACTACAAACATGTGAACAGTACTTTAGGACAGGTCGAACCTGTACTCTGTGGATTATGAGGAGCTGCTGCGATGTACAGTGGCTCTTAGCACGGAATAGAAAACCAAGTTCTTGTGAAGCGGTGTTCGCAATGGACCTCACATGATCAGCCCATGAGAGGGTGCTGTTAGTGGTGGTACCGAGCATTGTTATAGAAGACTCCATAGTAATAGTTGCACTCGACATCATCATATTAGGGATTGTGATATCTGCCTTCCTGAAGAAGACGCAAGCTTAAATTTGGTTGCATTGAACTCTACTAGATTATCAGATCTCCATTTCAAAATCTTTGCCAGATCTCCATTAATTGCATCAATCTGTCCCTTTCTCGCTCCTATGGCTTCAATGGATGATATAGAGCCTCTCGATGAGAAAGCGGTATGTAGTGTACCAGCATCCACAAAGCTGTGGACGGCTCAGGTAGTCACTACCAGCAGATCTTTGATATGGTGCAGAAGCAAAGTTGCTGCTAAGACAGATCTCTGTGGAACACCAGTATTGATAGTCATTGTATCGGAGGATACTTCGTCAACCACCACATGGAGTGATCTATCTGAGAGAAAACTCGATAGTGAGTGACAAAGTTTAGGCGGCAAACCATATGACGGAAGTTTCCCAAGAAGGCCCTGGTGCCAGACTCAGTTAAATGCTTCGAATATACCCAATGATACAGCTAGCGATTCCTCATGTTTTTCAATAGATTTCTGTCATACATGTGTTACATAGGTAAGCAGGTCCATAGTTGATATCTGCTGACGAAAGACATATAACCAGTCATTCCCAATTTTGTAGCTCTCCTAGATATTCGATGAGCTCGATGTTGATTGCTTTCTCCATCACTTTAATCCGAATAACAATTTAATGGATCTATATTTATTAGGAATGGTCTTCTTCCCTTTTCTTGGAATTGATTGCACTCTAGCTGTCTCCCAGCTGGAAGGAAACACACCTAGTTTGTGAGAAAGACTTAACAACCTGCAGAAAACTGGTGTTGATTCAGGTGCACATTCCTTGAGGACGACAGGTGGAATTCCGTCATGCCCCATCAACTTTCTGTATTGAGATCAAGCAGAATGCGCCTAATTGTGCGCTGATGAAAGACAATTTCAGGCATATAACTATCGATGGCAGTAATATTATGGGGTCCTTCCCTTGTGAATCCAAAGTTGAATTTGCTGCAAACATTTCAGCAAAAAGGATGGCTTTTTTTGAGATGTAGTAGCCAGTGTGCCATAGTTCTTGGTTAGGGAATGGAATGAACTGGAAGTGAATTTCCTACCAATTGCTTTGGCGAAAGTCTAGAATGAGCGTGAGCCATTCGGACATTTGACAAGCTTCGATCTTATTTTGGCATTATATGCCTCTTTCGAAACGTTTGTTATTTCATTGCACTGTTTTTAATCAGACGACGATAGCTCCTTCTATTCCTTGTGTTGAGTAAGTTTTTCATCCAATTCATAAGAAAAATAGCAGTATATCATAGTATGTACCACAGACTTGTGTCAATTCGAGCATCAACCCATAATATTCAAAAGGAACCAAATATTATGAAATTCAAAGAAATCAACAAACATTTCGGGCAAAATCTAATATATAATATACTGAAAAAGAAGGAATATAATATTGCTTTGGAAGAAACTTCCCCTCTGAATCTCAAAAAATCCGAAATCATAGAAGAATTACATACTTTTCAAAATCTCGATATACAACCTGAACAGAACAATGATATTTCAATTACCTATTTCAAAAGTATTAACACACTAAGTCAACGTTAAAAAATAACGGAGAAGGGTCTCAAATAGATGAACTCTGGAGACCATAAGTGAAATTGTCTAAGCTTGTATATAGGTCAAAGTGGTCTTCTTTCTCTAGTAGAGTGGATTAACTTCTTAGGAATTGAAGAGTCGGCTCGAACAACATTGTAACTCGCAAATTGTACAAAACCGAGTTAATCATGGAATAACGTTGTATGGCACATGAATCAACTGTCCAATAGAATAAAATCCCCTAATTTCTAAATTTCCCCCTGCAAATAAAATATTTTAGTTCGTCAATTGACCGATTTCCGCGTAAGAATGTAAGTAGAAGCGCACGAGATTCGATTAATCAATTAAAACGGGGGCGGACAAGTCCGGAGCACTTAGACCGCTTGATTGGGTCCATTGTCCGCACCTTGATACGAAAATCAGTTCAGAAGGTCAAGGCAGTGCCGAAGGCTAAGATTTTGCATAGACTGATATGTCTCATGGCTTCAAGCGACAGATGTGTGCTGTCGATGTGTTGTAGCCTGAAAGAAGCCTGTGCTGGACATTCTGCTAGAATGTAAGAGGCAGTTTCGTCCGCCTCTCTATATCTACTACAAGCTGGATCTTCAACAATGCTCATTGTGTGTTGTTGTTTATTTCCCTTATAGGAGAGAAAAAAAACTGCCAAGGTTTCGTATCATTATACTGAGTAGAAGTCATTGCCAAAGAAAGGGACAGCAAGTTTTTTTAAGCTATTGCATATAGCTTTTATCGCGGGCTTTGAGCGCGGCGACCGAATCAAGAAATTCCATAACGAAAAAACCTAAGACCGAAACACCTAATATGTGTCAAATTAATTAATTAATTTGAAGTTTCTAAAAGTGAGAAATTTCTATATTTTATACGAATGTTATAACACTCTAGCGCTTTAGACTCCGGGATTTTCACGTGGCCTATCGAAATTAGAAGGTTCGAATTGTATAAACACACAATTGCATGAACGCCAGACGTCCTATGTAATCAGCTACGAACGAAATAATTTTGACATATGTCTCTAGGAGCTCGCTACGCGTCAGTTAGAGTTTATACGTTAGACGTGTGTAGCTGAGACCTGAGAGTACCTGTTTCTATTTTAATTAGATTTTCCTATTTAATCGACATTTTGGGGCCCGAGACCATGCTCTTTAGTTGGCCCCGTTCATAAACTAACGACATGGAGTAAAAACCGCATGCGAAAATTCCTTGCAAAAACGTTTTATGTTCCGAAAATTCCTTGCAAAAACGTTTTATGTTCCGAAGATTTGCACTTTTCTAACTCGCGAGCTACGCGCCCCTCACGTGAACGTCATTCGATTTATCGAAAATTAACCAATTTAAAACAGTTTTCGACCCCGTTTGTGGCTATTGCGACCTTGTAAAAGGTTCAAAGTTAACATTTCGTTTTACATTCCACAACCACCCTTGACCAAGATAATTTTTAATTTGTAGTCCATTTTTGTTTTACAACTGAAATAAATAGGTATGAAATTTGTAGGTTATTGATGATGTCAGTGCGACATTGACATAATTAAGGCAAAAAGCAGCCGCTCTAGCAGTGCAAAATAGAGTCGGCAATCTCGCTGTTCCCATTGAATTACGAACAGCAAATATTTCATTAACATCGAATAGAAAATGTATAGCCAAACGCAAACATTTTCCATTAACTTCAGCTCTTGTTATAACTATACATAAGTCGCAAGGTGGGACTTTTGACGAAATAGTATATGAGTATAGTAAAGCACATTCTCATGAACTCGTTTATGTTGCGCTCTCTCGGGTGACTAATATTGAAAAATTGTATATCACGACAAAAAACGATAATTCTACATTCAAGTTTTATCATAATCGAAGGCAAGCTGCATCGACTGCATCTTTGTTGCAAGAATTCAAAAGACTGTTCAGACGACAGTTCAAAGTGTCTTAGATTCCATTAGTAATAGAAATAGCATTTCAAAATTTCAATAGTGACTTTCAATTGCCAAAGTCTGAATAGTCACAAATACGATTCAGTTACGAGACAAACAAATGTGTTACTTCTTACCGAAACTTGCATGGCGCATGATAATCCGATTGAAATACCTAATTTCAATTGTATTGTTCAATTCAATCGAGATGCTGTTCCAAAAGGTGGGGTAGCTATTTACCAAAATAATAATAATGTAACTAATATTATGACTCCGAATATTGAAATAAATATTGCACACGTTAGCGATGTTAATGTTAGGCGCTCATTTGTTGGAGATATTTGTGCGTGCTTATGCAAAGTTAGAAATGGCCTACACATAGTCATGGTAGCAATTTACATTTCTCCGAATCCAAAATTAGACGAGGTAGAGCATTTTATTCATCGCACTTTACTGGAGTACACTGAAGAAGGGTCGAAAATACTTGGTACAAATGGTAATAAATTTCCACTTATCTTGGCTGGCGATTTGAACATCAACTTCGCTGATAAAAAATCAGAGCGGTTGACAACTTTTCTTTCGGAAAAATTGAATTTGAAAATATTTAATGATCCACAAGAGTCCACAACAAAATATGGGACCACCATTGACGCGGTATTTTCCAGATATTTAGAGTATATCAAGTCTCAAACTTATGTCTCTTATTTCAGTTACCATAAACCTATAGTTTCAATGATAACAAATTCATGAATAACCTACATGTATTGTAAGATAATTAACATATTTAAACGATATTAACTTCTCATTTATTCAATAAAAGAAAAAATTTGTTTTCTTATCGGTCACCATGCTCAGAAAGTGTAACTTTAATTAATATCAAAGAAAAATCTTGAATTAATATCAAAGAAAAAAAAATACTGCATAAATTAAAAATAAATAAATAATTATAGTTGCATAAGTTGAGAAAAAATGCTATGCAATAGCTTTACCGCGGCAGTCCTCGAGTGCCACACGTCTTTTTTTTCATGCTTTGTGTATGTAAGGGAAAGATTTTGAAGATTTGAAAGATTTTGAAAAAGCCCTCTACGGAATATCCAAATTCAAACTTATGGAATCACTATGGAATAAAATTAGGTCCAAAGACCCAAACAAATTATTTACGAGAGAGTCTCATCACGTCCTTCGACTTTGGAAATATTTTCCCATCTTGAAAAATATTGCAAAGTACAAGACAAATACTTCAAATACGTTTGATAACAGAATGAGTATTACTTTCCCCTACATTTTATATACTGTCTACTTTTAGTATTAAGATTAATGTAGTTTTTTATTGCATTCCTAAATATATATGCCTCTTTCATGTCTATTCTATATTAGACATTTTGTATTTTGTATTAGGCTTAGTTCTCATTCTGTCAGTTAACTGTTTGTTTACACATGAGGTACACTGAAATATAAAGATATTGATAATAGTACATCACGTTTTTTATTTTGTATCCGACACTTTATGATGTATTGAAAAACGGGCAAGTTCTGGAAAAACGTTGTAAGTAGCAAAGCAGTTACAACATATTCTAAATTTTTCTTGTCAAAAACGCTCTGTAGCCAAAACTATGGATAAATCTTGTGAAGTTATATCTAACAGCATAAAAGAACGTTGTAAGAGTTTTGAAAGGCGACTAATAGATACACAGATTTTTGCTGCTCCTGGAAAGTTGAAAGAATGTAAGTTACAACGTTAGTCGAACCGACTCTCCAATTATAGAAATAACAATCTTGACCCTCGTTACGCCAAACATTCCTCAGAGACGAGTCACCAATTTGATGAAAACTTTGAAATCTTGCATGTGCTAAACAAAGGTAGATTCAAGATAACTTGAAATACTCAGAAAATAATAAACATAAGCACAGTAATCTGTCGCAGGAAGGAAGAAGAGATGGAAATGTATGAGCAAAAAAGCAACTTTTTAATTCCGATTTATTATTGTTCTCCTTATCAACCCGAGATAGTGTTTAAACAAATACATTTTGTTCTCTAATTTACAATGATGATTCTTGACTCAGGTATGAATTATATATAAATTCTCGAGAAATAGGTCACATTAACACTTATGCTTTATATCTTCGTCTTTACGTACGTTTCGTTCTCACGACAGCAGACTTATTATGTCCAAAACGGGATTTCTTAAAACTAATTGTATTAGCACAAAGAGTCCTTATCGCACAAATTTCCATCAAAAATGCCCGTGTCGCCAAAACGAATAGAACCACGAATGAAATTGTACTACATCAATGTTTTAAGTATAAAATATATTTAGAATCCACTATTTAGTAATATTCTCATAACATACAAACGCATGTTAGTGTAGTATATTTACGACTGAAGACCGAAACTATTACGTTAAGTATCTACTTCCCAGCCAGATGTTGAGATTTATGAGGTGGTAGAAGAAGGTTGTGTCAGACCTTATTGAATACTACTTTAGCATTCTCCCTAAAATATACTTTTAACATTATAAAGATGCATGTAGGAAATTGCAAGAGTTTCAATCAATTAAATTAGTATAAATCTGACTAGATGTTTGAATATCTCTCCTATGATTCATAGATTTGGAGTCACGTTTTATGTGAATCATCTCCAGAATAGATCTTTTATAATAATTGGTTTTCTGAGTTGAAATATTAACATTTTTGTAATCGGATTGATAGTTATAATCAAAGAAGTGTTAGGCAAGGGCGGTGAAATTTTCTAAGTTTTTGTTCTTGTGCTATACTTATGGTCATACATTCTCTTTTGCAAATATTGTTCAGAGATTCCATCGCAAACTAGACAATTTAATTCCTATACTGTGTATGTTTGTTTATCTTCAGGTATTGAAGGTTGTAGATTTGAGAAAAATTTTCCAACACAGTTAGTGAGTTTATGCGCGACATTTATATCATACTTTCTCAAACATTTTTTAACTTTCTGTGAGATCTCCGGAATGTATAGTAATGTTATATAATTTCCTGTATTACCTTTTATGTTATTTATATATGACGTTCCATTATAGATTTTGTTTATTCTTTTTTTAATGAGGGGATTGAAAAAATTTTCTAAGTAGTCATTCATTTCCAATGTATTACGGACAATTTTTGAATTTTTGGGACGGTCCTCTGGGTGGGACAATTCAACCGCGCGATCTGCAGGCTGTTTATCACACTTTGTTTATAAGCTGTTGGTACAACGGAATTGAAGTGAAGATAACGTTGAGACCAAACTCCTTTAGTAAACCACGAAGTTTTTCTCTTCATTTTTCCATCTGCATCATCCAAATCTGTAAATCATAGGACAGATATTCAAACATTATGTCAGATTTTTACTAATTTAATTAATTAAAATTCTTGTAAATTCCTACCTGCATCTTTTTAATGTTAAAAGTATTTCTTAGGAAGAATGCACAAAAGTAATATCCAATAAGGTCTGACACAACCTTTTTCTAGTAATAGTTTTGGTCTTCAGTCTTAAATAGACTACACTAACAAGCGTTTGTATATTATGAGAATATTACTAAATAGCGGATTCTTGATATATTTCATACTTGATACATTGATGTGGTACAATTTCTATTATTCGTGTTTCTGTTCGTTTCGGCGACGTATGCATTTTTAATTGAAATTGGTGCGATAAGGACGCTTTGTGCAAATAAAATTACTTAAGAAATCCCGTCTTCTGATGATGGTCGTGAGACCGAAACGTACGTAAGGACGGAAATATGAAGTTTAAGTGTTAATATGACTTATTTCCCGGAAATTTATATATAATTTCTAATTTACTTCACTCTGATGATGGCTACTTGATATCTGAAATATCCTTACTACTTTAATATTTTTAGTGGATAATGGCGATCATTTCGTAAGCTAATTATTAGATTGTAATCACTGTAACAACCTGAATTCTTGGAATCATTAAGATAGCCTTAAATGATCTGAATTCTTAAGCATTAGGCTAGTTTGTTTATATGTTACGGTTAAAGTGTTAACTTGGTTAACTTTATAGACTAGATGGATAGTATACAAACTATCCATATGTCTGGTTATCATGACTGGAAAATCCACTGATATATCTAAGAATATTGGTTGTTTCGTAAGCTATCCAGCTAGTTTACAAACTATACAAGATTCATCGCCAAGTACAAACCACAAAAAAATTACACAAATTATCAGGGGTCTTTGGCTATTTTACAGAATACCCACAGTAGATGGATAAAGTGTAAAGTTAATATTGCTAGTAATACATAATAACCAACTCGTTGGTTATTTTGTTCTGTAAGCTAACCAATCCTCTTTGGTTAATTTAGTTTAGGATAGTAAAATATAAATAAAGTTTTTCTATCGATACAAGGTTACATTACTATTAGTACTTGAAATCTAGTAAAAAAAAAGACAAAAGGGACATAAATATACTATTTGTGTGACAAAATATTGATAATGAACGACGAAGCATTCAAACCACAAAACAAAGAAAGTTATTATTGTTTAGAGCAAGTTGCACTGTTGTAGCAATTGCTGTTGCACTTATATACGGATGCAAGACATTTGCCCTTTTTATCTGTGGAACTGTTCTTGCATTGACGTCACACATAACCTTGGGTTCAACCGGTTATTGAAAATTGTCGGCAGTGCTTCGTAATGTTATTTCGGTGTCTGTCTTGACAATTTCGAACTTTATAAATTGTTGCTTACATATTTCAAATTTGTTGCGGGACTACAGCTGTTTAAGGACACCGTGAACAATTCCAATTTGCTAAATTCATCTTCTACGCTCATTATTACGGCCAATATGGTCTGATCAACTTTGGTCTACGTCTGAAATGGGCACTCTCAAGGACATGCCGACAGTTCCTGGTATCATTCTTTCTGCTTGCCTTTTCAGACTTTTGTGGCATGCATCACTTATTGCTTCAGTATTGTTTGTATTCCGACAATGATCAATTACGTTTTCTTCAGAACATACTATGCATTTCTGCGATGATGATGATTCTTGAGAGCATTTTCCTTGATTTCAGTACCTGGGATCATTGCCATTGCTTGTTCTTTGAGTAAAACTGAAGTTTCATTGTTATCTTCGAGTGAAACTGAGATTTCATTGTTATCTTCGGATAAAACCGAGGTTTCATTGATATCTTCGAGTGAAACTGGGGTTCCAGTATTATCATCGAGTATAATCAGCTTACCATCCCCAAATTAAACGTGCAATATATTATAGTCTAGGAGCTAGACCGATATTGATGGTCTGAACATTAACCCGATGGCACTATGGCTTATTGTTAGAGGACGTTTCAATGTCAATTCATCTCACAGACCGAATTTTCCCCGGCTGCTAGATCTCGAGATACGGCATCCGCAATTTTTTTTTTGGACTGGAGGTTAACCCCTTCCAAGTTGCGGTTACTTGAAAAGCATGCCATTCTCATACACTTTCACCATGTACCATCATTTTTTATCGTGTCCGTTTATCAGGCCGACCAGTTAAAATTTAACTCAAAATGGACTGCAAGTTAACCCCCTAAACCTGGTGGAAAATGTTCATTGGTGTTGGCAATTGTTAACATACCCTATGCCATCAAAAGTTATCGGTCCATTTCCAAGTAATTGGCCACTCTTTGGACCAAAAATGTTTATTTTTTTCATTTTGTGGCTGAAACTTGCAGGTTACAAGATAACATGATGGCACCATGTTAAATAACTTTATTGGAGGTCAAATGAAGATTTGAAGTTATTGCCATCACTCTTTGCCTATGTAAACCCCCCAAAATCTCCTAAAACCACCCCCAAAAAAATATGAATAACATGGATAATATGACCAACTTTATCATAAATTAGTAAATTTTTGAGATTCTGGCTGGGTTTAAAATCGAAACGGCAGTTTTTTTGTTATTGTTTTGTTTTGGGGGGTTTGAATAAATAGGCAAGAAGTGATGGCAATAATTTTAAATCTTTATTTGACCTCCAATAGAGTTATTTAACATGGTGCCATCATGTTATCTTGTAACCCGCAAGTTTTAGTCACAAAATGATAAGAAGAAACATTTTTGGTCCAAATTATGGTCAATTGCTCGGAAATGGACCTATCACTTTTGATGGCATATGGTATGTTAACAATTGCCAACACCAATGAACATTTTTCACCAGGTTTGGGGGGTTAACTTGCAGTTCATTTTAAGTTAAATTTCAACTGGTCGGCCTGATAAACGGCACGATAAAAAATGATGTCACATGGTGGAAGTGCATAAGAATGGCATGCTTTTCAAGTAACCGCAACTTGGAAAGGGTCAACCTCCAGTCAAAACAAAAAAAAATGCGGATGCTGTATCTCGAGATCTAGCAGCCGGGGAAAATTCGGTCTGTGAGATGAATTGGTCATTGAACCGTCCTCTAACGATAAACCATAGTGCCATCGGGTTAATGTTCAGTCCATCAATATCGGTCTAGCTCCTAGACTATTAGGTTGTACTGTGAAATAGGTGGAAATACTCCATACGTACTAGAAAATTCTTCCACTGCGAATTCTCCAGTGCTGGTAGCTTTTCATCGAGTAAATTTCCAGCATACGTTTCTTATCTGAGCACCCGGTACATACATATTGGAACAATATCAACCTGGTATGCAAATTCTCGTTCATTTTCGCTCTGTAACACGCAAGGAATTCCTAAGTGTGCGAATACTTCTAATAGGTGTTCAGCTAATTCTCTAACCTTCCTTGTTTTCAACGCCCTCAACTTGACGTATGGTTAGATGGTCTTGATAGACGAAAATGAACTTGTAGTCACCATCCGGTCTAGTTTGTGAGTTGATGATATCGATTTGGCACCGTGAGTTTGAATGATTCGGAACAATTTGTTCAACAACAATACTTTTTTAGGTTTGTTCCGTTTGAGCTGACAGTTTTCGCAAGTTTCAATGAATAGTTTGACCATTTCTTGTGTCAAGCTGTAATACTTTTCATTTAATGATTTTGTTGTTGCTTGACGACCTCCATGCCAGTTTCGTGTATTCCCTGTATACGTTGCTAAACTTCAGTATAATCAATGTAATTGATTAATTTTGAATTTTGTGACTTTTGCTCGTAAGCTTACAATAGCAGTTTTTCAAATTTTTCATTTTCAATAACCAGATATCTATTCTCAGTAGTAATATTGCTAGGACATTGATAATAGACGAGATAGTTTTATGACAATCGAAAGCTCGACGAGCTTGAAAAATTTGTTGTAAAATTATGAGTGATTTGTTATCTTTTTGTCCTTTACATTCAAGCCAATTGACTCAGCAGCAGATTCAGTCCATCCATTTATAGTATTTGTTCCAACAGGTACATTATCGTACCATTTGTCAGTTTCAACTTTCGAGTGTTGATTGGGTTTTAAGAACAGTCATGGTGAGGTAATATTGTCGCCTCGTTTTGATATCAGTTTGTGCAAAAGACGTACAGGGCAGCTTTGTCTTCCACTATTGGACACCAACCATTTACTACTTGTACAGCTTTTGGAATTACCTTGGCACTGAACACCGGATTGTATTCAATACGATTTGTCGGAGAGTTATCGTCATCTTTCTCGATTTTAAAAAAATCCACCAGACAAGCAACTACCTCTCCTCCTCGCCACGCTAATTCTACAGCAGCAATATGGTAAAATTTACGTATGAGACCTTCAGGAGTATTTTCATCCCATAGCAATATTATTTTGGTAACTTCAGACCAATTCAACGAACTGAACTGGACTTACGTTTACATGGATCTGCTTGTAGTTTCTTCCTGATTGCATCGCGGGCATCTCGGGCTGGTTTAAATACTATACTGTTCATCATAATATTATAGTTATTATAGTACTTTTCTTGCAAAAGTTTGCACGAAACGTTCCACATCGTCTTCACCGTGACTTCTTTGAATTCGGTCCCGTCTTTCTTTCTCATATTGACCGCCCAATCTTTTAGTATCAACCCCAATTCTTCTAAGCTTCTATGTTCATTTAATTCATATTCTCGTTCGCAGCAAAATTCCATAAATATTCCCCAAATATATTTGTGACTGTAGATTGTATGTCTGGGAATTTTTTCTTTGATTAGCGCATTCATACTTTGGGCATTCGCATTGTCAAACTCAATCGTGTTGTCATAGTGCAAATATCGGTTATAATTGCACAAGTACATAAAAATTACAATGATTTTGCAAGAAAGCGTGTTATCTAAAAATTGCAAAAGATTTTTTTCATATTTTGGCGAAAGAGCCCGAGTCCGGAGGAGGAGGGCTCTTTTACAAAATATGAAAATAACGGAGTGCAATTTTTATAAGATAACACGCTTGAATATAAAGTTATCTGGTCATTTTTATGCACGAGTGTAATTCAATGGAATATTTCACGAATGAAGAAATAAGTATTGATTTTATTCTCAGAAAAATCACAGAATCTACTTACTGACAAAGACTATGAATAAAATTGTGCTAGACACGCTTTTAAACAATTTTATTTTCAACACACAAATTAAAAATTACAAGAATTATAGTTGAACACGCAGTTGTAAAAGTTTTTGGCATTCCGACTGGATGGACCCGATACAGGCGCATTAAGAGCTGCAGCTGACACATTATCGGAATTCGACGCAAAACTTAGTTGCGGTGCTACTTCATTTTCACGCATTTTTTCAACTATTTCTTCATGGTGACCTTCGTCTAACTGCAGATACGGTGTAATGGATTTAGTTGTCGAATGGCCGGTAATTTTAATAAGCTGCTCCTCACCGACGCCTTTCTTTGATAAACTTGAGACAGCTGTAGACCGTATCGAATGATTAGTTATCTTCACGTTTTTTGTATCCAGGCCAATTTTTGCTGCTTGTTGGGCTGTTCAAGAGCTCATTGTATTCCTTCCTACAGGAATATTCTTATACCATGCTCTGCATGACTTCCAAGAGGGGTTTCCATAAATAAAGAGTCGATCTGACTTAATTCCCTCCCGCCCCTCCAAAAAATTTTTGTATAATCGTATGGGACAAAAATCAGAATTCGTTTTATTCCTAATTAACCATTTTAATGGAACACACGGTTTTTCCCCGCCTTGTGTTGTTTTTGAAAAAATAGGATTATAAATTATTCTTCCCGTCTTTTCACCATTATTATTCTCTTCTTCCTTGAAGAATGACGTTAAACACTTGCTACCTTCTCCACCACGCCAAGCTAACTCAAAAGCAAAAACGAAAAATAACTTTTTTTGCAATCTATCTGGTGTCTCTTCGTCACAATTCTGAACCAAATTTTTGTATTCGTCACCTTTGAGAAACACTGAACTCTCCTTTCTTCTCTCGGGCATCGTTTGGAGTTGCTTTCTCTTGGTTTGTTTAGCGTCCCTTGCTGATTTAAATTCAATATCGGTGAACGGATTAAAAATAATACCATACTCCTTGTAACACTTTTCCATCAATAATTTTACGGTAACATTCCAGATTGTGTTTATTGTGAAGTCCTTATATTCCTGACCATTCTGCTTGCGCATATTGAATGCCCACTCCTTTAATATTTTTGCCAGTACGCTTATAAACATCTCTTTGTCCAGGAAATATCCTTTGGCCTTGCAAAAATCCATGAATTGTCGCCATATATAATGTCTGTTGGATTTGGTATTTTTTGATTCACTTTCAACTACATTTTCCTCAATAGATTGTATGGACCACTCACCAAAACGCGACATTTTTTCACTTTTTGAAGTATATCTGACATTTATCAGTATTGTTAGTCAGTGTTGTTGTTATTGGTTTCATGCCGACGGGATGTTTTCGCAGTGCAATTATCGCTCCGCAGTGCAATTACCAACGAATTCGGATATACTAGAGTTAGTCAGTCTATTCGTAACTACGGAATTTTGTATCGCCAACATGACGTGTAGAAATCCAGTACGGATAGAGGAATAGTACCCCACGGCGTAGGCGTGTATTGTATAGGGTATTTTAAACAGATTTCCAGGGTACCCCACGTCACGGGCGTACTATTTATAAGGCAGTAAGGTACGTAACTATTGAAACATCAAAAATAACAACTTTATAACCAATATTAACAGTGTAGCTGTAGACATAGAAGAATGTTAATGACAAATGTGTGTTTCTTCCATGTTTTACAGAAAAAGGCTGGTATTTTGGCAATTAAACTGATTCACTTACTGACCACATTTGTATAATAGTATGGTCGTTTCTTCTTTTGGTGATTGCCATTCACCGATTTATGTGTGCGTGCAAGTAACTATATTGAAGCGCAGATTATGAGCTGCTTATTACTTTGTTCATCTACATCTGGGCAATTAAGTATATTTTTATATATTCTTAACCAGTGAAAACATTTGTTTCTATCAAGGACATTAGTAGATCACAATTATTTAATTTATATTGCAATACAATAATAGTTTCACTTTTTTCACCACTACATCAACCTATAATTTGGTTTCAAATCATATCTGTATAAGTATATTCATATAAAATCCATTGTTGGGCCCTATATGGAAAATTTCATGAACAAAAACTTCCGAAAGATGTTTAACATGATTATATACTTTTATTCTATTGTCTACTGATATTAAAGTACAGTAGGTATATCGCCACTACAGCATTTTTGCTTTTATTTCATACGTATTGTCAGGAAGCATTTGCAATAATCGGACTATGAGGTGGGAGCAAAATATGCGTTGATTTTCTTGATTTCACGATGTAAGATGGTATATAACTAACAATATGAATGGGGAACATACAAGTAAGAAAAGTTTTAAAAAATTGTAAACTTTTATTCAAATAAAAAATTGTCAATTTATTTATGTGAGAAAGTATATTGTATATTGTTGAAAAGTCTTCTTGCGGAAAATATAATTCTAAAAATGTTGACGTATTAATAATGAATATTAACAATTTATTGTTCCTGTAAATTCTAGTAAATCCTTAGTACATTCTTTAAAACATGTTTTAGGGGGATATCTAATCTATGATATTAAAAAGATGACCGCAAATCCGGTGTAAATTTCTGAGTTGATGGTCCTTTCAAAAAACGTTTAATGATTTCGCCAGATGAGCCAGGTACTACCGCCTGAAAATTAATTACCCAATTAAAATTCAATGTATGCAGCATATATGATTTCATAACAAAAATTATTACATATTATAGATAGTTGACTACTGACAGCAAATGCACAATTGCACATGTATAAAAACTACAAATTAATTAAATTACTTTTCTAAATTGTGGGACCTTACTGTAATTACAGATTCCGCACTTTCTGTCATAGCAAATTTAGTTTTTAAATGCTTTACTAATGTCCTCAGAGAATTCACTCTCTTTCTGTAAAACCTCACAGAAGCTTGTAAGTTTTTTATTTTTCGCCGTTGCTGTGAGACAGACAGTCTTCTTTGCAATTTTCCAACTGACATGTGCTCTTGCTGGATTGTCCATATCTGATGTAGTACAATCACCAAAATAGCGTTTACCACGAAACTTTCTGAAAACATTAATATTAATTAGATGTTATAATGGTATTATATTTATTAACTTATAAACAATTTGACACAGTATATAAGGGTATCAACTAAATCCATGTCATAACATTAGGGGCATATTTTTTTAGAGAAATTTAGCCCAAAAATTCTTAATAGTTCATGGCCCCACTATTGACAAGTTTTGGGATACAGGTCATGAAAATTTTGGTGAATATCAAAAACTATTAGATATAAATGCATGAAATTTGCACAACTCATTCACCGTATACATTGCACTATGCTGATACTAGCAAAAGCCTGTAATACTACAGGTGGACAGTTTTAGCAGAATTATATACAGTATTGTAAACTTTCTTTTGTGGAACTACTGCTCCTACTATTTGTTGATATTTCCCTTTCCTCCTTTCTTTTGGATTACTGGAACTACTGGAAGTTGTTGATGAAGACCTTGCTAATGGTACAGCTATAACGGATTCTTTCTCAGAAGAGGTATCCGATTCTGGTGATTTGATAGATTTTTGGGTAAGGCTGCAGTGGCTGTTGAAATGTAGTAGTAATTGATACGAAAACTGATTCAACTAAGGACTCCTCATTACTACTAACCATGATATCTTCATTAGCTGGTGCAAACCAAACGCTGCTTTTGGTCATAGATGTTGACGCATATTCACTTTCTGAAAGTTTTGCTCTAAAATAAATAAAAGCATATATTAGTAAAACTGCTATGCTCTTAATTAAACATTTCACCTTTTAGGTGCTGAAACATCAATATTCTCTTTGTCGTCTCCATCATGTCTGAAACAGTTTGCAATTATTACTACCATGTTCCATCCCAACATATCTGGAATTACTTACTCAGGGTAAATATGTAGGCGACTTGTACTGGCAAATGCTGGTGTAGCACCACCTTTAAGGTCTTTCCTGCTGCCTGGCCTAGTTACAAAGTCACTTTCAGAAACAAACAGGTACCTAAACGATGCAAAGTACTAAAAGTAAAGAAAATTCACAATTTTAGAACACTATTAAGTCGTTAGCTTCTTGAATTTTCTAGAAAGTAGAAAGAACAAAGAACTGTATTACCAAAATCACTCAAAGATTTGACAGGTTAAGTTGATCGGAACTCGTCAACTACACTTTCAAATAAATGTCACTTTTCTTGACAGTAGGTACACGATTAGCGGCGGCGAATTATGAATGCCAATATCGGAGATCTCTCTATTCAATCTTTATTTCTCCACACGATTGCTGGGAAGCTAGATGACAGTATGGTGGGAGAGAGACATGTTGGCGATACTCAAAAATGACTTTAGCTTATTCTAGTATATCCGAATTCGTTGGCAATTACCGCTGTAATTTTTCGATAATTGCATTCCTCTTATCACAAATATTGTACATGAGGGAAATATTCAGTGAAATGTTGACATGATTGGGTGAAATTGTTTCATATGACACAAAATGACAAAATTTGAATGATTGTTAGAACTGTCAAATAATTTATAAACAAATTTCACAAGATACGGACGTAACCAATAACAACACACAACACTTGCCATAAACGTAACCTGACTTTTCTAATAAATTAACCAAAGAGGATTGTTTAGTTTACAAATTACCCAGCGAGTTGTTTATTATATATTACTATCAATATTAACTTCACACTTTATCCAACTAATTTTTAATACTATTTTGTAAAACTAGATAAAAATCCCGGTTAATTTGTGTAATTTTCTTGTGGTTTGTACTTGTCGATAAATCTTGTATAGTTTGTGAATTAGCTGGGAAGTATACATACCAACCAGTATTCGTAGTTATTTTAGTGAAAATATGATTTTTATCAAAATAACCAAGCATATGGATAGTTTGACATTAACATTTATATAGCTGAAATACCTATGTAAGTTTGAGTACCATTTATTCACCCGAAGAAGCCACCGTGTGGCGGAACATGTGGTATTTTCTTTTACTTTTATAATAGAACTTCATTGGGTATTTTTTTCACCGTTATTTAGTGTAGTGTTTGATTGTAAAATTTTATCATATTGAATTTGTTATTGTTTCATTATTTTTTAAGAAGAAGTTTCATTTTTTGCTGTGTTTTATAAATAATCTGCAATAAAAAGTTCAGATTCATTTATATACCTACTCATGCAGCTCGTGTTGTTTTGTTTTATCTCACCCTACGAAAAATTCTACAGGCTTTTATGAATATAGTCAATGTGATGTAAACAACTGGTTTGTTTTGCTGTTACAACCATCTGAATACGCATGGATGTTAACAACAGATGAATTCAAATATCTATGATTTCGGCATTTTGGCGTTCACGTAGTGTTAAATTATTTCAACTTTCAGAAGTTGGAGAATCAAACTCAATTTCCATAAAACTTGTAACATTTAATTCAGATTCAATGTTGATGAATTGCTCCACCACACTTTGCCATTCTCAATTCTTCGTTGATTGCGCCTAGCTTTGAAAATGTCATAGAATTTTGGAACAGTTTGTCAGCATTAATCATTGCAAATCAAATGATACAAGTTCTGTGTAAATTTGAGTTTAATTCTCCAACTTCTGAAAGATAAATTTAAAACCGTTAAGTTAATAATTACATCTAAATCATACAATTGAACAATACTATGTTGATATGGAGCAACAGAACTTACAAATAAATATGATGAACACAGCAATAATAATAATAATAAGCAATATGAGATTATATATCATTGAGTCTTCGTAATGACAGCATATAAAACGCTGGGTCTGTCGCGTCGCATTTAACTGGGGGTTATAAAAAGATGCGATTAATTGATCACGTGACTCTCCAAATTTTTGTTTGCGAAATGGCTTCCGGAAACTTCTGCGGGTCAAATGTAAATGAATGTAAGAACGGAAAATATATTGGGAATGATTCAGATACATTGAAATTTTATCCTGTTTCATACTGACACCTGCTGTCAGGTTGACTTTCACAATTATTCACACTATAATATAGCCTTATTTGATACTGACACTTGCTGTCACATAAACTATCAAAATGAACCACGGAAGAAAGACATAAGATAGATCGTGATGTCACATTGTTAACATCATAAATAGTCTATACCACGGTCGTATCTACAGGTCTGGAAACTCGAGACTGTTTCCTATGTGGAACCAACATTGGAACCGGTGGTAGTTGATAATCTCAGTCAAACAGTATTTCAGATTTGATAAATATACGCTCGGCACTGTTACATTATTCACTAATAAATTATTACTAAATGATTGTATAGTGACTTTTTTCTTTGAACATTTGGTAAACACTACAATTGTTTGTAAGTAAGATTCAAGAATACAAATAATTGGTATTATTTGATATAATAAGTAGAGAACCCAACTTTTGAACATAAATAATCTATTAAAAGTATGATTTCCACTGATTTAATCAATGAATGTAACTAACAGCGTACTACTGCCAATTTTGTTTTCAACTATTTATTACAATAACAATGCCTCAAAGCTGTAATACCTTCCGAAACCTACCCTGTTGATTACTTCGTAAGTAGATGATCATGAAATTTCGATAAAATCAGCAACGATAATTCACATTTCCACTACCTACCATGCTATTTGAAAGTTGAAAGTAGTTGTGTCAAGGTTGAATACAACCTGATCTGAAATCAATCAGTTATTTATTATATCTCATGTAATTAGAGAAGTGATTATACTGAACCTGTCTTTTGGTAATTTTATCGCCCGGAGCATTCCACGCCAAAAATCGAATTTTGCACAAGCAGGTTCTCAAAATGGTTCAAAACCAGTTGTAAAAGATTTGTTATAGCAAAATATTAGTTCTCTATTTTTGTCAGATTTTCAAATGCATTTTTAACCACCGAAACAAGCAATTTGATTCTTTCCGTCATTTTTTAACCTTCGGATGAAAATTTAGTCTCAGCGATATTTAGCATCATTTTGGTCAAAAAGAAATCTCCTCAGAATCTACATTTCTAAACAGCAACGCGCCTGCTCCAGAACTGCAAAAACAATCTTTTTTTTCAAGAGCGATTTCTCAAAAACCGTTTCTTCGATTTGTTTGAAATTTGGTGTGAAGGTAGCGGAAACTATATACTTTTGAGAGCTCACATAGCCGAGTTGAGTTTTGTGACAGGAGGCTAGGACCAATTTTTCAATCTTATAATATTTTTGGAATTGAATTTTTCAATTTTCTTTGTTCTGAAACTTATTCCAACGGATTACCCGGAGAATTTCGAATGAAAATTAATTTTTTTTTGATTTTAACTTAATTTTTTTTATAAATACGCTATTATTTCAAGTACATATTATTCTAATCATTGTATTATAATATCGTATTTGCGTTTCTCCCCTATAAAAATACATTTCTGCAAACAAGCAAAATAATATTTTGCTAAAAAATTAATATTTTATGGTTTTTACAAAGGACACCGCAAATTCCATACGGGAATTGGGTCTCGGTGGATATTACTGAATTTTTGATATGATATAGTCCATGTAATTCTGAACAGATGCTATATTTGCGCCAACCCCCAAAAATGAACAGATTCTCTGCTAGGGGGAGATTATATTTATATTTAATCTCAATAGACTATTAATTTCTGAAGACGGGAACAATATTTCAACATGCTCCATTCTAGTTTATTATGGTTTTTCTCCTTTAAAAAATTTTTGAAACCTTCTCAACCCCTAAACCCCCTTAAATAAAAAAAATATACTTTTTTCTGGATCACTTCAAAAATCATTGGACAATGTTTTAATAAGCTGAAATACGGAATCCGCACTTATTTTTCAAAAATCAACTCCCCCCCTAAAATGGGGGATGCACAAAAAATTCCTTGGATTTTTCTGAATTTTCGATATTATGTAGTCCATGTAATTCTGAACAAATTTATTCATGCGCAAACTCCGAGAAATGAACAGTTTTTCCGCTAGGGGGGGGGCGCGGTTATATTAACATTTTACTCATAACAGCCTTCATTTCTGAAGGCGATTACAAAATCCTCACATGCTTTACTCCAGCTTATGTTGCATAATATTGTTCTTCTTCCATGAACAAATGTTGAAGTCTCCCCTATCGCTCTAACCCCCCCCCCCCTGTTCTGAAAATAATAAATACTAATTCGTGGGTCACTTCGAAAACCATTGGAAAATGTTTAAATAAGCTCAGATGCGGAAACCGCACTTCTGAATCATAATTGCGTCTGTTATCCACATTTTGCCGGATAACTATTTATATTGCTATTTGACGTTTATTTGCATTTTTGTAAGGCGGAAAGATGACTTCGAATGATCTGGATTGAAATGGACAAATACGGCACTTCTTATGAATCCTCCAATTTCTTGCTTGCTTGGACTACATTCGCTTCTTCATTCTAATGAAGGCACGTTTATCAAATGGGGGTTGGGGGGATAGGGGAGGCTCCAACATTTCTTCATGGAAGAAGAACAATATTATGCAACATAAGCTGGAGTAAAGCATGTAAGGATTTTGTACTCGCCTTCAGAAATGAATAAGTCTGTTAGGTAAAATGTAAATATAACCCCCCCTAGCGGAAAAACTGTTCATTTCTCGGTTTTCGCAAGGATAAAATTTGTTCAGAATTACATGGACTAAATCATATGAAAAATTCTGGAAAATCAACCAAAAATTTTTTTGCATCCCCCATTGGGGGGGGGGGGATTTGATTTTTGAAATACAAGTGCGGATTTCGTATTCAAGCATATTATGATTTTTGAAGTGATCCAGAAAAAGGTATATTTTATTTTATTTAAGGGTTGTTTGGGGGTTAGGGGGTGCTTCAAAATTTGTATATGGGAGAAGAATCATATTATGCCACATAAATTAGAATGAAGCATGTTGGAATATTGTTCCCGTCTTCAGGAATGAATAGTCTATTAAGAGTAAAATGTAAATACAACCCTCCCTAGCAGAGAATCTGTTCATTTTTGGGGGTTGGCGCGATGATAACATTTTTTCAGAATTACATGAACTACATCATATCAAAAATTCACCGAGACCCAATTCCCATAAGGAATTTGCGGGGTCCTTTTCGCGCCTTTGTCCCCGTTGATGTTCAAAGTATTAAAAAAATCTGTTACAATCAGTTTTGAACCATTTTGAGAACTTGCTTGTGCAAAATTCGATTTTTGGCATGAAAACTCCTGCCAGCTATTTCCAAGAAAATGTTAAGAAATACTTTCTCATGTTCTTCCTTTTGTTCTACGTTTGGCCGTTCCACATAAGCATCATCTTATTCAAAATTGGAAGAATTTATATAAATAACAAATTCCAAGGTAATGAAACGTGAATTATGAATTAAGAATGCTTTCAAAATTAAAACTACTTCAAGTTCATCATGAAATAGGTTGAGTGATTAAAAGTATCCAGCCAAATCCAACTTTCAACATTAACGTGTGCTGGAAATCACGTCATCAATTGTTCACATTTCTTCACTCAAGATGCCCACAAATGTGGTAGGCGAACAATTTTTTAAAAGTTCGTTAATCTAGACAAAAGTACCTAGTCGTATATGTTGAAAAAATATTCGAGTCACATCTAATAATAGAACTTCTACCCAAGTTTATTCATCATTTCCTGACATTCTCATTCAATTTGATTTCGGAATGTCGTTAGCTCGTAATTTCCTCCTTCTAATTATATTCCCCCTAAACGGAAGTCTGATTCCGGTAAGATTTAATATTGGCCCTGTTTAACGTTGATGAGGACCGGAGATAAGAAATTCCAGTCTTTCAATTGAAAATGTCCCACCCGGAAAACAGGTTGAATCCAATGTAAATTGTTAATCCAGAAATTCAACGGAAATTAAGGAAATTCATTTCATGGAGAAGCTGAGCTATAATTCTTAATATATTACAGAAAGTCTCCAAATTTGACGAGAGTGGCCCTGTCCCGCGTCACATAAATGTTCAGTTCATACATCCTTCTTATCCATCTAAAATTACAACTGTTGGTAATGTCCGTTTCATCTGTCAATGTGTGTTTTCATGAGATTATGTTAATATCGGTTTGACAGTGAAGTGAAATTATGTAATTCATTACGCTTCAGTAAATAGTTATAAATGAAACAATGAAAAGCGAGTCAGATACAATAAGAACAAAATAATCATAGTATCTTAAAAACTATACAGAACAGATTAATTCACATTCAAAATTATTATAATATCTAACAATTATGAGAATAGTATATTACGTATTCTCAGAAATGTGGAATTTTAATTGACGAGTATGGTAACACTATTGATGAGAAATAATCACCTTTATCGACTAAAAATACTATTGAAGTACTGAGGACCGTTTGAATACCAAGTAGCCATCATCAGAGTAAACTAAATTATAAATAAAAATGTTTCTGTTTGGATACTATTTGGGAATAATAATGTAAACAAAGGGTTACCCTTAGCTAGAGAT
Source organism: Endomychus coccineus (assembly GCA_958510875.1). Taxonomy (NCBI): domain Eukaryota; kingdom Metazoa; phylum Arthropoda; class Insecta; order Coleoptera; family Endomychidae; genus Endomychus; species Endomychus coccineus. Next base: position 152,698,113 of record OY294068.1, on the reverse strand, counting down.
AAATCGTAATTTAATTAATTGCTTTTTCGTTCATACATTTCCATCCCTTCTAAATTACCTAGATATTTGTCTGTACTGTGTTTTAGAAATGATAAACTTTCTTGAGAAATGGTGTGACCTGTATTCAAAGTGTGTTCGGCTACCGCTGATTTTTCACCATCATTTTCTTTATATGAGCAAAATGTTCCTTATAAAGAGTTAAAATGTTCTTTCTAGTTGGACCCACATAGCATTTTGAACACGGCTCACAAATCTCGGATTTGTTGAAATCGAAGGTGTTGCCTAATTAGTGTTTTAGCTTGTTCTCACATCTATAACCTAGTTGTATTGCAAATTTAGAAAACAAACTATAGGATTTATCAATTACTGAAGAATGGTAATGAAAATTTTGAATGTACTCGAAGTATTTGAAGGTAATGGCTCTAATTTAGTTAGTTGGCAACGTTCCAATTTTTTTTTTATTTCGGAAATAAATTATCGGTCAAAGATTTTTGGTAATCATTGTCTAACGCAATTTGCTGAAATTTCTCAACTTCCTTGTTATAATATTGCTGGCTCAAAGGGACGTTCGATAATCTATGAACTAGACTATTGAACGGAGCTATATCTAAATGGTGTAGCTGAATCCACTGGGTATACATACCTATTTGTTTGAGTAGATTTTCTGTATATTAGTGTGATAGAATTAGCTTTTTGGAGTTTTTATTCCTCAGTTCGGAGAAAAAAATTGCTTCAACTAAAATCGAACACTTTTTGATCGTCGCAAATGGTCCAAAAAAAATGGTAAAAATGGCCAAAACCAGTTTATCGCGTCGGACATCGTCGGATTGAGTTAAAAATTAGAAAGCTTTTGATAAACTTATGCGCCGTAAAAAGACGGAAAAAATGAGCTGCGGATGAACCCGATTGGTTCAGCGGTGACCCCGCAAATTGCAAAAAACATCGATTTTGCTCGATATTTCAAAAATTCATAGCTCTTGTTCTTTTGAAGATTAAGAGCTGAAATTGTAGCTTTTGTGTTCATCAAGTACCACAGCACATTTCAGCAAGATTGGATGTACACTTTTTGCAAACCGCAGCTTAATGCAAAAAAAAACACTTTTGTAAAATGGCCCTAAAAAAGTTGTATTGCTGTAAAGCGCTATTTTTTTACGGGATCATCTTCTTTAATAATTAATGAACAACCTACAGAACTTCCAACCTCTTATCTTTCGTGAAAGTTGCTAAAACAATTATTTTAAATGATGGTATTTCGTGCGCTTGGCTGTGCGGACCGCGGGGAAAGTAGAGCCGCCGCGCTAGGCTCGTAAAAAACAACAATATCTCGGGAACCTTTGCTCGAAAATCGATATTTTTTTTTTCAAATCTGTACGACCATTCAATAGTATTGAGATTGCGCGTATTTTCAAACTTCTAGTAATGTCGGAAGTACTCTAAAAAGATACATTGAGCTATTCGATCTTTTCATTAATAATATTTATTATTTAGAGTACTTCCGACAATACTAGAAATTTGAAAATACGTGCAATCTTAATATTATCGAAATGTAGTACGGATTAAGAAAAACATCGATTTTCAAGCAAGGGTTCCCGAGATATTGTTGTTTTTTACGAGCCTAGCGCGGCGGCTCTCCCTTACACGCGCGCCGCACAGCCAAGCGCACGAAATACGACTATTTAAAATAATTGTTTTAGCAACTTTTACGAAAGATAAGAAGTTGGAAATTTTGTAAGTTGTTCCTCAACTATTGAAGAAGATGATCTCGTCAAAAAAAATGCGCGTTACCGTACCAAAACTTTTTTAGGGCCATTTTACAAAAGTGCTTTTTTTTGCATTAAGCTGCGGTTTGCAAAAACTATACATCCGGTCTTGCTGAAACTTTGTGGTACTTGGTGGGCACCAAATCTATAACCTATCGGAATTTCAGCTCTCAATCTTTGGAGGAACAAGAGTTATGAAATTTCGAGCAAAATCGATTGTTTTTTGCAATTTGCGGGGTCACCACTGGACCAATTAAAACCAAAATTACCGACATTTATTGGTAATTCTATCACACTATATGTCGAAATCCAAGTTATTATCATCGTTTATAATGTTGATATTAGGGAAAGGAAGCTTATCTGATTCTATTTCGACAGTGAATCTCAGTGAATCCAATTGGCTATTCGGCTTGTTCAAAAAGCCATGTAAATCAAAATCTTTACATGTAATCGCGAAAATGTCGTCAACATATCTATACCAAACTTTTGGGAACTGATTCAATTTTGATTTTAAGGAGGTTTCAAGTTCGCTTAGAAGAATATTGGTCAAAGAGGAGAGAGTGGATTGTCCACTGCACATCCGCTTGTTTGTTCATAGTAATATCTGTTGAAAGTGAAATAATTTTGCTCCATACATAAGGACACAAGGATCACGGAATAATCCAAGATTTACAAAATCAATTGTGAGTTGTGTTTAAAATACTATATGGGTACTAGAAGGAACATTCAAACTCGGTATAGGAAACATTTTGCCCGTATAGAGAAGAATAATGATAAAAAATATCAGCGTATGGTAAGTTTGGATCCGAGCGAATCGACCATACCATACTTGACCATACGAGTCAAGTAAAATCACTAATCTGACGAGATGCGTATACTATTTTTTCGCATTTTGTGAATAATTACTTATTTTTAGTTTCATGTTAAAAATCTGTTTATAATAAAAGTTACTGAGAAAATCTGAAAACAAATTAGTGGTCTGACTTTTCGGTATCCTGAATATGATGTTTTTTTATTAACAAAGGTTGACAGCATCCAAATGAACTAATCTTTGAACAGTGAAATTTAACATAATTATCGAAATAGCTATCTGAAATGCAGCTCGGGGAGCTTCTTCTATTTTACTTCGGATGAAATCTATGGGGAGGTAAGAGAAAGTATATAATATGTTCTGCGAGTGGAGGAACACCAAGAGATTCAAAGGAATTGATGAAAACCTAAAGCTGGCTTATGTTTACTAGAAGGTTGGTTATTTTATATGGATAAAGTATTGTACAAGGTGTCCCATTTTGGGTACTTTTGCGGGGTATCTCCTTTATTTTTAAAGATAGAGAGTTGCGGTTTTCGCGACACCGTGCTACTTTTTCGTGAAACTCAAGATGCCGTCAACAGAATTTTCATAGCCCTTTTAGTTTTTAAGATACAGGGCATTTCTGAAAATGTTGCATTTTGTGACCTCCCTCGTATCTCCGTTATCCTTCAACTTATCGAAAAGGTAAAATAACATGCTAATAGATTTTTTCCGTAGAATGCAGTGGTGTAGATACATATTTACTGTTTTTTAGTTATAAAGTAAACTTATGTTTTTTTAAATGGAACATCCTGTATATTTATAGACTATAAAATTTGTCTTTTTTTTACATTTTCAAAAATATATGATAGTATAAACTTTTTTTCAGAAACACGCAAATAATTGACAATTTTCAGGAATTAAATACATATTTTAATAGTAGGCTATGGATAACAATAATAAACAAGTGCTAGTTACATATTACTAACAAATAATTGGATACCTTGTATATAGGTATCTATTAAAAAAAATTCCCATAGATCTTTTTTCTAACAGTAAGTTTGTAACAACAGTTTTGTGGCGTTAAGTGACAATATAACAAAAACACAAAAAAATAACATTATTAAAAAAATTAAATGTGCTGTTCAAATTGACTACCATTTTCTCTAATGCAAAATTGGCACATCTTTGAGATTCTTTGAATAGCATCAAAAGAACCATTGTTCTCATTCGCAGATTTCGAAAAGCTAAATGAATTGCCTCTCGAAATTCTGCAATGCCGTCATATCGAGTTTTATATACTTCATTTTTTATATAGCCCCATAAAAAAAAATCTAAAATTGAGAGATCTGGTGATCGTGGAGGCCATCTAACAGGTCCGTTGGTACCTATCCATCTTTGAGGAAAGTTATAATTAAGAAAGGCCCTTAAGAGCCTAGAGTTATGACTTGGGGCACCATCTTGCTGTAGGTAAACAGCATTATACTGGGCTGATGGAATGTTTTCGAGCAGTTCTGGAATAACTTCCTCAAAAATTTCTAGGTATCTACGTGCTGTAAGACCTCCTTCAAAAATCCTATAAACTATATGTCTACCCAAAATAAAACATGAAACCCCAACTCCAAAGCGTCCTTGTTGTGCCCTTTCAAACATTAAATGCTGATTTTCACTATGCCAGTTCCTGGTATTGTGACGATTGAAAATGCCAGCACTTGAAATAAAGCATTCGTCTGACCAGATAACAAGTCTGCCAAATAAATCGTTAGCATCGATTTGTTGCAAATACCACTGCCCGGCGCTCAGCATCCCCAGGATGCAAATGTTGTAGTATATTAAATTTGTATGGATGATACTTATATTTCTTCAAGATCCTCTGAGCGTTAGTTTTTGGCACACCAATTTCCTTCTCAATTTTTCTACATGAGGACGAAGGTGTTGCTTCTATATATCCTAAAGTATCTATCTCTTTTCTTTCCCTGTTCTCTTTGTTGTATGTTTTAGGGCGCGGGTGAACAAATGATCCGTGCTCAACTAAATTTGCTTTTGAACGGGCAAATATCCCAAAAAACGGTTGCCTTCTTTCTGGATATCTAACAAGCAAAAATTAAAATGATAATAGAGATTTTCATAACCATAATAGCTTACTCACCTTTGGAAATATAATTCCGAAGCTTCTTCAGAATTTTCATTACTCTGTATAAAACATACCATCATATCATATTTCTCATAATTTTCGTAAACTGCCATTATTCAAAAAAAATTATAAATATCTATTGAATAATGGTACCAAAAGAACGAAAATAAACAGCTTAAATGCTATAGAGATTTGACGTTTATTTCTGTTTCTTGTCATAAACAATATCAATGGCCTACTATTAAAATATGTATTTAATATTTGAAAATTGTCAATTATTTGCGTGTTTCTGGAAAAAAGTTTATACTATCATATATTTTTGGAAAGGTAAAAAAAAAGAAAAATTTTATAGTCTATAAATATACAGGATGTTCCATTTAAAAAAACATAAGTTTGCTTTATAACTCAAAAACACTAAATATGTAACAAAAGTTATCTACACCACTGCATTCTATGGAAAAAAAACTATTAGAACGTTATTTTACCTTTTCGATAAGTTGAAGGATAACGGAGATACGAGGGGGGTCACATAATGCAACATTTTCAGAAATGCCCTGTATCTTAAAAACTAAAAGGGCTATGAAAATTATGTTGACGGCATCTTGAGTTTTACGAAAAAGTAGCAAAGTGTCGCGAAAACTGCAACTCTCTATCTTTAAAAATAAAGGAGATAACCCGCAAAAGTACCTAAAATGGGACACCCTGTACATAGGTGCTAATTTTATTAGTTGTTTTTGACAAAAGTCCTTAAATCTTCTAGCTTATGAGCTACATACCGATGATCAAAAGTACGATACAAATCAATGAAAAAAATTAAACGTGTGGCACTCGAGGACTGCCGCGGTAAAGCTATTGCATAGCACTAGGCCACTGGAAAAAGTTGGGCAGAAAAACATCCACTATCCCTTTAAAATCTTCACGAATTATGAGTGAAAAAGAGTATCATCTTGATCTCTATGAAGAGTATTCTGTGACAAGTGCATAGATAACTCTACTACCGGTAGTAGAGTTATCTATGGTGACAAGTGTCAGTTGACTTGTAAACACAATTTCATACGAAAGTTTTAACGTTCAGATATCGATAGCGCTTCCGGCTCCGGGATATTCACGTGGCCTATCGAAATTAGAAGGTTCGAATTATATAAAAATACAATTGCATGAACGCCAGACGACTTATGTAATTAGATACGAACGTAATCATTTTGACATATCCGCCAGTTGTAATAAAGTATTTTGGGCTATGGGCCGTTAGCTTTTACCCGCTTTCGGTATATTTAAGTAGCTAGAAAATTCCCTTTCGTACGTCGCACGTCAGATGCTAGTAGGTGACAGCTGTGAATACCTCAAACTGTTTTAATTAAATTTTCCTATTTAATCGACATTTTGGGGCCCGAGACTATGCTATTTAGTTGGCCCTGTTCATAAACTAACGACATGGAGCGAAAACCGCATACGAAAAGTCCTCGTTAAGACGTTCTTGTACCGTAAATTTGCACTTTTCTAACTCGCGACCTACGCGCTTCTCACGTGAACTTCATTCGATTTATCGAAAATTAACCAATTCAAAACAGTTTTCGACCCAGTTTGGGGCTATCACGACCTTTTAAAAGGTTCAAGGTTGACATTTCGACAATTTTAAGCTCGGACGAGCTACATGGTAGGCGGAGTGGTGGGTGTCAGGATATTACGTTACAGTATTTGTTTTTTGTTTTTTAGATTTTCGTTACGGTATTTGTCTTTTGTTTTTTTTTCTTGATTCGGTCGCCGCGCACAAAGCCCGCGATAAAAGCTATATGCAATAGCTCAATACGGATATTGCACATTGTAATTCTTTCTTGAAACGTCAAAATGACAAGTGTGAACCTAAAAAGTCAAAAGTTTCAACAATGGAAAATGTAACAAAGTTTTTTAAATGAGGCTCGTGACGATACCTTTCTGTTATTGAAAACAGTATCAATTTTTGCGCTGAATGGTCATGTCAGCGTGTAGAATTCTCCAGTTTAACAACTGAACATATAGAAAATTCTCGAACAATCTTGATTTTGAAATTACACGATACCAAAACAAAGAAAAAGAACGTGTATTTACTGTAGCCTCAGACTGCGATGGTTATGAAATCTACCACAAGTACATACTATTAAGACCCATAACTGAAAGTCATAGTCGATTTTACCTGTTTTATCGTCATGGCAAATGTATAGTACATCCAGTTGACATCCATACTTTTGCAAAAATTCCACAAAAAAAGCTTCGTTACACCGGTCATTGCCTGAGAAGGACTTCTGTAACTTTTATTACTAACAGTGGCGCTCTGATTTCAATACAAATAATTCAATTAAAAGGTTAGGATCAACAATAAATAAAATTAATCATACTGTATTGGGAGTCGGACAATCAGTAGCAAATATGAAACGTTATTCCATTGTCAATATAAACTCATATCATAACAATTACAATAAAAATATATCGTGCCTTATTCTAGACAAAATTACAGAAAACCTGCCGTCAATTTCGTGCAATGAATGTGATTTACATTCACCCAATGTCAATCTAGCAGATCCATTTTTCTTCGAAAGCAATAATATCGATCTTCTGTTAGGTTCGAACATTTTTTGGGATATATTACGCAAAGGGCAAATTCGAGCAGGTGTTGATTTACCAATTTTTAGCAATACCGTATTGGGTTGGGTAGCTGTAAGTCAAAAAAGGCAAGATTTCGGTCAATCTAATGCTTTTTTCAATTTTGATTTAAACAACCATCAATTAGATACACAGATAACTAAGTTCTGGCAGATTTCGGATTGGAAATTTTTCCACATCTCTATTTTATGATTGATATTTATGTTTTTTGGCTCGCTGATCACGAATATGGAGGTTAAAAAATCGTAGATCCATGGCGTTCCGAGATATTGGCCACTTTTGACTCAAAAATGGCTGTTTTCGTGGTTTTTGGCAATTTAAAGGAAAACAACACATTTTATCGACTAAACAGTGGTTAGCAAAATTGTGGAGAAAGGAAAAATGCGTCAAATGGCAATAAGTGTGAGTCTCTATGTTACTTTGCTCACCACTGTTTATTCGATAAAATGTGCTGTTTTCCTTTAAATTGCCAAAAACGACGAAAACGGTCATTTTTGAGTCAAAAGTAGCCAATATCTCGAAACGCCATGGATCTATGATTTTTTAACCTCCATATTCGTGATCAGCGAGCCAAAAAACATAAATACCAATCATAAAATAGAGATGTGGAAAAAATATCATTTTAAGTGTATTTCAATTGCAGGACGACTGGACTATTAGCTTTGTCAGACTCTGAACAATACTGCGAGAATCATTTTAAATACACGTATACTAGATCCACAGACGGTCGCTTTGAAGTGTCAATACCAGTAAAACCAAATTATAAACATATAGCTAATTCTGCTTCAATTACCAAAAGATCTATCCTTTCAATCACATGCCAAGTTTTTGATCCATTAGGTCAACTGGGGCCCTGTAATAATAAATGCAAAATGTCTAATTCAGAAGTTGTGGCAAGCAAAGTTGGATTGGAATGATCCTATCCCTTCTGATTTGCACTTATTATGGTGCCAATTTGAAGGTAACTTGCGACTCCTAAATGAAATTAAAATTGACTGGTTCGTGCTATGTCCAGATTACACAGACATTGACATTGTAGGATTTTCTGACGCCTCAGAAAAGGCACACGGCGCATGTACTTATATAAGCTGTAAAAACAGTCACGGACAATATACATGCAATTTATTGTGTTCCAAGAAGGGGGTGGCTCCTCTTGAGCAAATAAGTGTATACCCAGGTTAGAGCTTTCCACTGCTTTTCTTTTGAGTAACTCATACTAAAAGGTTACAATGTCACTCAATATCAAATTTAATAGAACATTTTCAATCTCCGATTTTACTATAGTGCTGTCTTGGCTCAAGGCTTCACCATCAATGTAAAACCTTTGTAGCCAACCGAGTAAGTGGAATACAAGGTGTAACTAACATTAACGATTGGTATCACGTTAGGACCAACGAAAACAATGCGGACTACTTGTCCAGAGGCCTATGTTCGACAAAAATTGTAAACTTTGATCCATGGTTTAAGGAACCGACGTTTCTCTCAAATGAAAATTTACTCTCACAATTAATTAGTATTGATCAAATTCAAGGCAACTGTGAAAAAGAAGTTCGAAAGACAACTACCACTAATGTTGTTTTTCACAAGGATTGTGAATTAATGGAAAAATATCCGGAGTACACTAAACTTCAAAGAATAACTGCGTATGTATTAAGATTCAGTTTTAATACCAAGGTACGTAAACAAGTTCGTTCAAACGGTGTATTATCATATACTGAATTAGAACATGCTTCATTTTGCCTCATTAGACAAGCTCAATTTCATTATTTTTCTCAAGAATATAATAGTTTAAATAATAATGAGCCATTAGGAAAAACTAGTAGCATTTTAAATTTAAATCCCTCTTTTGACAGTAACAAATTGATAAGAGTCGGCGGTAGAATTCGATTATCTAATTTTAAATATGATAAAGACATCCATTGATTTTACCCTCGAAACACAAATTAACAACATTAATTTTGAAAAATGTACATAAAAGACTACTTCATTGTGGTCCTACTTTAGTTTTAAGTTCAATACGTGAAAGTTATTGGCCAATTAATGGGCGTAATTTATGTAAGAGTACTTGTAGAAAATGTGTTCAATGTTACAAGGTCAATCCAATTCCTTTGAAATACATTATGGGAAATTTACCTGCTTCACGAGTAAACCAATTTATTCCGTTTTACAATACTGGTATTGACTTTGCTGGTTCATTTTATTTGATGGACAGAAAGACTAGAGGTGCAAGGTTAGTGAAGGCGTACATTTGTTCAATAATTGGTTTAAGTACTAAAGCACTTCATTTGGAAGTTGTATCCGATTCAACCACTCGGGATTTCTATTCGCATTGGAGCGCTTATTCAATTACAACAGATAATTGTCTCAATTTTGTTGGCGCGAACAATTATTTAAAGGAAATTTTCGAGTTCATGTCCAAAAATTCAGATAACATTTCGAAGGCTTTAATGGGCGAAAATGTAAAATGGAAATTCATTCCCAGTCACACTCCGAATTTTGGCTCAATTTGGGAAGCAGGCGTCAAGCGTAAAATTATACATTAAGAGGGGTTTTAGGAAACAATAATTTAACATGCAAGGACTTCAATAGTGAACTAATTCAGATAGAGGGAATTTTAAATTTCAGACCTCTTTGTCCTATGACTATTAACCCAGAAGATCCCACTCCTCTTACTCCCAGTCATTCTCTCATTGGTAAAGCAATAACAGCCCTGAATGAGCCTAGTGTAGCAGAGATTCCTGAAACAGACTAAACAAATTTCAACATCTGCAAAATCTTGTCCAGCATTTTTGGAAGCGCTGGAATAAAGAATATGTGTCGGAACTACAGACCAGAGTAAAGTGGCGCCAAAATTACCCAAACCTGTTGAAAGTAGGATATGTAGTCATCATATAGGAAGACAACATTCCACCACTTCATTGGCACATTGGACGTGTCACTCAACTTCATCCATGTCCTGATGAGGTGATACGTGTCGTTAGTGTTTGTGTAAACGGCAATATAGTGAAACGTGCAGTGACGAAACTATGCGTTCTACCAATTCCAGACAACGAATTACATTATATTTTCCTTTTGAGTTATTGAAAGTGCTGTGCATTTATCAAGGCAGCCGGAATGTTCAGGCCAAAATCTATTATTCCCCTATTTCTTAGCACAGTCTGTAATAGGCAAGGATGGCATGTTCGACGTGTGAGATATTCCCACCGTGTAGTATCCATCCTGCGCAAACGCCAAGAAATGAATACTGACAGTATAGTATTAGCGGACGCTAATGAGACATCGTTCGTTAGATGTTTGTAAATCAGTAAAAGTGTGCAATTAAAATCATTTTTGAAAGGTTCATGAGTGTTTTCGTTTAACTACGAACGTGACCTTATAAACAGATATACAGTCCACAAAAATCGAAAAACCCCAACTGTAGGTATGATACTCGAACTATACATATTAGTCGCATACTGACTAACGGACTTGAGTTAACGGAAGTTAATAACATTGTTAATAGGTTTCGAAATTAATTTTAAAGTTAACAAGTCAACCAATTTGTTAACTAGATTAATATCAATTACTGGATTAACGTTTGCGACTCTTGATTTTGCGTCGTGCCAGATTTTCACTAAATCCTGAACTTTTTTTCAGGTATAATACTGGAACTGTAACTTATTGCTCATCAGCATACTGACTAACGGACTCAAGTTAACGGAACTTGAATTTAACGGAAGTTAATAAGATTGTCAATAGTTTTTAAAATCAACTTTAAAGTTAACAAGTTAGCCAATGTGTTAAGTACATTGATTAACAATTAATGGATTAACGTTGCGACATTCGACTTCAAATTCGGAACTTTATTTTTCAGGTATAACATTCGTACTACACATTTGTCGCGTCGCACATCGGTGTTCTGATTAACGTCTTATGTTACGGAAGTTGAATTTAACTGAAGTTAATAAGATCGTTAATATTTTTTGGAATAAACTGAAAAGTTAATAAATTAACCAATGTGTTAACTCCATCAATTAACGATTGACGGATCAACAATTTTCTGTCCATCTTTGGATAATTCACCATCAAGTAACAACTTCAACAATCAATTAAGAAACACGTCATCATAATCAAGTTGTTAGATAGATAGATAGATTTTATTCATGTTATATACATGATATGTTTACACTCGTCATCATAAAATATAAATAAGATCACAATATTGAATTTAAAAACTTGTTTAAAAAATTTTTCTGTGGAATAAAATATATTATTTAAAAGAATATTTCTGACTGAATTCTTTCAATGGTAATTCTCTAATTAATTCGGGCAATTTATTAAAATATTGAAATGATAAAAATTTTGGCCCATTTTGAGACTTTTCGAGTCTCAGAAAATCTATACGGACATTTCTCTTATTACGAGTATTGTGATCATGAAAATCCTCATTGAGTGAGTACTTATCTCTGCAACTATGTGCATACTTGAGACATTCATATATATATACAGATTTGGGAATGTTAATATACCTAATCCCTTGAATGCTTTTCTACAGCAGTCCCTATAACCAATACTCGCAACAATTCTTATCGCTCTCCTTTGTAATCTGAAAATTTCATTTTTTTAAACAGTTACCCCAAACTAAAATAGCGTAGCGTAACTGACTTTCAATCAAAGAAAAATACGCAGTCTTTAGAACACAAGGAGATAGCGACTGAGATAAGGTTCTCAAAACAAAAATACTTCCACTCAATTTTGTCATAAGTTTATCTGCATGAACATTCCAAGTAAGTCTATCATCTATATGTACACCTAAAATTTTTGTATATTTATCAAAACTATTTGTTGCCTTTAGGGAAAGGAGTATTTCCACGGTTTTGTATTCCGGCAAGTCATTAACAAAAATTAAAAATAATAAAGGTCCCAATATGGATTCTTGGGGTACACCAATCGTGAGTAATATCTTTTCAGACCATCTGCCATCCATACACACAGCTTGATGACGATCTGTTAAAAACGACTTGATAATATTGAAGCTAACAATGTCAAATTTATATTTCTCAAGTTTTTTGAAGAGTATATCATGGACAACACAGTCAAATGCCTTTGTTAGATCTAGAAATAGTGATAGCGAATGTAGACCTTGTTCAAAGCTATCAATAGTTTTATTAATGAATTCAGTAATCGCTCCTGTTGTATTACGTTCCTTTCTGTAACCAAATTGTTGTGTCGCAGATAAATTGTTACATTCGAAGTGATCAACAATTTGCATGCTCAATGCCTTTTCCGACATTTTTGAGAGTAACGGTACTAACGATATCGGCCTGTAGTTTGTAACTTCATTTATGTCACCAGATTTATGTAGAGGTATTACCTTTGATATTTTCAAACAGTTTGGGAAAATACCATCCTCAATACATTTATTGACTAACTTTGTGATCGGTGATACAATGTGGTCAATATTTCTTTTTAATAGTATGATTGAAAGGCCAAAGAAATCTTTGGAGCTACTAATTTCGAATCCCATTATTATTTCTCTGATCTGCATAAATGAAACTGTGAAAAATGAAAAAGAATTATATGTCAGTATATTATCTTGTAAGAGGCTTATCGGGTCTAAATGACTTCCTGAAATGGATTGAGATATTTTTTGTGCAATTGATGAAAAATAATCATTGAAACTTTGTGCTGTTAAGTGTGTAATATTTTCAGTGAGAATCCTTTTTTTATTAATTAAACTCCACATAGTTCTGTTTGGATTGTTTGATTCTTTTATTATTTGATCAGTTGCCCTTATTTTAGCTTCTTTTAGTTTTAATTTGTGATTAATTTTGAGTTTATTACGTAAAATTCTCAAAGATGGGGTATTTTTAATTCTATACATATCATTTATGATGTGCAACTGATTTCGAAGTTCTCGTAGCTGGGGTGTAAACCATTTAACACCACAGTCCTTAACATTTCCTGTTATCTGTTTCTCGGGAAATGATATTTGGAATGCATTAATAAAACTTTGTTGAAAACTCTGAAAACTTTCATGTCCATCCAATTTTTCATCTAATAAGGGATTTCAATCTAGAGTCCCCAAGACATTGTACATATGAGAAGAACCTTCTCCTTTCAAGCGTCTACATACGAAGGATGAACTGAGTCCCGACTTACATGAAATGTTCACGCTTACCTGTTGTACCTCGTGGTCCGATAATTCCGTACTTATGACTTTACCAATGTAATTATTTGAAGAAAGATTGATAAAAATATTATCTAGACAGTTTTTCCCCCTAGTGACCTGTTGAATTGTTTGATTAAAGCCAAAAGCTTCCATGAAATCACTTGGAGTTTTAGTTTTTTTATGTGATAGAACATTAAAAGTTACATTATTTGTTTAGGAGAGCTGCACGTTGATGTGCATATACAAACTACAATGCGCTGAATAATGGTTTAGTAAGATACTGTTAAATTTCAGGTTCGAGTTCCAAGTTCCGGTGGACACCATTTGAAGGAATACACTGAACCCAGAACTACATTCATGCCCCGTTGCGAGCTGACTACCCCATCATCTGACAATATAGGTTCATCCAACGGTCACTGTGAAGCATACGAGCAGGCTAACACTGAAACTCCTGCAGATGAAACCACATACACCTTCAGCAGACATGCCATTAGATCAAACTATATGGATAAGAGCATTGAAGCGAAAAGAAAGGTAATATATTCCGTACACGATCACCTTCAACTGACACCGGACATATGAGATTAAACAGATAGTCTTGATACCCTTTAGCACGTCACTTATACCGAGAATTCCAGCCAGAACGTTTGAACCGATCGTTTTAAGAACATATATCCCTTTTCAGGACATTCTAGCTTATGGGATATGTGCATTTTACGTGAACAAATCTTCCCGTTCGAATCTTGAATGTGTACGTTACTTGTAATTGCCAACTGAGTGAGTACTTCGAATTTTGAGATATTGTCAACAATTCTATAATTTACAATATTGAATTCATTATGGTAATTCATCTTCGTCGACAACGTAAATGGCGTAATATTGGATGAATAAAAAAATCAGTTCACTCAAAGATCTCAAAAACTGAAATGTTTATTATTTTCTGGTTTTGTTTTATTGCTTAATGGTTTAAGTTGCATCGTTTTTCTAGCTCATCTGTTTCTTCGGGTATTAACAGCCAGTATAATGTAATTTCATCTACTCACATGACAACTAGACGCTGCAATATATGCAAAATGCATATAAACTGTATATCATGCATATCTGAACTATTCCGTTTAATTGCATATGCGGTGCATATTTGCATGTTTTAGAGCATATTATAGCATATATTTAGGTCCTAGAAATAAGTTAGTTATTTATGAACACGCAATATCGGATCCCACCAATAATTTCGAGCGTTTTTCGAGCTGCTCAACAGTAATTTCGAGCTATTCCCAAACTTAAAGGAAAGCCGAGAAATCAAAATTAATCAATTTGACTAGGTAAATGTGCAAAAGTTAGCACAGCAAGCCCAAAATTACACATCCTAGAATTTTGAGACTAGGCTCAAAATTTCGAGCTTTTCACGAGCTAAAAAATAGTGATTTGGAGATTGCCCAGGACCACGTGGTTTTTCGGAAATATGAAAAAAACTAATTTCCGGTCTGAAGTAAGCACAGCAAAACTAGAAGAACGTAACTTAGAATTTCGAGACAGGTCTCTAAATTTCGAGCTTTTTACGAGCTGCTTCGTAGTAATTCCAAGATTGCTCAGAAGCACGTAGTCTTCCATAAATGAGGAAAGAAACGTTTCCGGTCTGAAGTTAGCACATCAAAACTAGAAGTACGTGACTTAGAATTTCGAGACTGGGCTCAAAATTTCGAGCTTTTTACGAGCTAGTAAAGAGTGATTTGGAAATTGCCCGGAACCACGTGGTTTTCCGGAGATAAGAAGAAAACTCATATCCGGTCTGAAGTTAGCATAGCAAAACTAGAAGAACTTAACTTAGAATTTCGAGACTAATCCCCGAATTTCGAGCTTTTTACGAGCTGCTCCGTGGTAATTTCGAGATTGCTCAGAGGCACGTAGTTTCCCGGAAATAATGAAAAAACTGTTTCCGGTCCGAAGTTAGCACAACAAAACTAGGAGTACACGACTTAGAATATCGAGACTGGACTCAAAAATTCGAGCTCTTTACGAGCTATAACATAATCCTTCAAAGATCGCTGAAAATCGTGAAATTTACCGGAAGTTGGAAAAATATCGATTTCCGGTTAGCTGGTGGAACTTAAAAACTGGTAGTATGGGACTTAAAATATCGAGACTGGGCTCAAAATTTCGAGCTCAGTAGATACAGTTGACTACCTTTGGGACAGGAAGTGTGACGTCACTTCCGGTCTGAGCTCCGATGTTTGCTATTATCAGGTCTCCACTTCCGGTCTGCGCTGGCGATGTATGTTATCGGGTAGATAACGTTATCGGCTAGATAGCGTTATCAGTGATTGTGAGTCACCCGGATGGGCATCCAGTGTGTGTAATTAGTGTTATCAGGTAGATAACGTTATCGGCTAGATAGCATTATCAGTGATTGTGAGTTACTCGGTTTGTGCTGACGATTGACATTCCGTGTCTGTAATTATTGTTTGAATGTATATACAGAATGTTTGTAAAGAGTGTGTTATGTTGTATATACAGGTTGTTTCTAAGAGAGGTCCTAGACACGTGGTGTCATGGCAGCTATCACGTGATCCTTCGGTGTCATGGCGTCTGTCACGGCGGCTATCAACGAGGTGTCATGGCGTCTGTCACGAGGTGTCATGATATCTGTTGACGATTGGCATTCGGTGTTTGTAATTATTGTTGTATATACAGGTTGTTTGTAAGAGAGGTCCTAGACACGTGGTCTCATGGCAGCTATCACGTGTTCCTTCGGTGTCATGGCGTCTGTCACGGCGGCTATCAACGAGGTGTCATGGCGTCTGTCACGAGGTGTCATGCTATCTGCTGACGATCGGCATTCGGTGTTTGTAATTATTGTTTGAATATATATACAGGGGGTTTGTAAAGAGTATGTTATGTTGTATATACAGGTTGTTTGTAAGAAAGGTCCTAGACACGTGGTGTCATGGCAGCTATCACGTGAGGTGGTCAACGAGGTATCATGGCGGTTGTGAATCGATCATAACGTCTACGACGTGTACATCAAATGAAAAAAAATGGTATTCTTTGGTGAGAAAGATTGAAAGGGATCCGAACCCACGTCATTTTTATCTGAAAATGTTCTATTATTTTACATGTATACTTACCAGTTCGATCGACCTCTTATCTCTCACCCGCATTTAGTTTTGATTGTATATTTTAGGTTGAAAAAGTCAATAGCGCAGAGTATGAGGGTGTGTGTGACTGCTTCAACTAAATCGAACTCAGTTCGTGATAATGTCTCCTCGATTATACAACAGTTTTATTCATAGTGTGCTTACCACCGTGTCCGCCGAATATGATGGAAATCCTCGAAGAATTACAATTACCATCCAAAAATTGGATAATCGCTGGAGAATTCATAACTTTCCTGGTGGGGGCCTCGACCGATTGGGCGTATGCTGATATTTTCTATTTCGGAGGAGATTTCGATCCACCTCCAGAAGATTGGAAGATAATCGATATGAATATAGAAGGTCAGTTCAAATATAAACATAGAAGAATGGGAAAAATCATATTGCATCAAATTTCGGGTATCGTTCCGAAACCAGGATCGTATATACTTGATTGTTTTAGAGTGCTACATGATATTGATGATGATTTTTATCGGATCGCACTTCTACCGTACCGATGTGACATGCGCAGCATCCGAAGAGATACTTCAAATTCTTACACCTTTAAGATGTTTCAACTGTTTTCTGAGATAGGAGGGGAGGTCGACTATAGAATAAGTCCACCAAATTTTGTGCTTCGACGTACTCTTTCGAAATTTCGTCAAAGAAATATGTTAATGATCTGCGCATGTGCAACTAGATATTTGGATAGTTTATCATTCTAGTTTGAAATGTCGTCTATAGTGGTTGATATTCAAAGTTTCCCGATTTCTGCAAACGTATATAAAATCGAGGAACTCTCTTTGTTGGACTGTGATAAAAGGTTGGAGAAATATTTTCTATTCAAACCACCAAAATCGATGGATCAACTATCTGAGAGGCAAATGAAGAAAATATTTCATTGTGAAAAATATCATGGGATTCCATGGACCTCTGGCTATCAGGATTATGATGAATTGTATGAAATTTTGAAGGAAAATATCGATCCGGATGCTACTGTTTATGTATGTGGGAAGATAAAAGCTAAGTTTCTACGGGGAGCGTTCCAAGAATTGGGGTTAGATCGAGTAGAAGTGGTGAATTTGAAAGGTAAATGTCCAAAATTAGAGCGAGGAAATTGTGAATTCATCTGTTTACATCACCCCAATAGTGTGAATCCTATGTGTTCTAGTGCGAATAGTTGGAAGTTATTCGAATTTCTTACGAAGGAAGATGTTATGTGGCTCTCAAAATAATAATATAGATATCTACAAATATATCATTATGGATATATCTTTTGAAGAATACACACGCAGACTTTGCGAATTCGTGGAAAAAGTTCATAAACTAAAAAGAGACTTGAATTTTTACGCAGATAAAATTAAAGTTATAAGACTGCTGAACAAATTAAGTGTAAAAAGTGGGGATGATGGGAGTGCGGGTGTTGAAAACAAATTTTATGATTCTAACCACAATTCTGAATGGTATTTTATACGCGAACGTTCCCCAACACGTTGAACGCATCTATATTTGTCTGAAGGATGTCGGCGAAGGTGGTGGTGGGGAGTGTAACCGTACCGAATGGATTCCGATGAATTTTCAAAAAATCAATGATAACCAATTGGAGGTATTCACATTCGACATCTCACAAGACAATCGTACAACCATACATTATAAACTTAAACTCTTATTCTTTGATCGAAGTGAGGGGGATATGGCTGAATGGCAAATGATCCGACAATCATAATGTTTACCACATCTCGTACAAAAGACAACTACACTCACATCATCTGCAATAGAAGGAGAAATACCCAAAATTTTCGCAATTTTGTATGTTATTTTATCTTCTTTATCAGTGTTATTATTGAAAATGTTTGTTAAAAATGTGAAGAAAGCTATTTACCATTTGAATAAATAATAATTATTATGTAAAGGAGGTGTTTTATTGAAACAAGCAAAAGATTGATATTAATAATATTTCAGAATAAAATACATATTATTTAGGTAGTATTACATTCAGAAACCACTGCTGTAATTTATCCACATGGTGAACTGCACACATGTATTTTCCACCATCATTACGATGATTCAGACAGGTCAAATTGTTCGTTTGCTCGAATTTCCCCGTTTCACATTGAGTACCATCGAAACTATGAACCTGAACGATGTGTGGGTAAACATCCAATTCTATACACTTCCTTCTCAAAAATTCGGCTTTTTGCTGTCCTCGGACATAAATATAGTCGACTGCACACAGGAGAATCGATTTAAGAATATTATTTATTTCTTCATAATCCACATTCCCAGATACATAATCGAGTCCATGATAAGACTTTTGTAAATACCATACGGATTTTCGCTCCTATGCATTTAGCGATGAAAAAGATGTGTGCGGTTTGAATAAGGAATAATGACGTTTGAATCCAATTTGTATACACATTTCTTTTGGATGGAATGCATCGTCGAATTATCGAAACGATCGATTTTCATCGTTAACCACGATTATCAATCATTATTTAAATCAATCTGCTGTAGGATTGGAATCAAATTCGTGAAAAATTTTAAACAGACTTAGTAGGGAATTTTAAAACAATTTATTTTATATTCTTACATTTTTATTAAATACTTACTTCAACAATCAATAATCGACAGATTTACAAAAACAACATTAATCACATTAAAGGCCCATTTAAGAGTTTCGTACACGAGTACAAGCGATGATATTTCGTCCCCTCCCTTCGAAAAAAAAAATAATTTACAAAATTATTAGAACTTTCAATATGAAAGAACTTGAATTTTTCAAAATGTGTATCCAAGACAAGAAGGTAAGAAAATTTTCAAGGCCAATCTATTCACAGATTGTTTTATCGTACATAATTGAAATCTTTTCAAAAATAATACAAAAAAAACCCGAGTGTTTGAGATAGCTATTAGAACGTTCAATAATTTCACTTGGAATCCACAACTGATTTTATATACTTTTATACCACATATCGGAAAATATATATTTGCGAACAAAGAAACATCGTAATTTCGCTCTTTCCGTTTTCAAATCTCTGTCAAAAATTTGATATAGTAGGAAAGAATAGAAGTAGCTCAGAATTAAATTCTATTCACAGGGCAAAATAATTTTGATTGACTGTCATCACCAACAATTTCTAAATATCAATTGTGATTTACTATGATCCATAAGGTTATGAATATTTACTTTTTTTAACGACATGTATATTGGATCTTGGATGCGTAATTCTTATTCCGATTCCAATCTAATCTGCTTCATTATATTGATTCCGATTCTTAACAACTTCCACACTAATGAAGTTCTTTGTTTCAATCGAGTTTTGACTTCATTACGGATCACATTTTATGCAATTCTCCGTAAATGTAATATCTATATAGTTCAAGCAATACATGCAGAAATTAATACATGGAAAAAAAATATGAGCGTATAGCAAATTAAATTTAAAAAGGTGAGTTTCTGCAACTTGATCTGAAATGTCGAACATAACTTACAAAATTGGCAAAAATGCTGTTTTTCTTAAAAAACTATAGCTCGGATCGGAAATAGTTAAAGGAGAAAGTTGTAGGTATCAGATAGATAATTATCGATATCTTTCATACTTTTCGAGTTATATTGAAAAAACCGTTGACAATCGTTATTGGGAGGGTCTTTGAAAACAGTCATATCACATTGTCATTAGTTACAAAACGTTTTTTCTTGGGAGGGTCCAAATGTTTTTTGGGAGGGTCCAAACGTTCTTTGGGAGGATCCAATCGTTATTGGGAGGGTCTTTAAAAACAGCCATATCACATTGTCATTAGTTACAAAACGTTTTTTCTTGGGAGGGTCCAAATGTTTTTTGGGAGGGTCCAAACGTTCTTTGGGAGGATCCAATCGTTATTGGGAGGGTGTTTGAAAACAGCCATATCACATTGTCATTAGTTAATCATCAACCACCATGCACGTTTGCGGGCAATGTCAAAGGGAATTTTCGAGAGCAAATGCGCTGAGGCGGCACGAGAAAAAACATTTCAAAACACACAGTTTCTCATGCAAGCATTGTGAAGCTACATTTTCTCGCCGAGACAATTTGAATCGTCATATTATGTTATTCCACAGTCGAGATAAAAGTATAATTTACTGGTCCAACCCAGATGTTCTACTGGACCGGTCAGAAGAAATCATACCTCTACAAGGATATATCGAAGAGAAACGTGAAATAATTAATGAATTAAGAAGATTTTGTAATAAATGGTATTTGAATAAAAACTCGAAATGATTGATCGTTTTCCACTATTTTTTTACATTATTTAAGTCAATGAAGGTGTAGGATCGAATTTCATCTTCAGAATATCGATGATTCTCAGAGAGATTATTGGTGTGAAAGTTTGCGCGATTGCGATTTTGTTATGTTGGTTCGACGCAATTTTGCGAACGATGATTCAGAGAGATTGTTGGTGTGAAGGTTCGCCATCGAATATCATTACCCCTCATGGGGATTTTTCATGCATTGCAGACATTTCAAACTCTTCTAAAACTCGGAAAAACTATCTTCAGACGCCCGCCGCTAAGCCCGCTATCTTTGTAGAACATTTAGTTGCAACTGATTGATTTTTCTCGATTTAGTTGGAGCTTCACCTACAAATATTCATTTACCTTCGCGCAGATTGTTCCTGATATGAAGCATTTCACAACATAACATTTGCAATGTTGATGGAGATATATTTTAGTTATATGTCTGATGAAACACCATGAAATGGGGGGGGGGAATGGTTCGATTGCATGTTTTTCGATGGGGATTGTTCTATAGTTTCCATTGCTTTCAGACACACGTTTTCCACATCATGCACTGCAGTTAGAACGAAATTGTTGTATACTGGATACATCATTACAACTGATTGTTTAATTCATTTGAATCCACACTGACCCTTCAATAGTTATTCATCCACGCTCAAATCATACAACATTGTATTTCCCGCTCAAACTGAATTGTTCGTAGAGCGCTTCTTCAAACGTTCTAATAATGCGATAGCGACTTTTTCATAGAATAGGTATTGCAATGACTGATTTTATGTTTTTCCATTAACTTGTGATTAAAGTGCTTATTGAAGAATTATTTTCCACGATCGCCTTGCAGATTCCTAAGTTTACGATGTTCTTCCAGGAATATCAGACTAACCGCTTTTCGAACCTCAAAACAAGTAAACTTGAAAATGTAACATATAATTCTATTATATCAATATTTCCACATCCAACTCTGAATACAACTACCTTATTCATTGTTATTTTAGACTGAAATGTTTGTAGTGGTTAGAATTTCTCCAAAATGAACTAGAATTTTGCGAAGAGGAAATTGATTAAAATTTTGAATATCTCGGTTCACACTATCCATTTCGCTTGACATACTTTTATAAAATATGGAATGAATTATTATCGAAACGATTTCATCGTTTTCCACGATTGTTAATGATTATCCAAATCAAAACTCTCTAAACTAATGAAAAATTCACCAAATTTTAACTTGAGGATATCGATGAAATAATATCCATAATAATAATCTGCAGAATAATTAGAGCGATTCCTCTTAAACCCGCTAGTCTATTATTGCGTTATAAAATATGATGATTTGAATCAATCATTGTTCTAATTATTTATCAAAATATTATGCGATATAATAGAAGACAAACTCAGTTTCCTTTCAGCTAGATATCATTCATTCACAACAACAATTTAATCAAAGGCAATTTGCCTATATATAGTAGTGTTTAATGTACGAGAAATCATTTGTGTTCAGCTGTTTCAAGGTAAGTTTCAATTTTCCTGTTATTCATCAGATGCTATTTTTATCACTTGTAAAATATAATTTACCGAAGGAAGTTATGATTAAATATGTTTTTAACCTAATATATGAAAAACTAGTTGTGATTGAAAGAAAATTTATGATGTTTTCACAACTTAAAAATATCATTTCCACTAATTTCAATGAACCAATTTTCCTTCCAGATCAATATTCATTGATTATGAAGTTAACTTTTTCAGATCTTAATATTTTTGAAATAATTTCGTTTTAATTTTTCTATTAGTTATTGAATAGATATCATTTTTATCAATTTTAATTTGATTCAAAGGAATTTTAATGTGTTTTCAAAACAACGAAACACATTTTCTCCTAATTTCAATTAGCGAACCAAATTTTCTTTCAGATCAATATTCATTGATTATGAAGTTAGCTTTTTCAGATCTTAATATTTTTTCGAAATAATTTCGTTTTGATTTCTCTATTAGTTATTGAATAGTTATCATTTTTATCAATTTTAATTTGATTCAAAGGAATTTTAATATGTTTTCAAAACAAAGAAACACATTTTCTCCTAATTTCAATTAGGGAAACACATACATTTTATAGATGACAACAATTATTCATCAGATGCTATTTTTATCAATTGTAAAATATAATTTACCGAAAGGAAGTATTGATTAAATATGTTTTTAACCTAATATATGAAAGAAAATTCATGATGTTTTCACAACTTAAAAATATCATTTCACTAATTTCATTGAACCAATTTTTCTTTCAGATCAATATTCATTGATTATGAAGTTAACTTTTTCAGATCTTAATATTTTTTGAAATAATTTCGTTTTAATTTTTCCATTAGTTATTGAATAGATTTCATTTTTAATTTGATTCAAAGGAATTTTAATATATTTTCAAAACAAAGAAACACATTTTCTCCTAATTCCAATTAGGGAAAAACACCTTCCCTCATTAGCAGTTCAAGTTTCTGATTTGATAGCTCTGAAAATTCTTCCGTTAAAATTTTGAAATCATCTCTTTTTAAGTATGATGTATGATTTGATGGAACAACTAACAAATAGATATACACCACCGGTTGATCCACCTGCATATTTATCTGAAAAGTAAGTTTCATTAAGAAATATCTATTAATAAAATTTCATATCTTTTTACTAATTTTTCAGTGGTTTTATTGTATATATGAGAAAGAATGATGGGACTATTTCAAAATATAATGATGACCCTGTAGGGACTCATAGCACATTAGTAGTTTTGAATGAAGATAATTCGATTAGAGGGTATGTTCTCTATTCTTTACATCATTCTAAAGATTTTTAATTATAATTTGTTGACAGTAAATTAACGATGAACGATGGGGAAATAGAGAGGTGTACCCTGAACGACGGGAGAGAGATTATTATCAATGAAGTACATACAACTGCTTGTTATAATGCAGGGAAATGTCACTTAGAAGAGGTTTTAATCAATGAATTACCTAATGTGTAAGTTCATTAAGAAAAATATAATCATACATTGTTAAAACTAATAATAAATTTCTTATAGAGCTGACAATAATAACAGTGTTGGCAGGATGCAATCATCAACAAGGATTAAAAATGAAAAGTAAGTTTCATTCTGTTGTATTCGATATTCTTCTTTTAATTCTTCAACGCAATTTTAGTGGATGTAGAAAGAGATCAACAAGTCCCTCATCCAATATCAATAGGAAGAAACAAAAAAGGCAGTTCCCACTTACTCCTATCACCTCCATCATAATTGATGATGATGATCAAATAAGGTTAGTTATTTAATTTTGATTACTATAGGAATTCCTGGAACATCATTTTACTGTTTACAGAGATCAATCAACACCACCTCCATCATCCTCTAGATCGAATCTACATCCACTACCACCCTCAACAACACTATCACCACCGAAAGAAGATATTGATGAGCTGTCTATATATGGCACGGGTGAGGATTTATCAGTTTTGATTGTGGAGGTATGCACATTTTCAGTTCTTATATTGATTATACTAATATATTTTTCATTCTTTTGCAGTTGAGGAAAATTCAATCTAAAACTGGTGGATCCTATACCTTTAAATGGAGGTGAACAGGGTACTTCCTTCTTTTTTTATATCTATATAAGTTTATAAAATGTATTATTATTATTAGTCTGAAATAAAATTATTAATTTTAATGTGTATTTTGCGTATAGAAAGCACTGTTTTATTAATAAATCAGATCAAATGACTGTGGAATTCAAATCATCAGTCATATCATCCAAAAACTTGAATTAACAGATTGTATGTACTACAAATGATTCACTCATTGTTACACTCACACGCGTTTGCGTTCTCATATCAGTATGAACAGAATGTGATGATGCAGATACACTAACATTGACATTGACATTCAACTAGTTCATTGGCTTATTAATAGAAGGCTATATAGCTACAACATCAGTATACTCAATCGAATATGATATCTGGATCATCGATATTTCAAATATTCAGATATTTTAAACTATTCATTCGATTTTTATATAACATGTGAACATTTGAATCATTATCAAAGTTTCTACAATATTAGAGAAATTGTATTGTGAATGAATGATATCTAGCTGAAGGGAAACTGAGTTTGTCTTCTATTATATCGCATAATAGTTTGATAAATAATTAGAACAATGATTGATTCAAATCATCATATTTTATAACGCAATAATAGACTAGCGGGTTTAAGAGGAATCGCTCTAATTATTCTGCAGATTATTATTATGAATATTATTTCATCGATATCCTCAAGTTAAAATTTGGTGAATTTTTCATTAGTTTAGAGAGTTTTGATTTGGATAATCATTAACAATCGTGGAAAACGATGAAATCGTTTCGATAATAATTCATTCCATATTTTATAAAAGTATGTTAAGCGAAATGGATAGTGTGAACCGAGATATTCAAAATTTTAATCAATTTCCTCTTCGCAAAATTCTAGTTCATTTTGGAGAAATTCTAACCACTACAAACATTTCAGTCTAAAATAACAATGAATAAGGTAGTTGTATTCAGAGTTGGATGTGGAAATATTGATATAATAGAATTATATGTTACATTTTCAAGTTTACTTGTTTTGAGGTTCGAAAAGCGGTTAGTCTGATATTCCTGGAAGAACATCGTAAACTTAGGAATCTGCAAGGCGATCGTGGGAAATAATTCTTCAATAAGCACTTTAATCACAAGTTAATGGAAAAACATAAAATCAGTCATTGCAATTCTATGAAAAAGTCGCTATCGCATTATTAGAACGTTTGAAGAAGCGCTCTACGAACAATTCAGTTTGAGCGGGAAATACAATGTTGTATGATTTGAGCGTGGATGAATAACTATTGAAGGGTCAGTGTGGTTTCAAATGAATTAAACAATCAGTTGTAATGATGTATCCAGTATACAACAATTTCGTTCTAACTGCAGTGCATGATGTGGAAAACGTGTGTCTGAAAGCAATGGAAACTATAGAACAATTCCCATCGAAAAACATGCAATCGAACCATTCCCCCCCCCCCATTTCATGGTGTTTCATCAGACATATAACTAAAATATATCTCCATCAACATTGCAAATGTTATGTTGTGAAATGCTTCATATCAGGAACAATCTGCGCGAAGGTAAATGAATATTTGTAGGTGAAGCTCCAACTAAATCGAGAAAAATCAATCAGTTGCAACTAAATGTTCTACAAAGATAGCGGGCTTAGCGGCGGGCGTCTGAAGATAGTTTTTCCGAGTTTTAGAAGAGTTTGAAATGTCTGCAATGCATGAAAAATCCCCATGAGGGGTAATGATATTCGATGGCGAACCTTCACACCAACAATCTCTCTGAATCATCGTTCGCAAAATTGCGTCGAACCAACATAACAAAATCGCAATCGCGCAAACTTTCACACCAATAATCTCTCTGAGAATCATCGATATTCTGAAGATGAAATTCGATCCTACACCTTCATTGACTTAAATAATGTAAAAAAATAGTGGAAAACGATCAATCATTTCGAGTTTTTATTCAAATACCATTTATTACAAAATCTTCTTAATTCATTAATTATTTCACGTTTCTCTTCGATATATCCTTGTAGAGGTATGATTTCTTCTGACCGGTCCAGTAGAACATCTGGGTTGGACCAGTAAATTATACTTTTATCTCGACTGTGGAATAACATAATATGACGATTCAAATTGTCTCGGCGAGAAAATGTAGCTTCACAATGCTTGCATGAGAAACTGTGTGTTTTGAAATGTTTTTTCTCGTGCCGCCTCAGCGCATTTGCTCTCGAAAATTCCCTTTGACATTGCCCGCAAACGTGCATGGTGGTTGATGATTAACTAATGACAATGTGATATGGCTGTTTTCAAACACCCTCCCAATAACGATTGGATCCTCCCAAAGAACGTTTGGACCCTCCCAAAAAACATTTGGACCCTCCCAAGAAAAAACGTTTTGTAACTAATGACAATGTGATATGGCTGTTTTTAAAGACCCTCCCAATAACGATTGGATCCTCCCAAAGAACGTTTGGACCCTCCCAAAAAACATTTGGACCCTCCCAAGAAAAAACGTTTTGTAACTAATGACAATGTGATATGACTGTTTTCAAAGACCCTCCCAATAACGATTGTCAACGGTTTTTTCAATATAACTCGAAAAGTATGAAAGATATCGATAATTATCTATCTGATACCTACAACTTTCTCCTTTAACTATTTCCGATCCGAGCTATAGTTTTTTAAGAAAAACAGCATTTTTGCCAATTTTGTAAGTTATGTTCGACATTTCAGATCAAGTTGCAGAAACTCACCTTTTTAAATTTAATTTGCTATACGCTCATATTTTTTTTCCATGTATTAATTTCTGCATGTATTGCTTGAACTATATAGATATTACATTTACGGAGAATTGCATAAAATGTGATCCGTAATGAAGTCAAAACTCGATTGAAACAAAGAACTTCATTAGTGTGGAAGTTGTTAAGAATCGGAATCAATATAATGAAGCAGATTAGATTGGAATCGGAATAAGAATTACGCATCCAAGATCCAATATACATGTCGTTAAAAAAAGTAAATATTCATAACCTTATGGATCATAGTAAATCACAATTGATATTTAGAAATTGTTGGTGATGACAGTCAATCAAAATTATTTTGCCCTGTGAATAGAATTTAATTCTGAGCTACTTCTATTCTTTCCTACTATATCAAATTTTTGACAGAGATTTGAAAACGGAAAGAGCGAAATTACGATGTTTCTTTGTTCGCAAATATATATTTTCCGATATGTGGTATAAAAGTATATAAAATCAGTTGTGGATTCCAAGTGAAATTATTGAACGTTCTAATAGCTATGTATCTCAAACACTCGGGTTTTTTTGTATTATTTTTGAAAAGATTTCAATTATGTACGATAAAACAATCTATTCACTATATCAAATTTTTGACAGAGATTTGAAAACGGAAAGAGCGAAATTACGATGTTTCTTTGTTCGCAAATATATATTTTCCGATATGTGGTATAAAAGTATATAAAATCAGTTGTGGATTCCAAGTGAAATTATTGAACGTTCTAATAGCTATGTATCTCAAACACTCGGGTTTTTTTGTATTATTTTTGAAAAGATTTCAATTATGTACGATAAAACAATCTGTGAATAGATTTGCCTTGAAAATTTTCTTACCTTCCTTCTTGTCTTGGATACACATTTTGAAAAATTCAAGTTCTTTCATATTGAAAGTTCTAATAATTTTGTAAATTATTTTTTTTTCGAAGGGAGGGGACGAAATATCATCGCTTGTACTCGTGTACGAAACTCTCAAATGGGCCTTTAATGTGATTAATGTTGTTTTTGTAAATCTGTCGATTATTGATTGTTAAAGTAAGTATTTAATAAAAATTTAAGAATATAAAATAAATTGTTTTAAAATTCCCTACTAAGTCTGTTTAAAATTTTTCACGAATTTGATTCCAATCCTACAGCAGATTGATTTAAATAATGATTGATAATCGTGGTTAACGATGAAAATCGATCGTTTCGATAATTCGACGATGCATTCCATCCAAAAGAAATGTGTATACAAATTGGATTCAAACGTCATTATTCCTTATTCAAACCGCACACATCTTATTCATCGCTAAATGCATAGGAGCGAAAATCCGTATGGTATCTACAAAAGTCTTATCATGGACTCGATTATGTATCTGGGAATGTGGATTATGAAGAAATAAATAATATTCTTAAATCGATTCTCCTGTGTGCAGTCGACTATATTTATGTCCGAGGACAGCAAAAAGCCGAATTTTTGAGAAGGAAGTGTATAGAATTGGATGTTTACCCACACATCGTTCAGGTAAATAGTTTCGATGGTACTCAATGTGAAACGGGGAAATTCGAGCAAACGAACAATTTGACCTGTCTGAATCATCGTAATGATGGTGGAAAATACATGTGTGCAGTTCACCATGTGGATAAATTACAGCAGTGGTTTCTGAATGTAATACTACCTAAATAATATGTATTTTATTCTGAAATATTATTAATATCAATCTTTTGCTTGTTTCAATAAAACACCTCCTTTACATAATAATTATTATTTATTCAAATGGTAAATAGCTTTCTTCACATTTTTAACAAACATTTTCAATAATAACACTGATAAAGAAGATAAAATAACATACAAAATTGCGAAAATTTTGGGTATTTCTCCTTCTATTGCAGATGATGTGAGTGTAGTTGTCTTTTGTACGAGATGTGGTAAACATGATGATTGTCGGATCATTTGCCATTCAGCCATATCCCCCTCACTTCGATCAAAGAATAAGAGTTTAAGTTTATAATGTATGGTTGTACGATTGTCTTGTGAGATGTCGAATGTGAATACCTCCAATTGGTTATCATTGATTTTTTGAAAATTCATCGGAATCCATTCGGTACGGTTACACTCCCCACCACCACCACCGCCGACATCCTTCAGACAAATATAGATGCGTTCAACGTGTTGGGGAACGTTCGCGTATAAAATACCATTCAGAATTGTGGTTAGAATCATAAAATTTGTTTTCAACACCCGCACTCCCATCATCCCTACTTTTAACACTTAATTTGTTCAGCAGTCTTATAACTTTAATTTTATCTGCGTAAAAATTCAAGTCTCTTTTTAGTTTATGAACTTTTTCCACGAATTCGCAAAGTCTGCGTGTGTATTCTTCAAAAGATATATCCATAATGATATATTTGTAGATATCTATATTATTATTTTAAGAGCCACATAACATCTTCCTTCGTAAGAAATTCGAATAACTTCCAACTATTCGCACTAGAACACATAGGATTCACACTATTGGGGTGATGTAAACAGATGAATTCACAATTTCCTCGCTCTAATTTTGGACATTTACCTTTCGAATTCACCACTTCTACTCGATCTAACCCCAATTCTTGGAACGCTCCCCGTAGAAACTTAGCTTTTATCTTCCCACATACATAAACAGTAGCATCCGGATCGATATTTTCCTTTAAAATTTCATACAATTCATCATAATCCTGATAGCCAGAGGTCCATGGAATCCCATGATATTTTTCACAATGAAATATTTTCTTCATTTGCCTCTCAGATAGTTGATCCATCGATTTTGGTGGTTTGAATAGAAAATATTTCTCCAACCTTTCATCACAGTCCAACAAAGAGAGTTCCTTGATTTTATATACGTTTGCAGAAATCGGGAAACTTTGAATATCAACCACTATAGACGACATTTCAAACTAGAATGATAAACTATCCAAATATCTAGTTGCACATGCGCAGATCATTAACATATTTCTTTGACGAAATTTCGAAAGAGTACGTCGAAGCACAAAATTTGGTGGACTTATTCTATAGTCGACCTCCCCTCCTATCTCAGAAAACAGTTGAAACATCTTAAAGGTGTAAGAATTTGAAGTATCTCTTCGGATGCTGCGCATGTCACATCGGTACGGTAGAAGTGCGATCCGATAAAAATCATCATCAGTATCATGTAGCACTCTAAAACAATCAAGTATATACGATCCTGGTTTCGGAACGATACCCGAAATTTGATGCAATATGATTTTTCCCATTCTTCTATGTTTATATTTGAACTGACCTTCTATATTCATATCGATTATCTTCCAATCTTCTGGAGGTGGATCGAAATCTCCTCCGAAATAGAAAGTATCAGCATACGCCCAATCGGTCGAGGCCCCCACCAGGAAAGTTATGAATTCTCCAGCGATTATCCAATTTTTGGATGGTAATTGTAATTCCATCATATTCGGCGGACACGGTGGTAAGCACACTATGAATAAAACTGTTGTATAATCGAGGAGACATTATCACGAACTGAGTTCGATTTAGTTGAAGCAGTCACACACACCCTCATACTCTGCGCTATTGACTTTTTCAACCTAAAATATACAATCAAAACTAAATGCGGGTGAGAGATAAGAGGTCGATCGAACTGGTAAGTATACATGTAAAATAATAGAACATTTTCAGATAAATATGACGTGGGTTCGGATCCCTTTCAATCTTTCTCACCAAAGAATACCATTTTTTTTCATTTGATGTACACGTCGTAGACGTTATGATCGATTCACAACCGCCATGATACCTCGTTGACCACCTCACGTGATAGCTGCCATGACACCACGTGTCTAGGACCTTTCTTACAAACAACCTGTATATACAACATAACATACTCTTTACAAACCCCCTGTATATACATTCAAACAATAATTACAAACACCGAATGCCAATCGTCAGCAGATAGCATGACACCTCGTGACAGACGCCATGACACCTCGTTGATAGCCGCCGTGACAGACGCCATGACACCGAAGGATCACGTGATAGCTGCCATGACACCACGTGTCTAGGACCTCTCTTACAAACAACCTGTATATACAACATAACACACTCTTTACAAACATCCTGTATATACATTCAAACAATAATTACAAACACCGAATGCCAATCGTCAACAGATAGCATGACACCTCGTGACAGACGCCATGACACCTCGTTGATAGCCGCCGTGACAGACGCCATGACACCGAAGGAACACGTGATAGCTGCCATGACACCACGTGTCTAGGACCTCTCTTACAAACAACCTGTATATACAACATAACACACTCTTTACAAACATCCTGTATATACATTCAAACAATAATTACAAACACCGAATGCCAATCGTCAACAGATAGCATGACACCTCGTGACAGACGCCATGACACCTCGTTGATAGCCGCCGTGACAGACGCCATGACACCGAAGGAACACGTGATAGCTGCCATGACACCACGTGTCTAGGACCTCTCTTACAAACAACCTGTATATACAACAATAATTACAAACACCGAATGCCAATCGTCAACAGATATCATGACACCTCGTGACAGACGCTATGACACCTCGTTGATAGCCGCCGTGACAGACGCCATGACACCGAAGGATCACGTGATAGCTGCCATGACACCACGTGTCTAGGACCTCTCTTAGAAACAACCTGTATATACAACATAACACACTCTTTACAAACATCCTGTATATACATTCAAACAATAATTACAGACACGGAATGTCAATCGTCAGCACAAACCGAGTAACTCACAATCACTGATAACGCTATCTAGCCGATAACGTTATCTACCTGATAACACTAATTACACACACTGGATGCCCATCCGGGTGACTCACAATCACTGATAACGCTATCTAGCCGATAACGATATCTACCCGATAACATACATCGCCAGCGCAGACCGGAAGTGGAGACCTGATAATCGGAGCACAGACCGGAAGTGACGTCACACTTCCTGTCCCAAAGGTAGTCAACTGTATCTACTGAGCTCTTTACGAGCTATAACATATTCCTTCAAAGATCGCTGAAAATCGTAAAATTTACCGGGAGTTGGGAAAATATCGATTTCCGGTTTCATGATGAAATATAATAACTGGTATTATGGGACTTGGAATATAGAGACTGAGCTCAAAATGTCGAGCTTTTTACGATACGCTTCGTGGTAATTTCGAGATTGCTTAGTAGCAAGTAGTCTTCCCGAAAATCAGAAGAAAACGATTTTCGGTACAAAGTTATCACAGCAACAATACATGTATATGACTTAGCATTTTGAAGCTGGTGTTGAAATATCGAGCTATTTACGAGCTGGTTCGTGGTAGTTTTCAGATTGCTTAAAACCACGTGGTTTTCCAGAAACAAGAAAAAAGTGGTTTTCCGGTCTGAAGTTGGCACAGAAAAATGTGGTACGTGACTTACAATTTCGAGACTGGTGGCAAAATTTCAAGCTTTTTACGAGCTAAAACCATTGTTATATGTAAAAATACACAACGATTTCCGGTGTTTCCTTCGGAGGTCACACATTATAAAAAATATAAATAAAAGCTGAAATTGGCTGTTCCAGCCATCTAACCCCCCCCCCCCCTTAAAAAAAACCGCACTGGCTAAATCACATACACGCAGAATATGAATTTATTCGGAAAGATCAGTTAAGATGGCACTTGTTAAGTTTCTTGAGTGCTTTTATTTATATTATTTATAATGTGTTACCTCCGAAGAAAACACCGTAAATCAGAACAAACGTTTCTGCTGAAGTTAACTGTTACAGTCATGTTACTCCTAAAAGGACAGAAATGGTTTTACCTCGTAAACAGCTCGAAATTTTGCCACCAGTCACGAAATTATAAGTCATATACATCTATTCATGCTGTGCTGAATTCGGACCGAAAATCTTTTCTTTATAATAACCGAAAAAACTACGTGCTTCTGAGCAATCTCGAAATTACTATGCACCAACTCGTAAAGAGCTCGAATTTTTGACACTAGTCTCGAAATGCTAAGTCATATACATCTATTGTTGCTGTGCTAACTTCAGACACAAAATCGTTTTTTCCTGATTTCCGGGAAAACTACGTGCTACTGAGCATTCTCGAAATTACCACGAAGCAGCTCGTAGAAAGTTCGAAATGTTGAGCCCAGTCTCGGTATTCTAAGTTACGTATTTCTAGTTTTGCTATGCTAACTTAAGACCGAGTTTTTTCCTTATTTTCTCGAAATTCTAAGTCACGTACTTCTAGTTTTCATATGCTTACTTCAGACCGGAAATATTTTTTTCCTCATTCCTGGAAAAGTACGTGCTTCTGAGCAATTTCGAAATTACCACGAAGCAGCTCGTAAAAAGCTCGAAATTTAGAGACCTGTCCCGAAATTCTGAGTTACGTTTTTCTAGTTTTGCTGTGCTATCTTCAGACCAGAAATTGTTTTTTTTTCCTTATTTCTGGAAGACTACGTGCTTCTGAGCAATCTCGAAATTACCACGAAGCAGCTCGTAAAAAGCTCAAAATTCAGAGACCAATCTCGAAATTCTAAGTCGTGTTTTTCTAGTTTTGCTGTGCTAACTTCAGACCGGAGATGAGTTTTTTCCTTATTCCCCGAAAACCACGTGGTTCCGGGTCATCTCCAAATCACTCTTTTTTATCTCGTAAAAAGCTCGACATTCTGAGCCTAGTCTCGATATTCTAGGATGTGTAATTTTGGGATTGCTGTGCTAACTTTTGCACATTTACCTAGTAAAATTGATTAATTTTGATTTCTCGGCTCTCCTTTAACTTTGGGAATAGCTCGAAATTACTGTTGAGCAGCTCGAAAAAAGCTCGAAATTATGGGTGGGGTCCGATAATGCATGTTTATATATGACTAGCTTATTTCTGGGACCTCATATATTTGGGTAATTCCATATTAAATGAACGTGAAGGAAGTTAAAACGACAATTATGGCCTTGTTGCAGACAATGAAATCCCGGATTTCATGATTCTGTTGGGATAGAATGATTTTATTATCTGCGGAATGTTTCAAAAATTTAAATTGATGATCGGCTTATTTTTAACTAAATCTCCCTTCACAGCTCAACTATTTAACCATCAGTGAATGTGTCGATGAACAAGCATACTTTTTTCCAAAGAGTGATACATAGTTATTTGTGAAAAGGCCGAGTTTTGCCAAGAAAAAACTCTTTTAGTATACTGGATTTGACAATTATGAACTAAATATTATAGACGATGAAAGTGTTTTCGCTATATTTATGACAAAAGGGTATATTGACTATTATTATTACTAAACTAAATAATTTTCAAAATTGCCAGATGAAGCTTAGCAAATCGTGATTTCACCCCAAAACGAAAATGTTCAACATCATGTACCATATATTTACTTTCTTAAATTGATGTCTTCTATAATGAAATATCTTCAATAACTCCATTCGATAATGTTCACTACTATTACTATTATTCATGCAAATGTATTTCCCATGTCCGGAGTAAACAGGATGCAACTCATGTTAAAAATTATATTGGCAATGTTTTATACATCATTCCTGATGACGCTATCCCCACCTCTATAAGTAGTCTTGGAAAAGATCTTGGTGTACCTCATCTTCGACTTATTGAATTTGTCTTTTTGCTACTCATCATCCAAGACAATCCTACGGAACAAAATTAAACTGCGTGGATCAACAAGAAATGGCGCTCAGAGCTGGCTGAAACTAGATAAGGTTAGAGGTGAGCAATGTGGTTTCTGATTTTATGCAGTGACGTTTTTTTTGTAAGACACGAAGGAGGTATCTTAAAATTTTTCACAATGTACATTAATTTCATTTATAGTCAACTTCACACCATCAAGCTTTGATAGTTCCATAAACTATTGCAAACAGTGCCTGATTGTTGAATTTTAATTACAAATACATCTGTAAAATTCCGAAGCTTCAAACCAGAACCGATTAAAAAATCTGGTACAAAAGTCACAAATTGGACAGATTGGAATACGAAAGAATTCGTAGATACAGCCGGCTTAACAATGTATAATCATGAATGTTTTCATATTATCATCAAGTCTATTACAAAACGAAACGTCTTTATACCCGGTATTCAGATATTCAAGGAGGATCTTTACAATATATTGTATCGTACACAGAACTCCAAAACTCATGATTCGACACCTATTATTTCAGAACATGACTATGCAATCTCCAATTATCTATTTGCTCCTGGTTTTGAATGAATCGATTCGAAATGTTTCATACGTTATAACGGTTACGAACTTCGTGACGATAAAAGCGATTATAGTGATCCGATGCTCCACTATAGATCAACTATTTACAAACATTCATCTGAAGTTCAATCGTTTTGAATTGAGGAGTGTAGGTTAGATTATCACTATGATTGGCAATTACTTTGACAGTACTCATTCAAAGACAGAATCCCGGTTCTTACATATTTCAATAGAACTGACAGAAATGGTCAGAGTAAGTATAAGCAAGATGGAGGTTTCTTCACTCAATTGATCACAATTTCGTGTAAGTACATTGAGAGATATAGAATTAAATTTTCTGAATTATGAAGATAACTTAGATAATTTAACATAGGATTATAAAGATGAATAAAGTAAAATATTGAAACATAGGCGGGATTCGAACCCACATTACTGGATGTCTAGTCCAGTGAGCTTAACAATTACACTACTTTGGTCCCGTCAGATTCCTATATTTTTGTAAATATAAGCATCTGGAAGGATAGTAAATCATCGATGAATACAATGCGATTCGATGCTCCACTACAGATCAACTATTCACGCACATTTCTCTAAAGTTCAATATTCTTGTAGTGAGGATTGTAGGTTACAATATTACTATGGTTGGTAATTACTCTTGAAAGTACTCATTCAATGACACCATCCTGGTTCTTATATATTTTCAAAGAACTGACTGAGAAATGTTCTGGGTAAGTATGAACAAGTTTGAAGTTCCGTGTAAGTACATCAAGAGATATAGAATTAAATTTTCTGAATTATGAAGATAACTTGGATAGTTCAACATAGGATTATAATATTAATGTACTTACACGAAATTGTGATTAGGCAAAAAACCTTAAACTTGTTCATACTTACCCAGAACATTTCTCAGTCAGTTCGATTGGAATATATAAGAACAGGGATGCAATCATTGAATGAGTATTGTCAAATTAATCACCAACCATACTAATATTCTAACCTAAACGCCTCATTCCAAAACGATTGAACTTTGGATGAATGTGGGTGAATAGTTGATCTATAGAGGAGGATCGAATCGCATTGTGTTTATCAATGATCTACTATCCTTTCAGTGGTTTATATTTACAAAAATGTAAAACTCGGACGGGACCACAGTGATGTGATCGGTAATCAGCTCGGACTAGACAACCAGGAATGTGGGTTCGAATCCCGCCTATGGTTTAATGTTACGTTTATTCATCTTGATACGAGTCATCCTATGTTAAATTATCTAAGTTATCTTCATAATTCTCAAATGTAATTATATATATATATATTTGGGCTTTTCCGAAATTCATTTCATTTGGTGTGAAGGTTCCTTGAACATCGACAATAAAAGGGTATCAATTTTGTACCTTAAATAGAGTTCAAGTGGTTCAAAAAAAATTCAAACTAAAAGGTAACCAACAAAATGTCCGAAATACCCATCTTAAGCCAGACAAACAGGTTCCCACCCCCTACTCGGAGTTGACAACTCGGATTATTATAACTTACACCAAAACCAATCTATTTTTCCAGGTCACGTGTGCTTGGCAGAAAGTTTCGCTAACGTTTTTTGTAACGAATTTGTACAACCCGTTTAGTTCATCTGATTATAGGGGTATAATCTGGGAAAAGTCGAATTATCATTTAGAGGCAAATATAATTACTTGTCAAGTTTCTTACAAGGGAGTTGCCCTCCAATTAGAAAGTTAGAATCTTTTCCATTCCGATATAACTTTGGCGTACACAGCACTTTATTTGTATGAACGCTTTCTAAGGAACTAATAACCAGAAAAATCACATTGTTGTGCTGTATACAATACTCAGCTTGAGGACAGCTTTTATTGTGTAGTCGAAATTTCCCACCAACTATAAACTTGTTTTCTTCTACGTGCTGCGTCTTTCAGAGACACGAGCTGAATTTCAAGTTTGATTATCATAAGAAAAACAAAAAGGTGCGAATGTGGTCGAATGTAGTGGATGGTATTTTATTCTAGCAGAGATGTACATAACGAATCCCTATAAATATTTTATTTTGAGCTGATATGAGTTTAGATTCGAATCGAAACATTCATGCGTCTCAAATAATGGATATTTCTATATATAAACCCACTCTCAACGACTGTTGACCCTCATCTCAGTTCAGCTTTCTACGAATATAAGAAAAACTAATCAACAACAATACACTTCCAGGCAAAAATATGACATATTTCAGTTTTTCTAAACGGTCTTGTGATTTCTATTGTATACTCTCTTAGATCGGAGTGTTGATGAATTACATATTGAAGCATAAACACAGTAATCCAGGCTGTGAACCGGGATTTTAGCTATAATAGAAAAAAAACACATATGTTCGAATCAAAAAATTTTTTTTGCATTAGCTTCAGGAGGTTTTCAGGATCATTCACACACCTTAAAACCTCTTGGGAACCCCAACCTCACCTATTGGGGGCGAAAATGGCCCGAAATCTCCAAGTCTTAAAATGTATTTCCTACAAAAAAGGTATTTTGGCATTTCGAGTGCACCTAGGAGCTTTTTTGGGTCGCTGAACACGAATCCGTAGCCAGATTTACTTTGAATCTATCGAAAGGGTGATCAAATCGGCAAAATTGGCCAATTTCATACCCCTAATATTTTATTACTTGTTTTTGGCATTTCGAATGCACCAAGGGATTTTTTTGTGTCGCTGAACACGAATCCGTAGCCACATTCACTTGTAATCCATCGTAGGGGTGGTGAAATCGACGAAATAGGCCAATTTTACACCCCTATATGTTATTTTGCAGTTTACGTCGATTATACCACCCCTACGATGGATTGCAAGTAAATCTGGCTACAGATTCGTGTTCAGCGACCCGAAGAACCTCCTAGGTGCACTGGAAATGTCAAAATAGCTTTTTTTTTTTAGAAAATACAATTCAAGACTTGGAGATTTCGGGCCCTTTTCGACCCCAATGGGTGGCGTTGGGGTTCTCAAGAGGTTTTAAGGTGTATGAATAATCCTAAGAATCTCCTGAAGCTAATAGAAAAAAACATTTTTATTCGAACTTACATGTTTTTTTTTTCGGTTCATAGCCTGGACTACAGATTCATTGGCGAATTAGTGAAATATCTTTATTTTGGTTACAAAAACACAATATAACATTAATTTAAGGCTATATTATATCAATTCAGTACTTAGTATTCGCTATTCTAGCTCTAGCGATAGCCTGCATCATCTTTGATGGTTTCTTACGGAACACGATCCCAGTCTTCCGGTGCAGCAATCCTTGTCGGCAAATGAGTGTCGTATATCTCTTTTCAGTATGTCACATGTACAGATTGAGTTGAAATCAGTGGTGTGTAGGAAAGTCTTATGAGTTAGACAGAGCCAAACTAATACCCTCAGATACAAAAAGTGCTCGATCGTACTTCTTTTTTCAGGAAATGTATAATGACTTCCTGTTTAAACCAGGTTATCAGACCACTGAGTTCTTAGTTGCACCCCATTTGTTTCTTTTAATGAGAAAAACAAATTCTCAAGACATCATGCATATAATATACGAGTTCCGATTGTGAATTAACTACCCTATGTATTATAACTTCACTCATACTCTCGTTTATAGTAACATGAGCATTTGCTTCATGATCAGAAATTACTACAACGTTATATGATTTCACTGTAGGTTTTTTAGGTTCTTGTTTTTTTATTACAGAATTAAAATGAAGCAGAATATGATGGCGCTTGTTACATATTTTGCAATTACTACTAGTTCACATTTTATTCGTATGACCACTCAGACAATTAGTACATAGCTTCACTTCTTCAGAGCGATCATCAGGTTTTAAATTAAAAATTTTTAAACATTTGTTAATGAAATGATTTCCTGAACAAATTGTGCAAGACCCATAATCTGTTTCAGTTACGAAAAATGATTTCATTTCATTTGTATCGATGTTAGTATTGAAAGAATTTATTGGACTTCAAAGTTTCTAAGAAACTGCAGCGGTCATTTAGAAACTTAATCAAATCTTCAAACGAAGCTGACTTTTTAGCTGTTGAAATATGATTGTTTTCCCATTCTCGTCGAGTTATAGTTCTAGTTTTTTAGAAACCAAATATACAAAATGTTTCAGTTTTTTGTTCATAATTTCGGCAAACGATAGAACTTCTAACAATAATAGGGGTCTCTCATAAGCAAAATTTCTCTGAATCACTTCGTTTCCGAGATACAGGTGTTGAAGTTTTGAAAAATTATTCTTCATTATCTTCTGAACAAATAGAAATTTTTAGTTCAAACTTGGCACACCTTAGTTTTAGTAAATGAGAAATTTTGTTGGTGACAAAATGTTTTTGAGGCAAATACATTAGCTTAGTTATGGGGTTTTGTACATCAAATTTGAACTCCTTAAACATCTACGCCTATGGTCGGTAATTATCATTGAATACAAATTTAAAAACTTTGATTTATTTTCTATAAAAAATTATTCCTGATAAATTTAACTTAGAGGCTTCCTGTTCGAGCTATTTCGACTTTTCTAATCAGGGTTATCTTATAGAATTGCACCTTCGTTAAATATGATATTATTTAGTTGGCATTGCATTAACAACAACAGTATTGACAAATGTCTCAGAAATCACTATTTTTGTTTGTGTTATTGATATATTCGTTGAAGATTTGTATAATGCTATTTCGATTTACCAATATAAAATAACCAAATATTCATTTTTTTATGAGTTTTGTAACGGAAATTCCGTTGCTGCAGCAGCAGACTACCGTATACGTTTTCCAAATGCAAGACATCAATCTCCAGCGGTATTTAGAAGACATTCGACTTTTTCGGAATAAGGTCCTGCACGTCATAGGAGAGAACAAAACAGAAATTACAATGTTTCATTAAGGAATAGAACAAGACGTATTCTTACATTGTTTGACGAAACAAAATCCATCAGTGTTCGCAGAGCTGCTCGTATTCTTAATATACCTCACCTAACAATTTGGAGAACCTTACGTCAAAGAGCTTACCGTCTACAACCAGTCCAAACTTTGCATTCAGGAGAAAACGAACGGCTTTTATAATTTTGTTAATAAAACGCTGAACAACTATGAAAACTTTCTCCAGCATATATTGTGGACAGATGAAGCACATTTTACTCGACTTGGAGTTATTGGTTTTCTCAATTAACGTGTATTGGCAAATGAAAACCCTCATGGTACAAGAATTTTCAAGAAGAATTCAGTGTCAATGTCGGCTTTGA
Source organism: Endomychus coccineus (assembly GCA_958510875.1). Lineage (NCBI taxonomy): Eukaryota > Metazoa > Arthropoda > Insecta > Coleoptera > Endomychidae > Endomychus > Endomychus coccineus. The sequence goes on along the minus strand of OY294068.1, from coordinate 152,657,336 downwards.
ATTTACAAAAACCATATATTTGGTGCATACGTTTTACCAGACAGACTAACTGCCTCTGAATCTTCAGAATTTTGGGAAACTACTCACGAAGACATGTGAGAGAAAACACCACTCAATGAGAGAACAAATGCATGGATACAACTGGATGGTTGCCCTGCTAAATATGAAGTACGATGAAAGATGGATTGGTAGAGGTGGTTCAGTTGCATGGCCTCCACGATCACCTGACCTACATCCTCTGGACTTTTTTTGTTTGGGGTTATTTGATAGATAAAGTTTATGCTCCGTCGGTACAACATAGAGAAGATCTACTGAATTGTATTGGAATAGCTTGTAGTCAAATAAATAATAACATGTGAATGGATACCATTTTGAGCATTTATTATGAATTATTATTTTTATCGTTACCAATAAATAGGTATTCAAATATTCTTTTACTTTTTGAAGAACCTTTCGAAAGAAATTTCATAAGATAACCCTGATTAGAAAAATCGAAATAACACAAACAGCAAGCCTCCAAGTGAAATTTATTAGGACCACTTTTAATAAGAAATAAATCAAAGTTTAAATGCGTACAGAACTCTATAGCTACGCTACTGTATTTGTCTCCAAAATATTTTGTCACAAACAAATCTCATCTAGTAAAACTGAAATTTGAACTGAAAATTTTCATTTGGATAGAAGATAATGAAGAAAATGTAATAATTTTTCAAAACTACAACAACCGTATCTCGGAAACGAAGTGATTTTGAGAAAAATTTTATATGAAAAACCCCTATTATAATCAGAAGTTCTATGATTTACCGAAGCTATGAATGAAAAATCTGAAACACTCTGTATATAAGCAAAGTGTCCCATACTTTGACGTGCTCTCCAACCTAAAGCTGTCAAATCATCTAACAAAGAAGGTAATAGAAAATGAGACGTGGGAGATTGAAAAGCGCATCCACATGAGTATTATGAACAATGGTTTATTTTCAAACCTAGCTTTCAAAAGTTGCCAAAGCGATTTCCTGATTTTCGGAAGAAATTTCAAGTGACCTTATGACTCTTATGGCTTATGCCTTCAAAGTAAACCATAAGTAATGAAACTTCTCAATATTGCTAATTAAATCATTATTATGAACAATAAAAGTGAATTTATCTTTTAAAAAGAACCAATGACTATACGAGCCTTAAAAACTAGGTGAATTGGTAGACGGTAATTTAAAATTACTTGAATTATTGTTAGAAGGATTCGAAGCCGTGCACTGGGTTTTAATGTGGAGCATAATTCGTAAAGCACAAGCTTCCTCTCAGACTAGTACGTTCACGATCGTGCATATTCATATTTGTTTCCATTTCTTCATCTGCAAGTTCTATTTGCAGTTAAACCTGCTCCAAGGATTGCAGTATTAATCTAATTTTTGGACTCGAGTTTCCAGTTGAACTAGATCTGGAACATTTGTATCTGAATTATCTAAAATAAAAAAGTCTTAAAACGTGAGATTGTCTGTCCCAGCAGCTCGTCTACGTACAAGTGCTGTTTTTGTCGCTGTAGCTCTGTCAATCTCACATTCAGCCAATTTAATTATTATGTTATTATAATTCATAAAGAGTCAAGAAACTCCCAAAGTAATTTCTCGTTAAAGTACTGGATATAACAACCCAACTTCACTCAAGCAGAGAGTGTGAGAATGTGGGATATTTTATATTTTTGGGAAGGGAATGAAAGGAAATGTAGAAAGGCACTAATTCTATTATGTTAGGTCGCACCTTTGCTTCCTGTGATATTGTGATAAACAAACTATTTCAACGTTTTGAAGTGAATTCGTTGATACACATCCGTGGCTACTAAGGACCATAAAATATGTTGAAGCCAAAGTTAGGAATCGTTAATTTATTGATACCTAGGACGTCAAGTTCTTAGTTTTAATAAATACCATTTCAATTATGAATTAGGTAAATACAATTGCAAGATGGCGTTCTTTTATCCCATAATTTTTTGTTGTTATTTTCCATTCTGACTCATGTACCATGACAACGACATAATATCTCAGTCACCACTATCACGATTTCTAAATAATATAATAGGAAACATCTCTATATCAGAACAAAATTTCGACTCAAACCGTATATACTACATATATACAGGGTGTTTCAAAAAGATCTCCCGTGAATGCGGAGGACGGTTAATCTTAAAAAAAAATCAGATTTTTCATATAAACTATGGCCCTATCTTTTTTCATTTCGAAGATACGGGGCGGGGCGTTGAATTTAATTTTTTTAACACAAACCGAAACATGACGATAGCTTAATGATGATTTCTTAAATAATTCTAAGTCCGGTATCAGAAAAGGGAGAAAAGCCAGTTGCATATTACAGTAAGAGTTCGACGAAGGAACAGAAAAATTATCATTCCTTCGAAGTGGAACTATTTGGACATTGTTGATACGAATTTCACTAGAATAACGGACTGCAATGCTTTTGAAAACGCTTCAACAAAGGGATAAATAGGGTCTGGAATTGCCAGATGGATTTTAGCAGTGCAAGATTTTAAGTTTGAAATTAAACATCGATCATCTTCAAATATGAAACTGGTAGATGTCTTTAGCCGTAAAAGCAAATTTTCAACGACTACGAGTTACGTGGTAACGGAGTTTATCGATTAACAAAACTTGGCAAAAGATGGGTTGTACCAAAAAAGTGTCGCTGGCAAATAGTTGATAATAACCACGATAATAAAGGGAATTTCCAATTAGAGAAAACCTTGGGAAAAATCAGACAGAGATACTAATTTAAAAAAAAAATATAGTCCTGATGAAAATATCCAGATTCCGAGCAATTAATATAAATAGCAAAAAACTGTTACCAAAATTTCAAGGGTCCCTTCAAGATTATTGAGATTTTTCCCAATGATCGGCTTAGGATGAAAGAAGATACTTATACGACCAGTTCAAGAATTCATCGTGGTGGCACCCGAGAATATAAAAAGGTTCAAATCCGTTCAATATAAAAAAAAAGTAAGTATATCTGAAGGGAATTGAAAAAAACGGTGGTCTACATTGCTGAGTGTGATGCACATTTTTGACTTGTGTTTCATTTTACATATAACATTCCAATAAGTGCAAAAGTGGTTCTCCACATTGCTGAGTATGATACACATTTTTGAATTTTATTTCATCTTACAAATTGAATTTCAATAATTACAAAGATAATGTTCCACTTTCTGACTTATCTGATATTGTTGTTATGATTAGCAGGTTACATCGCGTTTGGATTTTTCGTACTTGGTTCGAGGAGAAAGCGTTTGTAATGGGTTTGGTTATACGTATGGCACGAATCAAACGTTGGCGGAACATCTAATGAGTTCACTAATTGTCTTGTAGATTTCATTACATCTCAAGCTGATAAATTTCACCTGGTTACAATTATATCCGATGCATGTATTTATCAAAATAGGAACAACGTAGCTAGTGCTTTGAGTATATTGTAAGTAAGAAAAACGTATTGATCCGACAGCTAACTCTTGAGAAGGGGCTCATAATGATGGAGTGTGACAGCGTTCACGCTGCATTGTAAAAATGGATCAAAGTAAAGAAGGAGTAAATTTTAATTGAGTTCCGTGAAGAGTAGCTACTCATAAAAATACTTTGTTCCTCCCATAAACTCCTCAAGTGATTACGTAGCCCATACGAGTAAAGTGTTCACTCCTTCTTCTATAATTCTGAGAATTTAATGACTAATATTGAACCTGAAAAAAAATCAGGGGATACATGTAACTGATATCCGGGCTTTGGAGTATCGTCCGGATGGAACAATTTTTTTCAAACTTCGACATACTGAGCCGTATAGTATGTTCCCACAAAGAAAAAAGAAAACAAATGAATTTCAAAAACCAACGCAGCTTTATAAAAGACCTATTCCGATAAGTGAATCAAAATAGAAATGCCTGCAAGATTTAAAGAATCTCATCGAAAAAGATCATCATAGTTCTTGCGATAATATCTCATTTCAGCCTGATAAAAAAGTTAAAACCAAAAATTAATAATTAAAACTGTTAATCGAAATATTTCATTAACTTGATAGATAATAATTGATAGAACTACAGATTCATGATGTAAAAGATTATCATACTGTAGAGAACCAAGAAATTTGAAATACCTTTTTTGAACACAGTTCACATAAATGTCTTTTAATGGCTGCAACGCAGCCGAAAAGTGCTTTAGATGCACAACAACGAAATTTTGCTGTAGCTCCTTTGCAGTTACAGATATTTCGTTGAAATCTGGTACTCAGGGGGTTTCGGAAGACGTCAAATAAGACGACTTAGCTAGTTTCGGATTATGCGGTAGAGGGCGTTGAGTGCGCGACTTTTCGGCGATTCTTTTAGCCTTAACTTGTTTGAGAATGATTTTTTCTTTTTTTTGCAATTTTTTCTGGTTAACAATTTCATTTCAAACAAATATTGTACCCTTGTTGAGGGTCTCAAAATTTCACCGTTTCGAGAAAAACGCGTTTAAATGAACATAACAAAAATTCATTAACAAATTTACTTACTACCGAAATCGCGTATGTTTATTTAAACTCGTTATTCACGAACTTGGAAGCAAAAAAAGATATCGATCTGCGGTTTCCAGTTTTTTCCCAAATTTAATCTAATTTCCGATTATCATGTCATAGCTATACCGTATGATATGGGTTTTTGGGATAAAATCAATAAAACCGTTATCATTACAAATTACGCCCTCTAGCAATTTCATTAAGAAGTATCGTGTACCAATAGATACGACAATTGGAAGTACGTACCTTCTCTTCTATACAAACTGCAGTTTACTACTGAAATCGAATGACTGGTTTAGAAACTACATCGATTTAAATTATTACACTTTCAATAGCTCTTTTCAAGGTCGGTATGCCAATGAGCTTTGAGCCAAAATGATATAAAATTGTCTAACCACTCTAATGACGTTAACAAAGATATACCTTGAATCGAGAATTTCCGGACAAACACGTTTAAATGGACTTAACAAAAACTTATTAACAAATTTACTTACTACCGAAATCGCGCATGTTCATTTAAACGCGTTTTTCTCGAAAACGGTGAGATTTTGAGAACCTCAACAAGATTACATTATTTGTTTGAAATGAAATTGTAAACCAGAAAAATGTGCACACGATACAAAAAAAAATATTCTCAAAAAATTTGAGGGTTAGAGAATCGCCGAAAAGTCGTGCACTCAGCGCCTTCTACCGCATAAACTAAAACTAACTAAACCGTCTTATTTGGCGTTCTCTGAAATCCCTGAATACGAGATTTCAACCAAATATCTGTAACTGCACAGGAGCTACAGCAAAATTTCATTAAAACTAAATTTTTATGTAACAAATTGAATAACTAGATAACTGCTTGTGATTTTTTGGTCAAAATTCACAGATCGATTTCCGAAACGTATGTTTCTGATGTCTATCATCTGTGAGTTACATTTCTATCACAGCATATTTGTTATATCTTACGTGATATGTTCATTGAAAAAAATATTGATGTCATATGTCATTTTTATATAACTTAACGTTTTTCCATGAAATAACCGATTTTTCACTAATTTAGTAGCCCCATCTGTGATTTGCAATTTTTCGGATTTATATTCAGTTTCAGTGAAGTTGAAAACCTCAGAGCTTCAATTTTCACTAATAAATAACGAATATGTGCATTTGATAAATATACATCTTTTTAAACTAGTGCTTCAAACGAGCGCCATCTATGATATATCACATCAAATTCGTAATCAGCAATCCCAAAAACCTCCGGGGTGTGAATTTCAACAAGAAAGCACAAACAGTTATCGCGTTATTAAATTTTTCATATAAAAATTGAACACAATGAGCTTTACTTCCGGCTATCCACAATTTGGTATTTTTGACTTCATATTCGTAATCAGCAACCCAAAAAACCTCTGTATGTGATTTTAACCACAAAAGCATTAACAGTTTTCGAGTTATTCAATTTGTTTATTAAATAGTTTATTTATTGTTTATTAAGGGGAAGAGGGCATTTGCACCATATCTCACTGGGATCATTATGATATATAGGGCTAACTTAAGACATTGCAAAAGGATTCAGGAAAAAAATTAATTTTTCCTGGGTTTGTACATTTTTGTGACTCAACCATATGAAGTCGTTGAATTTGCCAAGTGGAATATAAATATCTAAAGTTCCCTATTGTGAAGGGTGATACATATATCAGCAAGGATCATATTCGTGTATACGGAGATTATTTGAAGACAAATTCGTGTTGTCTTGTCGATCACCCGTGGTCGTTGAAGGGTTAATTGAGGTCGATAGTTGTTGAGAATTGGTGGCACATAAGTAACCAACTGAGCGTTGAAGGATTTCAATATTCCTTATTACTGTTTAACAGATACATTGACTTCTTTTGTATTCAGTAATTGGATGAATTCTAAAATATTGGTCGTCTATTGGCGTTATACATTTTTCACGTCCTTGACGCCTTTTACATTATCCAGTCTCATTTTATCGTTTTACTATAAGAAAAACAAGTCGATGGATGGATTTTCAATTTCCCTGCAATATCTCCTTGCATAACTGAATGAATTGTTTTAACAAAATCAAATGTCACTAACAGAAATAACAGCTCCAAGATAGAAAACCAGGAATGTTATACTGACAACATCGAATGAAGAGCACTCATTGTTTTAGTCGTCAATTCACACAATGCTATATTTACAATTTCTCAACGTTATCCTTCATTTAGAATCTAAAGCTATGATACAATATTTAATCTGCAATAAATTGAAATATACTTAATACATTTCAATGTAAGAGAATTAAACACACAAAAGTATTAAAAAAAGAATATCTATGGCTTCGACGTTTACGAAGTGTTAAATCATTTTAACTTTCAGGAGTTGGATATTTAAACTCAAATTTATACAAAATTTGAAATATTTCATTAATAATTATAAATGCTAACGAATTGTTCCATCACACAGGGGCTATCTCAAAGCTGGAAGCTCAGCTTGAGCTGAATCTAAAATTATGTCCTTCAATATTAGGAATCGATCTGAATGTGTCACAAATTGAGGGATGGGGCTAGGCAATGGTTTGAGTGGGAGTTTATTTACAGAATTGTTGACAAGTGGTTAATAATTATAGATATTAATTTGATCATTCAATATTATTTTCCTAATGAGTTTTGAATGTTTTAAAATTTTTACGGATTCAAGAATATTGAGTTCATGTCCTTTCTCTTGAATTCGTAAAATATCGAGATTAAGGGTGAAATTGTGGTTATGTTCCAATAGATGATTCAGGCATGAGAGTCCTGTTTTTGAGTCTGGAGCTTCTCAGATGTTCGTTAAATCTTACAATCGAAGTCCGTGCAATTTGTCCTATATACAAGGTATCACAGTCATCACATCTTAGACTGAATATGAATTATTTCATGTTTTAAATGCGACTGGGAGCTCATCTGCAGTATCGTTTCGCCGGTGAATGTCAGGTGGACGATTGGACCCTTCAGTCCATACTAGTCGTCTGGAGTGGACGACACTCTCCCGTTCTTGTATTCTAAGGAACTGGGAGAGATCGTTGACTCCTTCGTGATACTCTCTAGGAATAGTCTAGTTAAAGCACACATTCCGCGTGCATGGCGCATGTCTGAAGAAGTTTGCACTCCTAAAACAATAAAAAAAAAGAATGCCACCAACAGAATGGACTTCAAACCTATCTGCCCAATGTCCTCAATGCTGAAGACCTTAAAAAGACTTATCGATCGGTTCATCAAAAAAGAAGTATTGAACATGAATCTCTCATTGAAAACCAGTTAGAAGAGAGAGGTTATGCGGTGTGACCCTTCTTAGACATAAGCGCCATCAACGATACCCCCATCGAAAGTATTTGCGCCCCTTGAGGTTGAAGGAGCTCCTAATCTAGTAAAGACTTGGATTCAGGACATGCTGGAAAACAAGTCTCCAGATGCAACCCGAAGATAAATGTGGAAAACGGATGCTCACAGGGGGAAGTATTCTCACCAACTATCTGGAACATAGTGGTCGATGATGGATTGAGGAGAGTGGTCAACCTAGGCTGTCACGTGATTGGGTATCCCAACGATATACTCATAATTGATAGAGGAATATTTCTGAACTATTTTAATGTAAATAGCACTGGGTGCAACAAGTAAATGGTGCAAGGACAAAAGGTTGAAGATTAATCCTAAGAAAACAGAAATTGTAGTTTTCACTAGAAAGAACAAGACAATATTCACCAGAGAACTGACTATAGCAGGTCAGGTGATTGAAGGTAAATACCTAGGAGCCTTCTGGTTGCGCAGAAGAGCTATTGATAACAACTGTGGCCTCAGCCCAAACACCATAATATGGAACGCTGAAGGGTAAAACGCGAATTCACATCAGCATATGCACCTACAGCAAAGAAGCGCTCACTGCGCTGAATAGCATGAGAATAACATCGAAGCTAGTTTGGAAGTACATCAACACGCTATACAATCTTAGCGAAGGCAAAGGCAAGCCTGTCCTAATCTGGGTTCTCAGTCATACTGTAATGAGGGGAAACAAAATGGTCGATGATCTTGCAAAACTGGGGGCTGAAAACCACTAATAGGATCCGAACCAACGGTGAGAACCTCGAAGAGTAACATCAAAGAGACACAGTTTACTACTGGAGAGCACAACACTCGGAAGAGTGGCAACTAGTGAACGCTTGGAGGGAGTCGAAAGCACTGATTGTACCGTACTTCTGGAAGGACTGGTCTCAGCTAGTTGGGAATATGGTTAGAATCGATACCAAACTGCTGACACAAATACTAACAGGATACGAACCGTTCGATTATCACCTCCACAGAATGAATCTTGGCGATTCGCCTTTGTAACAGTGGTACATACGAAAAAACAAAACATCGATGCACATTTTGGGCAGATGCGTAACACTGATCTCTGAAGATGCAGAAACTCTCTTACCTCTTCTGGAATCGTTTACCTGAGGGAGCATGTTGCACACTCACGAATGGTAGCTGAGTGTAAGTCGTGAGTGGGAATCACTCCACTAGATGTCATGTAACACGGGGTACAGAAATTTTGACCTAGGCATTAAGAGACCGCAATGCACCACCCCCCCAAACTCTCGCCCCAACCCTCAATAATAATAAAAATAAGGCGAAGTTTTTAGTTCTGGTTTTCAAATTAAGCGACAGGGCGAGAAGCCACAAGTTGTTTACTTCCTAGTGCGTTAATAAACAACAAAATGTGATACACGTCTAGAAAGTATCTAACCAATACATGCAGAATAATAATAACGCTAGTAACGTAATTTTGAATTTTATTCAAATGACAAATTCCACATCATGGGGCCACTCTAGTAGACTATGTGTGGGTGAACTTTATAGCGTCTGCGGATTCAAATCGCATCAAACCCTATGGTAGCCCACCTAGCGGCGAGCGCATTAACACTTGATATACCGAATATTGTTGCTGTAACAGCTAAGGTAGCTCAGCCGGTTGGATCACACCTGTATTGCTTCCTATAAGGTAGGTTTGAAACTCCAAGCTACAAGGTCATCGTTACATTGTTGAATTTTGCATTGCCTACTTTTTTGAATTTTAATATATTCCAGGGCATACTAGGTTGTTATCGATTGATGTTTCTTGCTCTTTATTAGTGCATGTACACTCGGGCATTTTCGTCAACATTCATGGGATCGGGTCCTACTTGAAACCGCGGACGTCTACATCAAACATGGAGCCAGGGGCCTTGGAATGTCAGTTGCCTTTAGCAAGATGTCTGTAAGCTGCCTCACAGCTGATGATAAACGATTGAAAATACCCGCGACCTCATCAGAACTGCACAATGTCTCGTAGCATGCGGTTTGTCGACAAGCGGCTTCGTATGTCATAATCCTCAGAGAAACTGAGTTTATTTCATATTTCGCGTTAACACGGTATAAGAATAGTATCAATCTTTGGTGTGGTACTCACTAAAGCATACAAAATTAGCATGAATTCATTAAAATAAAAAATATAAAAAAGAACTCAATCCAGAGTGGATTATATGAAAACAACATACCTTGTATGAAATAACAAGCTTCAATGTTGGTGCTCTATGAATATCCATTTCAACCGAGTGAAATTATTATCTAGCGGATTTTTTCGATTATGTTTTAGTCCTGACACATTTTGAAGTGAAACTATCTAGAGAATTTCAAATAGTTAAAAAATATTGAATACAATCAGCCATTACGGGATGAAATCCATTCTGAATTAACGTGTGGGCAGCGATGATCGGCATTTCGAGTTTTAAAAATACCTTGAAGGGAAAAAGACATTTACAATTGTTAAGAGAGAATATACCACTTGATGCTAGGGAAGATATTTTTACATGCAAGATGGGAATCCACCTCATCTAAGATCCGTGCGCTTATGGTTAACAGAAAACTTTCCCGGACGATGGATTGGTCGCGGAACGGATGCTTCCTATTCGTTGGCCCGCAAGATCTTAATCCGCTGGATTTTTTTTGTGGAGCTAGGTGAATCAAAGTTTATTTTAACGAAGTAAATACATTAGGTGACTTGAGACAACGAATAATAAATACTTTCAACGAGCTGTTAAATGATCCAGAAACTTTGGAACGAACAATGTTTTCTTTACAAAAGCGGATCAACTTGTGCATGCGTGAAAATGTGAGGCACATGTTATGAAATTCGAACTATTCCTATTTATTTGAAGATTCATTGTTATTTTTGACACATTTTTTGTAGTAAGTAAATTAGTTAATGAGTTTTGTTGTTCATTTAAACGCGTTTAACTCGAAATGGTGAGATTTTGGGAATCTCAACATTAATACTTTATTTGTTTGCAATAAAATTGTAAACCAGGAAAAAGTACAAAGAAAGAAAAAATAATTTTCAAAAAAGTTAAGCCTAAAAGAATCGCCGAATAGTCACGCACCCAGCGCCCTGTACCGCATATTCAAAAACTAAAGCCATCTTATTCGCCGTTCTCTGAAATCCGATTACCAGATTTCAACGAGATATCCTTAACTGCATAGGAGCTACAGCAAAATTTCGTTTTTTTTAATCAAATTTAACGTCTTGCTCTGTAGGGAGAGTGTTGTACCTTGGTCCACTTTTTATAAATGGCGCCGAAACTTTTCTGTTTGCGAGTTTTTTGCATGTTTTTTGAAAAAATAGAGTAGTTGTGACTTTGATTCATCAATTTATTCCATCCAGACCTGGATAGATTAAACCAAAAACTCAGAATCACACTTTCTAATGAGTAATGCAAATCGGTCCGAGGTACAAACTAGTAATGTACTTCGGTCCACAACCGATTGTACCTTGGTCCAAAAAAAAACTAAAGAAATAGTAGGTACTTGGTTTAATATTTAACGACTGACAATACCACAAACACTTTAGAAATTTGTTGACATTATAGCCGTCAAAGTTGACCTCAAAATACAATAATGCGCTACGCCGAGCAGTGCCTTTTACGGTTTTTGGTTGAGGTAGTTTACACACTAAATCAGAAGCACAAAAATCGTAAGTCTCTGCAGAATCATTCACAAATTTATTACATTTGTTGATTCCGCGTAAGTATATAAGTTCATTATTATTACCGAACCTTACGATTTCAGCAACATAAAAGCTTATTGATTTCTTTCCTGCCATCTTCACTAGTGCGAAATCACCTACATGAAATTCATTGTCTTCATTCAACTGTTGCAAACTATCAATTTCCAACCATTCTGTGTCTTCAGAAATAATATCCTCCAAGGTTTCATATTCTCCAGAAGACAACGAGGGAGCTGACTCACTTTCAGAAGAATCAAGTTCTTTCTTTTCGTTCTGGCTAACTTTCTTTCGTTTCGTTATTGACAAATTTTTGGTAACCTTTTTAACAGCTTTAAGATCTCGCTTTCGCTCCAGCTCCTCTTTTTCTGGCGTATCCGTAAGAACACGCGACTTGCCACTAGGAAGGCCACCTTTACAAAGGCTTTTATCAACACTTACAAACGTGTTGTACCTTGGACCGGTCCAAGGTACAACTGCTGCACATGGACCAAGGTACAATTTTTACAATGAAACAGTTTGTTAGGTTAAATAAACAATAAAACTTAATATATGCAATAACTATTCACACATGCGCAAGAAGAAGGAAATGTTGTAACAAAATAACATAACACAAATTACTTACCCTTTAAAAGTACGCAGATGATCACAGATTTTTATTCGCTTAATATTTACTTTCACACTCGATGAACGGCGAATATGAAATAACTCTGGAGAACTTCGTTACCGGCTAAATTACTTTCGCGCCATCTGTAGGTTGGAAGTGCGTAATCTATCGGCGATATGGGTGAACGGAAACTGCATCGACAAATAGTGAAATTCTAGGCGGTCCGAGGTACATTATGGTCCAAGGTACAACACTCTCCCCATATCCGAAACAAAAGGAAATAGAACCATAGCTTATTTGAAAAAATCTGATTTTTTTTGTAGAATCTGCTGTCTTCTGCATTTGCCGGAGGTCTTCCTGAAACACCCCGTATGACTCCAATGATAATCTTATGGTTTTCCATGATTGAATGTTCGGCAAAGGTAGAATCAAATTTATTATTAATGAAACTACGAGAATGGTCTTTGATCCATTTTTTAATGGTTCCCGTCTAACCAATGTATGTGGGCAAGACACATGTAAACTTGTAAGCCCTACATATCTCTTCATCGGATAATTTATTTTTATTATTTTTAATAAGCTCAGCTGAGTTATCCTGAGTTTCAATACCTAAATTACTAAGAAATTTTGAAATTTTAGTAGTGGGTGGCCGCATATATCTGATATCAACATTAGAATAACCTTGTTTTATTGTAGGAAAGACTGCGTTGTTAGCTAACTTGTAGGATCTAATTTATCATTCCGGAAGAGTAACAATTATTAATCACGATTTGTTTAATGATGTTCAACTACCTATTCATCAACATTATCTTTTGGCATCGGTACGTTGAGATCTGTGTATGAATAAAACTAATGTAGGTTGCTATTTTATGTTGAAATGGATGATTTCAAGAATTGTGAGTTGTTAGGTCAGTACAGGTTAGTTTAACTTGGAAAAACAAATTTGTTAATAATATTCTTGATGTTTGAATCCTCGTGAGTTGAATTTTAAATACGGTTCGGTACGAAAAGTTTTTAAAGAAAATGGATAATAAACTCTACAACTCAGAACACTTGTCAGATCAACATCAACAACGAAGAATTAATTATGTTGCGAAGTGATATAAAACTTAGAGATCAATCAAAATCGGTTTTTACAGCATCATTGTGAACGGAAGAAAGCCGCTTTGTTAGTAACGGTGAGCCCAATAAGTTACCATTTTTGTGATACAGAAACTCTACATTATGTCAATTCGATTGAAAACTAAGAACACTTCGGTTTTAACGTTTGGCGTGGCATTTGATTAGTACATATTTTTACGAAGGAGATCCACATAGCGGGCGATATTTGTGGATAGGGTACGTTTCGCCGCCAACATTTCGCCGGTAACGTTTCGCCGGTGTCGATTCGCCGACAGGTACGTTTCGCCGGGAATTTTTCACCGGTAAAGTTTCGCCAGCAGTGCATTTATGAAATAACTCATTTCTACACAAGTATTTAATTTGAAAATATCTTAGAAAATATATTTTACAGAAAATATGTTATGTACAAAAGTGTTATAAAAAACTGTACTTTAGATCATTTCAAAATTGTGAGCTAACCCTCGCAAATAATCTAAAATATTTCTGTTATTAAAATCTTCTACAATTGTGAGAATCTGTCGGTCTGTCATAATATAAACGTCTTTTTTTTATTGGGTTCATTTCCAGCAACTAACTTTTCGTAAAAAATGTCTCTACTTTTTTGAATCTTCTTCAGTTCTGAAATGAATTTCCAAATTGTGGGGTGCTGCGAGCCCAGTTGTGCTTGAATTCTTTTGTGCGCAGCCTCTACTATATTGTTAGTTTTCTAAAAAGCACATCTTTAATTATTTTTAATAATTTTGGTTACATTATTTTACCTCTATTGCATTCAAAACCCGATTATGGAAGTTCCAAGTTTCTGGTGGAAAATTTGGAATACGTCTGCCATTTCCCCTCCTATTGCGAGCTCCCAAATAATTTGTTTCAAACCAGTTTGCAACAGGCAATAACGCTTCTTCCAGATGATCATAGAGTAAGTCGAATGAATCACTTAGATTTGGAACAGGCACAAAGGCTAATGAAGTGATCATTCCAACTTGTAACGCAAAATCTCCATTATTTCGATATTCTCTAAAATAAAATATATATAAATATAAATAAAAAAGTTAATTTTTTTTTGTTTTTGTAAAGTTACTACAAACCTTGTTAAGTGTTCTTGTCCAATAACTTTTTTCAAATTTTTCACAAGGTGGAAAAAGCATCCATCAATAGACATTCCTGGAAATATTGCACGGAAAGCATTGTGTATTGCAAGCTCAACATTGACTGACACTCTTGATGGATTTAATAGAGGCTCTAACTCGATCAGCATTTGGAGCATTTTTTCATAAGTTCTCTGTCTTTTATCCGGTAAAAGTATATACACGCAAGGATGGATGCCTCCATACTTTTCACCCATTATAACAAACACCTGGGCAAATAACGTCGGTGCAACGCTAAAGGTGCCATCAACATACCACCTAGATGATGTTTTTAAAATGTCGATTCCTCGGCATCTCCCAAATATTAATAAGCGTGGTAATTCTGGGTAATTGTCTGCTAGTAAAAAACGTTCTGTTGTGTTGCCACCGTCTGTGGAGTACTCTTTATATTCTTGAGGAATTTCTAGTTCTTCCAAAGAATTAGGTGCAACGGGGGCATGATTGATTACCTTCCGTGCTCTTTTTATTTGCATCCTTAAACTTCGATCAGATGGGCAAATTCCGGTTGCAGAAATGGTAAGTGTTTGTTGACAGTTATTTATGATCACAGTAGCAGTTTCTTGGCTTTCAACTGCTCTCTTTTTGAGGGATGTAACCATTTTGGACACCTAAATTTATGAAATAAAGATGAATTAAATTATCTAGATAAGATTTCATGATAAATCACTCATTTAAAAATGGAAGGATTTTACAAGTATATAATAAATTAAAACATATTATATTTACCTCTACTTTGGCGGCTGAAGCATCATGTACGTGATGTCCAACTTTTTAAATTATTTCATTATCTAATGAAAAGTGCACTCTCGCTTTACATTGTATATCTCTTCGTCGGCAACGAAAATATTGTTTTTCACCATTTGCACTTAAAGAATCAAAAATATACATAAAACCGTCTTCGCCACTTCTTTTAGTCTCCATGACTGGCACTGCACTAAACTTGATGCAAAAGGTAACTAATAATTTTAGAAAAATTCTGCAAGTTTTGATGCACTTAATGGGTGATGGTGCAGGTACTGGATAGACTTAGTAGGCGTGACTTAACATTATATGCCCTCTAATACCATTTGTTGGATATCCCCATTTGTTTATCGGTTAATCCGACAACCCTTCAAAGTACAATAAAAAGTTTCTCAACTTTAATCTGATTTTGGGCTTGCAATTCGTTCTACCTAGTAAGATTACTGGGAAAAAGACATTAACGTTGTTATACAAGCTTAATTATACTTATTTATCCACCTTCACTCTGCTTCATGGTTTTTTTTCTTGTTGTTTCTTGCTGGTGTCTTAATTTGTGTACACAATATCTGTGGAAGAGATAACTAAAGGAACCCACCGGCGAATCGTGAGGCAGGCGAATCGGGCCACCGGCGAAACATTCCCGGCGAAACATTCCCGGCGAAACATTACAGGCGAAACGTTACCGGCGAAACGTACCGTTTCCGATATTTGTAGTTTCTTCAATAACAACTTCCTGTACTTCTCGAAAAACGTACCATTACAACTGGAACAAACATGTGTTTGAGCATGACGGAGCTCCACCTTATAAAGCAAAAATTGTCCAACAATATTCAGATGAAACTTATGGAGAACATTGGATAGTTTATAAATGGACCAATAAAATGGGCGCCTAAATTGCCGGTCTTGACCCCACTAGACTTCTAGTTGACAGAATACCATCAGTAAGCTTGGAAAGTTTGAAAGAAAAAATCAGAAATATTTGCTTGGAACTGTCTAGAGGAATGTTACGTAAGGCTTCAGTATGAGAAGTAAGGCGGAGATTGGATAAACTTTTAGAAGTAGGAGGTGGTCCCATTGGAAATTTCTTGTAATGATTGCCGATCTACTTCCCTCTTTCTAGTAATAATATCTAGTAACATTACATGTTTTTCAATTTTAAATTAATAATTAATACGAATAAGTAATAATAACTGATAATGTTCAATTTTTGTCAGATGCGACATTGCCATTTCTTTCCAAAGGCTACTTGTTTAAATTGTGACAATTGCGAATTTTTGGTAATACTTTTCTTACAAATTCGCTTATAATTTTTAACGAAGAATTTCTTGAGAAAAACTATTTCTTTTTGAATATGCCAAAATGTAGGTATATTACTGAGAAAAAATGTTGATGACGTCATTACTTCAGTTTCCAAATATGGAAAAATATGCAAATTTGGCTTACTCAATCCCATTTAAGAACCAATTTTCAGATTTTTCCCATCGTTGTTCCTTTTCTTATTTATTTATTTATTTATTTAATTACAAACCCAAAAGGAAATTATCCGATTGAAGGGCAGTATACACAGATATAATCATGTTAAGTAATACTAATTAATAATTTAGGTCATAACTATAGTTAAAGAGAACTAATTAACATTTTTTTAAATTTGTATATAGAGAAAAAGAAATCTAGGTTTGATTGCACTGAATTAAAATATCTACAGATTCTATTGATTAAAGAGTTATATAAAATATTTGAATTTGCTTGAACTAAATAAAAGTAATCACTTCTCCTATTTGAAATTCTTGGGACCAAGATATTTAGTTTTGCTGTCAAGTAGGGACACTGAACATTGTTGTTAATTATGTTATGTAAAAAGAGGCAGCATAACATCATTCTCCTTACTTCAAGACTAGGTACCTCAAATCTGATCTGCAAAACTGAATTGTCAATTCCCCTAATTGGATACACACCATCCGCCTTAAATGCCAGATACTTCAAAAATACGTGCTGAACACGTTCCAAGACAATTTCGTATTTCACGTAGTATGGGTTCCAAATGACACATGCATATTCTAACTTGCACCAGTGCAAAATAAAGTTGTTTTAATGCGTCTAGATCTTTTATGTTTTTGCAATTCCGTATGATAAACCCTTGAATTCGCATTGATTGGGAGACAACATCTTCAATATGGTTAGAAAATGACCATTTTGAATCCAATGTTACTCCTAAGTCTTTCATTGAATACACTCTCTTTAGTGCTATGTTTTTTATATTATAATTGCAAATAGTAGATGTCGACTTTCGGGTAATCGACATAATCTTACATTTGGAGATATTTAATGGTAGTTTATTTATAATACAACTAAGACATTGAGATTTACTCATCCTGGACAGAAGTGAATACTGTAGAAAACTTTTACCGTCCTTGCTCGATGAACATTATAAGATTCTACAACACCTAATGGGGAATTGAACGTATCATCTCCAAATAATTCAAAGTTCAGAAACTACGATACATAATACAATGTCAAGTATCAAGAACGATAAGGAAGTTTTACTGATCGTTGACAATGTTGAAAAGTCCTTTAACAATAAGCTGTCAGAACGATCAAAGGATTGCGAATTGATAGCTTCAGGCAAAGTTCTTCAAGAGTAGTTGAACTATGAATAAGGTTGTCGTGTCGAATATTGGATGGAACGCATACTGTTGCGGCTTAGCGATTTACACCTTAACTGGATCCTCAATTTAGATCGTTGACGCTAAAACCACGCATATGGGCTGTTCGTTGAAAATTAAGAATATCTGAAGGCAACAAAGTGTTGTCCAGATTTCCAATCCATTTTCGTTTCACCATGATAATCAACATCATTCGATTTTGTTTTGGAGAAAATATTACTTCTGAACCAGGAACTTGATGTACATCATCAGTCAGTATATTTCACAATCCAGAAGTTTTTCTTTAAGTTTGTTCAAAGTTATATGGTTCTCGTTTCTGTACATATAAAGTATCATGAATAACACACCCGGCATTAATAACGTTTTTAGCATATTTGCTGTTTCTTCTTGAACTCGCATGTGCTCTGCTTCTGCTTATTGGCTATTGACGCATTATATGTAAATTCTTGGAATTAGGTCACATTGACTCTCTATTCTACTATGTTTTCATCCTAACGAACTATTATGGATAGTTATGATCTCTCGATCTACTTGCCAATATATTATGATTTGTAATATTGTATGAGTAAATGAATCAGAGCCCCACGTTGGGCGCCATCTTTATTGTAACTCCTTTTCAACTCATTTACATCTCTCCTACAGTTTCGCCTCGAACTGGTGAACTGGAAGTGTCAGATATCTACACTGCCGAACATTTTTTTGATACCTTAATCATATTCTCAACTGATTTTTCTACGTATGACTCAGCCATACTAGAACTCTTTTTTCCACTTGCCCAACTTCTTCGTTTCCACCTGTGTAGCCAGGAATACGGCAGAAATTCGCCTCAAGCAATAACCCGTGTATTGCTCAATGTAGTAATCATATTAGGATCAGAAGAAATCTTGTGGATACCTATTCGTTGCGATTGATTGTCACGATCAAAACGGAGCCTTCCTCGTTGCCATCCTTGATTGTCAGGTTAGATATTTCATCTCACCGACATGCTCCAAATAATCAGAAAATTGCAACAAACTAAATATAACGTAACATTTATAAAGTTTTTGAATCGAACTTGAATAGAGTTCGAAAATATCTATTCCTCGTCTCTTTGCTTGCCTCTATCAAAAACTTCTTGAATTGACCATCGGAGGGAACTTTCGCTTTGTTTGTTGCCTACCTTCCATCTTTTTACAAATGCATATAGCTTTTGAAATGCGCTCATCTATATTCATATTGATGCGAATTGTACGTCAAAGATAGAATAATAAACCCACAATGCCGAAGGGCTGTGCCTCTTATACTACAAAGAAAGGATTAAATAACCTCATGAACGAGCATTTGGAATAATAATAAAATCATTCATTCAAATGAGCAGCATAATATATACAAATGCTACAGTTACATCATTAATAAGGTTCTGGTATATGAGGTGAATTAACATTTTAGAGACCCCGGAAGCATCGGAAACGATATGCATATATGAATAAAATGAGAATAAATAGTGATATTAATAATAATTTTTAAGAGGTAATAAAAAATCACACGAATGAAATATGGGTAAGTCAGTAAGGTTAATTGTACATGAAGAATTAATCCAAGTATGACTTAAATAATATTATATAAATATATACAATTATAAGTTCAAGAGAGAGAGTAGTTTGTAGTAGTTTCAATATATAAATATAGTTCAGTAGTAATTTCAATATACAGAATCATTTGAATATATTTCATACATATATGATACATAAAATAGACTGTATATATTTTCACGGGGAATATTTGATATAAATCCATTTATTGATTTTTCGAATAGAAAAAATGACTCATATATCTGTATCTTCTCTGGTAGGAAATTGAATGTAGTGGGGCCTAAAAAACGATAAGATCTCTGCCCTAAAGTTTCGAGTGTGAGTGGAATGGTGTATTTGTTTCTGTTACCTGTTACGCGGCGTAGTCTAGTTGTGGTTGGGTTTGTTCAGTTTATTGTTCTCTTTATATTGATTCATCACGAGTATTTTGTAGAATAACTGTCTCAAGTCGAATATACCTGATTCTTCATAAAGTTTGTTAGTGTTACAGCGGAAATGTTTGTTTTATTAATTTCAAAAATTTTCTTTGGATTACTTCTAGTGGACGTAGGTAAGTTTTTGATACCCCACCACATCTTGTTTTGCAATACGATAAGTTACTTTGTACTAGACTACAATAAATTGTTTTTTTCTGCTTCAGGTTTAGTCTATCTTTGAGTTGTCGGTACTTGTAAAGGATGTTCCTCAGTCTTTTACAATAAAATTTACGTGGCAGTCCCACCTCAACTGAGAATCTATGACAACTTCTTAATATTTAATATGTGTTGTTGAGGATATTTCGAATGCAGGTCCTAATATAATGGACTGGAGAAGATTTGTAGTTGTAGACAGGTTACTTGTGATTCTATGTTAAAATTCATGTATTGCTATGATATTGCTTTCAATTCTATAATTCCTCAGGATAATGTAAATGTTACATTATTTCTAACGTAATATATCTCTGTGATATCCCGAAGAGATTGATCCTGAATTAGATAACTCACAATATTATATTTTCTTATGTCATAGTAATAATTGAATATAAACATACAACATATTTGTTATTTGTATTATATAGCATAATAAATGATGAGTCGACAAGGTTCCGACAGTGAGTGTATGATATGAGTGTCAATATCGGCACGTAGGTCAACCTTCGCCGTACTATAGCATTGACCATTATCAGAGGAGCAAAGCTTCTAATAATTCTTTGAGAATAGATATTTAAGTACATTATATGATTGTGAGAAGTAAGTTCAGTAAGTTCAGCTAGTTCAGCTGATTCAGTTAGTTCTTAGTCGGTCTAAGTTAGTATTAGGAAGTACCATCTATTGAACATTAAAACCTTACATCACATTTCGTACCCAGTGCTTTGATTTCAACAATCTGCTGCTATGTCTAAGTACCATACGAAACTTCTATCATAACCCAGCACCGAATCTGTTAACTGATAAGACGTGACTTATTACGTCAAAGACAGGATTTCTCAACACTAATTGCATTAGCACAAAGCGTCTTTATCGCACCAATTTTAACACAAAATTCATACGTCGCCGAAACGAACAGAACCACGAATAATCGAAATTGTACCACATCAATGTTTCAAGTATAAAATATATCAAGAATACACTATTTAGTAATATTCTTATAATATACAAATGCATGTTAGTATAGTGTCTTCACGACTGAATACCAAAACTATTACGTTAAGAATCTACTTTCGAACCATATGTTGAGATTTATGAGGTAATAAAAAAAGGTTGTGTCAGACCTTACTGGAAATATAACTTTTGAGTATTCTTCCTTAAATATACTTTCAACATTATAAAGACGCATGTAGGAATTTGTAAGAATTTTAATCAATTAAATTAGTATAAGTCTGACTTAATGATGGAATGTGTTCTATAATTTACAGACTTGGAGTCACGAAATTGTTGCGATAAGGACGCTTTGAGCTAATACAATTAGCTTTAAGAAATCCCGTTTTGAACATAATAAGTCTTCTGATGATGATCGTGAGACCGAAGCGTGCATAAAGGCGGAAATATGAAGCACAAGTGTTAATGTTGCCTATTCTCGAAAATTTGTATATAACTCATACCTGTGTCAAGAATAGTATCAGTTATTATATCTCTAAATAGGGTGCTTATTGAAGAATCAACATAATTTTTGTTTGCCATTTTTCTCTAGAACAGTATCATATTATCAAACAAGATTAATATATTAAACAAAAGAAAAACACATTATTTCGGTTGATTCATTTTTATTGTTCAACAATTTCCTTTTATAGCTCTTTATATACTTCAGCCTGCTACTCCGACGCCGTTTTAAAAACTAACTCGATTCAATATGCTTTTCTAAATATGAACATCAACCTAAATTCAAGTTATTGGACTAATGAGAGAGTTTTCCTCTTGCGTCTGGTTCACAAATATTACATTAATCATGAATACTAAATTCATTCATCGTTTGTAGATTTTCATACATAATTCACTTGTATTAATGCCAGACAACTTTGAAGTTGGATGATTCATACCTCTAGTTCAATTTGCAGCCGCTATTCATGCTTAATATTATCTCGTGAAACGATTGATGGCGGATTGGAATTATTCAGCAGTGCGTGATCAAATCGTCTGAGTTGGGATCAAAGGTCCTGTTAAGGTGTTAATCGGTATCTTCGCGACAATGATTGTGCGCTCCAACCAATATTCCACGCACCTTGTTGATTGTTTAATTATTCTCGAAGAACTTTGTCTGAAGCAATCAATTCGCAATTCATTGATCTTTCTGACAAATTATTCTTGAAGGACACTTCATGAATTTTCTCATGATACTACAAAAGTTATAACATTATATCAGATCAGATTACAACTTTCAAGAAAAGGAGTATTGAGCAATTATTATAGAATGTCATTGTAGCTGAATGCAAGAAATGTGATTCAAGTTAAACATTGCAAATGATATATGAATTATTCAATAAATCACTACTTCTGCAAGAATTCAAGTTAAAATAATTTTCCTCAATCACGATACCTCATGCATTTCATATCCTATCAAATTATACAGGTGTTCCTTAATGATATGCGAATATTTTAAGGGGCGGTTTCTGGGTCAGTTTTCAGTGTAAAAGTTCTTATAAACCTGTACACTCTGTTTCCGATATACAGGCTGGCAATATTTTCTATCAAAAATCTAGAAAATGGTTTAAAATATTGAGTTTGGGGACATATATATGTGACTTAGGAACACGCTTTTCACTTAATAAGTTGTTTGTAAATTTGATCAGTGTCGTAATTATGGGTTAGCCTTACAGCAATCTTAACAAAAAAAGTAGTACGCCAGTGAGCTTTCTAGATCTAGATATGTTTTTTGAATAGCCTGGTAAATTCTGTATAGAAAATCTGTGAGATTCTTTAGCAAATGTGCCATTTTTAAGAGAAAAAAACCGTAGTATTGACCGGAAATTAATGGAATCAATTTTATTGAACAATACATACAATTTTGCAAAATCTAATTGATCTGGGTTAATGTCAACAATATCTAACAACATACAATATTAACATTACTTTTCAACTCAACAATGGTTACAAAAGTTGCTGAAAATGACCCCCTCCGGCTAATATGCATGCTTCCGCTCTCCTTCTCATGGAAATGCGCACCTGTTGAAGTATTTAATTCATCTACAGTGTTGATGAGAATTGTGTATAATAGCGTCTTAGCGTGACCCCACAAAAAGAAGTCTAAACTATTGAGGTCGGGAGACCTTGGTGGCCATTCTTTCGCCCCACAGTGGCCAATCCAACGTTTTGGATAAACAGTTCGTAAATAATTGCGAACTGTTACACTGAAATGTGCTGGTGCGCCATCGTGCATGTACCACATCAATTATCAATTTTTCCTATAAGAAAGCCTTTACTATTCAACTTGGATTGGATTCCTTGTTGAAGAGGACCTACTTTAATAGAATTTTATAATATTTTGGAAACTGTTGAAACGGGGTGTTCAAAAATAGGTTTGAAAATGAAATTGAAAATAGCGCTAAAAATCAGTTTTTCTAATCGAAACACCTAAATTTCATAATTTAATTAATTTAGCATTAAAAATGAGGGAGAGTTTGTGTGAAGTTGTTCATTCCAAAATTTTGTAATTTTCGAAATATTGGCAATACAACATTTTTCTATTGTAAAAATGCTATATGCCTCTTAAGTTGGCCATGTCAATATTTGTTATCTTTTTTTTGATAATCACGCTTGCTTCTATTATGGGCCGTTTGCCTTGAGATGAAGCGAAAAGTTAAATGCAAAAGTTAATTGGGGTAATTGAACCCTTTAATTTATTCCATTTAATTACACAGTGTTGTGAAATTTTACGTGCAGATTTTTTTTGTCAACCCCTTGCATTATGTCAGATCTAAATAGAGTATTTTACGACGAATTCAAAAATATAGAACCACAAACGCGATGCACCGTTTCGGATTTATGCAGGTATATCATGGGTGAATACTTTATTGAAGGACATATTACACTATGACGTATACCTTGCGACTTTTCGGTGAACTGCTTACTGCGGTAAGCTTCAAATCCTCGGGCGCCAGATTTTTCCAAAGGTTTACTCCTTTTAGAAGACTTCTGCTAGGGTCTTCACCACAAGGCTTGCCACTATGCTATCTATAGATAGCCTTGTTCCTAGGGTAGCTACAGTGTAGTATAACCAGAGTCCATTGGGCAGAAAACAGTATCAAAATTGTAGGCTTTAATTACAATTGATACCTGGTTAAAATTTAGCTCATTTGAAGATGGAGCAAAAATTATTTAATAAAACGGTGAATTCCAAATATTAAAATATATAATAATTATTACAAGTACACGTTCGGAACAATTTGTGAAATGCAATTGAACGGTATAACAAAGATTTTCCCAGACGGAAAATGTAAGGAAGCTCAAACGGTATATGAAAACTGTTTCAACATATCTATTTTTGCGATATGTTCGGTAATTAATTCCAATTCAACGGAAATTTCAATTTAACGGAATCGGTTGACAAATGATTCACATTTATCAATTTGCGGAAAATACAAATCAAGCAGTTCCTAGAGCGATAAGCGGTGTACGGTAATCATTCAAATAGCATTATCACTTGAAAGGCTCATAACACACTACGATATATCAGACGGTTAAAATTCGGTCGGATCGGAAGATATATCGTAATGCCCAAAATATAAACTATTTACCTTATGAAACAATTCACTTAAGCGGAACACTATTGTTAATTCACAGTTTAAATCTGACTTGAACTCGTATAATAATTAATTCACTTCGATTCTTATATTAATCTCACTTCAACGGTACTGATTGATAATCACAAAAGAGAGTAACGGTACTGATTGCTAAGCAAAATCACCAAAGATAGCACAAAAGAGCACAAAAGAGCACAAAAGAGAGAATCACACTTTAACGGTACTGATTGAGAATCAAAATCACAAAAAAGCAACGGTACTGACTGATAATCAAAATCACCAAAGAGAGCACAAAAGAGAGCGATCTTCTTATGTCTCTAACAATGCTTAAAAGTGACGCTACTTTTTAGATCTAAAATTCGCGCACATGATGCTCCACTAGTTCCTCTCGGCACAATAAACAAATGTTATTGGAGTTTTTATACATAAGGTTGTACAAAGTTTGATGCGTTAACTTGCCAGACCCCCGTTTTTGCAACATATTTTATCGGAATGAATGCAACTTTAAACGGGCATGAATTAGATTCATCTATTTGAATAATTACACTTATTCAAAATAGCGGAAATTTAGAAAAGTGACAATCACGGAATACACATTCGGAGTTCACCCATATCTATTGAAATAATGAACTGTTCAAACTGAGATTACATGTAATATCCGTATTTACTGCCTGATCTAAATTAAATGATATTTCAAAATTTTAAGCTTCGTTACAACACTAATAACTTAATTAAAGACAAGGCACGATAATTATTGCAACGAGAGTTCCATATACTCTCCATCCTGAGCAATACAAGTGGTTTAAAGAATTTCTAAATACATAAGGGCATTTCTAACATATTCAGTTCCATTTAGGTATTGAATACCTTCTCGGATCCAACGTTCAAGTTCCCACGCAGTTGATGGTTTGTGTTTGTATACTAGATCTTCAAGTATTTTCCATAGAAAAAACCTATGAGGATTAAGTCGGGGCTCTTCGAGGTCCAGACATAATTACCATTGTATCCAATCCACTCTCTGTATTGTGCATCCAAATAATTGGTAATTTCTCGACGTATGTGATAGGGGGCACCATCCTGCTGCCAAATCAAAGTTGCTCGTTCTCTTGCACGTACTTCATTTCCCACAAGGGATTG
This sequence comes from Endomychus coccineus, assembly GCA_958510875.1. NCBI lineage: Eukaryota > Metazoa > Arthropoda > Insecta > Coleoptera > Endomychidae > Endomychus > Endomychus coccineus. The sequence goes on along the minus strand of OY294068.1, from coordinate 152,631,552 downwards.
GATATTACTCAAAAGCTCTAAGTAACGTTGGAAATTTAAATTCCGATAAAAAAATACTGGACCTATAATCCTCCAAATGGAGTACCATACTCTGACAAAAGTTCTTCCCGATCTTGTAACTTCCATAACTCTTTTATTATACTCGCTGCTCCAGTAATGGGTATTATATTTATTACAAATTTAATTTGAGATTGTAAATATGGACTCATCGGTTCAAATAATGATGAATTTCCTAAAAAATGTATCTCCATAAGAATATTGTAAAAAATCTAACCTGGTATTGTAATCAAGTTTTTCTAATTATCGTACTGGGCTATAAATATTTATAGAACTTACAATTGTTTATTTGGAGGCACGTTTGAGCATTGTTCTTCTGACGTCTAGATCTAAATATGTATTCCGGGTTGAAGGTTCAGGAAAGTCTCTTCAAAATGCAACGAAATATTGAGTAGCTCTTCATCAGTCAAAACAAGACGACGTCTTATTTTCTAATTTTTTAAGGTTCCATTTATTCTAAATTGTAAGTAAATTCCAATGAAGCTCTTCATTTCGGGGCGTCGCCTCAATGGAATTTTAGTTGTATGATTCCTAAGAGCCAGGGTCCAATTTTTATTGCTTGCTATAGAACTTTCTAACATGTCAATCTTTTCCTATGTGGTAAACATTATTAACAAAGCGAATAAACTGTATTCAAAAATGAAAAATAGGTAAACAAGATGATATGTGTCGAAAGATTTTTTACCTATGACAAATAGTGACACTCTGTAGTAGGAATTATTTTTTAAACGCCGTCATGGCCAACTTAAGAGCCATAAGGCAGAGTATAGCAATTTTACAATAGAAAACTGTTATATAACCAATATTTCTAAAATTACAAAATGATGGAATAAGCAACTTTTCACAAGCTCGCCCTGATTTTCAATGCTAAATAAGATAAAATAATAGAAGGACCCCGCAAACTCCAAAAATAGGAATTGGGTCTTGGTGGATATTCCTGAATTTTTGATATGATGTAGTCCATGTAATTCTGAACGAATGTTATCCTTGCACCAACCCCAAAAAATTAACAGATTCCCTGCTAGGAGGGGTTATATTTACACTTTACTCATAATAGACTATTTATTTCTGAAGACGGGAACAATATTTTAACATGTTTCATTCTAGTTTATGCTGCATAATATTGTCATCCTCCCATAACCAATTTTGGAGCCCCCCCCAATCCCCCCAACACCCCTCAAATAAAAAAAATATACCTTTCCCTGGATCACTTCAAAAATCATTGGAACATGTTTTAATGAGCTTAAATACGAAATCCGCATTCTTATATCGAAAATCAACTCCCCCCTCAAATAGGGGTTGCACAAATAATTTCGGTGGATTCTTCTGAATTTCAGATATAATGTAGTCCATGTAATTCTGAATAAATTTTATCCATGCTCAAACCCCGAGAAATCAACAGTTTTTCCGCTAGGGGGGGTTATATTTAAATTTTACTCATAAGCAGATATTCATTTCTGAAGGCGAGTACAATATTCTTACATGCTTCACTCTAGCTTATGTTGCATAATATTGTTCTTCTTCCATGAAGAAATGTTGAAGCCCCCTCTATCCCCCAACCACCCATTTAAAAATGAAAAATACTTATTCCTGGTTCACTTCGAAAACCATTGAAAAATGTTTGAATAAGCTCACCGCACTTCTGTAACAAAACCCCCCTCAAAACCGTGGATGCATAGAAAATCAAATATCAACGATGCGCATTTGAGGCGGTGGTTGATTCGTATTAATTTGTGCAGGCCTGTTGGCGGCATCCATAACTACATTCAATAAGGTCGTCCATAGGTATTTAACATTTGGTTCATGACGTGCAAAACCCAAGAACCATAACACACTTGCCACATGTGCACTTGCCCCCGCTTTGCAAGTGCAGTAATATTCAAGAATATGCAGAAAAGCACAATAATAATTACTACTAATAAACAAGCTCATCTTGTGAGAAAAAAGTAATAAGTCGTTATGACGATTATTTAACATGTTCAGTCAACAAAGAACATTTATACCACAATGATTGTGTAAAAATAAATATACAACAACTTGAAGAAATGAAGAAAAACAATGAATCAAAAAATTGGGTCTGCATAAAATGCATAACCGCCAAAAACTGTACTGATAAAGGGAGAACATTATCCACTAGTTCGTCACCTACTGATGCTGCTATTCTAGATATGGTTTTGCAGCAATCTATCAAAGGGAATGTGATACTAAAAGACATAAGCGAATTGATCTCGAAAGCAATTCAGGAGTCTATTTCAAAAATGGTAGTACCTCTATTTAATGATTTAAAAACTGAAATTACTCTCCTTAGAAATGAGAATGCTAGTCTAAAAAAATGCTGTAGCTATATCAAGAATCCAATTGAAACTGATAGAAGAAACTACGCCAAAGCTACTAAAGAAGCACCTAAAACCAGTTAGTTAACTCAATCGCCAAGGGGGCCTTCTAACCCTAATACAAAGGTAACTGAAAAACTTACTGCGGCAAATAAAAATAATGTAACTGAGAACATGGGTAATAATCCTGAAGACGCGGCTGATGATTTCATTCCTGTCGTGTATAAAAGAAAATACAAAAAAAGGCCTGAATCTATCAAAGGTATCGGTAGTAATGAGAAAATTAACATCAGAGCGGTTAAGCCTCGTTTTTACTTACATGTGTGTAAATTAGAGTAGATCTCACTGAACAAGAACTCTCTGAACACTTGGAAAATTTTAACATCACTGATATTAAATGCGAAAAATTAATCTCTAACAGGCCTGACGAATACTCTTCGTTTAAAATTTCTGTCTCTCAAAGTGAAGCAGATGCAATTAAGAATCCGGAAATATGGCCAGTGGGAACTCGTTTGAATCCTTTTTTGTTCCATCTTTTCAGAAAACAAAACCAAAACAAACACAAGATAATTTTACATTTATGCATCAAAATGTGCAATCAATTGGAAACTCGTTAACTAGGTTAGAACATTTTGTAAACAATCAAAACTGTCAAATAATTGCAATCTCCGAGCATAGGCAAACAAGTGATAAACTGGTTGCATACACTATGCCTGGTTATAAACTAGCATCGAATTTCTGCAGAGGCGTAGGTAGTCAAGGTGGAGGCAGTGCGGTTTACGTATCTTCTGATATTACCTGTAAAGAACGAGTAGATCTAACATCACTCAGTATTGAAAGTCATTTTGAATGCGCCGCTGTAGAAGTTATCTTGCAGTCAACCTCTGTATTAGCTATTTCGATTTATCGACCGCCTAAAGGCCATCTGGATGTGTTTTTCGGAAAACTTGAATCATTATTAAATGTTATCTCAAATTCAAACTTCAAATTTATAATAGGGGGTGACTTCAATATTAATCTGTTTAATGATAATAAAGACACAAAAATGTTCCTATCGCTATTAGAAAGCTTTAACGCAACAGTTACTATCAAAGAAGCGACACGCATTACTGCAAATACTGAGTCATGCATAGATAACATTTTTACAAATATTACAAAGTATGAGTCATTTATTATTGAGCCACATATCTCAGATCATACATCTCAGGTATTAAAATTCACACTGGAAAGGGAAAATAGACAGAAGAACACATTCAAGAAAGGTCAAGAAACTTTAGCAAGAATAACAAAAAAAAGTTTTTGGAGGATTTACAAATTTGTACTTGGGAAAATATTTTATCACTTCCTCAAACCGAGGTTAATAATAAATGGGATCTTTTTATAGAGCAATATAAAAAATTATTTGAACAAAATTTTCCATTAAAAAAATACAAAATTTGCAGTAAAAGCAAAAAAATTGAAGTAAAAAATCAGGAATTAGACTCTTTAAAAAATTCCCTAGATCTATTAAATATAATATCAAAATTTGATCCAAATTATAATGTACTATATAAAAAGCTAAAACAAAATTATGACTCATTAATAATAACTCAAAGACAAAACTCTTAAAAAAGCAAATACTAAACTCAAGTAATAAATCAAAAACCACCTGGAATATTGTAAATAATGTATGTAATAAAAATAAGAAAAATAATGATATAAAAATTACGGGCGATCTAAATAAAGTTGTAAACGATTTCAATGATTTCTTTATAAATTCTGGAAAAAGGTTATACAATGATAAAAATAATCAAGAACCTTATGTTTGTCCCATTGAACCTCTGTCGAATAGTCTTTATCTTTATCCAGTCACAGAAGATGAGATAATAAAGAGTTGTAATCAGCTGCAAAATAAGTTTAGTTTTGGTGTTGACGGCATTCCCCTAACTATTCTTAAATTATCATTAACAAAAATACAAAAAATATTATGTCATATTATAAATTGTATATTTGAAAATGGTATATTTCCCGACGCTTTAAAGGTAGCAATAGTAAAGCCTTTGTATAAAAAAGGAGACTGCGAGGACTTGTTTAGCTATCGGCCTATTAGCCTACTTTCTACGTTTGCCAAACTGGTAGAAAAAATTTTGAGTCACAGATTAGTAGGTTTTTTTACAAAATTCAAAATGTTTAACAAAAGTCAACATGGCTTTCTTAGGGGCCGAAGTACAATGACAGCTGTTTTCGAATTTACTAGATTTGTGTTAAAGGCTTTGGATAATCAAGAGATACCTTGTGGAATTTTCTTAGACTTATCCAAAGCCTTTGAATGCATAGATCACACAATTTTAATCAAAAAACTGAAAAATTACGGTATACGAGGGAAACAGTTGTCAATTATAGTCAGCTACTTAAAAGATAGAAACCAAGTTGTAGAAATGAACTCAGACCAGAACAAAAACAAAATATGTTGAAATGGGAGTGCCACAGGGCTCTATATTAGGGCCTCTTCTCTTCCTAATATTTATCAATGATTTGCCTATAATAATATCGGAAAGTGGTCATACCTCGATAAACTATGCGGACGACGAGAATGTTGCCATTAACAATATTGAGAATTTGAATCAGGAGTTGATCCTAGTGCTGACAGAGATTGAAAAGTGGTGTCAAGTCAATAAACTTGTAATTAACAAGTCAAAAACAAAGTGTGTGATTTTTCAAACTAATAAGTCGAATATTGAAATTCCAAAAACTCTTACTTTGAATAACCAAATTATTGACGTAGATAATAGTACTAAATTTTTGGGACTTATTATAGACAATTTGAATTGGTATGAACAAATAACATCTCTTTCAAACAGACTTAAATCTAAACTATACGTATTAAGAACTTTAAAAAAATCGGTGGACAAGGAAACTCTAATGGTTGTCTATTACGCCTTTTTTCAGTCTCTGATAACTTATGGGATTACTTTCTGGGGCAACAGCTCTCAATCTAAACAGATTTTGATTCTACAAAAAATGGCAATACGCATAATTTATGGCCTGAGGCATCGACACTCCTGTGGAGGTACTTTTCGCAAATTCAATATTTTAACTGTTCCGGCACTTTATATCTCGGAAAGTCTTATGTTCAACTTCAGGAACAAACACTATTCGGCATAGTATGAAAACGGACAAGTATATGAAACTCGTAAGATTTTATATCTTTACCCAGAGGTTGACTTAACATTATATCAAAAAAATATGGAATACATGAGCCTTAAGCTTTTCAACAAACTTCCAAAAGAGATTAAAGAGATTGAGGAATTTAAAAAATTCAAAGCAGCTGTTACTAAATTGCTAATAACGTTAGAACCTTGTACAGTTGCAGATTTTTTAGAACAATAAGTCTGTATAGTATGTGCTAACATTTTACGGTGATAGTGTTTCTATATTATTTATTATTTGTTTATATATGTATATATATGTAGTGAAGTGTATATACATATAGTTACTACGACGTTTTTTAATATTGTATTGTTCATGTTTATTTTTTAAATGTAGACAAACTATGTTGAAATAAAGATTATTATTATTATTATTGTTATTATTATTATTAAGTTGCCAAGACGCAGTGTATAAGTTTGACAGTTCTTAGGGCAAGATAAAAAATTGCTCATAGCCGCCTCTAAATTATTTGCAATTGATAAAGGTGCGCTCATTAGAATGGAGGTGCGAATGTTGTCCAAGCAAGCGTAGAAATTGAAGGACTCATAAGAAGTGCCTTATGCGTCCATTTCAATCGAGGTCATTTGAAGCCATCTTCCCGCCTCACAAAAATGCAAATAAACATGAAATATCTATATAAATAGTTATCTGGCGAAATGTGGCAAACAGACCTCTCAATATAGATAACAGACATGCGGTTTTCGTATCTGAGCTTATTAAAACATTTTCCAATGATTTTTGAAGTGATCCAGAAAAAGGCATATTTTTTTATTTAAGGGGGTTGAGGGAATAGGGGGCTCCAACATTTCTTCAAGGAAGAGGAACAATATCATGCAACATAAGCTAGAGTAAAGCATGTAAGGATATTGTACTCGCCTTCAGAAATGAATAAGTCTGTTATGAGTAAAATGTAAATATAACCCCCCCTAGCGGAAAAACTGTTCATTTCTCGGAGTTTGGGCATGTATAAAATTTGTTCAAAATTACATGGACTACATCATATCAACAATTCAGAAGAACTTACCGAAATTGTTTGTGCATCCCCTTTTGGGGGGGGGGGTTGGAGAGTTGATTTTTGATATACAAGTGCGGATTCCATATTTAAGCTTATTAAAACATTTTCCACTGATTTTTTAAGTGATCCAGGAAAAGGTTTATTTTTCTTATTTAAGGGGGGGTTAGGAGATTGAGGGGGGGGCTTCAAAAAAATTTTCATGGGAGAATAACAATATTATGCAGTATAAACTAGAATGAAGCATGTTAAAATATTGTTCCCGTCTTCAGAAATAAATAGTCTATTATGAGTAAACTGTAAATATAACCCCTCCTAGCAGGGAATCTGTTCATTTTTGATGGTTGACGCAATGTTAACATCGCTCAGAATTATATGGGCTATATCATATCAAAAATTCAGAAATATTCATCCAGACCCAATTCTCGTAAGGAATTTGCGAGGTCCTTTGGAGGTTTCCACTTGAAAAAAATGATTTTTGGCACCTATCTCAATTTGATTTTTGATCGTATTTTTTGAACACTCTGAATTACCAGTTGTCAAAATATTTTGAAAATCTATCCTCTTCAACATGGAATCCAATCCAAATTGAATAATAAAAGATTCCTTATAGAAAAAATTGATAATTATTTTAGGGCCTGCAAACGTCATTTTTGGCATAAAACTTGGAATATATCAAAAACGGTTACACTCAGGTATAGGACATTATACATGAAATGTGTCTAAAATTCTATGTAGAATCAAAATATGCAATATTATATAAGTTGTCTTATTCAAATTAAAAAAGTTGACGCGTGTTCATAGAAAATAGAGTACCCTGTAATATTCACAAGTATATAATTATTAAAATATAATTCAAACTAGGAAACTATCACACATAACTTTCTTCTGTACCTTGTACAGGGTGTCCCATTTTGGGTACTTTTGCGGGGTATCTCCTTTATTTTTAAAGATAGAGAGTTGCGGTTTTCGCGACACTGTGCTACTTTTTCGTAAAACTCAAGATGCCGTCAACAGAATTTTCATAGCCCTTTTAGTTTTTAAGATTCAGGGCATTTCTGAAAATGTTGCATTTTGTGACCCCCCTCGTATCTCCGTTATCCTTCAACTTATCGAAAAGGTAAAATAACATTCTAATAGTTTTTTTCCGTAGAATGCAGTGGTGTAGATAACTTTTGTTACATATTTACTGTTTTTGAGTTATATAGCAAACTTATGTTTTTTTAAATGGAACACCCTGTATATTTATAGACTATAAAATTTGTCTTTTTTTTACCTTTTCAAAAATATATGATAGTATAAACTTTTTTTCAGAAACACGCAAATAATTGACAATTTTTAGAAATTAAATACATATTTTAATTGTAGGCCATTGATATTGTTTATGACAAGAAACAGAAATAAACATCAAATCTCTATCGCATTTAAGCTGTTTATTTTCGTTCTTTTGGTATCATTATTCAATAGATATTTATCAATTTTTTCGAATAATGGCAGTTTACGAAAATTATGAGAAATATGATATGATGGTATGTTTTATACAGAGTAATGAAAATTCTGAAGAAGCTTCGGAATTATATTTCCAAAGGTGAGTAAGCTATTATGGCTATGAAAATCTCTATTATCATTTTAATTCTTGCTTGTTAGATATCCAGAAAGAAGGCAACCGTTTTTTGGGATATTTGCCCGTTTAAAAGCAAATTTAGTTGAGCACGGATCATTTGTTCACCCGCGCCCTAAAACATACAACAAAGAGAACAGGGAAAGAAAAGAGATAGATACTTTAGGATATATAGAAGCAACATCTTCGTCCTCATGTAGAAAAATTTAGAAGGAAATTGGTGTGCCAAAAACTAAAGCTCAGAGGATCTTGAAGAAATATAAGTATCATCCATACAAATTTAATATACTACAACATTTGCATCCTGGCGATGCCGAGCGCCGGGCACTGTTTTGCCAGTGGTATTTGCAACAAATCGATGCTAACGATTTATTTGGCAGACTTGTTATCTGGTCAGACGAATGCTTTATTTCAAGTGCTGGCATTTTCAATCGTCACAATACCAGGAACTGGCATAGTGAAAATCTGCATTTAATGTTTGAAAGGGCACAACAAGGACGCTTTGGAGTTGAGGTTTCATGTTTTATTTTGGGTAGACATATAGTTTATAGGATTTTTGAAGGAGGTCTCACAGCACGTAGATACCTAGAAATTCTTGAGGAAGTTATTCCAGAACTGCTCGAAAACATTCCATTAGCCCAGTATAATGCTGTTTACCTACAGCAAGATGGTGCCCCAAGTCATAACTCTAGGCTCTTAAGGGCCTTTCTAAATAATAACTTTCCTCAAAGATGGATAGGTACCAACGGACCTGTTAGATGGCCTCCACGATCACCAGATCTCTCAATTTTAGATTTTTTTTTATCGGGTTATATACAAAATGAAGTATATAAAACTCGATATGACGGCATTGCAAAACTTCGAGAGGCAATTCATTCAGCTTTTCGAAATCTGCGAATGAGAACAATGGTTCTTTTGAACGCTATTCAAAGAATCTCAAAGATGTGCCAATTTTGCATTAGAGAAAATGGTGGTCAATTTGAACATCACATTTAATTTTTTTTAATAATGTTATTTTTTTGTGTTTTTGTTATATTGTCACTTTACGCCACAAAACTGTTGTTACAAACTTACTGTTAGAAAAAGATCTATGGGAATTTTTTTTAATAGATACCTATATACAAGGTATCCAATTATTTGTTAGTAATATGTAAGTTGCACTTGTTTATTATTGTTATCCATAGCCTACTATTAAAATATGTATTTAATTTTCTGAAAATTGTCAATTATTTGCTTGGTTCTGAAAAAAAGTTTATACTATCATATATTTTTGAAAAGGTAAAAAAAAGACAAATAGTCTATAAATATACAGGGTGTTCCATTTAAAAAAACATAAGTTTACTTTATAACTCAAAAACAGTAAATATGTAACAAAAGTTATCTACACCACTGCATTCTACGGAAAAAAATCTATAAGAATGTTATTTTACCTTTTCGATAAGTTGAAGGATAACGGAGATACGAGGGGGGTCACATAATGCAACATTTTCAGAAATGCCCTGTATCTTAAAAACTAAAAGGGCTATGAAAATTCTGTTGACGGCATCTTGAGTTTTACGAAAAAGTAGCACAGTGTCGCGAAAACCGCAACTCTCTATCTTTAAAAATAAAGGAGATACCCCGCAAAAGTACCCCAAATGGGACACCCTGTACATTTTATGAGATAAGGTAGTGTCCCAAAATAAACGAGCCACACTGTACTCTTTGTTTGTTTGAAGAAGCTACAGTGCTGGTGAAACTGTCCTTGATTATTAAATTGGTGAGAATCGAACATTCAATTCAAGCAGTAATGACAACAAATTGTTGGGCAGAATTTTCCAAATCGAAGAATTGAATGGAAACCTGTAACATAAAATCATATTACATCGGTAAACAAGTGATACGTACATATTGGATTTCTCTCGAGCGTAATCCACTTGCCACATTTCATCGCTTCGGGGTCTCAACAGGCGAAAAGTTCCATGATGATCTATATTAAATTCTCGCAATACAGTTCATTCAATTAAACTGCTGCTTCATCATTGTGTCAAGACCAAAAATAGATGAATAAACGCACACCGCTTATTCGCTACTAGTAAAATTAACCTTCAGCGGGTAAATGAGATTCTAAATCGGCAAAATAAATGATCAAATTTTACCTAGCAAGCTTAGTCTTTCAATGAGGCCTATAATTTTGTTGGTTGAGGTTTTTTTCAGATCTTCTGGTAGATGTGCCTTACCGAACATCTCAGATCGGATTCTTTCCCCATAGTGTAGGAGATAGATACATATTTTGGGCCTGAGATATAACATGTTGGCATATGTGTTATGTTTTAGCAATTATTAATCTGAGTATTTCATTCTATATGAGTTGGACCCCCATCCCGCCCCATTTTGAGTTATCCGCCCCGGGAATTATTCAATTTTGGAACGTGTTATAACACTTTGGTGTTTGGTGCTGGTCGAAAAGGGTCCCTTGGCGATCAATATTCAATAAATGCCAACATTTTTTCTCCATGCAGTTGGCAGCACTAGCAGCTTCAGTTATGACCAAAATTGGAACGTTGTATAACACTTTCTGATCAGACGGAAAATTTATGTTGTCAATGCTCATTACTCGAAAACCATACATTTTCTATGCGTCCATTATCAAGCATTTGATCGTTTAGCCAAAAATTGGCCAAATCGTCTAGAATTGGAAAAATAATGTTGGCACCTCCATCAACTTGTAGTTTTTATGCAAAAGAAAAGCTTGTTGGAGTGCCAACATTTTCTTCCATGCTTAACCCCTGAGGACGGGAGATAACGTGATCAATATTTTGATCATGCAAATGTGTGACCAAGATTATTTTTTGGTCCATTCTGGGCTGAAAATCCCTAATTTTTGGAGAACAACTGCGATTTTGATGATTTGCGGAGGAGGTTTGTTGGGTTAAGCATGAAATAAAGGGTTGGCACTCACACAAGCTTTTCTTTTACCTAAAAACAACACGTTGATGAACGTGCCAACATTTGTTTTCCAATTTCAGACGATTTGGCCAATTTTTGGCAAATAGCCCAAGTTCTTGAAAATGAACCCATAAAAAATGTTGGCGTATGGTTTTCGAGTAATGAGCATTGTTAAGAAAATCTTTCCGCCTGATCAGAAAATGTTAATCCACGTTCCAATTTTGGTTATAACTAAAGCTGCCAGTGCTGCCAACTACATGGAGAAAAAATGTTGGTATTTATTGATTATTGATCGCCAAGGGACCCTCTTCGAATAGCACCAAACACCAAAGTGTTATAACACGTTCCAAAATTGAAAAATTTCTGGGTCGGCCATCTCAAAATGGGGCGGGTTGGAGCTCTAACTCACATAAGATAAGATACTCAGATTAAAAATTGCTAAAACATAAAACATATGCCAACATGTTATATCTCAGGCCCAAAATATGTATCTATTTCCTAGATTACCTGCCGGGCAGCATTTTCCGATCCCTATACCTAATAGTCTTGGAGCCAGAGCGATATCGATGGTCTGAACATTAACCCGATGGCACTATGATTCATCATTAGAGGACGGTTCAATGACCAATTCATCTCACAGACCGAATTCTCGCCGGCTTCTAGATCTCGAGATACAGCCTCCGCGAATTGTTTATTTTTTGACTGGAGGTTAACCCTTTTCAAGTTAAGGTTACTCAAAGAGCATGTCATTCTGATACACTTTCACCATGTGCCATCATTTTTATCGTTTTCGTTTATCAGGCTGACCCGTTAAAATTGGACCGAAAAAGGACTGCAAGTTAACCCTCTCAAACCAGGTGGAAAATGTTCATTGGTGTTGGCAATTGTTGAGATACTCTATGTCATCAAAAGTTATCGGTCCATATCCGAGTAATTGACCATTATTTGGACCAACAAATGTTTTTTTTTTCTCCTAAACCATGCGGATCACAAGGTAGCATAATGGCACCATGTTAAATAACTCCATTGCAGGTCAAATGAAGATTTAAAATTATTGCCATCACTCCTTGCCTATTTCAACCCCCAAAACCCCATTAAACCACCCCCAAAAAAAGAAAACTTCTGTTTCGTATTGAACCCATCCAGAATCGCAATAACTGACTAATTTATCATAACTTTGTATCATTTTAGGAGGTGGTTTTAGTGAGTTTTGGGGGGTTGAAATAGGCAAGGAGTGAGTGATGGCAATAATTTTAAATCTTCATTTGACCTCCAGTAAAGTTATTCCACATGGTGTCATCATGCTACCTTGTAATCCGCAAGGCTTAGCCAAATGTGAAAAAAAACATTCTTGGTCCAAATAATGGCCAATTGCTCGGAAATGGACAGATAACTTCTGATGGCATAGGGTATCTTAGCAATTGCCAACACCAATGAACATTTTCCGCCAGGTTTGGGAGGGTTAACTTGCAATCCATTTTCAGTCCAATTTTAACCATAGTGCCATCGGGTTAATGTTCAGACCATCAATATCGCTCTGCTCCTGGACTATAATGACAGGATACTCAAAATTATCAAATATTTCATTTCCTTTGCGATTAGCGCGCATTCTGCAAGTAGGGCTTTGTGGCCCCTTATTAAGATAGGAATCAGAGAAATATGCAGATTCTTATTCCATATGTGAATAGCACACATGCGAATTCTAACGAAACAAGTATTGCATCATCTTTTAGTGTTAAATCAGACTTCAACGTGTTACTACACGGAGCGATTGTTTTATAAGACTTTTCCATTTAATTATGGAAACAATCGTTTCAAAAATTAATGGAGATTATAAAGTTATTGCGAACTGTGACAGTAATAATACCGATGAAAAACTTATAAAAGGAAAGCTCAAATCAGACTGTGATTACAATGAACAGTGCAAAACTTCTATTGAGCAGTTTTGTACGGAAACTTGTACACAGTGAATTGTTTTCAGAAAATGTACGAAATTACAAAGATTGAATTATCGTAAAGACTTTGTGTGCCAGCATAATAACGAGAACAATACAAGACAAAATGAGACTACAAGGAATAGAAAAAGGGATTGTCCATCAACAATAGTTCGAGTGGAGAAAAGTAACAGATTTACTGAATGTAGAGATTCATTGCTAAAAGAAGGTTGGAACGCCGTTATTGGAGGAGTTTTATACTATCATTTATAATTAGTTGAAGGCAGAATTGAAGATACATTTGAAAATTGCCAAAAGAGATAAGTTTCAAGAATTAATGTTCCTTATGATCTAATTTTATGTGCACAATTTTTAAAAAAATAGTCCCCCTATTCAAAACTTATGGCAAATAGAATTTGTCGACAATAAACACGTACTTATTCCCTTATGGGAGAATCGTGAATGTGAATTGTAACTAATAACGAAGTATTTTTCACTTCGGGAGTTGGAAAATAAAACTCAAATCTTACACAAAACCTTTAACATTTAATTTATAAATGCTGACAAATTGTTTCACCACACTGTGGCATTTTCAAAGCAAGGAGTTATCAACTAAAGCTACATCTGAAAGTACGTCCTTGAATATTAGGGATCAGAATGTGGTACAAATTGAGGGATGGGGTGGATAGTGGTGGGAGTGTATTTACAAGATTGTTAACAAAATGTTGAAAGTTTGGTGTAAAATTTGAGTTTTATTCTCCAACTTCCGAAGTATCATGAATTTACACTACGTAAACGCCGAAACCATAGATATATATATAAGTATTTTTTTAATTGTCAATGTTTTCATTTTATGCGCAAGAAAATTTTCGATATTGAACAACCTCGTCAAACAGTTTGAAGTAAATTAGTTAAGTATTTGGCGAGTTAATCTTGGAAATAGACACGAAAACACTAATTTTCTTATATAAAAAATTCTCGGGAATTAGGTCACATTAACACTCTTATAAATGTTCGTCTTTACGTACGTTTCGGTCTCACGACCATCATCAGAAGACTTATTTTGTTAAAAAGGGGTTAACTAAAACTAATTAGCACAAGCGTCCATATCGCACAATCTTCAATCAAAAAGCTCACGCCGTCGAAACGAACAGAACCACGAATAATCGAAAATTGTATCGTTAATATTAAAGTATAGATTTTTTTGTAACAAGAAACCACTGTTAAGTAATATTCTCATAATGTACAAACGCATATTGCTATGGTCTCAAAGCAACTGAAGTTCTAAGCTATTTTTTTGTAATAACATGACCCAGATGTAAATTTTTGGGACGGTCCTCTGCGTGGGATAATTTTACCGCGCGGTCTGTGAGGCTGTTTATGACACTTTTTTTATAACAAGCTGGTGCAACGGAATTGAAATGAAGATAACGTTGAGACCAGACTTCTTTAGTAAACCAAGAAGTTTTTATTTTTCCATCTGCATCATGCCTAATGGTCATATCTAGAAAATTAATGTTATTGTTTATTTCTATTTCACAAGTGAATTGAAGTTTACAATGGAAATTGTTAAATTTATTAATCACATATTGAATTTTATCGTTGGGAACACACATAAGGCAATCATCTACATACCGTTTAAAGAATACAGGCTGAAAATCTAATGAATTTATAACAGATTCCTCTAGGCATTCCATAACGAGCGTTTCACCAGCTTGTTATAAAAAAAAGTGTCATAAACAGCCTCACAGACCGCGCGGTAAAATTATCCCACGCAGAGGACCGTCCCAAAAATTTAAAAATTGTTCGTAATGCATTGGAAATGAATGGCTACCCAAAAACTTTCTACAATCCTATCATTAAAGAGAGAATAAACAAAATCTATAATGGTTCTTCTTATAAAAATAACATAACAGGTAATACAGACAATTATATAACTTTACCATACATTCCGGAGACCTCAGAAAAAATTAAGAAATGTTTGAAAAAGTACGATATAAATGTTGCGCATAAACCTACTAACTGTGTTGGGAAATATTTCTCAAATCTAAAACCTGTAATACCTAAAGATAAACAAACCCACACAGTATATAAATTGAATTGTTTAGATTGTGATGGAACTTATACTGTAATCTCTAAACAATATTTACAAAAAAGAATGTACGGCCATAAGTATAGCACAAGAAATAATAACTTAGAAAATTCCACCGCCCTTGCTAAGCACTGTTTTGATTATAACCATCAATTTGATTACAAAAATTTTAATATTTTAACTAAAGAAACCAATTATTATAAAAGATCTATCCTGGAGATGATTCACATAAAAAGGGATTCAAATTCTGTAAATCATAGGAATGATATTCAAGTATTGAGTCAGATTTATTCTAACTTGATTAATTAAAACTCTTGCAAATTCCTACATACGTCTTTATAATGTTAAAAGTATATTTTAGGAAGAATGCTTAAAGTAAACTAAATTCCAATGCAGGTCTAAAACCTTTTCAAGAACGTCATAAATCTACATCTGGGTCGTGTTATTACAAACAAATAGCTTAGAACTTCAGTTGCTTTGAGACCATAGCAATATGCGTTTGTACATTATGAGAATATTACTTAACAGTGGTTTCTTGTTACAAAAAAATCTATACTTTAATATTAACGATACAATTTTCGATTATTCGTGGTTCTGTTCGTTTCGACGGCGTGAGCTTTTTGATTGAAGATTGTGCGATATGGACGCTTGTGCTAATTAGTTTTAGATAACCCCTTTTTAACAAAATAAGTCTTCTGATGATGGTCGTGAGACCGAAACGTACGTATAGACGAACATTTATAACAGAGTGTTAATGTGACCTAATTCCCGAGAATATTTTATATAATTCATACTGGGTCAAGAATCTTATTATATTACTATATTTCTTACAACGTCTGTTTATAAAATTATGTTAATTGACTTATAATAAAATTCTGATATTAATTTGAATGTACCTCATAAGAGTATCGCGTTTTTTCACGAAAATGCAAGTGAAAATTGCTTGTAAAACCTTGCAGATGCGTACTGTGTACATTCTGAAACAAAAGTTTACTACAAAACAATCAATTATAATTTTCATTAGACAAATTAAAAACATTTTGAAAAAATGTTTAGAAAACATATTGAATTTCTAATTACTAGAAAATATAAGACTATATAAGGGTATTGCAAATTTAGTTACTTTCAACTCCGAATGTTACCTACTCCAATTCTACCTTGCAGTAAACATTTAAATCGGAGTCGAAAGAGAATTGATTTAAAAAACGCTTATAGCCTATACTTACTAATGATCATCTTCATATTTTCTTTATAGTTGAAGTTGAATTGAATTGATAATTTAGATGCAGAATACGAAAAAGAAATTAACTTTCTTGAAGACAATCTGAAAGATATTTCACAGTTTGCTGCATCTCATCCATCAGAATATATGCTTAAACGCGTCGAAGAGTTAAACCCAAAATCAGGAATCATCGAATATGAAGATGCATTTTATAATATCTGCTCATCTATCATGAACATGAAACGAAGTAGACGTATTAAATCTCAACCCACGTCAATATCTCGTCTCACAAAGGAAGATTTACATGCAGAAACAGGAGCGATAACAGCTGGCAGGCCTTCCAAAATCAAATCTTTAAAGATATGTCAAAAACGTAAAAGAAATTTAGTCCAAAACACAAATGCCAAAAGTCAAAGAAACTCACACTAATTGTGCATGTAATAGTTAAAAATAATGTTAGTGTTAAAAAATATGTTATTATCTTATTTTTCATTTTTCTTCCAACCTAATAAATTACAAATAAACAAATTTGCTGTCCCAATTATTGATAAATAAAAGGCTATGCTTACAGTCGCAACTTGCAAAATGGACGCCAATAGCATAGAAAATTAAATATTTGATAATTTTGCGTATACTATGTCAATAGCGCTCCATGTAGCGCTACCGAGTCAAAGTCAGATCGTGAGTGTTTGAGTACTTATCTAAGGACATGAGGTCGTGTGTAACGGAGTGCTCTCGTCACTTATAAATTACTGTACTCCTCTGGTTAAAAAGAAATAACACCGACGAGGCTGAGAATCTAACGCATCAATGTTTTGTACATCCTATGTAGAAAAAGTTGAAGCTAATAGGAGATAAGGAAGTTCTTATTCAATTCACCACTGACTGCCAGAATCTCAGGTCACCTTTGACGTTTTATTTCTTTTGGGACAAAACCATAAAAGGAGAACGGATTCCACAAGAAAGGGATTGAAGAATCAGCCGTCCGACCGTCACTACGATTCCGATATATTATTAGCAACCGTTTAATTAATTCAACTCCGTTAATTTCCCAGAATAAATCATTATTTGTGTTGAGGAAAAATAAATCACTCCCCTTCCGCCTTACTGTACCGAAAACCAAATAATTCATTATTTGTGTTGAGGAAAAATCAATCACCTGTCTTCCGACTTACTGTACCGAAAACCAACTAATTTGTTATTTGTGTTAAGGGAAAATAAACACATTCCTTCCGACTGACTGTACCGAAAACCAAATAATTTATTATTTGTGTTGAGAAAAAATAAACACATTCCTTCCGACTGACTGTACCGAAAACCAAATAATTTATCATTTGTGTTGAGGTATTGACCCGATCATTAAATAACTCGAATATTATTAGCGAACACGTAAATTTTCGCAATTCGAAATAAATACAACCACCTGTGTCCCAGATACTGACGAACTATTAAATTATTTCTGCTTACGGATCAACGTTCCAAACGTACACTACTTGGCGTCTAAGTTTTTTTCGAAGATCATCTGTTCGAAGTAAACAACTGTTTCACGCGAATAGAAATTCTGATTTGAATTACATTCTAGAACTTTCGATTGTTTCAATGTTACAAACTACCCCGACTAAGTCAAATACTTGACTTAATTATTCAAAGTGATTTTATGAAATTGTTGTTCATTTAGACTGGGTGTAAATATTTATTTTCTTTCGTACATATATTTTCTATAATCCATCATTTCCCTTAATAAACTGTATATATATAAACATCTGTGTTTTACTGGTGAGGAATCAATCAATTCATATCTGTCAGATTTCATTCAACGGGAAATATACAACCTTTATCCACTCATCCCGGTGGTGACGACCCCTTTCAATTTTTCCGTGTAACTAGAAAACTTATCTTTTCCCGAGAAAGGCGGTGTATGTCGAAGACATATACGAGATATAGAGTTGTTGTTGAGATATATGTGTGATGTATATTTATAATCGGAAAAACACGGTTGTTCTTATGGTCCGATGAAATACTATAATTCCATCTGAAAAGGCTCTAAACGGATATATCCGCGAAAACCCGGAAAATTTTTTTGCCCCGATTACAATACTCCCTCTGCACTGTATACTAGGTATAGTGAATGTGTACTTCCAAAATTTTGCATTCGTATTTCATAATTGAAGGGTTTCATTTGTTCCAGGTGATTAGAATGTTATTCGTCATAGTGGCAGAATTCTTCATTTGTTGGGCTCCCATACACATATTGAATACGTGGTATTTATTCTACCCCGAGGATGTATACAAGTATGTGGGCTCGACAGGGATCTCATTAGTGCAGCTGCTGGCGTACATTAGTTCCTGTTGTAATCCCATAACTTACTGCTTTATGAATAGGAAATTCAGGCAAGCTTTCATAGGAGCCTTCAATTGTTATAGGTGAGTTTTGAATTATTCCGTAACAATCTACATTCGACATGAACAGTAATATCACGAAGTTTCCCACTCCAGATGAATATATTATATCGTTGTTGTTAAATTGTGTTACTATAATATTATTGATTAGTAATCATTAATTATATGCCACACTCTAGGAAGTTTCAATAATAATTCATAATAAAAAACTATCCGGCACACAGAACCACTAAGCCCGCCAACGCATATTCCAGTAGTCAGCCATACTTGTAATATACAGTGGACCGAGTGGGCCGAAATTTAGCAATATCTAATCCTGTTTAACCCTTCAAGTGCTAGCGTTACCATACGGTAACGCAGATATAACCGGTTTCATTATTTGTTTTTAAAATAAATTAAAGCTAAAATTGCCAGATGGTGCGCGAAATGTGTTCATATTATGTCAAGCTAGTCATGCATTTGACGTAATGCCTTTCACTTGTGTTTTTTCATCAGTTGTGATCATTTAAAGAGTGTTCTCCTAAAAATGTCCTAAGTAATCGATTTTCGCTTGACGTAAGTAGGTACAAATAAGTAACGTATTTTCAATTGTTCTTCATTGATACATGGAATAATAATTGTGGAGACTTCATAAAATGTCTCTATATATTGTATAAGGCCATAACCTATTTCTATGGTCAATGATAAATAATTTTATTTGTAAGTTACCATATGGTAACGCTAGTATCTTCGCATGTAAATACATAAATTATTTCAGTGGCGGACTTACTCTGCAAGAAGCACTAGAAATGGCATATGCGGATGATAATGAGGCAACAGATATATGTATTACACCTCCAGATGCTCACGTTCTTGGTCAAGGCGACAGCTATTATCTGAAGCAGAAATAAGGCTAGAGAATACCATTGATATGGATAACGAACTCGAATATGAGTAAGAAATAGAAAATAATAAGAATGGAGAGACTGATGGTAATACTACCCTAGACGACCAAAACCACGAAATTTATATTTATGACGATAAACTAAATACTCGCAATATTGAGTGGATAAACGGAGATTTGATAGATAGTGCAAAAAAAATCCCTGCTGGTGATTATTCAGCGTATAAGAACATGACAGCTACAGAATTGTTTCAATGCTTTTTCTACAATAACATTATCATTTCGAAGAGAGTTAGCTTGAGTTACTTGCAAAAGTATGGAATACCCCCTAAGAGTACAAGAAGAAAAGGTATTGCGAAAAACAGCGTTTCGTGCAATCGCGTAAGCGATGAAGTAAGGTACAATTAGCGAAATCATCTTATTACTCATACCCCTAATAAAAAAAGGCGGTGATGTGCGGGAGAAGGCTGTGATTCTAGGATCAGAACCATCTGCTGCAAATGCAATGTCTGCCTTTGTATTGAATGCAATGTTATATTCCATACCCCGTAGTATGTTTTGTTATGTTAATTTTATTGTAAACTAATATTCATTTGTAATAAAATACGAGAAAATCGATTATATTTATTCTTTTTTTTTAATTTTTGTACCTCGAAGTTTTATGTCAGTTACCCAATGAAGTACTAGCGTTACCATATGGTAACTTTTGAATTTTTCAAAAATAAAATACAAGACATGCAAAAATTAATATTTAAGCCACAATCTACCAAAAGCAATAATATAATTCATTGCAAATATGTGAAGGGTTAAATGTAAATAATTCTGTCTACTTACGATAATAAGTCTATGGTATTTGCAGACAGATTTCAATGTTTAGTTTGGAAAATGACCCCTTGAAAGGGAACGACTGAAGACAGACTTGTATAAAAGTTGAGAAATATAAACTTCATATCCAGTTCTGTAGCAAAATTATTACATCCTTCAAATAATCGGTCGCCTTAAGCTTCATGTGAAAATTTCAGTATTAACTCCGTCAAGAACAATTTGAAACTCTTATTCGTTGTATAAGTTAGTTCTTACAGTAATTTAAAAACAAGAAATTTTGATATTAATCATTCTACCCGTTCGGACCCTGGTTATACTTCACTGTAGGTACCCTTGGGACAAGGTTATCCATAGATAGTACTGTGATACACTTTATGATGAGGACCCTAGCAGAATTCTTAGAAGAGGAATAAACCTAATCAAAAATCTGGTGCCCGAGAATTAATAGTTTATTCCGAACTAAATATTTAGCGCAAAAGTGACAAAGCACGTCACAACTCGTCAGGTCTATGATCTCAAATTATATTGGTTTCAGAAGGCTTGTGATATAGGTGAGACTACAGCACGGTCGTACAAACAGGTCTGGGAACTGTCGCCAAACTCGTAGTCCATCGCTCAGCCACCTGCTAGCGCTTGGCTCGAAGTGTGGCAACAATCACATTATTAAGTAAAATAATTTTTTTTAAACCGGCCAGAAATTAGTACTTTCCGGTTTATTTTTAGGTCAGAAAATCTCATTTTGTCGGATCGAGCCAGAAAATTATTGTGATAGTCCGGTAAAAGCTTTTACCGAAATCATTTTTATTCACTTTCCGGTCTATCTTTAATGAAAAAAATAATAAAATAGTTAGTCTAAGATAGCGGTCAATTGGTTTCTATAGTAACCGAGTTTTGTATTATTCAAAACTATAAAATAACTAGACATATTCTGACGTTTAGTTGAAAACGTAACATTCATCATAAAATGGATATTCAAAATGATGCATTTGATTGTGAATTAATGGAAGATGGAATTATACCAGATGAAATTGTCAAGGCGGCCACCCAAGCAACGTTTGATTTATTACCGTCGAAGTCCCGGACACGATATGAACAAACATACCAAATTTTTGAAAAGTGGTGCCTGGAAAAGAAGATAATGAGCATTTGGGAGGATGTGTTATTGGCATATTTGTCAGAGAAAATTAAAAACGCTGAAATCTTCTTCGTTGTGGAGTTTATATTCGATCCTGAAGGCCATGCTACGTACCAGAAGAAATATCGACATAAGCAAATATTTTAAATTAACAGCGTTTATGAAGGAAAAATCCGTAGGGTATAAAGCAAAGAAGTCTAGAGTACTTAATAAAGAGGATATCGATAAGTTTTTAATAGAAGCTTCAGACGAACAATATCTAATGACCAAAGTGTTGCTGATTATGGGTTATACTGGTGCATGTCGACGGGAAGAAATCACTAATATATTAATTGACGACATAGAAGACAAACAAACTACGCTTTTGGTTAAAATTCACCAAAACAAACAAATCAAGATCATTTATTATTAATGGGGAAAAAGAGCTAAATTTGTATAGGAAGTATATAGCGCTACGCCCAACCAACGTTCCTCATCGACGTCTCTTTATTAATTACAATAAAGGAAAATGTAATAAACAACCTGTAGGCATACATACTGTAGGTAATGCTCCCTCCAGAAAAGCTACATTTTTGAGATTGCCAAACCCAAAGGAATACACAGGGAATTGCTTTAGGCGTATTTCGGCGACTTTGCTAGCTAACGGAGGTGCTGACATCATAAACTTAAAACGACATGGTGGTTGGAGTTCATCTCAAGTTGCCGAAGGTTACATTGAGGATCCAGTTCAGAATAAGATTGATATAGCTAACAAAATTCAAAAAGCAGGTAACTCAAACACAGAAATTGTCCCAAAAACTCATTATAATGTAAGCAGTTCAAAAAATCTCACGTCAACGAATAATTTTGAAATACCGTGCTTACAGATAAGTAATGCTAATAATTGTACGTTTAATATAACTATTCAAAAATAATGTTTATATTTGTAAACCAAAAATTAACGATTGTTAAAAAAATTGTTAAAATTAGTTAATAAAGAGTTCTTGTTATAAAAATGTAAAATGTATAATATGAAGTTTATGGTACAACAATGCCCGTTTTGAAAAAAATATTGTACGTAATACGTCCCAAAAGTGCTTTTACTGGACTCGCAGTAAAAGACACTCGTCCAGTAAAAGACCACTTTCAGGACTTGTTACGTAAACTACTATTTTCTCGTAACGCAATATTTACCATTCTGATTCGAGAGAGGAATAGAACTGTTACTCTTGTCAAAATGTATTACTCACCTTAAAAATAACTTCTCCTTTTTCGCACACATAAAAGACCTCGTTAAAACGATTTCTTTCCGGAATCGCAAGCATCCACTTTTTTCGCATTTCCGCATTTTTCGGCACTTTGAAAACAGAAGTTTCTTGCTTTACACTTTTGTACTCCGTTTTGCATTTCGGCACAATGCACGGTTTCGTAATTCTTTATCTAAAAACGCCGGTATTCCTTGTGTTTACAAGTCAACAATGACAGTTGCCAGAGCACACCGTCGGATACGTGCCAGAGATCATTCCTCGAATCATGCGCCACCCTTTTGGTAGTATGCAACAGCTGACGCTTAGCGGACTCACTTCTCACATAGGGAACAGCCTCGAGTTTCCAGACCTGTATATACGACCGTGGACTACAGTGACTCTAGACAACACAGTGACGACAACAGTTGTTCGATTTTTGATTGGTTCCGCCAAGTCTTGTCAAATAATGCAACTCATTTTTTTGTACAAAGGCAATACAGTTGTTCTATGTTACAGAGTCTTCTAGGTGATGTGTGTTTGACAGTTTTGACACTGACTGTTGAATACTGTGTCCGTTTTATTTTAAACAATCATATATTTATGTGATTTATATGTTCCTTTTAGAGATAAGTTATGTAGGGTGATGAACTTTTAATTAATAAGTGTAGGTTTACTGGTTTTGAGGTTTTTGTCTTTATTTGTTAATGAATAATTTGCTTATAACAATTCAAAAATGTATGTATGCATTTAAAGACCATAATAGCAATGAAATCGTACTCAGGAGGTCAACATTATTCGAAAACTACTATAAACTGGATATTTTGGTCAAATTCGTATTTTTATTAATAAACATAATTGCTTATAACAATTTTCCAGAATGTACGTATGCGTTCAAAGACCAAAATAGCAATAAAATCGTAGTCAGGAGGCCAAAATTATCCGACAACGACTATCAACTCGACATTTTGGTCAAATTCGTATATTTAATATTGAATATAATTTGTTTACAACATATTAGCAAATTTGTGGGTATGCATTGGACGATATTGAAGATAAAATCGAACTCAGAATACCAAAATTATCCGAAAACGACCCTATAATCGGAGTTTTGGTCGAATTCTTCTATTTTGTTAATAAATAAATTGTTTGTAACAATAAATAGTCTTTATCAGATCAAAAACGGTCAAATTTAGCATTTTCAGAAATTTTCATGTAATCTCAAAAATGAGCTAGCTAAATTGTTTATTTATTGCTTATAAACAATATAAACAATTTACTATTTCTAATCATCTTTTTTTCTGAAGAGAAATCGATCCATTTCCCAAGGATTTATGGGCTTGGTCTATTTTTATACCCATCATTTGACTTTATTAATATGCCATGGACGCTTTAATAATAAATACAAACCTCAATCCGGCACACAACCCGTCACCGCAAATTCCAGTCGGCCATACTTGTAATATACAGTGGACCGAGTAGAACGGAATTTGGCAATAGTCGGGTCAAATTAAACGTAAAAATTGTGAAAGATCGTAATTTTTTCCAAACAGACCAATCAACTTAATTTTTTTTGCACATCGTTCCTGGACGGATACTGAACGATATTGATCTAGTCGCTCGACCATTTTTCAACTGTTAAACCGGAAATGGGCCAATTTTCATCGGAAAATTTGCAAAATTGGTAAGTATTGCCAAAATTGGCTGGAAAACTCCACTGTGGGGTTTTCGGGGTCGCTGATCACGATTCCGAAGTTAGATTTACCATTTTCCACCGCTGTAGCTAGAAATTGGCCAATTTTATGTCAGAAAACTGGATAAATTAGATAATTTCGTAATTTTTGTTAAAATTGGCACTGCTATCAAAAGTCAGGGAATTTATCCGTGACTGTGAATCATTTGTTCCATATCCAATATCAAATGACGCTTGCGTTCAATAATCAGTAATTTCTGATATACCTGTCTCTTGCAAATTATAGTTTTGGAATGGTACCCAGAATTTTATTTATATTATTTTTAAATTTATAAGCATCAGAATGTAAGTGTAAATGTAAATGTAAGAAATTGTAAAATATGAATTGTAAATAATAAAATGTAAAAAAATAAATGAAATATTAAAATGTTTAATAAAAATATATTCATAAATTCTTGTTCTTATTTGAATTTGTTCATTTTGTTTCCAGACGGTTGAGTAATTTCAGGTATGAAATTGGTAAATTTCTAAATGGTATAATAATAAAAAATTTTACTCCAGAATCACGAAACCCCCAAACGATATTTTCTAGCCTTTTCCACAAAAATTACGAAATTATCTAATTTATTCATTTTTCTGACATAAAATTGGCCAATTTCTAGTTACCACGGTGGAAAATGGAAAATCTAACTTCGGAATCGTGATCAGCGACCTCGAAAACCCCCGAGTGAAATGTTTTAGTCAATTTCAACAAAAACTGCGAAATTATTAAATTTGACCATTTTTGGGACATAAAGTTGGCCAATTACCAGCTACCGCGGTCGAAAATGGTAAATCTAACTTCAGAAGCGTGATCAGCGACCCCGGAAACCCCCCGAGTGAAGTTTTCCAGCCAATTTTGGCAATACTTACCAATTTTGCAAATTTTCCGATGAAAATTGGCCAATTTCCGGTTCAACAGGTGAAAAATGGTCGAGCCACTAGATCTTAATGTTCAATATCGTGCAGTATTCGTCCAGGAACGATTTGCAAAAAAAAATTCAGTTGATTGGTCTGTTTGGGAAAAATTCAGAGCTTTTTTGCTAAATTGACTCGACTACAATGTCTAATCGTGTTTAAATGTAAGCAATTCTCTCTCCTTAGGATAATATGTCTATGATTTAAGAACACATTCCGATGTTTAGTTTAGAAAATTGCCCCTCAAATGAGAATAACTAAAGACAGACTTGTATAAGAGTTGTGGAATGTAAACTTCATATCAGTTCTGTAGCGAAATTATTATATACTTCAAATATTCGGTCGCCTCAGGCTGCATGTGGAAGTTTCTGTATTAACTCCCTCAACAAGAATTTGACCCTCTTATTCGTTGTATTAGTTTATTCTACAGTACACTTCAGTGGGCTCAACTTCATTAAATTTCAGTTGTATCAAATTGTAATATAATCCTTATGTTCTACGAATATTCACATTAAAATTGGGATATCGAGTTGAATAGCTAAAATTACATAATATTCTCTAAAACTTTTGATTGGAATATTACATCAAAAGATTAAATACAAGTTTCTAAATAATACTAATTTTTTGTTAACTATTGTGGAAATTGGACTGTAAAACTTTCCTTTTATTATTGAATTGTAATATAAGTAGATATAGAGATGAATTTTCTTTCAGACATGTTAATGTTTTTTCATAAAAATAATACAACAACAGTTTCCAAGAATACTTTGTGAAAATAAAATACCTAACAATACTTAACATTCCGCCCGCCTTGAAAGACTGAAAGAACTTCCGAGAATGAATACGTACGTAATTATCAAATTATTATTAACTGTCTATTGGCAAAATACAAAGCTTTGGTACAGTTCGTTTTTTTTCTATGCATTGACTATAGTCCAGAATGAAAAAAATACATATAGTAACCTAGAATTTCAAATTTTTTTTGCATTTATTCCTAATACCTCATAGATCATTCATGACTATCAATACCACGAAGGTCGACCTTTCTACCCCCCCAAAACAGGGTTTCAACCCCTCAGAGGGGCATTCTTATGAAAAAAATCCAAAAGTTTAGAAAATTGATGAATTAAGAGCCGAAAATGACCTTTAGTTAGTTTTTTGGGTCGCTGATCACGATTCCGCAGTTAGTTTTCTCCAGATGGAAAATTCGGGAAATTTGTGCTTTTCCTGAGACGGTTATGAATAATAAAGTATAATTTTGTTACAAAAATTACCCCTAGTATGTTTTTTGGGTCTCTGATCACGATTCCGCTGTTATTTTTCCCAAAACTCTTCAGATGGAAAATTCGGGAAATTTGACATTTTCGTGAGACGGTTATGGATAATAAAGTATAATTTTGTTACAAAAATGACATCTAGTATGTTTTTTGGGTCGCTGATCACAATTCCGCTGTTAGTTTTCTCGGAAAACTCCCTTCCGATGGGAAATTTGGGATTTTCCTGGGGTTTGGGGATAATAAAATATAATTATGTGCAAAAATGATGACCCCTGGTAGGTTCTTTGGGTCACTGATCACGATTTCGCTGTTGTTTTTCTCGGAAAACCTTCTCCAGAGTGGAAGATCCTAAAAATTGTAATTTCCTTTGCAGTTTCGGGGAATAAACAAAAATTCTATTTTTTATGAAAGATCTACTTTTCTAAACTTCATTATTCTACATATTTGTTTGCATCAGTATATATATTATTATTACTATTATTATTGATTCAATAATTTTCTAAAATTTTGGATTTTTTTAATAAGAATGCCCCTCTAATGGGTTGAAATCCCGTTTTGGGGGGGTAGAAAGGTCGAACCTCGCGGTCTTGATAGTATGGGGCATTAGGAACAAAATACAAAAAAAATTTTGAAATTCCATCTTACTATATAATTTTTTTTTAATTTCCGGTTCGTTGCTTGGACTACTAGGTACACTAGAGGAAAACCGATAATGAACGAAGAACATCGCGTGAGCACGCGCTGAAATCTTGTGAGAGGAGACAGGCGTTCGAATTTTTCTTAAAGATTTATAGATTCTAAGGAAAGACTTCACTAAGCAAAGTGTTCCACAACTTCGCCGTTCAATAGAAAAATTAAGTCTGGTAGGAAGAAGTTCGGCAGGTCTCGAACTTGACAATGAATGGATTACTAGTTTGAGCTCGTCTAGTCCGTCTATTTGGAATCTCTCGTGACATTTCTGATGAACACCGACCATGGAAATATCTATTAAAGGGGAGAGATCGCGCACCTTTCCACGACGTCTTAGACAGGCAATGAATCCGTAAGTGTGACATCTTCAATCAGACGAATAAATCTCTTCTGGATAGAATTCAAAAGCTTCAGCGTATGTTTGGAGCTATCTAGGTATTGCATGAGCTTGTTGATTGCTTTTTCCATCACTTCCGAGATCACAGATAATAGTGCAATGGAACTATAATTATTATGAAGGGTGTTCTTTCTTTCTCTACCTGGAAGGATACACACCAAGTTTGTATGGAAGGGTGAACAATATGTAGAAAACTGGCGTTAATTCTGGATCAATAATCCTTTAGAACGACTGGTGTGACAGGTCTCTCCATTGCCTTTTTGGTTTTGAGATCAAGCAGAATGCGCCTATTTGTGCGCTGATGGAAGACAACTCGACCCTGCTGCGATTGCGATTCCTAATCATCACATTACATTCTTTATCCACTTCTCGGATATCGTTACCTTGTATGTTTACTATCTCACGGTAACGAATCTTCATTTATTCAAGAAAATAGAGCAATCTATAGACTTGAACTGATTTAAGTATAACTACTTCATCATTTCATTCCATATGATACAAAAAGGACCGAGCACATTCAACATGACGCTGGCACTGAACTGCCGAGTGTTGTTTGGGAATCCACCTTGTACTGACTTTATTCATGCCCAAATATTCGTGGATGATCTGGTGTACGCTCGTATCTGAAAGGCTGACACTTGTGCTTTTGTCTCACCTTCAAAAGTCGATCGCCGAATTCGATATTCCCATTAAGAGCAATTTTGTCGTTATCACTTCCCCGTTTTTCCCGTTCTAGCGTCACCTTCCTCATTAAGAATCGTGTGACCAATTTTTTTCACCGAGTAAAATGATGAATTTATCCCATACACCGCATCTAGCCAATGGTCGATGCTTTGAGGAGAAAGACCTTCTCAAGTGATTGATATCCAATTTTTGTCACTTCTGACTATGAACGAGGAATAGTTTCAAGAAAATTAGTTGACGTGAAATTGTGTGCTATCACTGACCCTCTGGGATACTTGGATCTAAGTTCAGCAGAGAATTTTTTGCGCTGGCTCAAAAAAACGTATCTTGCGATCCCCGTGAGTTTTACTTGCTAGAAAACGTCACGTGATTGTAATGAGTTTGACATCCCTGATTTGAAGTTGAACAGCTCCGATGGGTGATACTTAGGAGTCAGGTTAGGGGCTCGGAGGGGTAGCTGCCCTACCCCCGGAAATTTTGGGATTGCACAGAATAAAAAAAATGTATAAGGTCTACAGTGTCAGAGGGACGGTCATCACTTGCCATGATTTCAGATCATCGAGAGCTAGTCCAGAAGCTGAAGTCCAAATTCTTAGAAGAGGTGATAGTGCGTTTTGTGTAGGGAAATACGCTCCAGTTGTATTCAAGTGTAATTGTAATTATTTCTTGTGTTAAGTAGGTTTTTATTTTTCAGATTGAACTTCTACTTATTGTAGCTTCTTGAATGTCGTATTGGAAACATGTCTATTATTCCTTCACATTAATAATTGTAATTTGCATATACTTGTAATCAGTAACAATAATCAATATAATTTGAAACAAATGTATATAGAATTAATCCATTTCTCATATATACCTAAAGATGAGGTGCATTTATAGACCTCAAAACTGGCAGTACCAATTTTTAGTGATTTGGGACATAAGACCATAATAACAATCTTTACTCATTGTTGTATTATATTACAAATAAACAGTAACTATACCGCAAAAAAATTCCGGAATTAACTTATTTTAACCATCAAATTCATCGGAAACGGGAAGCACAGCATGGTCTACAGACTTGATGTGTCAATTCCAATGTCAGCCAATTAACAAATAACAATAATTTCGACCACAATCTGATGAATAATGTTTTGAAAAAGAAGGAACGTAATATTGCTATCAAAGAACTTTTCCCTCTGAATCACAAAAAAATTAGAAAATTATAGAAGCATTACATACGTTGGTAAAATCTCGAATGATGTGAAACGTAAATTGATTAATATAAATTTAACTATTCCTTTCAAAAGAACTAACAGACTATGTCAAAAAAAGGAATGAGTTCCTGAATCTACAAGTTAAATAATGGTTTTTGTCTAAACTTTGGTATACGTCGAAGAGGTATGCCCTTCTCTATTAGAGTGGATGAACATTTAAGAATTATAGAAATAGCAATCTTGATTCTTCATTATGCCACATATTTATCAGAGTCGGACCATCAATTTAATCAATATTTTGAAAATTTACATGTGATAATGAAGGTAGACTTTTAGATACCTACGAATACCCAGAAAGTGATGAATATAAGCACGGTAATATTGATCGAGTAGATTTCTCATATTCGCAACTTATCACTTTTCAACCAGCCGCAAATAAGTATGAGATTTTAATCCCCAAGTTTAAGCAACGGATCTTTGTGTAATCATTAAGTCGGCTGTAAACAATTTGAATTCATGATCATAAGTCAGTTTCTTAGGTCATTACCTGTTTATGAATATACCGGGTGTAACAGGCTCTTGGTATACCCCCTTTCTCCTTAACATTTTCGATATCCTATATTCATAATAAGCAGCACTATTTGACATACGATTTTTTGTTTGACTTTCTTTTTCGCCAGAAATGAGACTAACATTCGATTTTTGAGTTGAGCATACTGTATACTATTGCATTTCTGAATCCAACGGTACCAAATAAGTGACATTTCAAATGTCATTTTTTTTACAATATGATTTTTAGTGTTCCATTTAAGTGTGTCATGACGGTTCCGATTTATTCTAAATGAACCGTGTAATGTTAGAAAAAGCGAAATCCCGTCAAAAATACCTTACCTGATTTATGACCAAATAAAATTCCTGAACACGATTTTTGGGCCAAAGCTCAATTTTTTCAAATGAAACTATATTGGTATCGTGGTAGCATTAATTAGTGTAACAGTGCCGAATGTATATTTTACATATCTGAAATACTGTTTGACTGAGGGACATCAACTACCAGCAGTTCCAATGTGAAACCAGCTTCTCTATCCTCTTACTTTCAAACAAATAACCCCCACCGCAAATTATAACTCTACTTCCCAAACTTCTGACTTCTGAAGTTATAATGTTTCTGTCAACTCCAAATTAAATTTTTCGGGAAAGCGAATGTGTCTCTGATATAGGTTTGAAAGCCTATCTCACCGCTGATGCACCACTTGTAACAATTGGCATGATGTACCTCATCGACGTATTATATTGAAGTTTTTGTTGCAAAATGTACGGGTATCAAATATCTTAGTTGATCCGCATACCCGCGAGGTTCTTTGAAGCTGATACCACTAGGAGTATAATTCCGCCCACCCAGAAGCTGTTTCTCACTACGTTGACTTGTTCCCTCCCAAGGACCGTCTTGGATTACTTATAATTATATATTTATATCTATTCAAGCGTTCATTCTGAAGTTTAGATAAAATTTAGAATTAAAAAAGGATTTCTCTCTCTCTATCTCTTTCTGTCTCAAGCAAGCGTTCGTGATCTCCGATAAGCTGAGTTACAATTGAAAACTCAAAGTAGCCTGAATGGCAACAAAATAAAGTTAGTGGGCGGGGCATGATTTGAAGGTTAAATAACCCACTTTATATTATATCGCCGACTCAGAGGTTGGAGTACATATAACAATTATCTGGTCATCAAAATGTACTTACTCTGTTGGTCTAATATAAAAATTTCCTCTCGATGCCATTGTGATTTAAAGGAAGCTAACACTTTCCGCGGAATGCTATAGACGAGCACAATTCCAGCGCTGTTTTACCCCTAGGAACAAATATCTCCTTTCGCACAAGTACTACGTTCAATATTGCTTCCCAACTGGATTCTAACTATGAGTCAATTCTATGCTCCAAACTACCCCTACACAGCCAGCTACAGCTCCGGGTTCCTTTCTTTTACAATACTACAAGCAAAATTAACGTAGATTGCGCTCTTGTGGAGTAAATTGAATCCAAAGAAATTCTTCGTTGACTTATATGACAACTAATTATGTAGCACGAAAATGATAATGTCATTTACTTGGCTACTTGAATTTAATCTGTTACAATACTAACAAACAGGATATCGATTGATTTCGAAAAAATATGATCCTAGGAACAAAAATTAATCGGGATTAAAATTCTACTTGACTTGGCTGGAAAACTACTATATAGATATATTACCTCAACAACAATGAAAACAAAAATTAAAAATATTTTGATTACATTGAGTGTAGAATCTAAGTAAAATATATATGACTTCAATTAATGCAAACAATGGATTATTCCTCAGGGAGCAAAAACAGGCTGGACAAGAAGATTAGCTGATGGGGAACTCTCCTTTTTTCTAAAGGTAATTAGCTTTCATGAAACCATTCAAGTGAGGGTAAACTCACGC
This sequence comes from Endomychus coccineus, assembly GCA_958510875.1. Taxonomy (NCBI): domain Eukaryota; kingdom Metazoa; phylum Arthropoda; class Insecta; order Coleoptera; family Endomychidae; genus Endomychus; species Endomychus coccineus. The sequence goes on along the minus strand of OY294068.1, from coordinate 152,599,341 downwards.
ACAAAGCTTAGAAAATATGTTTAATTTAGAGCACCGGGGGCAGACCCCGCCCATACGATATTAAGCAACCTATCCAAATAGAACAAGGCCAATAACGGTCCATAAGGGTTATTTTCAACTTCACGCGGTTTATCCCTGACTCTGGGGAAAGTTCCACTGACTAACATAGCTAAGCATACATCCTTGCTTGCCCGCATGTCGGTGCCCAGATACGAGATATAGGGTTGTGCGAACCTCGTTGCTGGGACTGCCCAACGTCTTGTATGTTTTATTGTATCTTCAAAATTTCTCTACAATTCTTATTAATTGTATTTAAAATGCCTAAATTTATATAAAAGATGATAAAGTGAGCATTTTAATTATTTATGGGGAATGTACAAAAAATGCCGTTGCGGCTAGATACCTTTAGGGAGAGGATATCCCGACAGACAATGTCCAGTCAGAAATTATTTTGATCGTCTTCAAAATCAATTCCGAAGAGGGCCCAACAATGATCCCGAAGAATATTTCATTCTCTACGAAGGAACGGAAATTAGTATTTGGCTCGAATAGAAGTTGATAAGACTGTCTCTTTAAGACAAATTGGGTTTGAATTGGAAATTAGTTACCAAACAATAAGCCGAATTTGCACAAATACTACTATAAATCTTTTAAATGGCAATTTGCGCCAGTACTTGTGCGAAAATGATAACGAACGTAGGATGGAATATTGCAATAGGATTTTTGAGAATAACGTCCAGCCAAACAATGATTACAAAATACCAAATATTGATCACAAGAAAATCATACATTATCACGAGGGGATAACTCAAATGCGGTTCGGTTTCAATGTCTACCTGGAAATAATCCGTAGTAAAATCATTGGTCCTATAATATTTGAAGTACCTGACTGGTGCAAGATAGTGGGAAATTTCTGAAACAGGGAATGTATTTCCAACAAGAAAGCGGTCCTGCCCATAATTCAAGAATAGTGATTATTCATCTTCAACGGAGATTGAGGTAATGGTCCTGTGGAGTGGTCTACAAGGTCACCTGATGCGCAATTAATAGCATTACGGCCGAGCAATTGGCGAACATTCTTCGAGAAACAGCTATGCGTGTTCACAAGTGTACTGACACTAAAGGACAGCCTTTTGAACAACTGTTGTAATGTTTTGTTTTCATTTCTTGTACTCCAAAGCCATCTTATGTATAACAAGATAATTAGAACAAAATTATATTTTCTTATTTTCTTTTAGCTGTAAGTTTGTATTTATGGCACATTTTGATACGACATGTGAATAAATTTTTTTTTTGGTACAACGGTACCAATATGGTTCCGTTTGTCATTGAGTATTTTTGACGGGATTTCGATTTTTCTAGCATTACACAGGTAATTTAGAATGAATCGAAATCGTCATGACACACTTAAATGGTAAACATGAAACATATTTCATTATAAAAATATTGATGTTTGAAATGTCGCTTATTTGGTATCGTTGGATTTTGAAAATTGAGCAGAATTTAAAAATGCCGGATGTTCCAAGGAGATGCTAATACAGATGTTTCACCACTGAAGGTCGCTGTTGTTTTCAAATGTGTGGTATACAAAAGGTAAAATATTAGACCAAGCATTCTGCATTGAGGAACCCTTGAATAAATGGGATTTATATCAGAGCACCCGGTGTCTTGCTTCAGCAAAACGTATCCATGTGATATAACTGATGTTAGCAGTGAACACTATGGTAAAGGAGAAGTTTCTTCAGTGTGATGCATACAGAACTGTCATACTTCATCAAAACCTTGTGATAAATCGAAGAAGACTGCTGAGCAATATCTCTTGGCAGTCAAGTACGAACTAATTCGATTGACTAGTCTGTATAATTGCTCCATTATTCCAAGTCTGTTACAAATGCAAAATTGATGTTCTGGGATTATTTTTATTTTGTCTATTATCACCCTGAGTCTCAATTCCTAGTGTACTCCTGGTGATACTAAAGGAAGTTTTTTCGAAATTTAGTCTATAATGCTAGTGCTTTGAAACTATATAAACATTTGTCATAGCCATAGCGAAAACAATGTGAAATATAAGTAATGGAGCGAAGCTTAACATCAATATCAATAACGTCGTTTATGTTTTTCATCCAGTTGAATAACCGTGTTTCATTTGTTTTCAGTGTGTGCTGTTGCTGCGTATGTATAAGAGGAGAAGCAGGTGTAGTTAGGAATAGAATTCAATTAAATGGAACCCATAAAGTGATACAGAACAATTCGGATGTATCCTGTAACGATTCCACCATATACGTAGCAAGAGCGAGCACCCTAGGACAGTCTGGTAATTATTACTCAACTAAATATTTATTACATGCAGACTCGTGCGATTCCAAAATTCAATCAATGCCACGAGGGACGGAATTGCAAATTAAACCAACCCCTCCTATTGTTTTACAACATATAGTCTGCCTCGAATTTATAATATATCAATGTTCAATCATCAGCTTATTAACCCTCTAAGCCTCTCTGACCTTCGCCCAAGATTACTTAATACAGAGTCCGGCAATAGGTATTGACGAGTTTGTGGTGCTGCGGAGAAAAAAGTATGCCGCCATGAGATCTTGGCCTATGCGGCAACGCATTTATTCCAACGGCAATTTGGGGTTGAATACAAAAATTGAAATTTCTACGCGAAACACAATTCTGGAGTGATATCAAACGTTTATGAAAACTGGCAATTTAACAACATTTGCGTCGGTGGCCAGACAAAAGTGCATACGCCAGAGAACATTGAACGTGTACCACAAGCATTAGTGCGAAGCCCACGTCGGTCGGCAGAGCGTAAAGCAATAGCATTAGGTCTAAAAACAGAAATCTTTATAGAATTTTACACTTGGACTTTGTTTTCATGCTTAAAAAATTCAGATAATGTAAGAGCTCCAACCACTCGATTCAATAACACAGTTACAATTCCGTGAAGACTTTACGGGACTGCTGGATCATTACCCAAATATTCCATACGATATTAAAAGGCTATTTTATCATATCGTATGGCACACACTTCTGTTTATCGGGCTATGTAATCAAACTGAGTGGTTCTGAGCAGAAGAACAGCCTTACTAAATGCGTTTCAATAAGATGGTACGAAGAGCCACACGAACGCATTTCTATGGCCTATTTACGGCTATATTTAGGTGAGCGACTCATTCGTGAATTTTCGATATTGATGCAGTCGTTAGATGTATTCTGATTATAGTTTCCTGGAAGTATCTTTGCCTGCCTCAGTCCTTGAAGTTTCATTCAGTGATGGGATGTTTTGTTGTCTACTTCTTTTCTGAGTTCTTCCAGTATTGTGCTTATATCGCAGAAGGTTTCAGGATCCAAAAGTGTTTTGGCCCTTTTTTGCCAGTTCGTCTGATTTAGTGTTTTCACCATCCATTCCGGTATGACCCTCAATCTATAAGGAGATAACTGGATTATTCTTGCCTAGTTCAATTAATTTCTCTAAGCATTCCCACAAAATTTTGGAGCTGATAAGTGGGTGCTCAGCACCTTGATGGCTGCTTGACTATACGATATGATGACTATTTCTTGTCTTCTGAAAACTGATAGATATAAAAAGGTATTCAACTAAATCTTCTAGCATACCTTAATAATCTGCTGACTACAGTTGGGACAGTCTTTGATTATCACATGGCGATCCTGGCACGACTAGCTTGATGATATATTAATACCATTCTCAAGAGGAATCCTTATGCTCATTCGATGTTCTAAACATTGTACAGTCGATGCGAGGGTTGACTCGGTCGCTCATCGACATTGACTTGATTCAACCTTGCCCACATAAGCATTCCTTACATTGCTATTCATAATATTCGTATGATAGTTCACCTTGGATTACTGGACTAGAACATCGAATATTATTAAGAAAAATAGAGTGATCTTGGATTTATCTGATCTAGGAATTATGGAACTCCTTCATCATTCCTTTCCAAGGATATTGACTACCTGGAATATTTGATGTTTATTTACCACCAAGAATTACCTGTAACATTTCGTTTTATTACTGATTGTAATTAACCCTTTTCCAAATTAGAACGTTGAGTATTTCGCATTCTTTCATAATCTTAGGTTTGGATTGAGTTCACATATGTCTTTGATTATGGCCGCCTCGCAATCGATAGTTTCAATTTAAGTGGAAAAATATGGTCCATCACCTATCGATTTAAGGAAGATCTCATGAAGAGCATTACAAAAATGGGACGTCACTACTTCAGTTGAGACACTTCTTCAGGTGGAATTTATGATCGTGATATACAGGGTGTCCTCGAACTGCGTGGCTAAAATAAAACCGAAGATTCTTTGATTCGAAAAAAATTTGATGAGCCCTTTTACTTTCGCCTCAAGTGTCTTGTTAAGCCGGTAGAGGGCTTCAAAGTTGCAAAAATAATTTTGTTTTTTCGGTATAACTTGAGAACGTGATGGAGGACTTTTACAATATTTGGCAGGTGAGTTACTGTCAATAATAGCCGTTTTTGAGAGTGGAGCATAGAGCCTTATAGACCATAGAAATGGCTCAAACTTGAGGATGTAACGGTAAAAGTGTCCAGAACTTTTTTGTGGTCGATGTAATCCACTCTATATTTTTATGTAGATAGCTTATCTAATTTGAAAACTTTTCTTACTCCTAGAAAATTTTCATAAAATCAACGGATTAGCTTGAAAAAAAATAATTTTCGAGTCTCTGCAATTTTGGCTTACTAATTTTACTTGATTAAAATACCTTAGTTGCCTTTGCTTTTCTAATGTCATTTTGGCATTTGAAGAATTTATTCTCAAAACTGTCAGTTTTTACTTTGCTTTCCGTAAAAATTTCATAAAATTATGTCTCAAAATTTCACTAACACTGAAATGGTTAATATCTCGGTAAAACACGAATAATAAAACGAATAGAAATGGGGAAACGATGTGATTATTTAGGAAAAACAAATGCTAAATTAAAAGAAACAACAAAACTTTTTGGGAAATCGCTAAGGCATCAATTGTTCGAAATGTTGCCCATTTTCCTGAATACACAAATTAATTCGTTTCAAGAAATTGGATTGAACTCTGGCTAGTACTTCAGGATCATTCTTCAATAAATCCGCTTCATGATTAATTCGTTGCAACAATTCCTCTCTTGTGTTTACTGGAGCTGCATAAACTTTCGACTTCAAAGCGACCCATAGAAAGAAGTCGCATGGCGTCAAATCAGGAGAACGGGCCGGCCAGTTCACTGGTGCATCGTGTCCTCTACCTATCCAGCGATCTGGATATTCCGCATTCAAATGTCGCCTCACAGCTAATGTGAAATGAGGAGGTGCACCATCATGGATAAACCAGGCTACGACGAATTTGTAAGGGCAAGTCTTCCAACAGTTCAAGTAGCCTTTGTTCCAAAAAGTTCAAGTAGTACTCCCCGTTCAATCGATCGGGTATAACGGTAGGGCCAATAATAAAGTTATCCACAATTCCAACCCAAACATTGATTTTTGTTTGATTCTGAAAATATGTAACTTCCGTTTCATGAGGATTTTCATCAGCATAGAAATGTTCATTAAGGAGGTTAAAAAGACCACATCTCGTGAAAGTATCTTCGTCCGTGAACAGAATTCTTCTACAAAAATTGGGGTTTGCGTTTTGTCTTTGGACAATAAGCCGACAGAAATCTAGCAGATGACCTGGATCCATGGGCAATAAGTCTTGAACTGTTTTAATATGATAGGGATACAACAGTTCTTCTTTCAGTACATTATGAACTAATGATTTTGAGGCTCCAATACGAAGTCCCAAACGTAGTGTGCTTATCACAGGTTCAGTTTCAACCGCTTCCAGTATCGCTTCTTCGAGCTCTAACGTCCTTCTTGTCCGTCTGCGTCCAGTTTCTCTGCGATTTGCTTCAAATTTGCCAGTGTCGCGAAGGTTTGCCGATTTGGAATTCTGCGATGCGGATATCTTTCCCTTCTCCGGCCATTGCAACGACAAAGTCTATAAATCAATAACATATCAACCATTTCAGTGTTAGTGAAATTTTGAGCCATAATTTTATAAAATTTTTACGGAAAGCAAAGTAAAAACTGACAGTTTTGAGAATAAATTCTTCAAATGCCAAAATGAAATTATAAAAGCAAAGGCAACTAAGGTATTTTAATCAAGTAAAATTAGTAAGCCAAAATTGCAGAGACTCGAAAATTAATTTTTTCAAGCTAATCCGTTGATTTTATGAAAATTTTCTAAGAGTAAGAAATGTTTTCAAAGTAGATAAGCTATCTACATAAAGAATATCGAGTAAATTACATCTACCACAAAAAAGTTCTGGACACTTTTCCCGTTACATCCATTTCTATGGTCTCTAAGGCTCTGTGCTCCACTCTCAGAAACGTTACATCCTCAAGTTTGAGCCATTTCTATGGTCTCTAAGGCTCTGTGCTCCACTCTCAGAAATGGCCATTTTCGACAGTAACTCACTTGCTAAATATTGTAAAAGTTCTTCATCACGTTTTCAAGTTATACCGAAAAAACAAAATTATTTTTGCAATTTTGAAGCCCTCTACCGGGTAAACAAGACACTTGAGGCAAAAGTAAAAAGGCTCATCAACTTTTTTTCGAATCAAAGAATCTTCGGTTTTATTTTGGCCACGCAGTTCGAGGACACCCTGTATATGCATAACCAGAAAAACATTTTTTTCATAATGAAACAAAATTCCTTTCAATTTGTTGGTACCAAAAGTCTTGTGTGGTGGGTAGGTACTGCGCCCAAATTTCAAATTTAAAGCAATTTGCAAATTTTTTAACTTGTACGACGGACGTCGTAATCGGCCCTGCATTGGTTTTTGTGGGCACATACGCATGCACACACAGATATCATGTCAAAAATAGCCTAGATGTATTCAGAAAAGCTCAAAATGGATATTCTTTAGAAAATCGTATTACAATATTCACCTCACACAATTTATACTGAGGGAAGTAACGAATGAAAATCTCCAGAACTTCTTTCAACGTTACGGTTGAAATATCTTAAATGATTGAAAAAATGTTACCTTCCACATATACGTGGTTATGGAATAATTATGTCTCTTCATTTCATAGCAAAACAGATAAGAACACGAAGAACTTTGTACAACTAACTTGGAATATTACTCTATTACTCTCCAAAATTGGATCAAAGATTGCACGGCCACGATTGAAAAACACTACTTTTCATATTTAGGTTAGTGTGAAACATTTATTTCTATTTAGTTTATAGCATAATAAATGAAAACACGCGTAACTCAGTACAAATATAACAGAACATGGTATACTTCTTCTCAAAATTAGATCAAATCCTGTAAAAGGAAATGGAGATTAAATAGCATATTAAACAGCTTGAGTTCCACGAATCGCTATATTGGAGCGAATCATACGCATTGTTCCAACTGCTTCACAAGATAAACAAATAAAACGCAACCAAGTATCTAGAAGGTTGAACCGTGTCCTTGATAGAAAATAGATGACAGATATTTATTTACGTTATGGTACAAATTGTACTTACAAACGTCAAAAAATGTCATATTACAGCATACATATATGCAATATTCCTGGGAAGCTTCCGTCATATGGGCTGCCGCCTCAACTCCGTCGCTTACTATCGAGTTTTCTCTTATATAGAGGTGGTTGACGGAGTATCCTCCGATACAATAGTCTTCAATGCTGGAGTTCCACAGAGATATGTCTTTGCATCAATTTTGTTTCTGGTCCATATAAATGATCTGCTGGAAGTGACAACCTGCCCGTCCACAGCTTTGCAGATGATGGTACATTTCATACTGCTTTCATATCTAGAGCCTCTATACCCTCCAATGGAGTTAGATGAGCGAGACAGAGACAGGTTGACGCAATTAATGGATATCTGGCAAAGATTCTGAAATAGGTATCTGACAATCTGGTAGAGTTTAATGCAACCAAAACTCAAGCTTATGTCTCTCCAGGGACGCGGATCCCACAATCCCTAATATGATGATGTCAGGTACAACTATTCCTATGAAGTCTTCCATATCCATGCCGTGATCACCACCAACAGCACTCTCTCATGAGACGATCATGTGAGGTCCACTGCGAAATCTCTTCACTTGGTTTTCTATTCTATGCCAAGAGCTACTTTACATCCCAGCAGTTCCTCATAATCTACGAAGCACAGATTTTGGAGTACTGTTCACATGTTTGGAGTTCGACTCCCAAACATACGCTAAAGCTCTTGGATTCAATCAGGGAGACAGCTATTCTTCTGATTGATGATGTCACACTTACGAGTTCATTGACCTATCTAAGACATCGTATAAAGATGGGAGATCTCTCCCTTTTCTATAGATACTTCCATGGTCAGTGTTCATCGAAAATCTCGTCCGTTGTTTCACAACAGAGATTCCAGATAGACGGACTAGACGAGCTCAAACTGTCACCTTTCATTCTCAAGCTCGAGACGGGTCGAACTTCTTCCTACCAGACTTCATTTTTCTATCGAAAAACGAAGTTGTGAAACTATTCACTCAGTTAAGTATCTCGCTATATCGAACATTCAAGAACAATTCGAATGCTCATCTCCTCACCCATAATCCCACCACTGGCTCACACGATGTTCTTCTAACCTTAGAGGATTCCCTCTCGTGTAGTCAAAGTATCTAAAAAAATAGTGTAAGGTAAGTAAAAAAATTTTATTACTTTATTTATACTAAAACATTGTCAAAGAGTAATCTCCTTTGAGGACCATTCCATATGATTGTGTAATTTCATATACAATAAATGGTTTATCCTGAAATTCGCCAATGTGATAATATATGCTTTGTTCAGTAAAGCGGTTTTTATAGCAGACTGGAATCGCTTTGGTGAGGTTTTGTATATTAGCTGGAGCTTTGTTCAAGGAGAGTACACCATAATAATTTATAGCGTTTCTACTATGCGTTGATTCAATTAATATTTAGGTGATGATCCTTGTTCCGAGGATGATGTGAACGTTGGTCACTATGAGTTATAAATTTTTGAATATTTGCTTTTGCATAGATTAGGCATATGTATCAAGTGTAATTGGTATATTATACATTCATGATATAGTTATAAGTTGAAGTGTTCCGGATTCTTCTTTCACATCAACTATATCCTGCATTCCACATAATGCTTACGGGCCTTCTCTGAAGCTTAGAAACGGAGTTCGTGCATGATCTATGACCCCTGAAAAGAATGGGTATTTCTCATGACATAGTTCACGTGTCCTGAAGATCTTTTGATTGGTTATATATATGTTTAGATTGAATCTACTTGCTGTGAATTAATTCGACAACGGGGACTGTGCTTCATCCAACTTAGACTCCAGCCGTAGGTAGTTATGAGCCCTAACCATGGCCGTGGTATCGAGTAATTTTTGCTGATCATTTCAGAATCTTTCTAGAAATGATGACCATAATATATTTATTTGGTGCGCAAACTATTAGATTAGATTTGTATGGGGCTTATGTATGGATCTATTACGTGTCCTCTCATGTTATGTTAGAGTTTCTGTCTAGACACGTCCTATATAGGCCAGACCTTAGGTCTTCATCAGACCTCCGCAGCAGTATGTGTACTGTTATATAATTTTCGTAGCGTTTTTGCCATACCAAGAAAGGTTCTGGACCAATCGTGGGATATCATGCTGCTTCTCGGACTAGTGAATCAGCCTCTCCATTGTCCTTGTAGCCTGTGTAACCTGATATCCAGACTGGAAACAGTTTTGACTACTCAACTGTTGTAGGGTTTCTAAGCAATCTCAGGCAAATTTGGAGTCAACTGACATAGATATGATTACTTTTATAGCCGCACGGCTGTTGGAGTATGTAGCGATGAACTTTTCCATCCATTTGAAGTTTTGCCTTAGTAACTCTCCAGTACAGTAATGTATTGCTGCAACTTCCACCTGGAATATTGTCACGTATTCACTTAATCTCAGTGAGGTTCTTTGCTTTGGCTTGGCTATACATATTCCTGCTCCTACACCTTTTTCGGTTTTTGAGCCGTCGTGTAGCAGGTCACTCCTCCATCAATTGGAGGTCCTTCCTTCCATTCCTCTCTGCCTGTTCAAACTGTTTTGTAATTTTTTCTTAAGCTATACTTAGGAAGCATCTCATCCGATAGCATTCCCAATATGGGGTCGGTTTCCAACTCTTTACATAGCTCGTTGTACATCTTACACTGCAGGCTGCTTATGTGCACTTGCATTCTTGTCAGCCTGCTGGTGACTGGCCTGGCTTCGCCTTGTATGTATACATAAAGTGAGGATAGATGCAGCACGGTTTCTAAGGCGGCTGATGAGGTTCTCCTCATATAGCTCCCTTAACAGCCGGCCAGCATGCCTTTGGATATCCCTCAATCTTCGAAGCGCCTCAGTTTGTCGAATGAGTCTGATGATCTTACGTACATAGCCAGATGATCATTTTTGATTGTAGCCCACAGTTTTTCCCGCACATTCACCTGCACAGGTTGAAAGCTATCGTGCTTTTTTTTAATTATTTCCTGTAGATGTTGATTCCATATGAACTTGTGGTCAGAAATAGGCTAATGTGCTAGCGAAACTTTAGTCACATTAATCTATTAAACCAGTGGAAATAGCTAGTTTATTTAAGTTTATATTTCGCTCATTTGGAACCGACAGTATAAATACAATATTACATTGATTAGGATTGTTCAACATAAACATTTGAAATATCTCTGGTTTAGGAGTTTCAATACCTTTCCTCAAATAGGTTTTATACATCAACTTCCAATCAGACAGAGTTAGGAAGAAAAATGCAGAGCGCAATATTTCTCCATCAATTATTAAATAATGATATCAACTGCTGTTATTCGTTGGGCATATTCAATTCTTGTTGTATATACCTAGAGTATCTTCTCGCTGTCCTTTAACTTTTTACAATGTTGGGTCTGATATAAAAACGTCCGAAATATATCATGACATCAAATTGCAATGTTTATTGTTTGCAATGGGATTTATTTTTCGATAATATGCATTCTCTTATTAACGTAGTCCAGGTAACAATTGTCGTCTCAGATAGATCACTCTATGTGGTGATTGCCTGAGTCTCCTCCGGTACATGACTATTAACGCTGGTGTTCTTCAAGGACCTGTCTTATAACTAACTTCGTTTCTGCTCCGTATTAACGTTCAGTAGGAAGTGACCTCCTGTCCCGTCCACAGATTTGCAGATGATGGTACGTTTCATACCAATTTCTTATCCATTGAAGCCAGAGGAGAGAAACATAGACAGGTCGACGCACTTATTAATTAAGATCAGACAACGACACTGAAATGAAGATCTGATAATATAGTAGAGCTCAATAGACCCAAAACTCAAACTTGTATTTTCTCCAGAGATGCAGATCCCTCAATTCCTAATATGATGGCAGTTACAACTTATTCCTACGAAGTACTCCATATTCATGCTCAACATCACCGTCAACAGCACCCTCTCATGAGACGATATTGTGAGGTCCATTGCGAAATGCGCTTCAAAAAGTCCTGGTTTTCTATTCCATTCTATGCCTAGAGCTACTGTAGATCCCATCAGCTCCTCACAATCTAAAAGGCACAGATTTGACCTTCCATGGAGTACTATTGACATGTTTGGAGCTTCCAAACATACGCCAAAGTTCTTAGGAAATCACTCCTTCATTGTCAAGCTCAAGACCTGCCGAACTCCTCTCTACCAGACTTCATTTTTCTATCCAATAGTGGAGTTGTCGAACACTTTGCCTAATGAATTCTTCCCTTTTGCCTATAACCTCCAAACTTCCAAGGATAATTTAATTGTCTATCTCATCTCGCAACATTCCATCGGTAGCCAAAACGAGGTTCTTCGAACATTATATTTTCTTCTCGTGTAGTCGAAGCACAACAAAAAATTGATCAGTTTGCTTTCATTATTTGTCTTGTATCCTTGGTTATGCATTATATCATCCTCGATTTATATTGTAATTAGCATAAGCTCATACTGAATATACTGAATGAATAAATAGAAGTTACAACAAATACCGAAATGAACATTGTTTAGTTCAAATTCAATTTCCTCCTGAGATAATCATATTAAGCTATGAACATATTAATGCTTATGTTTACTAATTACTAACGCGAGAAAGTTATGTGATGTAGCTTACATCCACTTCGTCTTGAGTGGATCATATTTCAAATGTATTTGATTAATTTTTCAATATTGATAAAGGTTCACAGCTCCGAACAGTCCTGAGGATGAACTTGGTTGTGGAAACAAATTCAAATAATATTATAACTTACTCACTAAACAGTGTATCTAATTGAATTATTGTTCACAGAAGTATTGGTCCTGGAAGCCGAGGATCGTGTTTAGCAGCAGTTCGGATTACTACGGCGTCTCTTCGTCCACAAGCGGTTCCCGACTGGCTCAAGTCATCGAAGCGGATCCTGACGATGAATCTTTCCGTTTCCGCATCTCGTGGGTTAAACCTGCGCACACGCGCGCCCAGTCGCCCGTTCATTGCCCTCCACTTAATCTTTACTCTTAGGAAGAAGAAATATTTCGATATGTATCGGCTGTGTGTAGTTTGGGAGAAATGATGTAATTGTTAAGGTTGTCGCTTGATCAAATTCATGGGAGTGATTGGTTAAAATATTTAAGTAATTAGTTTCATCTTAATGTTAATCATTGAAGAAGTTACTGACCTTTAGAATGTTGTGTTTCCCACTTTAAAACGCTGTCTAGTCATACATATGAATATCAATGATCTGTCATGATAGACGTAGAGGCAGTGATGATTTTTTAATTCATCTTATGAAGTCATGGGGTTTGTTTGTTTAGCCAATCAAATTGAACACATAATACAAGTTCTATCAGTATGCCCTAGTTGTCGGAGTAATCACGTGATAATGTCACAATTCTACACAGAATTTAAATCTTGCGTCGAAAGCTATTTTATTTTTCTTTTTATAATCAAAAACTGAAAATGGAATGCAATCGATTGAACAAATGAGAGGCTTCACTTTAAAATAATTCAATATAATTCAAAAGTTCCACTTATCCATTAATAATTGATAAATTCCCTAATTTGTTTTCTAAATTTGAGGCCAAACGCTTTATGAAGGTACAATGTTACAGCTGAAGATTCCCATATTTTTCAATAGATTTCTGTCAAACATGTGTTAGTGAAGCAAGCAGGACTTCTATTGATCTTTGCTGACGAAAACAGTATTGCCGGTATTTCTCAATTTTGGAAGAAATCGATGTTGATTGCTTCGTCCATCGCTTTAGAGATCACAGAGAATAGTACAATGGGTCTATAATTATTGGGAAGGGTCTTCTTTCTTTTTTTTAGTTCTAGTTGTCTTCCAATTGGAATGAATGTTTAAAAAACCTGTAAGAACTGGTATTAATTCTGGGGCACATCCTTTGAGACCAACGACTGTAATTCAGTCTGGCCCCATAGCCTTTTTGGTATTGAGATTAACCAGAATGCGCCTAAATGTGCGTTCACAAAAGATAGTTTCAGGCATATAGCAAATTATTTACATCCCCTACTTTCTCTTGCCTTTGGGCTTTTCAACAGGAGAAGTGGTTTTTTTCTGGAAGGTTTCTATACCTACATCCATAAACTTAGATTCACTTGACAGAAGGATATTTTTATAATGTGAATGGTTGTAATTGTCATATGTGGAGTATAACGAAATAATAATTTCCGAAACTTTGACTCATAACAGACGGGGTAAGCCCGAGGGTTAACTTCACGAGCTTCAAAATATGTACGAGGTATGTCCCAAAAGTATCTGACTTGCATTCATATCTTCGCGCCCAACACTCAGGCGACCTCTGTAGGGTACGAACGTCACCAGTAACTCCCAACCTCCTCAGATACCTTAGTTAGCGATGAGACGTCTCAGTTCACGCGTAACGTGTATTTGTTTACTACGTCTTTTTTGCGTTCGTCGGATTTTGTTCATTGCTAAAAATGACAGAAAGAACTGAATAGCAAATTAGCATAAAATTTTGTTTTAATCTTGGTAAAAGTTGTGCGTAAACTATTGAAATGTTACAAAAGGTCTTTGGAGACGAGTGTATGGACTAAACACAAATAAAAGAGTGGTATAAGCGGTTTAAAAGTGACCGCACATCTGTTGACAGTGATCCTCGTTCTGGTCGACCTTCGACGGGAACAACATCGCATAATGTCGAGCATGTGCGAGGTGCGATTGGACAAGATGGTCGTTTGACTGTGAGGGAACTAGAAGATGATCTTGGAATACCAAAAAGTACTGTTTAGCGAATTTCAACCGATAATTTGGTTATGACTCGTGTGTGTGCAAAATTCATCCCAAAACTGCTCTCATTCAAAAACCTTCAATTAGAAATCGCTCAAGACAATCTGGAAATGATCAATAGTCATGAAAATTCCTTACATATTAAAACATAGCTCCCTGCGACTTTTGGCTATTTCGTCTATTGGAAAAGCTGTTGTTCAATTAAATGTGGATTACATTGAAGGATGCCACCAACCAGATGACGAAGAATAAGTCAAGCGCCAAGAAATCGAAGTAGTCGGATACTTCTGGGACAGACCTCGTATACAATTTTGACTCGACATTATGACGTAGCTACTCTGACAACTGGAACAGTTTCAACCCCCGACATGCTTAAAACGCAACCACTCTGGACAAACTGACCTGACTTCCTTAATGTACTCAATATTACTGGCCAAAACAACCAAAAACCATGATTCGCACGATGACATACGAAAATCATCACTGCCTCTCAAACCATGACGTACCAACATAAGCAACATTGTTTTGTACCTTTACTGTTCTTTCGATGTCCGCCATAGTTGATAAGTAAAATTTTTGTAATATATATGTGACATTTTATATTCCTGTCTTACTCAAAGTGGATTTGTTATCAGAAGTTAATCCAAGAAACTTCGTGGTTGTCATTTTTCGTATTGAAATTGATTATATTTTCTAGACATTAATTTTGTTATTATTTCCAATAAAGATTCTTGACCCAGGTATGAATTATATATAAATTCTCGGGAAATAGGTTACAATAACACTTATGCATTATATTTTTCTTGTCTTTACTTAAAACTAATTGTATTACACAAAACATCCTAATCGCACCAATTTCAATTAAAATGCCCATGTCGCCGAAACGAACAGAAACACGAATAACGAAATAAGGTGTACAATTTCGTTATTCGTGTTTGTGTTCGTTTCGGCGACGTGGGCATTTTAATTGAAATTGGTGCGATTAGGATGCTTTGTGTAATACAGTTAGTTTTAGGTAATCAAGTTTTAGACATAATAAGTCTTCTGATGAAGATCGTGAGACCGAAACGTACGTAAAGACAAGAGAAATATGAAGCATATGTGTTAATGTGACCTATTTCCCGAAAATTTATATATAAGTTATTATTTCCCTCATGTTCAAATGCTTGCAGTGATCAATTTTCATTGAACGCGATTCTCAACTAACAGTGCTACGCTTGTACTAAGGCTTTTGAATGCTTCTCGATGTTCGAATACTTCCAATTACCAATTCCAACATTGGAATAGATATTTGTATTTGCAATTACAAATACTTCAGAAATTCATTGAATGCAAAATACAAATGAGACACTTTACGAAATATTTCAGTACCTTAAAAAATGAAAGGTATCATTTGTCTACATCGAACAGTATCAACACAATGAAAAGTTACATTTATCTTGCCCTCCCGGTTTCATCAGCTTAACATCATCGAGATATGACATTGGTCGATTTATAAATACCGTATAAACCGATTGTTAGAGAAACCAAGATTTCCTAACGTCATCTACCCACTAAGAAAATCTTTGCGATGTCATACCTTGACTCATAGATTTCTCGCATTTCAATAAAGTGACAGGGAATGTTCGTAGTTTGACTGTCAGCGATCTGAATAGAAATCGAGGGGGCAAAATAGTAGCTTCTGCTTGTTGTAACTTGTTGATCTACAGAAACCGAAGCATTCTTGGATTGCTTGGATCACCTGGTCTATTGGGGATGAGATCCGACAGGATGGAGGTTCACAGCACTTGCGTACCGTTCACGATTCAAACCTTGAATGAGCGGGAGAACACTGGGGGCAATCCTCATATGATACCGGGGATTCCGTATGATTTCCCGAAGGCACCAAGACAAAAAAAAGTACAGGAGAAATAATTTCTTTGAACCTAGGGATACTTGCGACAGAATTTCAAACGAAAATAGCAGCAGTTACAAAATGTGCTCGAATTATGAGAGAGAAAGCTTATGAGAATATACAAATCACATCATAGCGAGCAACCTAGCAGTGCTTAGGGCACTGAAGACATACACAATCACCTCACAATGTGTACAATTGTGTGAAGGAGCTAACGGTACTAATAAAGAACCACAATGAAGTGACACTCTTATGGGAGTCAGAACAGACGCGTACGGACTGGAACTGCTGTCGCACTCGCTAAAGCGATTCCACATGCCACAGCGAAATCTGTAATCCAAAAATGGCTCGAGGCAGGACACCGTGCATATTGCAGGAAACCGCCCCGTATGTCGCAGTCCAAGTGACTGATGTGAGACCTCCAGCAGCAACGACTGAAAAATCTACTGACGTTCAGCACACAAAAAATACAGAATCTTGTTGCATTCCTTACCTGGCACGTCCCATGCAACGCCTGTGTACAATGGGTTTGGTAGATCAGCCCACATGCAGGGGTTGTAGCGTGGAAGAAGAGACATCCATACATGTGCTGTGTCAGTGATGGCATGCGCGGTTGGTCGTCGAACGTACCTTGGACACGATAAAACTACACTCGAGGAAATCAGAAGTATCTCACACAACAAGCTACTGAATTTCATAGAATATACCGGACTGTTGAAGGGACAGGAATATGTGAGGACACAATAGGATACCAATGACCGCAGAGCCAACCTTACGGAGGAGGTATTTTAGTTGATAAGAAACCTGCACACCCGAGGGCACGGGTTCCCGAAGCGTTTATGCAAGGTTTCCCCTCCTTAACATACTAAAAAAAAATCCGTAATGTGAAAAATTTTTTGATTTTTTTTTTCAGAAGCTTCATATGTTCTGGTGATACTGATAGGTGTACTACATGTATATGTTACCGTGAAAGTCCGAAAACCGGTGATTGTCAGGATATACCAGTGAATGTCAACATTCACCAAGTTACTTGGCGTATGTCCGATATATTCATCAAATATCATTATTTCTAACTGTCACCGGCGAATGTCAACATTCATCATACACTCATGGTGTATGTTCAAAAGATTTTTTTTATAAAAATAAAACAAAATAAAACTCTATAGTTTATTATTTATTTTGATTAAAACATGGAAACAGTTTTCAAATGAACATAAAGAAGTTGTTGAACTTAAAACAAACACAACAAACATAATATTAATATAAAAATAAAATGCATTTTATTTCTTAAACTTAAATTTAAAAAACAAAGTAAATGTATGACAATCTTATTTATTGAAACAACTTAAGCTACCATGACACTTTGAATTACACAAAAGGCTCTTGTTTTTACAGCTACATTTATACGTGGAACGCTTCTTTTTGCAGTTACAGCGTGTATAGCCTTGCCCTCCACTTTTTGAATTAGCAGAAGCTGCTTCTCTTACCGAAATTTCTTGAGCTGAAATCTCATCCATGGAAATTAACTTTTCTTTGCAAATTGCAAATTGATTACGGGTGAAAAGCTGTTTCAAGGTGCCATTTTTGTTTGCTAATTTATAAAAGTCTGAATCCTCTATTCCAACAACAATGGCTAACACATTTCGGGGATCTGTACGACCACGGTCGACGTCAGGGACTTTAATTCTCACGGTATCACCAATTTGGGCCGCAGGAAACTTTTTTTTGAAGTTCGCAACATTTTTGTTGCTTGGAGTAGTAGATTCTCTTTTGCAGCTACTCTTTTTAAATTAATAAGTTCATGCTGCCTAGTCAGCACTTGAGATGAAGGCGTAATCGGTTGTAGATCAGTCAGTGTTTGAGTTGAAGAAGTGCTGGGTTGTAGATCAGTCGGCATTTCAGATGAGGATGTGCTGGGTTGCGGATTAGTTAATACATGAGGTGAAGGTGGATTGGTTTTAATGGTATTTTGGTCATCCATGTCACTTACATCTGAAAGATGGTCATCAATATGGTCATTAATTAAATTTTCTTCACAAGTGTTAACGTAAGCTTCTCACTGTTCCTCGGTTTCAATATTTGTAATTTACTCGTTGGGTAGAGATGACGATGCTATGCCTCTTTTTGGTTTAACGCCAAACAAAGCTTCATATGGACTCTGGCGTATTCCTTCATGGTAAGTTGTGTTTTTGGCGAATT
Organism: Endomychus coccineus; assembly: GCA_958510875.1. Lineage (NCBI taxonomy): Eukaryota > Metazoa > Arthropoda > Insecta > Coleoptera > Endomychidae > Endomychus > Endomychus coccineus. The sequence goes on along the minus strand of OY294068.1, from coordinate 152,580,946 downwards.
GTACAAACGACAACCCTTCTGACCATTTATTTGAATCATTATCGTGCATCCACGCAGTTAACATATTCTGTATATCCTGGTTGGCTCTTTCGACTGAGCTTTGTGTTTGGCTGTGACGAGGCTTTCCGTGCACTATTTTAACATCTTTCCACATAGCGCATAGTTCAGATATGACTTGGTTACTGAACTCTCTGCCATTATCCGAATGCAATATAGCGGGAGCACCAAATATTTAAAAAATTTGAAGAAGGTGATATGCTACTTCTTCCGCTCTCTTGGTTTTTAACGGTCGTAACTGGATAAACTTGGTCAAGTGATCTTGGTAAACCATTATAAATTTGTAATCGCGATCGCTGTGTGATTGCAAGTCTATCAAATCGACTTGACATCTAGAGTTTAATTCGGAACTCACCATTGGTTTTACAACAATACCTTTTTTAGGCGCACTGTGTTTCATTTGACATTGTTTACACAAATTTAAATAGAGCATTACGACTTCATAAGTAATATTTTTGTATTTAACTTGCAATTCTTTAAGCATTCGTGTTCTTCCTCCATGCCCTGTTCGTATGTGATTTTCGGAAAGTATATTAAACAACTCTTCGTTTGTAACATAATACTGGATATTCGTTTCTCCTGGTTTTAATGGCACAATTAACTTTTGTTCGTCACTAACTTTTGAAATGTCAAAACGTTTTAAACGTCTGTAGTCCAAAGGAGTACTGCACTTACTTTTAGCAGAAATTACTTCAGAAACGATTTTAGAGTACCTTTCTTGAGAAAAATAAAAACAATTGTCTTCTCGTTTACTTCTTATTAGGGTATTTAACTTTTCAAGAAATTGATCACTATTTACTGCAATAGCCATCGCGTACAAATTATATTACCGCTCTCAATCAAACTTTGCGTAAGACTGGCGACATGCCCAAACGAAAGCGAAGCGAAGAAACCACACAAAAGCCTGTTAGGACCTGTCGTTTTCGACATCGACCGAAGCTTATGTGTGTTTGTCGACATACACCGGTGAAGGACCGAATTTATAATAAAACCAATAATTGTTCGGTCTTTCACGGTAACATATACAGTCAATGATGTAATATAAATATAAAATTGAAGGTAAGTATAAAAGTAAATAATTTTGAATTAAGTAATATTTACGAAGAGAAAAGCGTACTAAGGAGAGAGTTAAACATAATTTAGAGAAAGCTGTGATCAATTTATCATCATCAAATTAACAACCATCAGATATGGTAGGGTTCACTTATCTGACTGTATGGGATATATTAATTAATATCCGATTAATTTCAAAGGAGGTTGCGTTCTACCTTCACTTCCCCTGCAAACATGCAAATTATCGTTGCTGATTTTATTGAAATTTGTTCGTCCTCTGCTTGCAAATTATTAACAGGGTGTCATATGCTATTGCAGATTGGAAGCATCGTTATATAATAAATTGTGATACGAACAAAATTGTATTCTTTACTTATTGTATGAAATAATACAAATTATTTGTGATCTTAAATGTATTCCCCAAAAAATAGTAGTTCTTACTACCATTATTTTTGAAGTTATAAATACAAGAACCGTCAGCAGATGTTGGTGTTAAAAGGTCGCACAATGCCCATCTATTTTCACGTTGATGCGGCAAATCTTAAGACAACCCTGAAAATCAATAGTGTATTATTGTAGTCACAGTCACTACTGCAAAAGCTGAACGATCGTTTTCCAAATTAAAATTAATCAAAAGTTACTTGCGGAGCTCGATGCAACAAGAAAGGCTGAGCAACTTATCATTGTTATCAATCTAAAATCTGAGAGCCGCGCACAATTGATTTCGATAAAGTCATTGAACAATTTATCTCTTCAAAAGCAAGAAAAAGAAAGTTCTAGAATTTTTTCCTCAAATATCGAATCGTGATTATGAGCATTAGTTTGATCTTTTAATACTAAAATCTTATCGAACAACTTCTGCATATCAGCGAATTAAAGCTGATTTATAATGACTACTCGAATATCTCATCCTTCTCTATATAGTTCATAATTTTGTAATGTAAGAGATGAAAGTACCGTATAATATTATAGCTAAGAATATATTACTACTTTACATGATTGATGATGTTATAATGTCTGATATTTTAACTTACAAATTAATATGTAATACAACGTGAAAAATGTGTAAGACAAATAAAACAAATTATTTATGGATAGAAATAATAATGCCTTGTTTCTTTTTTTTTACAAAAATTTTGAAAAATTGAGTTTGCAAACTCAATAGAGAAATAGGGCTCCGAATTTAGTCTTTTGCCCCGAGGCCCCTTAAACTCTAGGTCCGGCCCTGCAACATCCAAAAGAAATCTAATGACTGCATCAACCTTAGTAAAAATAAACTTATAACTGCTTACTAACGGGAACGCTAACAGAGCACTCACGGTTGAAAGGACACCTTAAGAGGCTCGGACTAGTAGAGGAAGAACAGGGCAGGTTCTGCGAGGAAGAGGACGAAACGTCCATCCACATCCTCGCATAATGTGCTACTTTGCCCAAGAGCACAATACCTTAGGGCATACCAAATAGAAGAGGAAGTTTTACCTAACGCGATGCCATCCGACATACTGAACTTTCTTAAAGCCACAGGGCTGAAGGAACTGCTATAGCCGGTGAGATATCCTGAAGTGCATAACAGCAGAGGAGGACTCAATAGATCTTTTAGGTTGCAGTGTGCAAACATCATCAACGCAAAACAATACAATACGATCAAACATGTAATTAGAATATCAAGGCTGGGGTTTTGTAGAAAAGGAAAACGCCTCGACAGAGAGGGAAAGATAAACTGCCCAGTAGTGCTCAGGAGTATTGCCATCTACATGCGAGAGATGACGATACATGCAAATTCATTCTTTTCGCATCTCATACGAGATTCAGATAGAAAACTATCTATTGAAACTCGTATCTTGTCAGTAGCGTAGATTACGTCGAAACGATAAATATCATTTATTAGTTGATGAGAGTGAAATGAGATAACGTGAAGACAATCTATCGTAAGGTCGTAAAACTGTCATGAGTGAGAGATTTTGTCTTCGAAATGATTTATTACGTAAGTGGTCAGATGGACATCAGGGCTCTCGGAATGAACAAATAAATAATCAAACCTAACGCTGTTAACTGTTTGGATATATCCTACTTTGCACTTTTATAAGATTTCTCGGGAAATAGGTCACATTAACACTGTTTTAAAATTTTCGTCTTTACGTACGTTTCGGTCTCACGACCATCATCAGAAGACTTATTATGTCTGAAACTTGATTACTTAAAATAATTGTATTACACCAAATCGCATCAATTTCAATTAAAATGCCCACGTCGCCGAAACGAACAGAAACACAATAAAAGCGTACTCATGTCAACACAGTAAGTGATCGACTAGAGACCAGACAAATAAAATTTAATTTTTAAGTATACAACTTTCGAACCAGATGTTAGATTTACGAGCTAATAGAGAAGGTTTTGTCGTGACAGGAGGTATACTTGACATTCTACCTAAATATATACTATTACATTATACGAGGCATGTAGGAATTTGCAAGAGATATTATTTGATCAAATTTGTATAGATATGACTTAGATTTTGCGTGTATGTCCTATGATTTACAGAATTGGAGTCACGTTTTATGTGAATCATCTCCAAAATAGATATTCTATGATAATTGGTTTCCTTAGTTAAAATATTAACGTTATTGTAATCGAACTGATGGTTATAATCAAAGCAGTGTTTAGCAAGGGCGGTGGAATTTTCTAAGTTTTTGTTTTTTGTGCTATACCTATGGCCGTACATTCTTTTTTGTAAATATTGTTTAGAGATTCCATTATAAGTTTCATCACAATCTAAACAATTTAATTTGTATACTGTGTGGGTTTGTTTATCTTTAGGTATTAAAGGCTTTAGATTTGAGAAATATTTTCCAACACAGTTAGTAGGTTTATGCGCGACATTTATATCGTGTTTTTTAAACATTTCTTAATTTCCTCTGGGGTCTCCGGAATGTATGGTAAGGTTATATAATTGTCTGTATTATCTTTCATGTTATTTTTATATGGAGAACCATTATAGATTCTGTTTATTCTCTCTTAAATGATCGGATTGAAGAAAGTTTTTGGGTAGCCATTCATTTCCAGTGTATTACGAACAATTTTTAAATTCTTGGGACGATCCTCTGCGTGGGACAATTTTACTGCGCGGTCTGTAAGGCTGTTTATGACACTTTTTTTATAACAAGCTGGTGCAACGGAATTGATGTGAAGATAACATTGAGACCAAACTTCTTTAGTAAACCAAGAAGTTTTTATTTTTCTATCTGCATCATGCCTAATGTTCATATCTAGGAAATTTATGTTTTTGTTTACTCCTATTTCACAAGTGAATTGAAGTTTACAGTGGAAACTGTTAAATTTATTAATCACATATCGAATTTTATCGTTGAGTACACACATAAGGCAATCATCTACATACCGTTTAAAAAATACAGTCTGAAAATCTAATGAACTTATAACAGATTCCTCTGGGCATTCCATAACGAGGTTAGCAATGGTAGCTGAAATAGGAGATCCCATTGCTGTACCGAATATTTGTCCAAAATATTGCTCACCGTACTGAAAATAAGTGCATTCTGAACAAAATTTTAGAGCATTTATAAAATCCGATTGATCTAGAGGTGTATGGTTCTCAATCTCTGCCCAACGTTTTTTGATGCTATTCAATGCGAAAACGACAGGTATATTTGTAAATAAAGAAACAACGTCCAAGGAAATTAGTTGATGGCTTACGGGTACGGATTGATTTTTCATAAATTCATTAAAATACCATGAGTTTTTCACGTAAAATTCATTTTTTCCTATTATATTATTGATAGATTTTGATAGAAATTTTGATAAATTGTAAGTAGGTACTTATAATGGGTCTTAGAGGTATATCATTTTTATGTAGTTTCGGAAGCCCATAGATATAAGGTGCAAGCCCATTATGGCAAATTAATTTATTTTTCAGTTTAATAGGGATTATCTTATTTTTGTGCCATCTAGTTATCAATTTATTCATGTTATTTTGCACTGATAAAGTAGGGTCAGATTTTAATTTTTTTAAGTTGTTTCATCATTTAAACGGTTTGCTATTTTGTTTTCATAGTCATTCCTATGCATTATGATGGTTTTATTACATTTATCCGCGTTCAAAACTGATATTTGAGGGTTAGCATCTAAGAACTCTCTTGTTATTTTCGTATGATAGTTAAAACGATTCTTCGCAATACCTATTTCTGCTATTTGTTTGTTCTTTTTGTTTGTCAAGATGTTACAAACTTTGTTTCTAATTTCATTTTTTTATTCTAAATTTTTATTCTCAATTCCGCATTCTAAATTTGCAATAATATTGTCGATAGGCAGTTTCTTATTACTATTAGGCAATGCAAATTAAGGACCTAAGCTTAACGTGTGCTGCACCTATTTCCCGAGAATTTTTATATAAATTCATACTGGGTCAAGAAGTTTTATTATTACTACTTTGCACTTTTATTCAACGATAAGATCTCATCGTATATTGTTCGAGTTCATATGTAGGCCTGTCGAGGAAACTTATTCAGTCGAAAAATTAATGCGACACAGTTTTATTTGCGATTCTTATAGGAAAAATCACGCTGATAACAATGATTGTATCAAAATTATCTATGCCACGAGGTTCACTATCATAAACAATATTTAATTGTAAATTAATTGGACAATAGAGCGAAGACGGTATATCAAACACGTAAGATATTGTATTAATAATGAAGGTTTTATCTACATATGTGACGTTTGAGATGACGACCTTTTATCTTGAACCGCTAGATTGTTATAAACGTTTTAATGAACTAATTAATATTTATTATTCCATGAAAATATTTCAATTTGTCCACATTAACCAACATTTTTTTTTACATTCACATATCTTGCATATTTTGCAATTGTTGAAACAATTAAGCTGGTATGTTTATCAATGGAGCGGTATCCTATAAAATTTATGGGTCTACAGACCCCATGTAATCGATTAATATTTATACGAACTACCATCTCTATATAGTCCTGCCCTGAAATTTTATTTTACATTTATTTATTCAATGTTAAAAAAGACCTTATGAGCAAATAGGATAAGTAGGCTAGGAACATCGTATGTAAGTGCGGTTTTCGACTTTGAAGGAGTTTGAAAGAGGATACATTTTGAGCTGAAGTTGACTTTTAAATAAATTATAAATTAGAATAAAATAGTTATATAAATGACAGATTAAAACACTTGGTAAAGTTTTACCGTATTTATTCCAGAATTTGTCTGACATGTGTTTCAGTCTATTCTATACTAAAGTTGCTATGTGTACTAACAGTGCTATGCTACCTACTCTTTGTATGAAACAATAATTTCAATAAATTGTTCTCATGGTTCATTCCATAAAGAAGAGCTAGTTATGAACACTATTTTCTCATTCTGGGACATATTTTTGATACCTATATAATATAATTCCACGTCCATTTAAGCTTGAACTTTTGTGAGTTTAAGGTGGATAGGCAGGGTAGCTATAGTAGATTTTTCTCATGAGTCACGTTATTGTATCTATTCATCAAGCAATCTATTGAATGAAATTCATCCATATTGGGATCTCCAGAAAGCACATACGACAATATCTATAAAATTCAAGATCAACAATTTTTGTGTTTCAGTTAAATATGAAATATGCAAGATTAACAGTTCTTGTTTCTTCAATACACTTCATGATGTAACTTTTAGCCAGTCAAATATTACTTGAATACCATTTATATTCTTTGCAATTTTGAAGGATAAATGTTTTGTATTCTATTCTCGTCTGAGTTATGAAATTCACTTTAATGCTAGTTCTTCATGAGTATAGTTGTTTTTGAACGTTAGCAAATTATTGTGTTGTGGTATATTTTGCGTAAATTGTGATTGTGATATGAACAATTAATAGCCATGGTTCTGGTTAGTGATTTGCGAGTAAAAGCTATAAACGCTATTCGTACCTACTTACGTATTTACATACGAAGTGCGTTGTTTGTATTCGCGTTACCGGAAACCGGAAGGATCCTAAAAAGAAAAAGATTGGCTGGAGGGATGCGCAAGGAAAAAAGTTTTTACCATATGTGAAACTGATTCAGTTGAAAAAAAGAAGAGTTTACTGCAGTCAACAACTGTTTTTCTTGTCTGAAGTTTTTTTATACTTTACTACACAATAGGGAAACCTATAATGTACGAAGAACATCGTGTGACATTCGAATTTTTCTTGAATGTTTGGAATCCCTCGTAGTGAAATAATATACGAGATTTCTGATGAACACCGAAAACATGGAAATATCTATAGAAAAAAGAAAGATCTCACACCCTTCTACGATGTTCTAAAGAGGTCAAAGAAAGCTCAAATGATAAGTAATAGTAAACTTGTGTTGTAAACCCAGCCAGTAAATATCGTAAAGATCTGAGTAAAGAAAAGTTTCATACTGGAATCCTAGTTCTTCGCGACCAGTTAAAGAATTCAACGGTTAACATAGAACAAGATGAATCCACTCGATCCTCTGAACACAATACAAGAAAGAGATTTAATTGACGCTTTCCCAAATGTATGCTTCAGAGTTTATATAACACTCCTAACTACATCCGCAGCCTGTGAGAGGAGGCAAACATAAGATATTTAAAAAATATAGCAGAACAACAAATCGGACTGAAAATCTTGCAATACTCTCTATATATTCTTCATACATTACGAAGAAGCCGTCAAACCCATTTTCTGAAATAAAAGCGAGAGAATAAGTTCTGGAAATATCTGCACACAAGTTTGCTGATTTATATTGTTTAATTTACTTAGACATAAACATAAAATACATGTGTGCCTTTAATGTAACTTTATTATTGCTCTTCAAACGTTGAAATACAGGTAATGGTGGTATGGGTCTGTAACCGAAGTTACAAAAGTAACATTATATTAGTGGTAGAATTAGAATAGATGGTAAAATCAATGTTGTTTATTTCGTTTGCGAGAAAGTGATTGACTGAAAATAATCCTATTTTAATAAATTAATCATGAGTTTTACAAATAACAAACTCCAAACAAAACACAATAATGCAAATAATCATACCACAGCCCCAAACAAGGAAACCAAATTGTAGATCGTTCACTGTCAAACTTCTCGTTCCGATATCAAGCGTCACATGTGGCAGTTGTATCAGTTGTTGCTTCGCGCTATATTGTGTGACTCCGGCATCGTTCAGTTTGTGCACTATAGCATTGTAACGTTCAAAAATGGGATGACCTTTCACAAAGACTAAAACATCGTAAATATTGAAGAGGATCTCTTCCAAGATAAATATCTTCGCTACGCCATTTTCATCCGGGCCATAGAAAGTATGATTATAAAAGAAATTTTTCGCTGTTCTGATAACCGCCATATTTCCTTTTTTCGACATTTCTTCCGCACAACTGCCAGTATCCTTAACGTATGATACTTTGTTTTTAATACCTTCCGCCTCTAGAATCGGCCTCATTCCACCGTATACACAAATATCTAAGTTCGTAGATTCTATTTCTTCTATTGTACTTATTTGGTGTTGATAAATATGACTCATATACACATCTAATAGTTTTGACGAGAAAAGAGAAGTTATTATCAACATTGCCATCATCCAAATGAAGTAGACACCTTTCAGGTGAATGGCTTCGAAGTTTGAAACTGGGGAAAAAATACTCATTGTTAATTGTAAAGCATTGCTAAATTCAAAATTTCTGTTTGGTATATTCGTTGCGTATAATTTGATCAAAAAGGAACTGATACAAATGAAAATAATGAAACTTGCAAGTAACAACTTCCAGATTGACGGTGAGAATATGGTCACGATTCGTTTGAATGGTGGTAATAATCTCGCTTTTTGCACCATCCAAATCATGGGATTCGCATCTAGAGGAACAGTTACATCAAAAATCAAGCCAACCTTGATATTGTCAAGAATCCCACCTGAGTACATGTCAGCTCCTTTCATATGTGACATCTCGACAGCTCCTTTGGATGTTGCAATATTATCCCTGACCTCGTCATCTAAACCAAGAATATCCATATTTAGGCCAAGTTTCCTAGTAACTATATTTAAGAAACCCCTGTCAAGTCCGCGTACAGTCATCGAGTTAAATCCTGTATTACCATTTTGATACTTTCGTATGGTGGAGTTTTTCCATGTTCTTGGCACGTTAACCTCAAATAATGAAGGAATATCCGCTTGACTTCCGACCATGTCAATTTCAACTTGAATAGAATTCCCCGGAGTACTTTCCATATTTCTGGAAAATAATAACAAGGGAAAGGTTTTCCATTCAAATATCGTGAAATTATTCTCCACAGCAGAACATGTCGCAACTTGTATTGGATCTGTCGATATGTTGTTCAAATCTTCATGAATATATGGTTTGTATGAGAAGAAATTCTTCACAGCTTCATGTGTTGTATCTAGCACGACCACTCTTGTGATGAAAAACTTGTACAAAATGTGGAATAGATCAGCATTCACATAATCGGTAATAATTACAAATTTGGCTCTTGGATTAAAGACAGTTTTTAGTTTCAAGTTTTCCAAAATCCCTTCTAACTCAATAATTTTCGATTCTATTATATAAAAATCAGAATGCCAAATTTTGGAGAATGTATAATGTGAACAGTTCGTAGTCAATCGGATAACTGGTACACTGAGGTCTTCGTCGAAATTCACAGTCAAAATTTGAGGATTATCGTTTAAATTCATTAAAATTAATTGCTCGATACATACATGTAACAGTAGACGAAACATCTGGCTAGGCGGATTGAATGTATTCAATTGATCTGGATTTATACGACGTGTTACTCAAGGTATTATATAAACGTTCCAGTAATAGGTGTACAGCTATATGATTAACGGAAGTAAGTAACAACAAAATGTCATGAAATAATATTTACAATGTAATTTCAACTTGTTCTTCCTGAAAGCAAAATGATATAATATGTTATTAATGATCCCTTAGATCACAATAAAAATCATTATACACAACAAAGTGTATCCTATTGTTTCACTATTAGTCCAGGCATTTAAGAAGGAGAATTGACGATTTTTGTTCCAATTTCGGCGAGATCTAATTTTGATCAATTCTCATGTATTTTGACGCGCTGAACACGATGGTGTAGTTTAAATTTTGATTAACCCTGTGCTCGAAAAACTATGGCCATATTTTGAACCCAAAAATTGTCATTTTTCGGTTTTTTGCGTTTTGAGACAAAACTATGGGTGATATGAAAAAATGTTTGGAAGAAAAGTAGTTCCTGTTGCTGACGCTTTTTTCAAGAAGCGTACACCATAATGATTTATCGCGTTTCTACTATGCGTTAATTTAGTTACTATTTAGGTAATGATCCTTGTTTCGAGTATGATGTGAATGTTGGTCATTATGAGTTATGAATTTTTGAATATTTTGTTTTACATAGAATAGGGATATGTATTAAATGTGATTAGTATATTATACATCATGCATCCCAAAAAAGCTTACGAGCCTTCTCTGAAGCTTAGAAACGGAGTTCGTGTGCGATCTATGACCCTTCAAAAGAATGGGTATTTCTCATGACATAGTTCACCTATGTCTGAAGAGATCTTTTGATTGGTTATATCTATGCTTAAATGGAATCTACTTGCTGTGAGCCAATTCGACAAAGAAGATTGTGCTTCATCCAACTTAGACTCTAGCCTTAGGTAGTAATAATCCCTCACCATGGCCGTGGTAACGAGTACTATTTGCCGATAATTTCAGAATCTTTCTGGAAATTATGACCTTAATAGATCTAATTAGTGTGCGAACTATTAGATTATATTTCTATGGGGCTTATGAATGGATCTATTTCTTGTGCCGTCATGTTATGTTAGAGTTTCCTGTCCAGACAAGTGCTCTATAGGCCAAATCTTAGATGCTCCATATCAGAATTTTGCAATAGCACAGTATGTGTGCTATGTTTTTCTCATCTTCTTGGCAAAAACTACGTATGGTTGTATCTGTCAGTTGAATATTTTTCATGCGATTGTTGATTCTACATTGCCCTGTCACGAGCCCAACCATTATCTTGGTGGATCACCCATTCTGGCTTAGTAGGTACTACGTGAATTTTGGCGATGGTTGTTTGATAAACTATTTGGCCTATCTCATCCACGGCGCCTTGTTCCTACATTCTCTAGATTGCTTTTTCATCCTAGAACTGTTACGTAATTTATGCAGCGCTTTTGCTATACCACAGAAAGGTTCTGGACCAATTGGAGGACATCGTGCACCTTCCTCCCTTTTGAGGCGTCATATAGCAGGCCATTTCTTCACAATTGAATGTACTCCCTTCCTGTTTTGATTGTTTTGAAGTTTTTTCTGAAGCTATACTTAGGAAGCGTCTCACCCGAAGGCATTCCTAATATGGGTTCGGTTTGTAACTTCTTATATAGCTCGTTGTACATTTTACCCCGCAGGCTCCTTATGTGTACTTGCCCTCTGGTCATTCTACTGGTGACTGACCTGGATTCACCTTGTATGTATACATGAAGTGGCGATAGATGCAGCAAGGTTCCTAAGGTGGCTGTTGGGGTTGTCCTCATACCTTCCGTAGCAGCCAGCCAGCTTGTCTTGGATGACCTTCGAAGCGCTCCATGTTGTTGAGTCTTTGGTCACCATACCACTGAACTATATGCTATCATGGCTCTGATGATCTTATGTATACAGCCATATTATCATTCTTGGTTGTAGCCTCCAGTTTTCCCATACATTCTTCTGCACAGGTGTTCTCCTGTGGGTGTTGATTCCATATCAACTTGTGGTCAAAAAGAAGCTAATTATTAGCGAAACGTCAGTCGCATTGATTTATCAAACTAGTGAAAATCAAACTTATGATACTTAGTTTATTCAAGTTTATATTTCTCTCATTTGGCACTGACAGTATATATATTGTTAAGAAAACTCTTACTTCATCTTTATTTGAATTATATTTGTTATGTGATTTTCTTTTTTATTATTCCGGCTAGCTCTTTATTGATTTTAATTTTGAATTTATTCTCTGATTGTCTAATTTGATATTATTATTATATTATATGGAATTAAATAAAACCTTGTTTAAAATGTTAAAACTTTTATATTTAAATTTGTTTATGAACCCTGTATTATGTTATGTTTACAAATTATACAAGTTAACTTTATGCTTCTAAAGTTTCTATGCTGACAATCTTCTTTATGCTTTAAAATTCTCTATGTTTCAAGTTAACCTCAATTTCCTTAAAATTAATACATGATTACATTAACAATTCAACATCCAGATACAACGATACAATGATGAAATTGTAAATAGACTTACTTTTATATATCCTACAAATATTAGAAGGAATGTTGGTAATGTTCCGAAGATTTTTATGTCTTCTTATTTTATTTGGTTATGCACTTTTGAAACATATACTCTGCTATTACACATTCACAGATAACACGTTGATTTTTCTTCTTATTCAGCAACTTGTTGATAATTTGTTGTTAATTGTTTGATTCTTTTTCAAGATATAAAACTTTGTTGTTTAAAACAAACTGGAACTGCTATCGAAGATTGATTACTCTCCGATGCCACTTAAATTACTTTGGTTATGTTAACTTTACTAGCGTTGAGATGAAGATTTATGAATACTATTTGCTTCGTAGGAATTACTAATTGACTTCGGTTATATAAACTTTTCGAACCTGCAGAGACTTTTCCAGTTCTCCGATGTTACTACAAACTTAGGTTATGGAAATTAAATTGAGCTGCAAGAGAAACATTCAGTGCTCAGATGTAAATGCAAACTAACTAGCTTTCCTTTCATTTTTCCTTTTATAGGGCCCACAAAAAGAAGCTTGTTCAATCTATTCTCTGCCAATCAGGTACTTCTTCTTAATATCTAGGAAGCTATTCCCATTGTTGAATCTGACAGTTTTTTAGTATTGTTGAACTTTGAAGCATCTAATTGTTGTATCGACCAATGGGAATTGAGTATTTTGAAAATTTTTATATATTGAAGATTTTCAAATTAATTAAAGTTATTGTTCATTCTGCTATTTAAATTCATGTTACCAACATTTTTTCCCATATTTTTATATGTGATAACCTATGATTAGGTTCCTATTAACTTGATAATTCTGATTATTATGTCTATTTTGACATTTGTCATTGCTTAAATCTAATACATAATTTAAAATATAAATAACATCTATATAACTTTGTAGACTGGAATTTCTTAATACTATCTTATATCTATAACTTATTCTTAACTTATTTTACTAGTTTGCTATTTTCAGATAGTCTTTGAATCCTTTTAATTATGATTTTCCTCTTTCGTATCACTGTACGTTTATACACTTTCACTGTTTCTTCTTTACACTTCCTATAAACTATTTTACATTTTTGTTTCTGTTATTATACAATGTTTAATATCTTATTCTACTTATATATTTAATTTTAAATAATGTTTTCAATTTCATATTACATATACTTTTCAAACTTTTCTATTTTTACTGTTTCGGTAAATTCAGATTCTACCATTTTATTTTATACATTTATTCAATATAAATATTTAAAATATCTCTGATTTGGGAGTTTCAATCTTTCCTCACATGGGTTTTATTCATCAACTACTATCAATTTTTAATTATCAGACACATGGGTTGAGAAGAAAAATGCAGAGCGCAATATTTCTCCATCAATTGTTAAATAATGATATCAACTGCAGTTATTTATTAGACAAACTTAATTTTGTTGTACCTAGAATATCTTCTCGCTGTCCTTCAACATCTAACAATGTTAGGTCTGATACAAAAAGTTCGAAATTTATCATGACATAACATGATGTAACATTTTATATTCCTATCTTACTTAAAGTGGATTTGTCATCAGAAGTTAATCCAACAAACTTCGTGGTTATCATTTTTCGTATTGAAATTGGTTATATTTTCTAGACTTTAGTTTTGTTATTATTTCCCTCATCTTCGAATGCTTACAGTGATCATTTTCTAAGCACGCGATTTTCAACCAACAATGCTAGGCTTGTACAAGTCTTTCAAATGCTTCTCGGAGTTCGAATACTTCCAATTATCAAATCCAACATTGGAAAAGGTATTTGTATTTGCTGTTACAAATACTTCAAGAATTTATTGAATGCAAAATACAAATTAGGCACTTTACGAAATATTTCAGTATCTTAGAATATGAAAGGTAACATTTGTCTACATCGAACAGTAACAACACAATCAAAAGCTCCTGTATTTTCCCCCTCCCGGTCTCATCAGCTTAACATCATCAGGTTGTGTCATTGGTAGAGGTATAAATACCGTATTGACCGATTGTTAGATAAACCAAGATTTTCTTAACGTCATCTACACACTAAGAAAATCTTTGCAATTTCATAGCTTGACTCAGATTTCTTGCATTTCAATGAAGTGGCGGGAAACTTTTGTGCTTTGACCGCCACCGATATCAACAAGAATCTATTATTGATAAAAGTGAGGGGGCGAAATAGCAACTTTTGTTTGTTATAACTTGTCGATCTAGAGAAACCTTATCTGTTTTGGGATAAACTTTTTAAATTTCCTTTAGAAGCTTAATTGGTTCTGTTGATGCTGATTGATGTACTACATGTCAAGAATATTATAGAAATATTAAATTATAGGTAGGTATAAAGGTAAATAATTTGGAATCAACTAATATTTACGAAGAGAAAAAACATACTGAGGAGGGAGCTGTGTATCACTGTTGCAAATTGAGTTTTCCAAATAATAATATATTTTAACATAGAATATGGTTTTACGGGGTCCTAATTGATAATAACCGTGACACAGAAACGTTACGCGGAGACCGTAACAGATCTGATTGGACGACGGAATGCCATGACCATTCATAGGCTCCTCCTTCTCGCCCAATACTTGTTGTACATATCATACCAGCGCCGAGCGAGCTTAGAGAAATGTGCTCTGCTGGACATGAGAGTTAGCCAGCAAACAGTGTTGTTGAAAGAATGTTCACGATATCATATTTACCGCCCCACAGATATTAGGATTTTGTGAACTCGTCATACATACTACTGCTAGGCTATCTCTAATGTCCCGAATTATACGTGACTGTGTTCACATAAGAACATATTCTATTTTATTTGTTTTCAGTCTAGTCTCCTTCTTTGCTGATTTTGGGCCACCAACTTCATGAGTGTGATGAAATCTGATGGGATGATCATATGGAAAAATATCTTGTAATATAAATTGACCACTCTCAAGTCTCTCAAAAAATGTTTCGCAATATAAATTTCGCGACTTCGGAAAATCGATGACATCCACCATCTACGTTTTCGAGGAAATTTCTTGGGTTTCCCTTTATCAACGAATAATACACTCATCATCAGTTAACTCGCGCTTGCGACTATCACTCCGTGGCAATATATATCCTCTCGAACCAAAGTCTACGAGCAAAGTCAGTTTGGATGCAGACCAGTCAAGTACGATGACAAGCTTGACAAGTTTCCTAGATCATCTCAAGCCTTACTAACACGTGTAGTCTGAACAAACCTTAAACAAGAACAGACGTCAGGGTTACGATACTAAGTATCCGTATGTTTTATTCTCATTGTGGTTCTAACAAGTATTGATATTTTAGTATACTTACCCAAAAATGTTGGACTTTCTTATTTTTGAAAGCGGAATATTTGAACTAATTGAGGCATTTTGTATTCTTCTACTTTGAAGTAAACGATTGATTGGAATTAAGTGCTGGTGCACATTTAAATTCCATCGATTTACTTTTACCCAAATTAGTACTAAGATGAATACACAATTTACCTTAATAAGAATAAAAATCTTGAGTAATAATAATAAATTACAGTTTTACTGCAATATTTACAAAACACACTGCCATCGATTCATGACAGTCCACATCCCACTAGTGTTGACTGAAATGCTCAAGTGTACATACACTTTAATAATACATGTGTACAAGGACAAGGAGAATCAATCAATTACAAAAATAGACTTTCAAATAACCCACCCAACATAGTATTCCCAAACATATTATTAAGAAAACTCTTACTGAGTTTTTATTGACGTTTATGTTTATGAAGTTTTGAACTTGAATTTTAATGTTATTAATTCTACCGGCTAGCTTTTTATCTTTTTAATTTGATTGTATTTGAACTTTAAATTAATGTTTATGAAGTTTTTGAACTTGAAGTTTATCTGAAGTTATGGATTCTATAGAAATTTTTTATATGAAATTAAACACAATGCTTATTGAATTTCACAATATTTAATTTCTATGACTCTTCTTATCTCGGGTAATTAAATTTTATGTTTCACAAGATCTATGATATAACTTTAAAATCACTTTTACAACTAATATTTGTTTATACTGTTATAATCAACAATCTTCCTTTTACTTTACAGATAATACTGATAATATGATGTAGAAATTATAAACAAACTTACGTTTAGATAATATTCAAAAGTGTGTTTAACAATGTTGGCAATGTTCAATTTAATTCTTTTTAATTTCGTTGATTTTACACAATACTCTGCTATTTCACGATAATCACAGGTAACTAATTTTGGTTACTTCTTCTTGAGAATCAAGAACTGTTGATAATACTTTGTTTTATTCTTTTAGATAAGATATAAAACTTTTCGATGCTTTATTGTAATTATATCGAAGAATGGCAATCGTTGGATACTTCTTATAAATTGGAGGTTATTACAACCTTTTACTTGGATTAGATACTTGGAACACTTTTTGACTTTTAATAATTATTTATTAACTTCGGTTACTTGGAACTTATCGAAGTTTGGAACATTTGAGTTCACCGATGTTTATTTTTGTGAACTTAGGTTAGAAATTTGTGAGTTGCCAGAGAAGAACAGTCTCTGCTTAGATATTATTGCAAACTGACTTGGCTTGTCTTTCAGATCCTTTTATAGGCCTCCAAAACCGACGCTACATTGATGTCATTTTCCACCTATTAAGTGCCTTCTTTTCATATCAAGAACGCCAAGTTAATTGTTGTGAAACTGACAGAAGTATCTCATTGTTACCAGCCTGACACTAGGAATTCGTCTCGACCATGATAGTTTTGTAATCACTTTAATTATGATTTCTGCCTTCGTTACACAGTATGTTTCTTCACTTTCACTGAAGTTCTTGTTTATCACTTCTTATTCTATTACATTGTTGTTTATTATGTTTTACATTGTTAATTTTAATATCCTAACTATTATCTAGCTTTTACTATTGTTTTTAATTCCATATAAATATCTTTTATTTGATCTTTTCTGATTTTCAAAGTTCGGTAAGTTATTATTTTTAAATTTTTATTGTTTATGAAATGAAATCATAACAATATATACTAATTTATAAAAACTAACCCATGAAAAATTTTACAAACTAAACCTCGATTACAGTGCTGTTTGGAATTTTGGACCTACGCTATCGGAAATATGTCGAGGAGGACGAGGTCGAACAGACTGGTTTACCATCGTCATTGTAGCAATCACATTCGGTACATCAACTGTCAATATACGCTCGCCGCTAGAGACGCTACTATGGAGTCTGATCCGACTTGAATCGGCAGACTCTTTAGTTGCAGCATTGTCATTCAGGTTAACAGGGACTGCCCCTGTTTATGTAGATACGCGCACTGCACTCTGTTTTACAGCGATAGAAAGCACCAAACTCAGTTCTCAAACATAGACTTTATTGGTAAAAATTTTGCTGAAAAGATATGCAAATATAGACAAATACGCAATTTCGAAAACTATATAGGGGAGAGGCTGGTACAGGGGGCACGTTTAGAGTAAATTGATGATAACATTGATAATCTATCTGACTTAGTATCCGCCCAAATAACGTTAAAGGGATTGTTAACATATTAATGTACACTATAACACCAGAAACCACATATATTATGCAAAAGTTACTAATTTTAGTTTTACACTGGCACTGGCCACTGTACCTAACCAATTGGTGCAATGGCCTAGTAGATAAGGTACGTGGATCTTTTTTTGAAATCCCTATATTTTATTAACAAAAAAATTATAAAAAAATAAATAATATTACACTTTGACAAACATTATAAGATGATAAATTCATTTTGAAAGTAAACAAATTTGCTGTTCGTTATGTTGTCCCAGCGGTTATTAGTTGGGGCAAAAAGAGGAATATGTCGTCTTTTGTTATTGTAGCATAATCTTTCACTGTAGGATAGCAGTAGCAGAAGAGGACGCAATAGATCTTTCAGGCCCCAATACAAAACAATACAATACAATCAAACATGTGATTAGAATATTGACTTGATATAATTTTCATTCATACCTAAATTTGTGGAAGTCTAAATAAAAACCTAAAGAAATGTCTCAATAAAAATAGGATAGTTCTCTCGTATCCAGCTCACTAGACGGGGGTAAGCCTCTCTCTCTCTCTCTCTCTCTCTCTCTCTCTCTCTCTCTCTCTCTCTCTCTCTCTCTCTCTCTCTCTCATTGGAGGAAAGTTGCTACTCTCAAATATATTGGGCAAATAGGACTGGTTTTCCAAGCTTATGAAAAATCAAACTCATATAACTACAGGCATTTACATTTTAACTTCTGCAGCCAGCAGAGGACAGCACCCGAACAACTCAACGATTGACCTGAATAAGATAGCCAGTAGAATAGTTGAAGTCTCCCGTGCTCCATCTGACAAGACTCACACGATGTCTATAAAAAAAGCCTTAAAACAACTTGAAGAAATTACCTCACCGACTTCGGAGTACTCAAGCGGCTTCACAGTAGATGCTTTGTTGATTTAAGCACTTAGTCAGACCAAAACAGGGAAGGCAGCTGGCTATGACGGAATGTACCCCGAATTTCTGGTTCATAGCGGCGCAAGAACACGACAGTGGCTTCTTCAGAGATTTAATGGAGACCTCTGTGCTACCCCCAGAATTTAAGAAGACAAAGATCATTGCAATCCTGAAACCTGGAAAAGATAGTGAATTACCTGAGAACTACCGACCAATCGCCCTTCTTAGCAGCTGCTATAAACTCCTAGAACGAATTATATATAACAGAATATATACCACCATTGACGCTGCTGTTCCAGTCGAGCAGGCTGGCTTCAGGAGAGGACGCAGCTGCTGCGACCAGGTGTTGTCCTTAACAACTTTCATTGAGGCTGTTTTCGAAAAGTGTGAGAAAACAGCTGTCACGTTCATTGACCTTCAACATCAGCAAGATTGAGGCCTGCCTCTTTCACTTATCCAACCGCTATGCGAACGACACTCTCCGAATACTGTGCACCGGTATGGCTAAATAGCGCTCACAACAACAAAGTCGACGTCCAGCTAAATCAAACGATGAGAATAATAACTAGAACCATAAAATCAACTCCAGTGAGATGGCTTTCTATTCTGAGTGACATTGCCCCGCCGGATTTACGACGCTCGGCAGCACTGGCTAGAGAACATCGAAAAATCATGTCAAACGAGCACCTACCGATCCATGAAGAAGCCCCATACATCACACAAAGACGCCAACGGCTGAAATCTTGACATCCTCCTATCAGAACTGCCTCCGAAATAACTGATGAATACAATACGAAAGAGCAATGGAAAGAAAGATGGCTGTCCACAACAGAATTTGACTACATCCAAATAACCAACCCTGAACTCAGCTTCAATGGCTCAGGTCTTCCACGTACCACTCGGTCAAAGTTGAACCGAATACGGACAGGACAGGGTGAATGTGCCGTGCCGACTCCCTACACCGATGGGGCCTCGCCGACAGTTCGCAGTGCGACTGTGGTTCTCCGAGACAAACGATCCGCCATATCGTTTCAAACTGCCCAAACCGTGCTTATGGCGGAAACCTACAGGACTTCGCAGAATGCTTTCAAGACGCAATCGAATGGCTGTGCAATTTGGACATTAATATATAGTTTGTCATAGGATTTATGCTATGATATGTGTTTTTTTTTATAGAGTTTGTATCCATTTTACATTTTACATTTTTTCTTACTTATAATTTCTTTTTACCGTATTGTAAAGAACCCATACACTAAATGAAATAAATTATTACTTCTTGAGTTAAATCTTAATTTGAATACTTCACGAATTACTAAAATCATATTTTAGTGAACTTTCTGAATTTTATAGTTGATGTTGTGTGGTGTTTAGAACGGTAGAACTTTCGTTAAGTTCATTTAGAATCAAGTCAATTGTTGGATACATAAAATTTAGAATTCCACAAACAATTAAATTCATAAAAGTTTTATTTAATTATATACCCTGGTACATCTGAGCTGAGTTATTTTCACTTCCTATGTAGGCCTATTAGGTTCTTTTGAAATCAATCATTATTTCAACAGTATTTCCAATGGATAAGGTTTATTATTTCTAATTTATAGTGTTATAATGTATCCACAGTGTGAACTCTTTTACAGTTTATCAAAACGATCGAGCCGCATTTCAAGTTTATAGGTCTTTCAAAATATTGATAAACATCAAATCAATGTGGAATAGTTAACAGGGATAAAGTAGAGTTTGGTTTCATCTAGAATTGAATTATGGGAATTCTTTGTCCAGTAATCCTGCTGCTGAAAATTTCGGGCAGCTGTCTCGATCTCATCAGCGGAACGAGGAATCTGTTGTGCCACCGATCGATATATCTGCCTGAATACGCGATTGACAAACATGCTAGTGAGACCTGTGCATCTAACGCCATCTTTCGGGAAGTAGATTCCCAACTATGATAAACAAATGCAATGTAAAACACTGAATAAATGGATATCTTGTACTCCACTGAATTTACGGGGAACGTTAAAAACCTTAGTCATAAATAGTGGCACCAACCAATGTCAAGTAATAACGAAATGAACATATTATTTGCTAGATCTTTTCCACATGGCTAATTACCTTCATCAGATTTAGATGCCCTAATGTTGCAACCACCGATCAAAGGAATTTCATTAGATTAGTTATCGATATTTTGTCCTTCCGGTGTAAGTTCATGTCTTATTGAAATAAGTTTCATGATTTATTGCTGGTCACTTCAGTTGAATATCTCGTTTGGTTTCATGGAAAACCTTTCCTAGTAACGATCGTAATCTTGCTTTTCTGATAAATTTGTGATTTTACTACACTAATGAGCTACGAAGAGCATTATCGGATTTGCAATGAATTAGAGATCAGCATTTCTTCAGTCAACAAGCCATAATCCAATGATTTCCTGACAAACTTTGCAATGAAAGGTAACATGAAGAACTCTTCATGAATAAACTATGCCCGTAAAGCAATGACTCAAAACTATATTGTCACTTACTTACATAAAATAGATTACCTCAATAGGTAAGTACATCAAATAAATACATACGTAATAAATATTTGAGCTATTGTTAGAAGATATTTTCTTTTTGTGGTAGAGCATTCAAACTGTCGAAAATCGTGGATGTGTTGTCTAACAGGACTGGACAACATTATTGTTGATTCTTTTTCCGTAAATCATCCTGTACTTACATCCAAGTTTGTATTGAATTTCTCTTCTCAAAATCCTCTGCATAACGTTCTTTCAAACAGCTACTGTGAAATGAAATATTTGGAAATTGGAACCTGGTAGCCTGGAATTTATATAAAAGCATTCCTTAACAAGTTTCTAATTTAATTAATAGTCTCCTTTCCAAGTATGCCCACAGTTTCTTCTGTCCAAGTTCAAATTTGTTTCCTGTAACATAAATAAAATAAAACATTTCTTGTTGAAGTTTGCGACAAGTATAAGTTACAAGTTATCTATTTTAAAGCAGCGTATAACCCTATTCTTTGAACATACTACTTTATTTGTGATTTTGTTTCATTCATTGAAGCATAAATTATTTTTTAGTGTACCCTCCCAAAAATAGGTATTTTACGGACTCATTTCGGTCCGTAATCTAGTTGTCATTGTAACCTTTGCAGACTATTTTAAATAATTCTGATAACGTTTTACAAATTTATTAATCATAAGAGTACAGTTAGAATAAATATTATAAATCTTACACAATAACACGAACAATATCAGAAACTAACAAGTAATCTTTATGTTGCGTGGTACGAGATTTTAGGGCAAGTAAATTCAACACAATTTCTTTTACCTCCTCAGCAATACTTTCCAGATTTCGGAAGATTTTCAAAATGTTTTCTAAATTGAATGACAGAATTGATAAATGAACAAAACAAACTTGTTGCTACAGTACAAGATTCATCATCCATTCCAGACTCGGCTAACGCCTCGTTCAGAAACAGTACATATTCGACCCGAAAATCTTTATTTTAGGTTCTTTTTACGAAAATAGCTATTTCAGAACTCAGCTGATACATATAGTTAATCAGTATTACAATAGTATTTCAGATGTGATAAAAGACAACTTGATCTTGAACCTAGCCAATCTACACCATCAAGTCCCACATGTTATTTTTGTTAATTCAGATACCGAATGGTGACCTAGGCTATGTTACATCCCACTGGGTGAATTCTACAATTCACGCATTAGTTAATTAATTTCCAGAACTCAACAAATATTGTAGTTTCATAATTTTTCAATATCAATACTGTATTTTACTTATGTGGTTCAAGACAACTTGATCCTCATCAAATAAATCTAGTTACGTTATATCATCGAGTCCCACGCGTTATTTTTGTTAATTCAGATACCAAATGGTGACCTATTTTATGTTCAACACCATGGATCTTCAGAGAGGGTACTGTCGGTCATCCCGATTCTAGTACTGAAACTGCAGAAGTGATTAAAGGATACCGCTCACTTTAGTAGGGAAAGTGGCCCCCTGTCGAATTGGCTGAATTTTTGATATGTTATAGTCCAAGTCATTCCGAACAAAAAGTTCAATGGGCACAACTTTTTCTATAGGCTGGTTTTGGCGCTAGAGACCAATGAGAACATTTGTTCTTCATTGTTAAACAACACGAAACGTTATCCTGGATAATAATCACTTTTCCGAATAATCAAGATCTAAACAGTCATTAATATGACATACTGTTAAAAGTATTTTTCTTTGGTATTGCTACATTTGGTCAATTATACAGTGTGTTCCAGCTACTTACAATTTTTAAAGTGCAATAATTCGAAAATGGTTACAAATCGTCTTAGGGATCTACAATGAAAAAATGTTTATGAATCCTATTCTACACCGTATTCTACATCACATAGTCGAAAAATATAAGGAGTGTTCCTTTTAAAAGAAATCGAAAGTTATATTCGAAAAGTTCCGTACCTACTGAAAAATATTGTTCGACCATCCTGAATAATTTTAGGCCATGAAAAAGAATGAGAAATATTACAAGTCTGTCTATAAAATGGCCTTTTTTTTTCTTTCTAAATCTATCATCTTAACGTCAGGGATTTCCAAGGTATGCATCTGCAAATGGACTACCCAATTTCGACCAAAAAGTCGTAACTTCCAAGTGATTCAGAGACAATCAATAATAGTAGGTATAGTGGTGAATGGAGGTTATGTAGATGTTTGAAAAATTCACTAATATATATCATTATCATTATTTTTATTATTATTATTAGTGATATTTCTTTTTAAAATAATGCACTTCACCTTCCAACCCGATTTTTTTCGTATCGCCCTGTAAATGCAAAACATTCTTGTGCTAGATTCTGTTGTCTAGTTAACTTTCGTTTTCAAGTCGATATCACAATAGAACAACTCTAGAAATCGAAAGACACACTATTGCCCCACCCTGTATAAAAATATAGTCCAGATTTCTTTTAAAAATTGTTTATTCATTCTCGAACTTGAAGGGTACCTACTGGATAATATGAAAACATTGCATCCCTTTACTGCAGAAAAACACATTTTTCTGTAGATGGCTTTGGAAATGATGTCAAAGTTTCTAGCAAGGTTTTGTTTGTTTGTTACTTCATGTCAATATAAAGTTGAATATGGCGTATAATTTCGCAGTGAGATTTGAATGTTTTGTTTGTGAGTACAATGGAACACCAAGGCAAATGGTACGTTTGGACGAAGAAAGCAGAGCCATTGCCGAACGTCGAAGGAATGAATTAGAATTGCCTCAAATACCTTTTATTGAACAGACAAGGATTTGCCGAAACTGTCATTTGAGTATTCTCTCAGAGATACAAGCTTATGAAGAAGAAGATCCCGATCCAACTGTACTTAAAGTTTTGTTGCGAACCTCTCATACGTCATGTTTTGTATTTGGTAGATTTGAAAATCTTGGTAGAATGTCACCTTCTGGTAGGGTGGATGTATTTCTGAAGACCGGAATGTTTGCACCTGACGGCGTCAGAATCTGTGGTGGTCATTTGAATGAGGAGGAACATCTTCTGCCACCTTTTATGAATGGGCTTAGAGGAATAACAAGACCATACAATTTGAAAGGTAATGAACTCAAACATATGTTAGTATCGTTACGAGAAGCTGTGCTGAACTATAAATCAACAAATAAATACAATAACGAGGATAATTTTACTGATGAAGAGTTCCAGGCGTTAACTCCAATAAAAAAAGTGCAGTTTACAGACCTCTTTGAATTTTGCAATCGCGTCAATATTCATCAGAAAAATAGAGCAATAGCGAAGAAAGATTTGTTATGTTTCTTGTGCAAATTACGACAAGGACTTTCCGATCAATTCTTGATGGGCATGTTTTCCTATTCCAGTCGTCAAGCTGTGAGCTTGGCAATTCAAAAAGTGCGTGTATCATTATTACAACAATTCGTTCCACAAAATGTAGGGTATCAGCATATAAAGAGGGGCCAATATATTACTAGACATGTTACGGATTTTGCAAATACCCTTTACAATCCTGAACCAAATTATCGAAGAGCAATAGCTTATATTGACGGGACGTACATAAAAATACCCAAAAGTCGGACATTTCAAGTATTACGTCAATCATACTGTGTACACAAGGGTTACCATCTTTTGAAACCTGCATTGATTGTTGCTCCCAATGGTTATATCCTA
Source organism: Endomychus coccineus (assembly GCA_958510875.1). Taxonomy (NCBI): domain Eukaryota; kingdom Metazoa; phylum Arthropoda; class Insecta; order Coleoptera; family Endomychidae; genus Endomychus; species Endomychus coccineus. Next base: position 152,555,863 of record OY294068.1, on the reverse strand, counting down.
GATGTTCACGGTCCTTATTTCTCTGATTCAAGAAATAATGATGCGGCAATGTTGAGACATGAGTATGAACGAGATTTAATGGGTCTGAGGAACTGGTTCCAACAAGGTGATATTTTCATGTTAGATAGGGGATACCGTGACGCACAGAATTTCTTGGGTGACTTAGGTATAGTAGTAAAAATGCCCGTAGCACTTGGTGGTGGACAGCATCAGCTTACAACCGAAGAGGTAAATTCATCTAGACTAGTTACGAAACGAGATGGATTGTAGAAGCTAGAAACGGTCATATAAAGAATATGTTCAAATTCTTCAGAGATACTGTACCAATGCCACAAGTTCTGCATATAGGAGACTATATCAGAATAGCATGTGCGGTAATCAATAAGTATCATGAACCAATTACCATGGAAGGAGCCAATGCTGAGCTAGCTCAGATAATGTTAAACCGTGCCAATGAAATAAATGAACTCCAGTTGAGAATAGAAGAAGAGGGTCTGCTACGAAGACATGGTAGATGGTTTCCAATGGAGGAAAACCAATTACTAAATTTTCCAGTTCTCAGTTTGGAGTACCTACGAGAACTAACATTCGGAATTTTCCAGATAAAAATAGCTCCATCTTATGTACAAGATAATAGACAGGATTTGGAAAACGTTTTATTTGAATTCGACGACCGTATTGAAATTCCAGGTCTATTGAGGATGAGAATAAAATCTCGTCATCGAAATAGTATCAAATAGCAACTGTGGATCAAGTACAATGTCAGTTTGGAAGGTGTGCCAATTCAGGGGTACTACTGTACGTGGAAATCAGGCAGTCGTACATTGGGTACATGTTCGCATGTAGCTAGCGTACTTTGGTACCTTGAATATGCCCGTCATGCTGCCAATGTTAAGTATCCTTCGACCGAAATACTTCATACCGTATCTGATGCTGCAGAGAGACATAATAATGAAGAACCTATGATTGTTTAGACTGTTTATGGCATATTCTCCTTGTTTCTTTGTTCATATTGATATGTTCTCAGATGGAACACCCTGTAAATCATTAAATGAATTATTAGGGTTCAGTCGAGAGTTTTTCATTTGGGTCAACGATACCAGGTTCAATGGTTAAGTTAAATGTTACATATAATATATTTATTGAGTTATAGCCCATTATTTCCTTCCTATTATATTTATGCTGAATGTGCAGATGGAGGCTTTGTTGACCCGCTAAAAGGAGTTTCTCCGCCACACTCCTTGAGCATCAGTACAATTATCGGATGTATTTACGTACTCATTCGACACAACCCTATCAAAATGATAGACCAATTTTTGTTATATTCTTGAGTTTCATCATCAACTTGAAGTATTATTTTGACCGTAATAGCTGGAACACGCTGTATAATTGATCACCTATAGTGACATCAATGAACAATACTTCTAATAGTATCTCATATTAATGACTGTTTAGATCTTGATTATTCGGAAAAGTGATTATTATCCAGGATAACGTTTCGTGTTGTTTAACAATGAAGAACAAATGAAAGTTTTCAATGGCCTCTAGCGCCAAAACCAGCCTATAGAAAAAGTTGTGCCCATTGAACTTTTTGTTCGGAATGACTTGGACTATAACATATCAAAAATTCAGCCAATTCGACAGGGGGCCACTTTCCCTACTAAAGTGTGCGGTATCCTTTGGTTGCGCATTGCTTGCTTATCCTACACCAGATTTTATTCCACAGTCTAACTAATATTTTTTCGAAAAGGAAAGACGCCGATAAAATGGAACAGCTCATAGCATTAAGTGAATTTAGAAGAAACCTCAACAATCATTATGGGTAATGATTGTTATCACACTGCTGTAATGAATAAAGGGGAAGCAGCAAGTGAGACGTGACCGAAGAGTGATTATAAATACTGGTGAGATTGTGAATCACATATTTCATCCAGGCAATGAGCCGGGATTTCAGCTATAATAAAAAAAAGACACGTAGGTCAGAATCGAAAAATTTCTGTTTGATTCGATTCGTGGTGTTATCAGGATCATCCATGACACATAAAACCTCACCACTCACCTTCCCCCCCTTGGGGCGGGTTCATTTTTAATTCATAATTAAATTCGAAATTACCCAAAAGGGTAATTTCGAATTTAAAATGAACCGATGAGGTTTTTTCGGTCGCTGATCACGATTTTGACGTCAGATTTACTTGAAATCAATTATGGGATAGAAAATTTGCCATTTTTGCATCCTTATAGATTATTTTAGCAATATATATATTTTTTGGATTTTAAATTCACCAAGGAGGTTTTTTGGGTCGCTGATCACGATTTTGACCTGAGATTTAGTTGAAATCAATTCTGGGGGTGGAAAATCGGCAAGTTTTGGTCATTTCTGGCCCCCAAGAGAGGGGGGGAGGGTGACCGGTGAGGTTTTTTGTGTTATGAATGATCCTCATAACCCCACTACACGAATCGAATCCAATAAAAAATTTTCAATTCTGATCTACATGTCTTTTTTTTATTTTCCGGTTCGTTGCCTGGACTAATTTTGCTTGGAATTGATACCGCACAATATTAAGTATCGGTGATAATAAGAACTTGTTGCGATTGTGCGCAGTCAGCTTATCCTGTTATGATTCCATTAGCACACCGATATTAAGAGAGGTAGATAGCGTTTCATTAACTTGAACAAATTAAGTAATTGTACGCTGTCAGGGAGTGTGGGAGAATTAAGGGAAAGAAACGTCTGATACAAATTCATGCACAAAGCGTGTCTCCCTGGAGTATAAATAGTGGACGAGGAGTTATTAACAATTTGTAAACACAGCATGCCTCCTTGTGAGTAGGAGCGCTGGAGTATCGTAGTGCCTCATTCTTCTGTGCACGAAAATCACTCAAGCCAAAATCAAATCATGCCAAAATGGTTTCAGCGCAGATCTTACATTTTTAACATTCGACAAAATAACCGATAACATTCCGACATCGTCTTTCGACATGTCAAAGTTTAATAATTCCGCAAATCTACATCTCGCTGATCCGCTACTAAACAATTCAAGGAATATATCTTCATATCATGTGGTTGATCAAATAAGATCAGGAAGGGGACAACCTATAGCGCAAAAATCCAAATTAGGATGGTAATCATTTGTGGGCCAATGACGGCTTATGAACCTAACCGGAAAAATAGTTTCAAATGTCATCATCTTCATAAGAGGGGAGGGGGCTTAGCCCCTGATGCACTCAGGCCACTTTGTTGGGCCCATTGTGCGCCACGTGGTCAGAAACTCATCCTATTCTAGCACGTTTGTGGTCCGCCAGAAACCCAGAATATTGCCAGTGCTGGCCTCCATAAGATCTTCTGGTAGCAGTTTTAATTCTCCGAATTGTCGGAGGTATGCTAATGCTGGACATTTTAACAGGATGTGAGAGGCAGTTTCTACCCCCCCTCTGCATTCCCTACGTATTGAGTCATCTGTGATGCCCATAGTGTGGAGATGTTTGCCAAGACGACAGTGACCGGTTAGAATTCCAGTCATCTCTCTGATGTCCCTTCTGTTCAGAGAAAGGAATTTGTTTGAGAGCCTAGGCACAGGCTCTTTGATGACGAGCTTGGCCTGCCTCATGCGTGGTGATTCTAGCCACAGTTCGGACCACTCTTTATTCAGTTGGTTCAGTTTGATAAAGCGACCATGGGCTCCGGCATGATAGGGGCACTGAACCTGAACGACCCTCGCCTGGCCAGAGAGTCGGCCAATTCGTTTCCCACAATTTCGCTGAGGAACCCAGATGAGTTGAACTTTATTTCTCCTAGCTAGTTCAGCCAGTGTATCCCTGCATTCTTTGACAGTCCTTGATGTGACTCCGGGTAATTTGAGAGCTCCCAGAGTCGACCGGCTGTCTGTGCAAATGTATATGCGCCTATTTACATAGTTTCTTCGCAGGTTTTCCATGGCACAAGTCAGTATTGAGTAGAGCTCCGCCTGCAAAACCGTGCAGTAAACGCCTAGAGTCACTGAAATAGTGGTCCTTGGCCTTTTTAGGTACACTCCCGCCCCAGAAGCCTGACCTACCTTGGACCCATCTGTGAACCATACGATCCTGTCTGGTGGCAGTAGGGTGAGGGTATCGTTGTTCCAATCTCCTCTATCCGGGATCAGGATTTTGGGAGAAGTGAGAGATTAGCAGGAATCATGCGGTCACGAGAGTGGTGCGTTTTGGTCCAGTGATTATTTAAAAACATTTTTTCCGTCATTTAAAAGTTAGGAGTCGATTTATATAGATATTGGAGCGCCAAAAAAGATCCTGACATTTTTGGGGGGTTAACTCCCCCCTGCTCCACCCCAGTTGCGAAAAACTGTTTCGAAATTGAGTTTCTTCTTAATGTTTTGAAAATAACAACTCTAATCGAAAAAGCGCATGCGCGTTGACGCTCTTTTGGAAAGAACCGCTACATCATTATGCAATTTAGCTACACCACCACCCACAGACGATGCTGCTCAGCAACATTAGAGTATATTGTCAAATTCAGTTGTTGTTGGGCAATGATGATATTGATCCATTGAAATGGGGTTGCAGACAAACAACGGATTTTCCCCAATATTATGCATAAAAGAAGCTATTCCTTTGACCTTGATGAAAACAGTTTCAAGTAAATGTAAAAAATCATGCAGCGGTAAATGCTGATGCGAAAAATTGAGATTGGAATGCACAAGCTTATGTCAGCACTGCGGGGGAAAAATTGTTCAAATATTGAAGATCCTTCTATCACAGTATTAGATAATGATGGAGATCATAGTTATGATGAAGATACCAATATAGTAGAGTGTAATGTTGGAGAGGAAGAAAACATCAATTACCATCACATAAGTGATTTAAATATAATAAGAGGGTATTCAGATGACGATGGTGTAATTTCTAGCTCGGAAGAATCAGATTCGGAATCCAAATAGTTGCTCATCCGATGCTACTTAATTAAAATAATAAACTATTTAATTAAGATAAATGTGAGTCACATACGTACGTATCATAAAGAACAAAAATTAAAAGAAAAAATAAATAAAATATAAGAATTAATGACAATTTTCATTTTTACAACCTATCCACACCTCCTTAATTGACATATCCTTTTATTCTCATAATGTTTTTATTGTAGAATATTATGATTAAAAAAATAATAGTGAAATAGCTTTTTTTTGGTGAAAAAAAATGTCCTCAAGATCAAGAAAATATATTAAATAAATAGTCATCATTTATGACGGTTGTTTCGTTATTTGATAATGACTTTAATGACACGGTTTCACTAAGATTTCGAATAAAATCCACTAACACGATTTATGGATTCAAACAGAAGCAAATTTGACTTTTACAATGCAAATATGTCTACACCGGATAGTACCCTTTATTAATTACTTTATGACGATCTGTCTATTCAGAACTTTTGGATTCTACTCCTGTATATGCATTTATGATGATTTAGAATATTCATTTACCCTCAATTATGATTAATATGCGCAGTCCTCATTTGACAATCTATAATATCTATTTATAATTTAAGAGCTTCGTTACAATACATGGCCTGCCGGAATTGAACCTATACCTATATAATAAGGTCCACCACTTCAAATTGGAAACAGTATATTCTCATTGTGAGGAATTATGATGAATCCTCATGGTCTAATTTACATATTATCATTATTATTCTAAACATAATCAGGAATAAAATACAGGAAACAAGTTGAAACTCACTCTCTTATCCTTGGAATAACATTTCGTGTAGATATGCCTGGTATAGTTATTCTTGTTTGCAATATAACAAGGCAACGTCTCATTGTATATAATTTCCTTTGGAGTCGGACTTTGGTATATATTGACAGTTTCCACTTTACAAATTCCATTTATAGCCATGAATATGAGGTTGCTGTCTGGTATTTTGTGTACCACATATGGCCTGGAATTGATTAAAGCCATGGTTTGTGAACATAAATCATTAATTAGATATGGGCGGATGTGGAGAAAAAGTTTCCTGTCACTCTGGGACATTTCAATATCGATTTTTGTGGAGGCAATGAAAAAAGTTAATTTGTTAGTTTACTTGATTCTTACTTGATGAATATTACCATAAATGAACATACGCAAGTCACTGCTACCACACAAACTTGCATTGATAATATATCCACAAATAATACATTTAGTCTGGTGAAATTGACATTTCACATCGTGATTTTGCTACTATTGACCGATTTGGACGTTCTTGGTGTCAAAATATTCGGAAAAGCGCCCCGAACCAGAAGATCCCATTTTGAACCCGCGCTTCTCTTATCCCTATTTGTTAATTAACAATTAAGCCTCTGATAAATTGTTGATTTGGACCGATAATTAACTAACGTATTTGACAAAAAAAAATGAAAGGAAATTGGCCACAAATCGTTACTCGGGGGGTTTTCGAGGTCGCTGATCACGATTATGTTATCAGAATCGTAAAATTCTACATATTTCTCTGAAAAACTCGGTAAAAATAAGGGGTAGTTTGTGGAAAGTTGTTCTCTCCAAAATTTTGTAGTTTTCAAGATATTGGCAATATAACATTTTTCTATTGTGAAAATACTATAGTATGCTATATGGCTCAAGTTGGCCATGACGGCGTTTAAAAAACAACCCATTGTAACGGAGTGCCCTCGTTATTTATAAATTACTGTACCCCTCTGGTGAAAAAGAAATAACACCGACGAGATTGAGATTCTAACGCATCAAAGTTTTGAACATCCTATGTAGAAAAAGTTGAAGCTACTATCAGATGAGAAATTACTTATTAAATTCATTGCTGACTGCCAGAATCTCAGATCACCTCTGACGTTTTATTTCTTTTGGACCAAAACCAGTATAAAAGGAGAACGGATCTCACACGAAGGGGAATGAAGAATCAGCCGTCCTACCTTCACTACGATTCAGATATATTATTACCGACCGTTGAATTAATTCAATTCCGTTAATTTCCGAGAATTTATTTTTATTTTTCATTATAAACTCCGTCCACGCTCCGTAGAATCCACTCATATACTTTGACCAAGTCCGAAGGTAAATATTGTACAACTAACCCCAGTACTATCTTCAAATACAGAAAACCAAATAATTTATTATTTGTATTGAGGTAAAATACATCACATTCCTTCCGACTGACTATACCGAAAACCGAATAATTTATTATTTGTGTTGAGGAAAAATACATCACATTCCTTCCGACTGACTGTACCGAAAACCGAATAATTTATTATTTGTGTTGAGGAAAAATACATCACATTCCTTCCGACTGACTGTACCGGAAACCGAATAATTTATTATTTGTGTTGAGGAAAAATACATCACATTCCTTCCGACTGACTGTACCGAAAACCGAATGATTTATTACTATTATTTGTGTTGAGGAATTGACCCGATCCGAAGGTACATATTGTACAACTAACCCCAGTACTATCTTCAAATACAGAAAACCAGATAATTTATTATTTGTGTTGAGATAAAATACATCCTTCCGACTGACTGAAAACCGAATAATTTGTTATTTGTGTTGAGGAAAAATACATCACATTCCTTCCGACAGACTGTACCGGAAACAGAATAATTTATTATTGGTGTTGAGGAAAAATACATCACATTCCTTCCGACTGACCACCGGAAACCGAATAATTTATTATTTGTGTTGAGGAAAAATACATCACATTCCTTCCGACAGACTGTACCGGAAACCGGATAATTTATTTGTGTTGAGGAAAAATACATCACATTCCTTCCGACCGACTGTACCGAAAACCGAATAATTTATTATTTGTTTTGAGGAAAAATACATCACATTCCTTCCGACTGACAGTACCGAAAACCGAATGATTTATTATTATTATTCGTGCTGAGGAATTGACCCGATTATTAAAGAACTCGAATATTATTAGCGAACACGTGGAGTTTCTCGATTCAAAATAAATCAAACCACCTATGTCAACAGTGCCCCAGATACTGACGAACAATTAACTTATTTCTTCTGGTTTCTTATTACAGGTCAACGTTCCAAACGTACATCACTTGGTGTTCAAGTTTTTTTCGAAGACCATCTGTTCGAGGTTAACAACTGTATCACGCGAATAAACATTCTGATTTGAATAATATTCTAAAACTTCCGATTGTTTAATTGTTGCAAACTATCCCGACTAGGTCGAATACTTGACTTAATCATTTGAATTGATTCAATGAATTTTTTTTTCCATTTAGACTAGGTATAAATATTCATTCTCTTCTGTACATGTATTTTCTATGATCAATCATTCCCTTCATTAAACTGTATATATATAAGCATCTGCGTTTCACTGGTGAGGAATCAATCCATTCATATCTGTCAGATTTCATTCAACGGGAAATATACAACCCTGGACCACTCATCCCGGGGGTGACCCGTTCCAAATTGTCCGTTTAACAAGAAAACTTATCTGTTCCCGAGAAAAGCTGTCACACCATACTACAGAATGTCACTATTTGTCATAATCTTTGGGCACGTATCATCTTGTTTACCTATTTTCCATTTTTAAATTCAGTATATTCGCTTCGTTATTAATGTTTATCACAGGAGAAAAGATTGACCGGTGAGAAAGTTATATATCAAACAATAAAAATCGGACCCCGGCCTTTAGAGATTTGGCAGCAGGATGATACGCCATATGACAGAAGTGAAGAAATTACAAACTATTGAATGCACAGTATAGACTGGATTGGGGAAATGATAATTATGTCTGGCCTCCGAGAAGCCTCTACTCAACCCCTCTAGATTTTTCCTATGGGTATACCTAAAGATCTAGTAGACAAATACAAACGTCGGATTCGAGAAGGTATTCAATACCTAAATGGAACTGAATATGTTAGAAATGTCGTTATGTATTTGGAAACTATTTATACCACTTGTATTGCTCAAAATTATACCTTTTTTTCAATTTATTTATTAGTGTAATACGTTCTTAAATAAAGTATTCACCAATGATCAACGTGCATAAATCCGAAACAGTGCATCGCAGATGTTGCTATATGTTTTTGAATTAGTCGTTAAAGACTATTCAGATCTGACATAATGCAGGGGGTTGTGAAAAATATCTGGACGTAAAATTTGACAACACTGTGTAATTAAATGAAACTTTTCGCTTCATCCCCTATATTTTCTGAGATGAATGGCCCATGACAAACGGCCCATAATTTAAGCAAGCATGATTATCAAAAGGCAACAGTGACATTCTGTAGTACGGATTGTTTTTTGAACGCCGTCATGGCCAACTTAAGAACCGAATAGCAGACTATACCATTTTTATAATAGAAAAATGTTTCATTGCCAATATTTCGAACTACGAAAGTTTCGAATAAACAACTTCAAACAAACTCGCCTCCCTTTTTAATGCTAAATAAGATAATATTATAAAATTCAAATTCCATTTGAAAAATTTGATTTTTGGCAGTTTTCTCAATTTCATTTTAATCTTATTTCTTAAACACACCATATTAACAGTTTTCAAAATATTATAAAAATCTATTAATGTAGGCTTTCTTCCTTGTATGAAAAATTTATAACTATTTTAGGCCTTGCAAACGTCATTTTTTACATAAAATTCAAAATATGTCGAAAACGGTTGAACTTCCAAATTTCTCCTGAAATTCTCACACTGAGGTATATCTTTGTTATCATAAGAAAGGTTAGACAATTTTGCATCATTTTTGTTCGAAGCTCATTAGCGTACCTACCATGATAAGATGCGGGATGCTATTGAAAGTGTAATAATTTAAATCGATGTAGTTCCTGAACGACTTGAGCTTGTATGGAAGAAAAATTACGTACCTCATCGGTCCACAGAATTTGTGATAAAATTTGTTCATTTTGGGCCGCCATATTTTCGAGCCAATTACAAAAATGTAATCGCTCGTCGAAATCTTCAGCAGTTAGGGGGCTTGATGAAGTTGAATATGGTAGGGATGCACTCGAAATTTGTCTAATACTCAGGTGGGGGATCATTATGTACATAAGCCAAGACATTTATCATATTTTCCGCAACTCTTATCCTTCGATTTCTTCGCAAAGTTGAACGCAATCATGCTGCTGTAGACGTCGAGCTAGACACAGGAGAAACTGTTTCGGAATACTGCCTCCTATTAGGATACTGCATAGCAGAATTGCTAATGTTGCATTTTCAAAGCACTGGAAAAATGCTGTCAACATATCGTAAACTTCATTTGTGAAAGGCATTTTCAGAAAGTTAGGTATAATAAATTATGATAAACAATATCAGATTTTGTTTATCGGAATGTATCTGTCAACAGAACAAACACAAGAGCATACTTGACAAGTTCTTTTGAATTAATTCATAGCCTTCTTTGCAAGTGTAGTATGGCTAGTCACCAGACTCCAATTTCACAAGTACCTTACTAACCCAACGAAGAATCCTCGAGAGTTGTAATTGTGGATATTTACCTATATCGTATGGAAAATGCAATAGCGAAAACAATTCCCACATAATCCTTTTGATTGAATTAAAATAGAGGTAATAGGTTCACGTGTCACACGAACGTATATTTTTTACTATAACTTTGAAACTGAAAAAGATATCGATGTGCGACTGTTATTATTACAAACTACGCCCTCTAGCAACTTTATTAGGAACTATCGTGTACCAACAGATACGACAATCGAAAGCACGTTCCTTCTCCTCCATACAAGCTCAGGTTTACTGAAATGGGTCGCTTAGAAACTACATCGATTTAATTGATAACACTTTCAATAGCCGTCGTTACGCCAATGAGCTTCGAACCAAAATGATGCAAAATTATCTATCCTTTCTAATGATTTCAAGAATGTTCTCAATGTGAGAATTTCCGGAGAAATTTGGAAATTTTATTATTATTTTTTAATTGCTGCAAAATTCGGAAGATGAAAATAATTTCCAAGATTTTATCATGACCACTGTAATGATGAATTTTTTTTCCCGGTAGTTTCCGAGATATGGCCGAGTGCCACCTTCAACTGATCACGCTGTATATTTGTTGAAATATGAATCAAACTAAGATACTTTTATGCAAAACTTTTCTTCTCCACCTCGTATATTTTATGGAATAAGGCAGTGTCCCAAGATAAACGGGCCATCCTGTCCATGAAACTGCATGTCTGCTAATTCAATGTTAGAGTAAAACAGGTATAGTGGGAGCTCATAATAATGTGCATTAACCACTGAATATCAACTATAAACTGTTCATAAATCTAGACAAAGTCGTGCCAAGTCTAAGGTTCCTTACTGCGATTTCTTTATTATTATAGTTAATGTTGTGTGACTTGGCCGTTGAACATTCTTTATACGTTAGTGGGTACAAGTCAATTTTGTTTACACGTAATGTTATCTGTTGTAACTACCTATGTTTGTTAAGCGAGATAATAGCCCATACTGGTATTGGTAATTGGACGCTAGTGTCTCATTTTAGGCTGTTGTTGATTGTGCAAGACATGCATTCAGCATTGACAATGCTGACTTCTGCTCTCTTCTTTTTGGAGCGTCAAATCGACCACCGATCTAACATAAAATAGACGTACAGACAGACTTCTATCAATGATTAGAAGTCCGTCTGTACTGGAAATAATTTCTTATACTGTTTGTTTCATGCTCGCCTACACATAAGTATTATTGAAATACGCAGCTTTATCAAGCCTACAATTGACTGGTTATTGAATCAACGTTTTCCAAGTAGCAATTTTCCATCGTCAATGGGTAGCGGTTCTGGCGACAGATTGGTGCAATGGTGTCATGGAGCACCTGGTTTTGTACCCTTGTGTACCCTCCAACGGCCAAGTCACACAACATTAACTATAATAATAAGGAAATCGCAGTAAGGAACCTTAGACTTGGCACGTGTTGTCTAGATTTCATTACTTTTTAGAGATAAACAAGCAGCTCCATCGAGACTTGGCTAGTTTTTTACAGAATGTTTTTGGTGGGATTTCACTTCTTTTTATAAAAACGTGGGCATATTGATTTATTTCATTGAGCCGTAAGTAGTGGGTTTGATCATATCGCTCGTGTAGGATTGCGCGTTCGTGTATATGTCACCGTCAGCATTACACGTGTACACTTGCATTTCGTCCCAATGTTCAGCAACGTATGCAACTATAGCAGATCTGATACTGCAAGTTGAGTCAGTTCTATCATACACCAAGGAAGATATTGAATGGAAGAGACAAGACACGTCTTTGGGCATACCAACTACTTGGTAGCCACTAAGTGTCGTCGTCTTTGAATATTATCGACATTTTTTACGATATATCTTGCGAAATCAAACACGTAACGTTTATGTTTATACGACAGACAGCTGATACATTGATAGACACATATACGACCGTGGTCACATATAATGTCCGTGGCAGACCATTTCATATCATAGATATTATTAAGGACACAAATGGGCTCTTGTGTTTTCAAATAAGGGTCACCAGGTACTCCAGATCTTCGATTATCCTAGTTTTTATAGTTTTCCCTTTATGTGGCCATTAAACCCTAACTCTGTACCAAATTCCAGCTCTCTGAGTTCATGGGAAGTACTAGTTCTATTCTGATGATCATGAGTGAGTGAGTGGGTGAGTGTCATAAATGCGAAACTTTGCTTTCGCTTAACTTCGGAACTAAATGACCTACAGACTTGAAATTTTTTATTTTAAGTATGTGATTTTATAGCTTACTGGATGACAAATTTCTGCGTTCTGGTCCTATCCAGAGGTTCTCAAATAGGGGCCTGAAAATGCGGCGAAATGGTTCCAGTAAAGGATGGTACGGCAGTGTTTGCTTCGCGCTCGACTTGGCGAGGGCACTGCCGTGCCCCCTGATCCCCCTTCAAAGGTTGTGTTTGATTTTTAACACCGAGTATCAAATTTAGAGCTCCATTATTGAAAAGGAATCAATTTTGTGTGGCAACAATTATAAATAAATATTTTATTCAGAATATAGCAATAGTATTATTAATATTCGTGAAGAATTTCTACGTGTAAACGCCGAAACTCTATAGTCTAAGCCCGACACTCACCATAAACAATCAAATTTCGATTGTTTACTGTTCATAGGAGGACTGGAACTGAAATTATTGTTCAATGTGAAGAGCCACATTTCTGTATCACAAGGCGTGGGCAAAGTTTTCTTAATTTCCAATTTTTCGTAAGCAATAGTTTCGTTTTTATCACTCTGGTACTGTGGTCCGGCTACTACAGAATCTAGAAACAGCATGACAGTCGATAGAGCCCACTGAGAAATTTTCAATAAATTTTCGAAAAACTGGAACAAAGAACTAGTTATAAGTGTGCCATCTTCAGTATAAATACACTTACCAATCTGAATTTGTAAGCAGAACTTTTACAAGTTTTCTTTGGCTTCATCTCCCTAGGCTCCTTCTTGCAGATGCCCTGATAATCAAACATTCTGGTGGACCGATATACTTTATTCTTTACAAGATGGTGCATTATATCAGGCCGGAGATCACCAATGAAGCGCCCTGTGTGTTCAATATCATCACTGAGTACAACGTAGGCGTTATTGTCCAGAATATAGCAAGATAAATATGTGGACTCGCAAGTAATATTGCAAGGGCCCCCATTTGTACACTGAAATCAGAAAATGCTTAGTCTTGTTTGTAGGGTACAACGAATCTCAAATAAACTTGTTTAAAATACATATACGAAGGCATGGTGAAAATTTCCTGAAAAATAGAAATGGCGCCACAATCGAAAATCCCATGTAACATTTGTGATGTTCCATCATTAACTAGAACCCATCAGAATGTTCAGACTGATATGTCATTTAGTTCTGTTTTGACACCCATCGAAAGCAAGTTAACTTGAAGATTTTTGTAAACATGGAAAAAAGTGAATTTCGCGTCTTGATTAGACATTGTCCCCGGGTGGAAAAAACATTACGCAAACAGAAGCATCGCTTGTTTAACCTTATGATTCCTCACCATTCATTGATTCACAAGTGATTTACTGATTTTCGTTGTGGTAGCATGACCACAAAGGACACCGAATGTTCTGGTCATTCAATTGAGGTTACAACGCCAAAAATCGTTGATAAAATCCAAGGTATGATATTGGACGATCGGCGAGTTAAAGTGCACGAGATTGCTGGCCGCTGTACTACAATCGGTTAACTCCTGTGACGTCAGCTGAGCTAGACCGTATATTTTACGAGTCATGGTGGTTCAGTGTCAGACTCTGTAGTTACCGCTTCTATTTCGAGGTTGTTCTGTGAGACATCGAAGCGGCGGAAAAGGCGAGAAAATGGCGTTACTTCTGGTCAAATCCTTCGAGTGGAAGGTCGTGTTTCTAAGTTACATTTCAACAGGGAGGTGATACCAAGCTTTGTTTGGAACCAAATTCTGGGAATATTCTTTCGTTGAAAGCAAAGGCATCAATTACCAATTTGGATTGAAATTATTGGAATTATTTGTGTAATTATTGCACCTTAGGGGATTAAAACTCAGTTTTAACGTGACTGGTTTTGAACAAGAAGTAAAGTCGTTTGATTGAAAGGAAAAGTAAGAACCCTCCCCAGGTGATATCTGACAGGACGTAGGTTAGTCCTAATTTTGTTCAACAATCGTTAAGTATTCTGTTCATGTCTGTCTTCTGAGGACAATAGAGCAATAGAGGTTTGAACATTTCGTGATTTCAAGGTTTTTTTGTTTATGTTGTGAAAAAATTCAACAAGGGTACGAAGTTCTGAGGTTGGTTGAATCTGCTGTGGAAAACTGATTCAGAAGTTGCATATTGACTTGTGATGTACAATCGTGGAAACTGTATTAGAACGGTAGCAGGGATCCATACATCAAGTAGGAAGTACCAATCCACAGTCGAGCAAGTATAACCTCTTACCCAGCAATTACCAGGTCAGGATACCCAATTTTGGTTATGTAACGTTTTGAAACAATCATTTGAATATTTAGGTATATGTAAATTTAACTGCTATTCACTGTACTTTAAGAATTTTGACTTCATTTATACTTCAATTTAATACACTTCATAACTCATTAATATTAAGCTATGTGATAAAGTCTAACAACAATAATTAGTTCGATTACCAGTAAATTTCAATCATTCTGAGTACAGTCTTTCATTTCTTGTATACTTTCAGGGTAATTTAACCTGGGTACTTTTGAGTGTTTGAATCCCCTAGTTCAGTAACATAATTTGTTGGTTGGTTAAAATACTCTGGTGCTTAAATTTTAACATCTAAAATATAACTCATGCCATCTTCACTGTAGCTGTCGGCAACCAAGCGATAAAATAGAACTTATAGTTTATCCATAAGTAAGAGTAATTTGTACCCCTACAAGGGCAAAACTATGACTGGCGTATATTATGCAGAGCTGTTGGATCGATTCGACGCCGATTTGAAGCGAAAGCGGCATTTGACTAAGAAAAAAGTGCTCTTCCATCAGGACAATGCACTGGCACACAGCTCCGCAGTCGCAATAGCAAAATTGCATGAATTGCGCTACGAATTGGTTCATTGGTCATCTACCACGTTCTCCTGATTTAACCCCCTGCGATTTTTATCTATTTCCAAACGAAATGAAATTGCTCGGAGGATAGAGGTCATCGCTGAAACAAATGCCTATTTTGAAGGATTGTCGAAATTGTATCATTTGGAAGGGGTAGAAAAATTAGAAAAACGTTGGACGAAGTCTATTGGACCAGAAGGAGATTATGTTGAACAATAAAATAAGTTTCGACCGAATAAATCATTTCTTGTTCCAGTTTTCAGAGACTTTTCACCTTGCCCTCGTAGTTTTCCTATTCCGATCAGAAATTGATCAACATTTGACTGTTTCATATAGTTATCATTCAAAATATTTTTCAATAGTTTGACATTTTATGACATACTGGGCACAAAATGCGTCGAAACAGTTCATTACTTTTTTAATCTCAATAATTTGATGCGCTACAAAACAAAGCAGATTTGATCCAAGGTCCCCATCTTGTGAGAATTGGTTGTACAAGTGAATGCTCATCCACCAGCATCTCTCTGTATACCTGAATTCGAAATGGTACTCCGTCATTTTATCACCATCATTAATTAATTAATTTTAGTACTAACGGAAATTTTGTTTTGAATACGTCAGTCACTCGATTCACTGCATGTGCCAATAAAATGACATGCAATTCTCACGTTGCTAGTCTTATCTAATTATTTCACCAGAAATTGAATAACCATTCAAAATCCCAACAATAAAATTGACAATGTCTCCTAACACACAATAATCCAAATTTACCTGTATTGACTCTTTCTCCTGAAATCCCTGGAAAGGATTACAAAAGGAAGTAGGTTATTTGAAAGTTTGTTTTTAAAATTGGTTGTTTTTTCTTGCCCTTGTTCACATGTAGGAAACTTCAAGCAGCAACTTCATCTCAGGTTAGTTTGCTAAATTTGTATATCTTTTTGAGAATACTAGGTCAGTGGGTTATTTGAAAGTTTATTTTTGTAATGATACAGTTTCCTTGCTCTTGTACACACGCAGCAAATTTCAAGCGGCAACGTTATCGCATGTTTGTTTGTAAGATTTTTATATCTTTTTGGGAATACCAGGCTATTTGTTTTTGTAAATCCATTAACGACTATTGCATTACTGGTCATTTATTAATTATCACTGTAGATTTGCAGATTCATTACCAGCTAATTCATACTGACATTAGATCTATTTTCACTGCACATTATATTCACAATAGTGGGAATAGAAATACTAACCTAATAGTTATTTTACTGCTCCAAAACCCATTTTAACTCATCAAATTTTTTAACTGTAATGACTTTGTTTCAATATTACTGTTTGTAATATTATAATGTACATCTTGAATTGAATGCCGTTCAGTTTATTACGACCCTTCCACTTTTATACATATTTAAAATAATAATGTTTTCGGGGGACCTAATTGGTAGAAGCCATGACAAGGAGACGTTACACGGAAACGTTAAACGAAGACCTGAAAGGTCTAATTGGTTGAAATGTCATTACCACTAATAGGCACCTTCTCCTTCTCCAGTAATTATAGTAGTCCGGTCCCTCTATTATTTTTTTGACGTTTTTGCTTCAAATTCTCACGTTCCTTAATTTTGGTCAATCGTTTTCGAATGCACTGATACGGCAATGTCATTAAAAATTTCTGGTCCCTATGTTACTCGAGTTATTGGTAATTTTTTGGCTCCAAATTAGCCCGACTTCGGTGTTTCTTCAATTTTTAGAAAAACTCTTAGTTCCACTCGATCATTTCATAACAGAAAAAGTTGTAAAACATCGAAACGAGTGAAATGATGCTAATTAGAAAATAATAGAATGTGAGGGGCCTAATATATTGTCAATTTTAAGATGACTGTTTGTCATATCAACTAATGCTTGACGGGCGTTGGAAGCATTTTATGCGTACTTCAATTTGAGTTTTCCATCCGTTTGATATTTGCAAAGGGGGCGCTGCAATCGCTCTGTTCGTGAAAAAAAATGTAATTTTGCGATAACGGGACAAAAAACCAACCTTTTCAAACGAAAGATATTGATGGCTTTCAGGTACGAACCAAAATCCAACCACTTTGGTCTATATGGGCCGACTTGATACCATTTTGAAAAAAGGAACTGCCAAAAATTTGAAAAATTGTCATG
Organism: Endomychus coccineus; assembly: GCA_958510875.1. NCBI lineage: Eukaryota > Metazoa > Arthropoda > Insecta > Coleoptera > Endomychidae > Endomychus > Endomychus coccineus. Next base: position 152,538,178 of record OY294068.1, on the reverse strand, counting down.
TTACAATGTTCGGATTTGGGAGATAAATTCATAGTTGAATAGCTGATACACACAAATGTTGATACCAAGCACGATCTTTCAGGTTGCGTCAATCCCGACGGAACTCATGCTAAGCCTTATGTGCCCTACCGGCCCGAATTTTGGGTCTTCCGTTATAAACTTAGGTTCAGACTAAAGATGCCTCTTGTGGCTACCTCAGTATACCATTTTCCCTGCTCCAGCATTTGACAGAGTGACACAAAAAAAAATCTACTAAAAATTCCAATTCTTAATTATCAAAGATGACGTACACTGGCGTTAACCCGGGTTCGATCCCACCCAGGAGACTTTTTTTTTTGAGTGAATTGAATTAAACAATCATTCTAAACATTAATTGTTCCAAGTATAACATATTCAAATGGTTAGTAAAAGAATTTAGCAACTTCCAAACCACACCAAGTTTGTCTGTAAAAAATTCTTTAGGAACTAATTGCTATATTGGAAGATTCCAAACCTGAATCTGGTGATACCCTCATTTCATTTGATGTTGTCTCACTATTTACAAATATCGCAATCTCTGATCCGATAAAAATTCTGAAGGAATGGCTTTCGAATATTAATATTCCGTATACAAACTGCTTGGAATATGTGATCCTTACGTCTTCATGTATAGAGTAAATATATTTCACTTTCAAAAAAATTGCTATAAGCAAACAAGCGGATGTGCAACTTAAAACCTCTTTAAAACCGAATGTAAATCAAGTTCCAACAGTTTGGAATAGATGTGTTCGTGCAATTTTCTCGATTATGAGTGAAAGTTTTAATTTACATGGGTTTTTGAACACGCCTGATAACCAATATGATGCACTCAAATTCACTGTAGAAATAGAAACAGATATGCAGCTTGATATTAACATTATCAGAGATGGTAATCACTTGAATTTTGACATATACAAAAGACCCACTCAAACAGATAGGTATTCCTACTCCTGCGGATTTGATTACACAAACTAATTATAAAATAGTTCCATTTAACAATTTCGTCCATTGATTATTAAAATTTCCTTTGAGCCAGCGAAATTATAACAACGAAGTTGAGAAATTTCAGCAAATAGCGTTGGACAATGGTCACGATAAATCTTTGATCGATAACTCAATTTCTGAACAAATAAGTAAATTGGATGGCAACCAAACAACCTAATTGGAGCCCATACCTTCAAATAGTTCAATAAAATTCAATAGCTTAACTTATTTTTTTTTTTTATTAACAATAATTTTGATAATAATTATCATAAAACAGCAAAAATAATATAATAATTAATAATAATAACAATGACATAATAATAATAATTCTTATTAATATTATTATTATTAATTAATAAATTGATGTTAAACTTAATTAATTAACATTAAAGTTGACAAATAAAGTGCAGATTCCGAGGCAGGTTTCCAATACATGTAATAATAAATTTTATATGAAAAAAAAACGTGGTCTTCATCGCTGACTTGCTAGAGATTCTATATCACATATTATATCAGAGGAGAGGAAGCAGATGTTTCTCTATCAAAAAAAGTGGAGGCTGTCCCTACCCACACATATAATACATACAAAGACGATGCGCGTGAACACTGATGAGTGCAACAGAGTAGAAGATACGCACAAACAGTTTCGTGACTGTTTTTCTCGTCCGAAAAGTTTTCCACACTGATGAGTCGACAGAGTAAAAGATACTCACAAACAGTTTCGTGATCTATCGAAACGGTTTATTATTATTATTATTATTATGATTATTATTTTTATGAATATTGCTATTAAGATTATTATGATTTTGTATCATAACTATCAAAAAAGTGAAAAAAAGAAAAAATAAGTACGAACCCGGGTTAACGATAGTGTACATCATCTTTGATAATTGAGAATTGGGATTTTTACTTGATTTTTTTTGTGTGACTCTGTCAAACGCTGAAGCGGAAAAAATATAATGCCACAAGAGGCATCTATAGTTTGAATGAAGGCTCATAACGAAAGACCCTGAATTGGGCCCAGTTTGACACAAAAGGCTTAGCATGAGTTTTATCGGGATTGAGGCAAGCTAGAAGATTTTGCTTGGTATCAAAATGTGCGTAAATGTTTCAGCTACTCAACTATCAATTTATTTTCCCGATCCGAACGACCTAACCTAAACATTTTACTCATTTTTCTCGGTTCTTTTTTTTCGAAATGGTTTCAAATTGGCCCATATGAACCAAAGTTTTGGTTCAAAGGTGAAAGTCATCAATACCTTCAGTTTAAATTTTGTTTTGAGTTAAGAGGTTAATGTTTTGACCCGCAATCGCAAAATTACGTTTTGCGTTTGCAGCGCCCCTGTCGCAAATATCAAACAAATGAAAAACTATTAAAGTACACACAAAATACTATCAATGCATGTTAAGCATTAGTTGATATGACAAACAGTTATCTTAAAATTGACAATTGAACAAACTATTAACTTTCACTGGATCATTTTATGACCGAAAAATTTGAAAAAAACACCAATATCGGAACAATTTGGACCCAAAAAATTACCAATAATTCGAGTAGTATAGGACCCAGACATTTTTAATGTCCATATTTGTGATAAACGCACCCAAAAACATTAAGATTGACCAAAATTAAGGAACGTAAAAATTTGAACCCTAAAAATTACAGAGGGGCTGTTATACTATTATACCAGCGCTGAACGAGCGTAGAGAAGTGTATTATATGTCAGACATCAGAGTTAACCAGTGCGGTGTTATAATTGAAGCTATCACATTTTCTGTTCTAGTGGAGTCACTATTTTTGTATCTCTTTCGTGGAAGACGGATCTCATCGGCAACGGGTGAATTGTGTATATCGGTGATGGACAGATTCAACCAAACGAACTCAAACCCATGTCAATATACACTTAATATATTCTGCGGAGAGGCGGACATTGCGAGTTTGGCAGCCAATGAGATGCACCGGTCGTACTGATCATTGTTTACACATGCTCTATCTTGAACTTGGTTTAGAGTTTCACAAATAACTCCATGATGTTCTTGTTAGATTCTGCGGATGTGTAGAAATCATGAATTACCTTTGTTGTGATGTTATTATAGAGATCATACATGGTCCTGTGGTTGAATTGGATCCCAATAGTAGCGACTGGAGTTTTGGTTTTTCCGTTGGAGACGAAAATTGCATTAGTGCTAGTTATCATTGTATTATTCTCGTAACCTGCGAAATGAAAATAGAGTGAAATTAAGACAGTTTTCGATACATACAGATACATTACATAGTTGTTGTAGTAGCCTGGTTTTCGGATGCTGATAGAAATATGTGTTCATTATTCAAATATCGGATAAACTTATTTCGATTACACACAATTTTGTTCTGATAAACATACATAACACCTACGTCATTGTATTACATTACTATTGGGCCGTACACTTTTAGTCCAGTCAAGAAGTATCTAAATTTTCATAGACCGTACGAAAATGAGAAATTTTTTCATGTTCAGGATGGCTGACACATCGTTAAAAAAAATGGGGCTGATGATTATTACTATTATTAAACAATGAAAAACCATTGAAGGAAAACGACCCAATTTTCCACCAATTTTTCAGAATTTTCCTTCTTTCAGTGAAATTTGTGCCGGGAACCATATTATTCCAATAGCACTGACCAACATTTTTCAAAAAACAAAATAACTAAAGTTTGTTTAGTAGAAATGGTAAATTTTTATTTTCCTAAGTTTTCCGGAAAACTATCGTCGGTTTTGAATCTCTAATCATAAAATAATACTCAGCGACCACGAAAAAATATAATTAGATAAGTTGGACGAGGACCGAGATAGGAATATGAAGGGAAAACGACGCAGATTCCACGAATATTCCAAAAATTTCCTTCTTTAGTGAAAATTGTAACGAGACACATAACGGCATCTTATTTCAATACCACAGTCCGAGGAAAAGTTTTCCAGCAAACTTCAGATTCCGGTTCAACGGACCAAAAAACCACCTGATCAAACCGTTCATTCAACTACAACAACACAAAAATTTCAAATAATTAAAACAAAGATGAACGTTTGATATTAGGAAATATCCCTATTGAAAGTAATAATTGTGTTAATGACAAAACAGATTCCAGTCTTTCAAAACTTAATATAATCTAATAGAAACTTAACCAAATTCAGTTATTTTAAAGTACAACTTTCTATTGTCTTTTCAATTCAACCTAAAAAAAATGTATATGTCTTCGAAAAGTGAAATTGTTTTTCATACCGAAGTGATCTATGGTAAAAAAAAAAAAATATGAAAACTCTTTTACATTTTTCTCGAACTCCGAAATTTTTTGAAAGAATCTGATCTGAAAGAAGTATGCTATGCTCTAGCTCAATCTGTTATTCAATATGGAATAATAGGATGAAGTGGAGCATATACATCTACGTTACAACCCTTATTTAGAGTACAGAAACGATTAATTAAAATTATCTTTCGGAAACCAAAATTATTCTCAACACAGCAACTATTCAAAGTATCGCCCTTACTGGATATCAAACAACTTTATATTAAATCTGTCTTACTAAATTTCCTCTGCCACCAACTTTCACATAATACAATTTCACATCAATACTCTACACGAAAAAATATAAATTCAGATCAACCAATACCAATAGCATTTAAATCAATAGGGCAAAGATGCAGCGTTTTCTTAGGACCGTGATTCTATAATGAACTTCCGGCGAAAATAAGAAAAATAAAGAATAAAAAAGGAATTGGGAGAATAATTAATAAATATTTATTGAAAAACAACATATCGCATATGCTACAATATCTAGAATAAGAAACTATTTCTTTATGTTAATACTTTAAATAAAACAAACAATCGGTTAATTATTTTATTCATCTATTATTTAAAACTTATCACATTTCATATTCAAAAAATTTACATCACTTGTATGGACCACTATTCTTGAATCTACCTAATAAACACCTAGCATAATTCTTTTATAAAAATACTCCTTAGAAGTTAAAATGATACTACCCTATAAATATAATTGTATTCATTTATAGCACTGTTATGTCCGACGGTATTTCCAAAATCATTCCAAAATTTAGCAATAGTATTTATGCACAAGCTTTGCTTATATAAATACTATTGCTGTAGACCTAGATATTATTATTATTAATTATTATTATTATTGTTATTATTATTATAAATGTTATTACCATCATTAGTGTTAATATTACTATTATTAGTTTAAATTAAACGTAATATTGATAAATTCAACCAATAATGTAAAATTTGGAGAAATAAATTACTTACTTACTTACTTACTCACTTACTTTGTCTTTCAAAGAACTCTTAGAATATTAAATATTAATTATCTTAATGCACAAATTGTTTCTCAATACACAGTTTTTCTCCAAGATCTACCTGGTTTGAAATATCCGATGATCCCTTACTCTTAATTATGATTATATATAACTTCTCGGAAAATAGGTCTCACTAACACATATGTTTAATATTTTCGTCTTTACGCACGCTTCGGTAACACGACCATCATCAGAAGACTTATTATGTCTGAAACGGGATTTCTTGAAACTAATTGTATCAGTATAGAGCGTCCTTATCGCACCAATTTCTATTAAAATTGTAACACATCAATGTTATAAGTATAATATATCAAGAATCCACTGTTTAGTAGTATTCTTATAACAGACGAACTCATGTCAACGAAGTCTATGAAGGACCAAAAACAAGAACATACGTTCAAATATCTACTTTCGAACCAGATGTTAAGATTTATGAGGTAATAGAAAAAGTTTGTCAGACTTCATCGGGGATATACTTTTGACATTCTACCTAAAATATACTTTTAACATTATAAAGACGCATGTAGGAATTTGCAAGAGTTTTAATTAATTAGGTTAATCCGACTGATTTATAGATTTGGAGTCACGTTTTATGTGAATCATCTCCAGAATAGATCTTTTATAATAATTGGTTTCCTTATTTAAAATATTAACATTTTTGTAATCGAGTTGATGGTTATAATCAAAGCAGTATTTAGCAAGGGCGTGGGAATTTTCCAAGTTTTTGTTCCTTGTGCTATACTTATGCCAATACATTCTTTTTTGTAAATATTGTGAGATTCCAGTATAAGACCCATCGCAATCTGAACAACTTAATTTGTATACTGTGTGGGTTTGTTTATCTTTAGGTATTAAAGGTTTAAGATTTGAAAAATATTTCCCAACACAGTGCGCAACATTTATATCATACTTTTTCAAACATTTCTTCATTTTCTCTGAGGTCTTCGGGATCTATGGTAATGTTATAAAATTGCCTGTATTACCTTTTATATTATTTATATATGACGATCCATTATAGATTTTATTTATTCTTTCTTTAATGATGGGATTGAAGAATGTTTTTGGGTAGCCATTCATTTACAGTGTATTACGAAAAATTTTCCTAATTATAATCTCATTAACTCTATTGTACTTTTGTTCCTATTCATACTAACAGAAAAATTATTTCCTTCTATAATAATATTCACTAGCCAAACCATATAGCCCCTGAGGTTCTATGAGGAATGAACAAATTTAAGCTTACATTTTTTTCAGTAAAAGCAAAGGACACGTTTCACTATGACCGCCCTGAGATAAGATTAGAGTTTGGTATTTGTTAAAGCTAAAATATTGATTGTATCAAGTTCATGATAGCTAAGCTATAAATCTATTATGTGATTGAACATTCAGGCAAAATTATAGAGTCCCTTACAGTAAATCAAAAAATATGTCAAAGAATCCTTCGGTTAGCTCTGCAAAGCATAGAATATTTCATAGAGAATACACATATAAATTATTATATCCTAAATAGGCAATATGCTATTCGGAAGTAGTGGATACGCGACTCATACAAGCTGATAATTTGAAAACATATCTTAGTTCTTACAACAATCACTGTTATTAACCTACCTTTCAGAACATGTGCTAGCAACCATTATGCCTAGCTTTTCTTAAGTCAACATTTTGATATCCAAACAATTTTGCAATGTTATCATTCACTAATAATCGCTCCTTCAATTCCAATAGAAGAAATATTCCTTTCCGGCCTCAAAGACATTCAAAATTAATATAATTATTCATCATTTCCGTTACTATTGAATTTCTGAGTGCTTTTAAAAAATAACTTAAAGATCCATAATAAGTTGACACACCTTAATATCAATCAATGATTTGTTCATGTGTGGTATATGGTATGATATAGGCCTTGATTTGGTTGATCACTCTATATGATTCGATTCGGGTAAGTAATGTTGGTTAACAAATATGAAGTTATTCTGAATTCTTTCCCTCATTTTCCGTTTGGTACATCGATTGATTACTTGGTTAAGAATGACTATAGCAATTTCTTATTTTTGACTCACCTGAAATTTCGAACGGCACAGAATAAATGAACATGTTCTCATTCTTGTAATATTCTTCTACTGCTCTTCTGTACCAATCTTCATCGATCGAATTCGGGTGAACAAGTTCAAAGTCATTGGTTACATCGTCATCCTCATTTTTGTAAAATGTTCTCCAACGGGTCAACCCAGAACGCGTAGCAACAAAGAGCTTACTAACATAGTATTTGTTTATAAAACTGAAACAAAAGGTTGTTCAACTTTCTCTAATACAGGGGTACATGATATTGTCTCAGAATCGATGATAGTCTCCAGTATCAAATAGAGAATCTTGAAAAAAGCCAAACTAAATGATTCTGATAAAAATGAATTAATTGGCTACAATTTTATTGCTTATCTAGTTTAAGGGAGAACATCACTTACAATCACAGCGATACCATGGCAAATGATTGAATTAATGAGTGAAAATGTATATGTCAAAAATTGTCGCAATAATTTTTATCGTCAATGTCAAGTATTTTTTATAAATAAACTGAAAGTTTGCTATTTTATCTTTGTTTTTTGTTAACTACAGGTAACAATATAACGACGCCAAATAAAGTGCGACAAAAAGGCTGAATTTGGAAACTTTAAACTAACACAAATTGATAGTGCGACTGAAAATAATATTCTCATAAATACAGTATAGTGAGTTACCTTTTCATTTTTGTGCTATTATATACAAAAAAATCATTATCGTTCCGTATGTGTTTCAAAATCACATCTTTTAAATTACTGACAACAAATATGAAAGACTAAGTGCAACGTTGTAACAAATTCCATTTCCGTTAAGAATGATATGACTCATCGAAAACTGCGCGAACGTACATGAACAATGGCGTAATCGTCCGTAATCGACCGACTCCAGACCGATTTTGAACTGTAAACTTTCATTGCAATGGACAGTTGACATTGTGTGCTCTGGTAGAAACAATTTGTATCACTCTTGCTACGGATATAATTTGTAATCTGGAATTTTTGGCAAGTTAACTAAATTTGTTTCATAGTATGTAACACGCGTTGTTATAGTTTTAATAGAACAAAACTTGTATTTTCTGAATTTATTTCCAGTTCTTTTAAAAGTTTGACGACAGAGAACGAAAATTTAAAAAAAAACGAGCAAGAAAATAGAACTTTTAATAATGAGTGGGAGGAGAATTTCTTTTCTATTGACAATAACGGAAAAGCATTATGTGTTATTTGTAATTCTACGGTCAAAAATTATAAAGCTATCAATTTACGTCAACATTATGAAACCAATCATCCTCAGTTTTCTAATCAGTATCCACCAAATTAAGATCAGATAAACTTGCTTCTTTAAAATCAAATTTAAATAAACAACAGTCAATTTTGATGACCTTCAGCAATCAAGCTAATAATGTGGCTGTAGACAGTTATTGCCTGGAATATTGCTCGTGCAAAACGCCGGTATGGAGAGGGAGAGTTTATTTAAAAAAACTTGGAAGATGTACTTAGAGTGTTAGATTCAAATAATGCAGCATTGCACAAAGTTGTTTCACGAATTCCCATCTCGGGACACACAACCGAACGACGCATAACTGCAATTAATACATCTCTCGAATATAAAATAATTTGAAGAACTGTATTGCATTCAGCTTAGCCCTTGACGAATCGGCAGATATCACAGATCTTCCGCAATTGGCAGTTTCCATAAATTTTGTTTCACCTGACTTCGTTGTTAAAGAAGAATTATTACATTTAGTAGCACATCAGGAGTCAACTCGCGGTGTCGATATTAAAAATGAATTAGATTCCATAAAAAAAACTTTTGATGTGCCTCTTAATAAACTTGTAAGCATTGCAACTGATGGAGCTCCGGCAATGCTGGATAAAGAAATCGATCTTATTGGGCTTTTAAGAGATGATTCTCACATTCGACAATTCATACCGATTCACTGCCTGATTCACAGAGAACATCTCGTTACAAAATATTCAAAATATCCTGATGTTATGAAAACAGTATTACATATTGTAAATTACATTCGCACCAATGCAAAAAATCATCTACAATTCAGAAATTTCCTTGAAGAATTAAAGGACGAAGAACTTCCAAATGACATTAATTTCTTTTGCATTGTTGGATGGTTATCTAGCTACAACGTATCAAATCGTTTTGTACATTTGTTTGATCCGATAACTGCATTTCTAAAAGAAAAGGAAATAACCTGTTCAGAATTAGACGATGACGAGTGGTTACAAGACTTGATGTTTTTGACTGATGTCATGGAACATTTGCAAACACTGAATTTACAATTGCAGGGGAAAGATAAAATAATATCTGAACTCTCACAGTGTATATTTAGTTTTCAAACTGAATTACAACTTTTTCAAAAGGACATTAAAAATAAAACATTTTGTCATTTTCCTCGAATTAAAATTTTTTTTCCAATATTAAACAAGAAAAAAGTAAACAAGTATATAAAAAATCTAGAAGGAATATTGACGGAATTCTAAAAAAGATTTCAAGACTTGAAATTTTTCAAATCGTCTCTTGATTTTTTTCTGAATCCATTTGAATTGAACATAATTCCAGGTGAGTTTTCCATTTCCAATATAATTATGAACCAAAAAGAATCTGGAGAATTAGAATCAATGGAGATGCAAGAAGATCAAGCTCTACAATTAAAATATAAGCCGACGTCGATTGCTGAATTTTGGAAATTTGTACCAGAATCGAAGTATCCTGAATTGAAAAAGCCTGCTTGTCGAATCTATATATATAAAAGAAAGTCGTGTTAGTTACACTATTTATAACTCAAGAACGGCTGTACCGATTTGGCTGAAAATTGGTGGAAAGGTAGCTTAGAACCAGGAGACGGACATAGGATACTTTTTATCCCATTTGACCACGCTCAAACATCATTACTAACTTCAAAAATAATGAATTGTTGAGAGAGCGAGCAATTTTAGCGGCTAAGAATAAAGATGTAAATGACCTAAACTACATAATTCAGAACGAGATCATTGGAACAATACATTCATTCAAATCTATTGACTGTGTAATAAATGAAGATGAAGTCACCAACTATCAAATTGAATTTTTAAACTCCTTGGATGTGCCTGGCTTACCACCGCACAATTTACGCCTAAAGGTTGGCTCCGTAGTAATCATGCTTCGAAACATAAACCAACCAAAACTGCGTAACGGTACGCGTTTAGTGGTGAGTAAATTGATGAACAATGTGATTTACGCGACGATACTTAAAGGAAAATTCGAAGGTGAGGAAGTTATCATTCCGAGGATCCCGATGATCCCAAACGATATGCCGTTTGAGTTTAAAAGACTTCAATTTCCGATCCGTCTTGCATTCGCCATGACCATTAACAAAGCACAAGGGCAGTCCTTGCAAGTTTGTGGTTTGAATCGGGAATATCCATGTTTTTCCCATGGTCAATTATATGTGGCATGTTCAAGGGTCGGAAGACCATCTGCGTTGTTTGTTCTTGCGCCTGATAATAAAACAAAAAATGTCGTGTATCACAAGGTACTCAACTGAAGAGTGCAACCTATGCAGCAAAATACATGAATAATAAAGAATAATTAAAATACTTTTTTTTTTATTTTTATCTCTTAATAAAAAATTGAACTTAATAAAATCACAAATTTTGTATATTTATTGCCTCTAAGGCGGAACAGAGTTCGCCGGGTCAGCTAGTTATTTCAATATTCGGAACAACGTACTTATGTGAATCATTTTTTGTTTTCAATAAATATAATTTCTGTAATAAAAACATTTTATTCTCTTTGCATACCTTTCAAATACGTATTTAATTGCGACTCGCGAAAAATTTCAAATTTTGAAAAATGGCTCAGAATATCAAGGAGCTTGGCCACCCCTGTATAGTCTAAGCTGTCAGCATGGATGCAATTTTCACTATTTTGCCAGAAAAGAAATTATATTTTGGAGCTCCTCTCTAAACGAACCAAACGAAATCTTCGCAGATTGGGCCTTTAATATGAGGAAAACGAACGGAAATGATCACAAAGAGTCGGTAATCAAGACAATCTGGAACAATACGGCAAAATAGGTTCAAGAATATTACTTCAAGAAATGGAACATAATATTTGATACTTTGAATAAAACAACTATTACAAAATCGAGTTTCACAAGTAAACTTGCGAAAATCGAACTTGTAATAATTGTTCTATTTAAAGTTGATAATGTATTTTCATCACGTGATGGCTGATTCTATTCAATAATATTTGATACTTTCAAAGACATAAAATTTGAGTCATCCGGAAAAGCTCGCACTGCTAAACGTCGTACTCTGCAAGGAAATGTTGCGAAAAGAAGAGGAAGTTCAAAGTCTCTCTCACATGGTGACTACATGAAAATACTGAATTTCTGGAACGAAGATAACCCAGAGGGTTTTCAACGAAAATTTTATCATATTGCTGCTATTGCTATTTCCCATTTCATAAAGGAAAAATAGAAAGACACTTATTAAGCTATTGCATAGCTTTTATCGCGGGCTTTGAGCGCGGCGACCGAATAAGAAATTCCGTAACGAAAATAACACCCCCCACTCCGCCTACCATGAAGCTCGGCCGAGCGTTCGCTTAACGTGTATGTATATGGTACGACTGTACGAAGCTCGCACGATCGAGACGAGCTGCTCCGAAATCGGACGAATACGTAAGCAGCTGTTTGATGAAAGTATATAGGTGTATAGGTATCTATCATATCTTCATAATGCCACACTCACCGCATGTGCGTGCTTATGCAAACTTAGAAATGGCCTACACATAGTCATGGTAGCAATTTACATTTATCCGAATCCAAAATTGGACGAGGTAGAGCATATTATTCATCGCACTTTACTGGAGTACACTGAAGAAGGGTCGAAAATACTTGGTACAAATGGTAATAAATTTCCCCTTATCTTGGCTGGCGATTTCGACATCAACTTCGCTGATAAAAAATCAGAGCGGTTGACAACTTTTCTTTCGGAGAAATTGAATTTGAAAATGAGTAATGATCCACAAGAATCCACAACAAAATATGGGACCACCATTGACGCGGTATTTTCCAGATATTTAGAGGATATCAAGTCTCAAACTTATGTTTCTTATTTCAGTTACCATAAACCTATAGTTTCAATGATAAAAATTTCTGAATAACCTACATGTATTGTAAGATAATAAAAATATTTTAAACGATATTAACTTCTCATTTATTGAATCATAGAAAAAAATTTTGTTTTCTTATCGGTCACCACGCTCAAAAAGTGTAACTTGAATTGATATCAAAGAAAAAAAATACTGCATAAATAAAAAATAAATAAATAATTATAATTGCATAAGTTGATAAAAAATGCTAGGCAATAGCTTTACCGCGGCAGTCCAACAGTGTCACAAGTTTTGTTTTTAATTGGCGTCACTCACATTCGTCTATATAAAAAATAAATATTTGAAGCTAATGTTTTTTTAATGGCATATTATGTAAATTCTTAAAATACTGATAGGAATATTTTATTGTTACAGGAATAATCGAATATAATCCTGTGCAAAAACCACACAAGGAGGAGCTAAGAAATGCGCCGATAGTGAATGGCTGATGTGGAATACCAAAAATCCTGAACATTGTCCAGTCCGCCTTTTCGAAAAGCTTGTTAGTATACGACCGATCAATATTCAAACAGAAAGGTTATTTTTAACTCCAAATCCATTTTTCATGAAAACTTAGCAATGGTATAAGGTAGTCCTCATACTAGAAATGTTCTTTCCAGTTGGACAAAATATTCTGCTCTAAAATTGGGTTTGGACGCAAACAAAATCTCAAATCATTCAAACCGGTTAACAGCAATGACATGTTCACCCAAATCATGAGTTAATGAACAACAATCAATCAAAATAATTCTAACACAAATTCAATGAAACCGTATATATCCACCACTCACAAATTATAGAAAATCTTCGAAGAAGGAGCGTCGAAGAAGACGTGAGCTAAAAAAATCGAAAAAAAAAGCCAAATCATGTTTTCTGCAAGAAACGTCTCAAGTCCGCCCCAAAAGACAGCAACTCGGCAAAAGCCAGATCGTGTTTGTCGCAAGAAACGTCTCAAGTCGCAGCAAAATAAAGCGTCTCACCAATTCATGTTTCTCTTAACTCGAATAGAACGATAATAATGAATTATTATATTTATCATTTATTTTGTATTAACAATTAACGTACAGTTATTGTAAGTAATATTTGAAACATTATTATCTGTCGATGAGCTTAAGCTACCTATAATGGTAGTACACGGCAAGGTTATTTTTCTCATTTTTTCAACGATGTTAAGATGATGTTGGTTGCCTAGCTTCAGATATGGTTTGAGAGACTCACTTGAAGAAAGACCAGTAATTTGAATAACTTCTTATAAGTCCGCTCGATTTTGTTAAATTGCTCACAGTTGAGGAACGATTTGAATGATTGGCTTTTTTTACCTTCTTGATATCATCCCAATACTTTGCGCGTCTAGACGTGTCCACTTACTGAGTTGGTTAATACCCATTGGACACAATTTTGGTACCAAATACCTGCTGCCTTCTTCCAATCCGGATTTGGATTTAAGAACAATCGATTCGTTTTGATATATGGTGTTCTTTTGCTTGATATCTTCTGTAGTAGACACACTGGAAACTTGTGTTGACATTATTTGTTCGAAGTTAACCATTTAGATGGTCTGTTTTTCTCCGCCCTATGTAGTTTTGGTAAATATGATGTTGTATTGAATACGGGCCTGTGAGTTCACCAAACGTGTTGACTCCGTTCTTGGAAAATTCTACTAGGCAGAAGGTTGCTTCGTTGCCACGCCACGTGAGCTCGACGGCAGAAATCTGGTAGAACTTTTTTGTAAACCGTCCGGTGAGTTTTCGTCATAGTTTTCAACAATCTTGCTGATCTCTTCAGTTGTCAGAGCTGCAGAACTGGATTTTCTTTTCTCTGGAAGCGCTTGTAGCTCTCTTCTTTTGGACGCACGTGCCTTTCTAGCATTAAAATTTTCAGAAGTACTTTTCTGGAGAAGATTTGCGAAAATATTCCCAATCGTCTTCACTCCTCCCTTATAATCGTTATCATTAGCTCGCTTCATGTTGAAAGCCCAATCTTTGAGAATATTAGCCAGATGTTTGTTCAAAGTCTGCGCAACAACTTCATATTTTCGCTCTCCACAAAATGTTCAAAACTGCTTCCAAATGCATTTGTGCGTTTTCGCCGTGTTTGCAGGAGTTAAGATTCAATTGAATCGTTTATTTTGAAATCTGAAGCTCTTTCGAAGCGATTCATTGCATTTTTAATAGACGTGAGTTAATAAAAATATAAATCTTCGTTATTATGACAGTTATTAAGTCATGCTCTGGATTTAAATCAATATTCATTATTTTTGCTTTGATGGACCTACCGAAAAACCGAAGTGATTAAACCCGTCATCAAGGGTTTATTCGTTTATTTATACATGATAACTATGTAAAATTGGTGATTGCTATTAGATTAATTTATGATGAATTGTATGATCTATCAAAATATCATTTTTCAGTTGATATGCTTCCATAAAAAATTGGTTGTGAACAAAAATTTTCTCAAATTTTCTTAAATTTTTTATATTTCTACTGATAATTTGCGAAATGAAATATATTCCACTTACTGTTTCTCGCCACTTATTGGTTCTTCGAACCAGTTGGTGACTTTCGCATCTGTCAACAGAGTATTCAAAAGGGGTTTCCGTCTACCTAAAAAGGAAAAGTATCTCAATGATTGAAATATTGATGTAGTAGTCTTATGATCGTCGTTCCAAAATCTATGATTTATGAAAATTATATTGTCTTTCATACTTTAATCGTTCTCAAAATTTGATGGACTACTCACATCTGTGTGTGTTATTCAAACACTTTCTAATTTTATCTTCAGGTGTCCCATCGCCACAATTGATACAATATATCCTGAAAAGGAATCGTTTCATCAAAACTGCTGACCTCGCAATTATCAACGTTTTACAATAAAAGTTCTTAAGACATTGTATGGAGACTCTAATGAATTTGAAAACTGTTCAATTAATTGAAGAAATCCGAACACAAGTCAATTGAAATGTCATATAGGCCATATTTCCGACGCAATTCTAAAAACTTCGTGCACAGTCCGCTTGGGAATGCAAATTACTCCTAATATGTCTAAGATGTATGGTATCACCCGATTTGATAGTTGGCTTAAATGAGATTATTTCGCTAATTTCTGTTATTAGGGAAGAGGTGATAGACCCGAAGGATATGAAATAAATTCTTCTATGCATATAAAATCATAGTATACATGATTGAGAAAGATCTGGCGACTTATAGAAGAGTCTTGTGAGTTAGAGCGAGTGAGACGACAGAATTGTTTTATAAGAGAAACAACTAAAATAGTCTAGGAGCCACCGCGATATTGATGGTCTGAACATTAACCCGATGGCACTATGGCTTATCGTTAGAGGACGGTTCAATGAACAATTCATCTCACAGACCGAATTTTCCCCGGCTGCTAGATCTCAAGATACAGCATCCGCATTTTTTTTTTACTGCAGGTTAACCCTTTCCAAGTTGCGGTTACTCGAAAAGCATACCATTCTTATACACTTCCATCATGTGCCATCATCTTTATCGTGTCCGTTCATCAAGCCGACCAGTTAAAATTGAACCGAAAATGGACTGCAAGTTAACCCTCCCAAACCTGGTGAAAAATGTTCATTGGTGTTGGCAATTGTTAACATACCCTATGCCATCAAAATATTATCGATCCATTTCCGACTAATTGGCCATTATTTGGACCAAAAATGTCTCTTTTTCTCATATTGTGGATAAAACTTGCGGGTTACAAGTTAACATGATGGCACCATGTTAAGTAACTTTATTGGAGGTTAAATGAAGATTTAAAATTATTGCCATCACGCCTATTTCAATATAAAATAATTGACTAATTTATCATAAAATTGGTCATATTATCATATGATTCATATTTTTGGGGGGTTTAGGAGGATTTTGGGAGGTTGAAATAGGCAAGGAGTGATGGCAATAATTTTAAATCTTTATTTGACCTCCAATAAAGTTATTTAACATGGTGCCATCATGTTACCTTGTAACCCGCAAGTTTTATCCACAAAATGAAAATTCGGTCTGTGAGATGAATTGATCATTAAACCGTCCTCTAACGATAAACCATAGTGCCATCGTGTTAATGTTCAGACCATCAATATCGCTCTAGTTCCCAGACTAAAATGATGTAGTGGGTTGTACTGTTACCATTTTAGGATATACGGTGCGATAACACTCACTCCACTGTCCACATACGACAGTTACTTGCTACAGGTTATACATTTGAACATTTTTAATACCTTAGAAATCTGTTCTATGAATAATGAAATAAATTTACAATACCTACTATAAAAGAGTTAACACTATGGATGATTCACACTATAAGTAAGAGATACCACCCTTAACCACTAAAAATACCGTTACAGTACTGAGGACCTTTCGGCTAGGAAATAGACAACATCAAAGTGAAGTACTGAATAAGAGATCAAAATGTGCCTGTTCAGATACTATGTGGGGATAATTATACAAACAAGGGGTTAGCCTTGGCTGGAGATGAGTAGGAATATGATAAATTGCTTTCGTTAATATCTACATTTTCATCCCTTCTCAATTATCTAGATATTTGTCCGTACTGTGTATTAAAATTCATCGAAATACACTGTCGAAATAGAAACAGCTTAGCAACTTCCTTTTCTTGATATTAACATTATGAAAGATGGTCATCACTCAGAATTCAACATATACAGAAAACTCACTCAAACAAATAGGTGGTATACTCTGGCGGATTCAGCAACACCATTTAATTATAAAATAGCTTCATTTAATAGTCTTGTTCATAGATTATTGAACGTCCCTTTGAGCCAGCAATATTATAACAAAGTTGAGAAACCTCAGCAAAAATTTAATTTCTAAACAAAAAAGTAAGTTGGAACGCAACCAACTAACCGTATTGAAGTCACTACTTACTAATAGTTCGATAAAATTCAAAAGTTCCACTTATTATCCTTCTGTAATTAATAAATTCCATAATTTGCATAACAACCCGTTATAGATGTAATAACAAGCTAAAAAAGGCACACCTTTGATTAAAGTTTCCGTCTTCGACAAATCCAAGATTTACAAAATTGATTGTGAGTCGCATCAAACATGCGATGTGGGTCACTAGACCAGTCGGCGGAGATTTTTGCCTACATTTTCCGGGTGATACCAATATTTCGATTGATTCTTATGTATTTTTTGCCGTAGGATACGATTATCGTTACCCTTACTTTGTAAAACTTGTGCTTCTTTTTTTAATTTTACAATTTGTGAAAAAAAAATTACTGTTTTTACATTTTTCTTTATATCTCCTTTCCTATGCATTTTTACCATTTTTTGAAAATTTCAACGGGATATTAAATTAGAATTTTTGTGACCAGTTGGACCAAAATCAGACGATCACAGCAGCTTTGACGCATTAGTCAACTAAACTTCGAAAAAATTGTTGATCGTTAATATCTCTAAAAGTAAAAGCGATCGTTTTCAAATTTGATGCACTTATTTATATTAGTAATAGCAACGTTTTCTGAGAATTTCAAGTTCCTAGTTGTTTTAATTGTTGAGATATTGAATGTTGAAAAAAAACACGCTTTTTCAACTTTCAACGCAATTTGCAGGTTAACAATGGCACTTGGAATATCGTTTCAGATCTCATTTTGTAGATAGTCAAGTAAGGTAACTAAAAGTTATGAGGTGCATAATATACAGGAAATGATATACATAAAGGAAAATGTAAGAAAAAATCTTTTTTTTTCACAAATTGTTAGAATAAAAAATTAAGCACAACTTTTATAATGTACGGGTAACGATAATCTTATCCTACGGCAAAAAATACATAAGAATCAATCGAAACATTGCTACCGCCCGGAAAATGCACTTTTTCATATTATTTCGTCTCCGCCGTTTGGTCTGCTCACTAGGAGGAACATTTCAACTCAGTATAAAGAGGATTTTGCCAATTAAAGAAAACAAATGGTGAAAAGTCAGCTTTAGCCGAACATAATTCAATTACAGTTCACACAGTCTCTCAAGAAAGTTTATCACATCATTTATCAACAAAGTTTATTGGTTTTAATACATAGTATGGACAAATATCTAGGTATTTGTAAGGGATAAAAATGTATAACGGAAGAAGCAATTTATTTAATTCCGATTTATCTCCAGCTGAGGATAACCCCTAGTTTGCATTATCAATTCCAAATAGAATTTAAATATGCACAATTTGATTTCTAATTTAGTTTACTATGGTGATGGCTACAGAATTTTCAGTGGATAAAGTTGATTATTTCTTATTTAGAGTTCAGTTCTAGTTCTAGCACCATCTTTAGACATTTCTCGCTTACTACTCAAAAGCTTTGAATGAAGTGGAGTATTCGGGAACATCCATTTATCCCCCCATTTGTCGAATCTCGCTCGCTTTTATTGAATTAATATACACCGTTCGATCTGACTTAAGCTATATGTATATGGCAACCTTCTTGGGGAATTGTTCTCCTGGATATTTCGCGAAAAGCGGCCAAAATACTGAAGCAATTGATAATTATGCTGGTAGCCTAAACATGTCTTCTAATGCCACACATTGATAAAACAAATTTTTTGATTCAAAAAATCGCCGGGGAAACAGTTGGAAATACAACTGCCAGGTGACGGCTCCGAAATAATGCAAAGTGAAATACAAACACATTCCGTATTGAAATCAACAGGCAAAGTCGTGGTTCTCCAGACATCCACCTTCAGTTTTTCGAATGAAATTATAGTATTTTATTGAGCCAAAATGACAACAATGGTTATATGGTTAGAAATATATGTGACACGCATATATTCAATCTGCAGAAGTGTCAAAAATAGGTCACAGCCTATCCTATATTTGTATTCGTGGCAGATTTTTACACCAAGTGTCAATATGAAACATATAGTTGTAAAATAAATTAGGTAGACCATGTGAATAAGATTTCAATGTTACATACAATTTAACGTCATTAGATGTTGCTAAATCATTTCCAATATAATAAGTGCCCGAAAGATATTTTGCCAATAAAAGTGAGGCAATTCGGTGATCTATTGATCACATTACATTCGTATTTATCAATAGATACTGGAGATTGTGAAATTTATTAAATTTACCGGTTAATATTCACAATATCCTGAAGATTAAATTCAATAAATTTCACAATCTCCAGTAATTATTCATGACGACAATTGAATCATTTTCACAATATTATAGACAATGCATCAATCAATCAATCAACAAAAACTGGGGCAGACGAGTCCAGAGCACCCATATCGCTTGATTGGATCCATTGGGCACCCCTTGATACAAGAATCAGTCCGGCAGGCCTAAGGCAGTGCCAAAAGCTAAGATTTTGCATGGACTGATATCTCTTATTGCTTCAAGCAGCATATGTGTACTGCCGAGGTGTTGCAGCCTGAGAGAAGCCGTGGTGGACATTCTGCTGGGATGTGAGAAGCAATTCCATCCGCCTTTCCACATCTTCTACAAGCTGGTTCTTCGACAATGCCCATTGTGTGCAAATGTTTATTCAGATGACAGTGTCCTGTGAGGAGTCCTGTCACCAGTTTTAGACCTCTCCTGCTCATAGAGAGTAAGGTTTTAGAGAATTTAGGCGAGAATACCCTGATGTGGAGCTTCGCCTGTCTCATGCTGGGGGAACCACGCCAGACCGAGAGCCACTGTCTATCCAGTAGCTCCTTGAGGGCGTGGAGCCTGGTGGTCGATGTGGTCGATGGAATTCCAATCGTGGATTCGGGGCCAGGGGCGCTCAAGGAATCCCGTTTGTCCTATTCATCGCTAGATTTTGTTCCTTCTGGCTAATTCAACCAGAGTTTCCCTGTACTCCAACACAAGCCTAGAAGTCATTATGTGGGCGCGAGTAGACTCCGGCTCCGCTAGACTTGCCAGTCTTAGGCCCGTTCGTGTACCACACGAGTCCTCCTGGCGGAAGCGGCCCAGAGTCCTTGTTCTCTCAGTCCGTCCTCTGGGTTATGAGGATGTCTGGTATTTGAAACCTGACAGCAGACCCTATCGTATCCTGCGTCAGTCGGAGAATCGGGCAGTTCTCGGCTCCCCTACGTAGACAAGTCGTTGAGCCTTGTCCAGCGCCAGACGGGACAAAGCCGTTTCTGTCGCCGGCCACCACACAACGGCTGCGTAGGTTATGATTGGGCGGATCATGGCCATGTAGATCCAGTGCAGAAACTGTTGCCGTAGACCCCATGTGTTTGCGAAGGCTGTCCTGCATGCCCATAAGGAAGCAACGGCCTTCTGCACCCGGGTTTCAAGGTGCATTTTCCAGCTCAGTTTAGCATCGAGGATAACTCCAAGGTGCAATGCATCAATATTACCAATTGCGAATGTTATTTGTTATTTTCAATTTAATGTTTGAAATCATAATTCCACCTTACCATTTGGGATGCACTTTCCAATTATAGTCCTTTAAATATGTCTTAGCTGTCACTACAGAATTGTTGATTTTTATTGTGCCATAATTATCAGGCAACACAATCGCAAAACCAAAAGGACCTATATCTGAGTAGAAGTAGTGGCGTGTAGTTAGCATTATCCTTTTCTGAAAAAGATCTTCATGAAACATTATTGCAAATTATCACATCAGTAGCAGCTTAATAATAAATTAAATCTTGGAATTTTATGGTACTTAAAATTAGTTACACTTACGAGATCATAGAGTGCGAATTTCACTTTCAATGATGCATGACCTTTTCCTTTGTATACAACTTTTTCTCGCAACTGAAACATGATAAAATTATGTACGTTGTGATTACCTAGATGTCAAAACCACTCATTCTTAATAACTTCGCACATCATACTGGGAAATATACCGGGTGGGCCAATCAAAACGAAACACGGCCGATATCTCATATACCGTTCGTTTAAGAAAAATAGCTCGGACCCGTTAATTTTTATTCCCCAAGGTAAAAATTCTGCCCTTATCATCAGCCTTGTAACTTCCATCCCCTCGCGGGGGTGAGCTTTAACCTCAAAATCTTGAATGGAAATAGGGGTCAAGTGATACCTTACTTTGAAGGTAATCGAATTATCTATCCAACGCATCTTAGTTTTACAAATTTGATGCAGCCGTTTTTGAGAAAATAAGGGAAGAACAATGGAAAGAACAATTATTGCTCGGTGAAAAAATGTTGAGATCCGTCGATTTTATAGCGAGAAAAGAGGTTTTTTCGATTCTTTTCAACTCTGCCTCTCCTACCCCCCGCAAGGGTGAGTTTCACCCTTAAATTTAAATGAGATTAAAAGTGTCAAATGATACCACAATTGAAAGATCATCAAAATGTCTTTTAACGGACTAACAATTTTTAAGAATTAAGAAGGTAGTTAAGTTAGTTAATAAGTCAGAACCATGGTCGTACATACAGGTATGGGAACTCTATTGTTTGACATGAGTCTCTTACATGCCGCCAAACTCGTAGTCCCTCGCTCAGCCACTAGCTAGCACTTGGATCGAAGTAACAATCACATTATTAAGTAAAATAATTTTTCTCGTAACGCAATATTTACTATTCTGATTTGTGAGAGGAATAGAACTTTTACTCTTGTCAAAATGTATTACTCACCCTAAAAATAACTTCCCCTTTTTCGCACACATAAAAGACCTCGTTAGAACTATTTCTTTCCGGAATCGCCAGCATCCACTTTTTTCGCATTTCCGCATCTTTCGGCACTTAAAAACAGAAGTTTTTTGATTTACACTTTTGTACCCCGTTTTGCATTTCGGCACAATGCACGGTTTCATCATTTTTTTCTTAAAATGCCGGTATTCCTTGTGTTTACAAGTCAAAATGACAGTTGCCAGAGAACACGGTCATATACGTGTCAGAGATCATTCTTAGACTACTGCGTCATCCGTTGGTACTACGCGGCAGTTGACGCTTAGCTGACTCACTTCTAACATAGGAAACAGCCTCGAGTTCCCAGACCTGTATGTACGACCGTGGTCAGAACTGATGAAACATTTGTATCGATTTTTGCGTTAATTTTATCTAATAACATTGTTGTTCTGTAAGAAAAAATCTTTTTGAGCTTAGCTTTACGGTATGGTTCCGGTTTACACATGAACAGGTGATCTTGCAGCCCTCTCTGTTGGTCCTCTTTGGCTGATCCATCTACCAGGATACGTCTGATTTAAATATTCACGAACAGTAAGGGTATAATGAGGAGGTGAACCTACTTGTAGAAATGTCAACTCTTCGGCATTGTAATTGTTATTATTTTCAAACGTTTCTGTCAATACAGGATCGATAGCATCTTCTAATAATTGCAGACAGATTTCTCCATTTGGATTTCCTGGGAGAAAAAAGGAACAATCTCCATAAATTCCAAGTCAAACATTTAATTTCTCAGGATGTTGAGTGTGAACCTCATGAAATAGATGTGGATTTTCGTCAGACCAATATGGACAATTGTGACGATTAACAGTCTCACTTTGAAAAAACGAACACTCATCGAAAAAACAAATGTTGAACACTAAATTCGTATTATTTATTATTCGTTCAGTCATAATCTCGCAAAATTTCAAACATCGGTCAAAGTCATCTTCTTCGTTTAATTAATGTACAAGATGAATTCTGTAGGGGTGAAATTTATGTCTTTGAAATTTTGGGAATACTCGTAGGAGATATGTCACACACTACAGGTAGTTGCCTGGTACCTAATGTGGGGTACCATACTAACGTGGCCCAAAACAGTAACTTCCACTGCTTCGCTTCCCACTATCCTTCGATTTGGAGCAATTGGTTTTCGGTTTGTCACTGATCATGTCTCCCTAAATTTTCTACCAGCTCAATTATGCTCAATTATTTTTGGTTAACATGTTTAACTGGATTCATTTCATTGAATACCTGTGCTGCAATATTAGCACATCTACCATTTTCACAATACAGTTCAATCAGCGACACTCTTTCTGCAGTAGAATAAACCATTTTAGATCACAATAAAGTGAAGTCACAGACAAAACCCTGCGAGATACTAAATTGAAATGAATTAAATGTAAATACTCGGAACTTATGAAGAACTGCAAAATTCATTAATTCTTTACAAAAACAGAATTCCACAGCAGATAATAGAAGTACTTCTTTCTTCGAACGATAAAATTAGAATTTACATTACCGTTTGTTAGTGGTAAAACGATTGAGAAATTTAGAAAATATTTCATTATCAAAATGAATAATAAAGAGAATTAGAGTTAAAATTATGTTGAATTTCCTTCAAAGAGAATTCAATGACCATTAGAATATGTGGTATCACATTTTAATATGAGGGTTGAGGTTCATCCCTGCGGGGGGTTGAAGTGACGGAGTTGAAATTTATGCTCAGACTTCTTCTCCGAGATAAAAATCGAGGGGTTTTAACATTTTTTTATCGAGCAATAATTATTGAGAAATCCTTTTGTTTTCATTGTTGTTCCCTTATTTTCTCAAAAACGGCTGCATCAAATTTGTAAAACTAAGATGCGTTGGACTGAGAATTCGATTACCTTCAAAACATACTCGACCCCTATTGCTATTCAAGAATTTGGGGTTGAAGATCACCCCGGGGGGGATGGATAAAGTGACAAAGTTGATGATATTGGCAAAAACTTTCTACCGAGAAATAAAAATCGACGGGCCCGAGCGAATTTTTTTCAAATCAACGATATATGAGATATCGGCCTTGTTCCGTTTTGATTGGCTCACCCGATATAGATAGGACTTTAGGTTCCACCCTCCCAAACCCTGACTACCGGTACATTAATTTCCCTTCAATTACAGGTTCTGGCAAAATTCGGTTCGGGAGATTCGCTACAGGATGGAGGTTAAAATATTCTAAATTAGAAATATCCCATTCAGAGGAAACTACTTCCGTAGTTGTTTCATATTGAGCTCCATCATCGACTAGGTAATTACTTATTTCAAAAAAACAATGATGAAACAAATATGACTAAAATTCCTTGCCGTGTTTCATTCATGATGAACATATGCTAATGGATAGGCCTACCTACATATGCTCAGTATAATACCTGGCTACCCAAGGTATGTGTAGACCATATAGCTCAGTATACAGAACTGTTTATTTGTAGTGGATGCGAATAATTATCAATAAATTTGATGAAATGTAGTACAGTGGTTTCTAAGATATGTTTGTATTAAATCTGCCAAACCTTTCAATTGATTTGATTCCAATATTTTTAGAATCTATCCCGTCGCAGAATATTGTAGGATATACTAAATGGTTATGGATATCCGTTTTGAACTGGAAAAGATTTCGAAACTTACCTTCACAATCGATTTATCAAATAATCGAGGCTCAGACTTGTCGTCAAGAATTTCTACTTCCAATAGATCTACCCTATTGAAAGTAGGTTTCAAGATGAGATCTTTCTGAAACTGAAGAAGATCACAATTATCTAAGAAAATATCACTTGCATTCAATAGTGAGGTCACAAACAAAACAAAAAGAAAATGTCTAGGTAGATAACGTTCAAATTGCTTGGACTTTACGTACCGCTTTCCGATGATCAGGATGCATCAATACATATCCATTATTGGTTACGACGAAAGCATATCCGTTCACTCCAAGCTGAAATACATATTTATATCATATAAAATGAAAGTCAAACCCCCAATTCAAAATTCTACTAAGATAATTATAACATAAGCTCAGCTACTTGATTATCACCTACTTGATAATTACAGCAATGGTATGTTATTGCATTTTGATCCGGAAGATTATTTCCAGAGCATGATGCAATAGCAATACATGATAAAAATTGTCTAAGAACTAATACATGTAAATGTAAGCACCTCAAACTATGTAAAATCAATGAAAAATCGATAAACATGTAACTAACAAATAAAAAACTTTTTCATATATTCAAACTAATTTCCTGTTTTCTCAATGAATAGTTCAATTAAAATTTAATGAGTTTATTTTCATATTTCCTCAATCTATTTTAAAATGGAATAATTGCTTGGGTAGAGCATACCCTACCGCTTTGAATCAATTATTTATGGTACATAATATACTCCTGAAAATATTATTTAAAAAAGATTTGCTATACCCAACCCTCAAATTGTAAAAA
This sequence comes from Endomychus coccineus, assembly GCA_958510875.1. NCBI lineage: Eukaryota > Metazoa > Arthropoda > Insecta > Coleoptera > Endomychidae > Endomychus > Endomychus coccineus. Next base: position 152,512,524 of record OY294068.1, on the reverse strand, counting down.
TAGGCTGAAATTCTGAACATTAACCTACTGTACATTAAAATTACCATAAATAATATGATTCTCGGAAAGGAAATTACATAACACATAACACTCCACTAGAGCAAATCAAAACAAAGACCTAATATTAAAAACAGCAAAAAAAAATCAATAGGCAAACAGTTCATATTCAGCTCCGAAATGCTGTATTATAACTCCTACAGACATCAGAATCAGAAACATAAATCATTAACAATTTATTATGTAGAATCAACCAACTCGGACTTCTGTCAATATTTTAAAACCTAATTCACAAGAGCTACACTCAAACCAACTACATTTTTCAAATTATTAATCAATTAATTCTTATAATTTTAGATATGACTGTGAAATAACATTTCTCTAACATATGTTTGTCATCATACATACTATAAAATCTAGATCGATTTCATCTTGGACTCAATAAAAACGCAAACATACATACAGCCTCACTAGATAATTTAAATGATATATATAATATTAAATTGTCACCCAAAATCAACTTAACATAGTCTCAAACTTTAACCGTAAACTGTATTATAGCTATTCAAATTATTGATAATCCAAACCAAACAAAAAAAAATATTGAAAGAAAAAGGATGAAGCAATATTACAAATATGACATAACCCTAAATCATAAAAATATGTAAACAACGCTACAGTTCTTCGGAAAGCGATTCTTCGGAGAACAATCCTCCGAAAATCCTTTCTTTGGAGAACAGTTTTCCGAAAATAAAATTCTGACATGAAACATACAGATAAAGCACACCCTTGTAGGCAATTTCTTCTCAGGTAAGTATTAATACTAATTTATGGAAATATCTGTGTCAATAACAAGTGGATTATCTACCCCGATGACAATGAGTAATTAATGCTGGCTAGACGTATAAAAGGGCTTTTCAAATATCGCTTCACCCATAGTTTCTCTGTGAGACACTCCGTTGACATGGATAAGCTGAAGATGGAGTTTGTATCAAGAGAAAATGGCCCCAGAAATTAGTCCTCGACAGATATCCATTTGTAAAAGACGAACAATTGGATACAAGGATCTATTTGAAGTGCGGACAATTTGAAACTAGGAAGAAGAGTTGCAGAGGTGTGTATTACCAATGGAGGACAGTTATACAAGAAAACTGGGGAGCATAATTACGCTGCAAATGCTGCAAATGTAGAGGTATCAAAACTAATGGAGGTGAAATGAGCCACAGAAGCCACTTCAAAAGATACTCTACACTATGTTGTACCTTCATTGTATGGCACAGTTGTGCAGGACAAATTCCATCCGTTAGTTGCAGATGAAGAGGACAATAAGGAACGTACGAAGAAGGGAGGATGCTGAAGCAGTTCTGCCCCAATCACGAACGAACATAATTCTACCCGAGTTATATAGATAAACGATGGAAGGCAAAGATTTTTTGATGCATAACTCAGGGCCCGAATATTGATTTTTGCAACTGCACAATCCGTAAGGGAAGCTGTATCAACTGATTTATGGATGGAACCACTACAGTTCACAGATTGAGGGAACATATTTCAATTCTCCTGATTTATGTATTATTAACGGACAAGACTGAACAATCTTACTCGAAAGTTGTAGAACAGATAATGGAAAGATGTCCGAATTCCAGACCCTTCATCATAATGATTGACTTTGAATAAGCAGCGTACAAGACGACATCGACTACAAACCTCCGGAATGTCGGGTTCCTGGATGCTTATTTCATTTTTTTTTCAGTGTCTCTACAGAAAACTACAGCAAGAGAGACTTAAGAAAAGTATGACACAGGTGCAGACTTTGTTCTAAAAATGAGATTGTTAAACGCTTTAGCTTTTGTGCCGTTACATATCTAGAAGGAGCATTTGAGTTGCTGGTGGATAGTGACAATTTACCTACGGAGGCCCAGAATATCATTGAATATTTCGAGGATACCTGGATAGGACCACCCACGAGACAGAAAATGATTTTTCGATTAACTGCTTCCGAAGAATTGTTTCCGTAGAATTTACCGGGGACCAGCCCCCTATATATTTGAAAATTGCCCAGAATAAGACCAGAGATTTCCCATGAACGATCAGCATCACCTTCCGTAATGTCGATTTATCCGTAATGTCAATTTATCGAAAGCTTGTAGAGGAGCGGGAAAAATTTTAGATGATGTTTTGGTTGCGAAAGAAGAAGATTTGCAAGATTGAACTGATCTTTACTTGTTGAAAATCCATTATATTATACTACACTGAATAATACACTGCAGAAAATTTCCCAAATAAACTTATTCTAGCCATCCAATTTGTCACAAACTATCAGCACATAATAGTATGGTCCACAGAGCTGTGTCAATTTTAATATCAGCCCTAAATTCACAAAAAAAACTAAATATTATAAAACAGACATCGATTACCAATAATCTCAACAACAACTAGTTAATGCAGCGATGTAACTTTTTCTAAATTAAACAACTGTTCTTTCAATATTTATGATCATAATACTTGAAATGTTTTACATGATACTGATGTTTTTATGGAGTAAAATGTCTCATTACAGTACGAATTTTGCAGTCGTTAATGCAGTGTATTACTGTACAAAATGGGAAAAATGAAATAATTATCAAAAATAAGATAGCCACTAGCTTATAAATAAATGTGACTATAGTTTCTTCAAACAAACATTGCAAAATACCAACTCACTACAAAATATCTACCTGATATATAACTTTATTGATCTTCCTAGGATAAATGTTAAATAGAATTTTATCTACATGAGCTTAACCCAATGCGGGAATAAACAATTAACTATTAGCAAATTTAGTAAGGGAGAATTATTAAGTATTTGTTGATCGCACTTCTCATATTTATCAATTTCTAAAGATTCTGGGTAATTTAATTATTACTTTCATTCTGAATGTGTGAAATCATGAAATGATTAAAGTTATGGTTTTCTATAGAAGATGAAACCGATTTATTATTGATGAAACCACGAATATGTTCTCTGATCCGTTTTTTGAACGTCATTCCTGTCTATCCATTGTATATCATAGGGCAAGACCCACATATCAACTTGTAAGCCCCACATTTGCCATCATCGGATAATTTATCTTTATTATTTTTGATAAACTTGGCTATTCTGCGTTTTAAACGCTACGTGAATATCTAAATTACTAGGAAAATTTCAAATGTTAGGCATCCTAATAGTCAATGAGAATCGAAAGTCAAGTTGAAATCTTCTTGATAATTTTTGAAACAAAAATAAAAAATTAACCAACCATAAATGACACATTAAGCCAAATAATAATGGTAATTCCAGCGCCTACTATTTTTGATTTAGAATACACATATTCTACACAAATTGTTACTATGAAATGCAATGAAAACTAGTTCTTAGAACTTCAAAATCATCATGTTATACGTTGAGAATAGTTTTACACTCAATAGTTTGAAAATACTAATTATGTTTTAATTTTTAATTCTCTGTAATTTTTTAAGGTTTTTTTTTCTTTTGTTTCAACAAATATCAGCTAAAGCTTTCCATTTTTCTCAAGCATGAGGATGCCCAATCCCACTAATTTTTGTTCCCTGCAGCCTCGTACTCAAACGCTTTCAAAAAATGCTAATTAACTGATCTGAAACATGAATAAACCATCACATTATGTGATACATGAATGAGTGTAAAATCAAAAATTTTTCGATTATGATTTTAAAAAATAAATTATTCATCGGCAATGAAACGTCAAATAGTGAAACTGTTTTGTAATACAATAAAGCTTAAAAAATGTTACTTCGAAGAAGTGTTCTTTATTTTGTGCTATCTCGAACGGTAAAACTAGAAACAAATAAAATAGGAAACCAAGAATGGTATTGGAAATATTATACTCCCATATGAATGGCACTTTAGTTACGCAACTTTTCTCAATCCAACCAAAACTGTATCTATTACCATTTCGATATCTTCATGATGGAGATGCTCATCTTGGACACACAAGATAGTTATTGAAGTGTAACATTGTATTTTATTCACATTTTAGTATTCAATTCCATATTTTCCTTTCAATATCAAACTTTCTTACATCTGGTCTGGTTGCTGAAGGGCTAGTTTGCACATTTTTGAAATATGCATGTACTTATATAAAACATATTCTGTGTAATTGGACGAATAAAAGAATAAAAATTACTTGCGAACTATTTATCATTCCCAATCCACTAGAGATAATTGAAGTAAGAAACTTTAACTGAAGCTAGTACTAACACGTGTGAAACTTACTAGATGATGAGGTATCAACGACTCGAGAAGTGTGATTGGTACATCCACAGCCGCCACTCCAATCAATTCAGGCTGAAAGAACGAGATAGTAAAAAAAAGGCTCATTGCTTTAATATTAATTATGCTGTCAACGCCAGACGTGTCGATATCATCCAGAGATTTTCTGTAAGAGTCGTAAAAATGAAAAGGTGTTCGACTTTAACTTTCAATAACACATCACATTTTAAATAGCAGTGAAATATTTTACACGAAAACCATATTTTATTGTGTAACTAATTAAATAACATCCCCATCAAAGAAATAATGAAGAATCATTTTGCAGATCTTCAAAAAGATGATTCAGTGCAGTTTTACTTACATATTACATACAATCAGAGAATATAATGAAATTGGGCCTTACTTCATTGTTTCTTCTTCCATAAACCGGATAAGATACAGTGGTCATATAGTAATTTTTCCTCGGTGTTTCGTATATTTGATAGTCCTAAAACAAATCAATCATAATTTTAAGGATAACAGTTCAGAAAAAATTGTAATATTCAAACGCAAAATGTTCAATATCTCACAACGAACATTTCTCAAAACATGACAGACAGAAAAGAGCTATAATAGAAAAACTATCTAATGAAGTTATTAAGATGGTTGTCGAGAAAACAGCAATATGTTTAATTTTAAGAACACACAAGTTTATTTAGAAACGTGCTACTCTTCAGCTGATCTTAAGCAAATATTAAGTTTAGAAATGTACCAACTAGTCTACAATTCTCTATTTTTGTCTTAGACCTATGAAGATATGACATAAATATTCAATCAGATTAAAGCGTAACATATATACGATGACCAAACATCAGAATAAACAAGTTTAACTTATTTCATCAAGGAAATCGTATAATGAAATCATATTATTATTATGATATGCTTTTTTTCTTGAAGTGTTTTTCAGAGATATTCTCATTTTGTTGAGACTTTCCTCCTCAATAAAATTCGGCATTTTATTATATTTTTCAGTATATTGTAAGAAATATTTTTCTGAACTAAAAAATATCTGGGCTTATTTCTGGACCATGTGGTAGTTTATGGCTCAGCCTCTGATACAATGGCTATCAAAGCTGGTGTTCCACAGGGATGTGTCTTGGCACCAACTTTGTTTCTGCTCCATATCAACGATCTGCTGGAAGTGACTACCTGTCCCGTCCACAGATTTTCAGATGGTACACTCCATACAACTTTCTCATCTAGAGCCCCTATACCATCCAATGAAGCCAGAGAAGCAAGATAGGGACAGGTTGACGCAATTGATGAAGATGTGGCAAGATTTTGAAATGAGGATCTGATAATCTAGTAGAGTTCAATGCAACCACAACTCAAGATTGCGTCTTCTCCAGGAAGACGGATCCAACAATCCCTAATATGATGATTTTATGTAGAGCTATTTCTATGAAGACTTCCATAACAATACTCGGGATCACCATCAACAGCACCCTCTCATGGGACGATCATGTGAGATTCATTGCGAAAACCACTTCACTAAAACTTGGTTTTTTATTTTGTGCCAAGAGCTACTCCTCATCCCAGCAGCTCCTCATAATCTACAAGGCACAGATTCGACCAGTCCTGGAGTACTGTTCACGTGTTTGAAGTTCGGCTCTCAAACATACGCTGAAGCTCTTGAATTATATCCAGAAGAGAACTATTCGTTTGATTGATGAGATCACACCCACTAGTTCACTAACCTCTCTAGAACAGAAAGGCGGGAGATCTCCCCCTTTTCTATAGATATTTTCCATAGTTGGTGTTCATCAGAAATCTCGTATGTTGTTCCGCGATGGAGAATTCCAGATAGGCAGACTAGGCGAGCTCAACAAGTTACCACTTCAATGTCAAACTCGAGATCTGTTGAACTTCTTCCTACCAGACTTAATTTTTTTATCGAACAGCGAAGTTGTGGAACTGTTTACCTAGTGAGGACTTTCCCTATTCCTATAACCTCCTCTTCCCACATTCCACTGCTGGCTCACACGATAATCTTCGAACATTATAGATTTCCCTCTCTTGTAGTCAAAGTATGAAAAAACACAAATTCTAATTTCTGTATTCATTGCAAATCTTTTAACATTTCATCTCAATCTTCACACTTTCGACTGTTTTAGGATGCATATTCAATTAGCTATAACAAAATAGTAAAATTTTGAAGTTTCTTGGTCTCTTCTACAAATTATCTATCTTACACATTTTTTGTTTCTTTTACGGCATCAATCGCCAGATAATTGAGTATGATAGTATTAATATTCTCAATATTTTTATAAGATCTGAAACTTTAATGTAATGGTGAATATATACCATTTTGTGAAATTGGGCTAATTATTTATTCAAATATGACACTACGAGCGCCATCTCTGAGATTTTGCAAAGAATTATAAACCCACTCTCGTACATTACAAATAGTCCAGGCAATAAGCCGGGAAAAATGCCATAATAAAAAAATATATATAGCAAGCTGAAATTCCAAATTTTTTTTTGCATTTTGTTCTTAATACCCCATAGATCATTCATGACTATCAAGACCGCGGGGGTAGACCTTTCTACCCCCTCTCCCCCCAAAACGGGGTTTCGACCCCACAGAGAAGCATTCTTATAAAAACAATCCAAATGTTTAGAAAATTAATGAATTAAGAGCTGAAAATGACCCCTGGTATGTTTTTTTGGTCGCTGATCACGATTTCGCAGTAAGTGAGTAGTGGTAATTTTTGCAACAAAATTATACTTTATTATTCATAACCGTCTCAGGAAAATCTTAAATTTCCCGAATCTACCATCTGGAGAGATTTTTTGGGAAAAATAACAGCGAAATCGTGATCAGCGACTCAAAGAACCTACTAGAGGTCATTCTCGCAACAAATTTTCACTTTATTATTCATAACCGTATCAGGAAAATCTCAAATTTCCCAAATTTTCCATCAGGAGAGAGTTTTTTGGCAAAAATAACAGCGAAATCATGATCAGCAATCCAAAGAACCAACTAGAGGTCATTTTTGCAACAAAACTATAAAGTATATATTATATATAAATTTTCCAAATTTCCCATCTGGAGGGAGTTTTTCGAGAAAACAAACTGCGGGATCGTGATCAGCGACGTAAAAAACATACCCGGGTTCTTTTTCGGCACTTAATTCATTAATTTTCTAAGCTTTTGGAATGTTTTTATAAGAATGCTCCTCTGAGGGGTTGAAACCCCGTTTTGGGAGGTAGAAAGGTCGACTCCCGCGGTCTCGATAGTCCTGAATGATCTATGAGGTATTAGGAACAAAATGCAAAAAGGATTTTGGAATTCTAGCTTACTATATATATTTTTTTATTTTCCAGCCCAATGCCTGGACTGAAATGTATTATTCGTATGAAACTATTATGACTCAAGAATCCAGTCAATTAAGAAAAAAAATTACTTGATTTCAGAAATGATGGGGATAGCAGCTAAAGCTATTTCGTTTGGTCGGGAGGGCATATAAGAACATTGTTGCATAATATGCCCCCTTTTTTAGTGGGACTGTTTGCCAAAAATTCAATTGTTTAAATTTTTCGCCTGATTTTAGCTGTTTCTTAAGTGTAGTTTGTTACTTTGAGTCTGAGATGAAAATGACCTGTATAAAAGTTGTTGGTAATTTTATGAGCTACAAAACCCTGCCAAAAAAAAATTTTGAGTCATTACTGATTTTCCGCTATTTATGTAAAATTGTAAACAGAAATGTAAACAAAATCTTAGAAGTCCAGATATTAAATAATGCCATCTTAAAGGAAAAAATTGGCTGAAAATTTTTGTCTTGGATAGTAGACTTCCGCGGATAGCTAATCTTGAAAATTCTTGGCTCCCGGATGGATTCCGCGTCACGATAGCTCGACTTGATTCCGACGTTTCGCCAACCATTACAGGTGGCATCTTCAGGGCAGGCTTGAGGCTTCCATCCGGAAGCCAAGAATTTTCACGAACATTTTTGGTCATTAATAATTTTCCGCTGACTTTCATATTTCGCGAGATATCTAGACATCTAAGATCTTGTTCACATTTCTGTTTACATCCATCAATAGCGGAAAACTATTAATGGCTCAAAAATTTTTTTTGCCAGGGTTTTGTAGCTCATAAAAATTACCAACAACTTTTACACAGGTCATTTTCATCTCAGACGTAAACTAACCAAATCACACTCCAAAAACAGCGAAAATCGGCCAAAAAATGTGAACAATGGAATTTTTGCCAAACAGCCCCACAAAAAAAACGAGGCATGCATATTGTGCAAAAATGTTCCTACATACCATCCCCGACACCAAATGAGATATGTTTGGCTGCTATCCCCAACATTTCTGTCACCAATGTCTAATTTGACTGGACTCTAGAGTAGCTATTCAGTTTAGAAAGAGAGATCATACAGGATATGCCCGGCACATCCGCCAAAATATGAGATATATCAACAACATTATATGGCCTGCGTTCTTAAGAAATAATAGTTCTGGAATAACTTTTCATTAAATAGATACGAAGATGGTTGGTGCTTCTGAATAAGATTTATCGGCAATCAAAGGAACAATATAGATAAACTACAATTTATTTTGTGATCATGCGAGCTAAAAACCTCTCAAAAAATGTTGATGAATGTGTTACATATCGAAAGAGCACCCTTTATTGAATCAGTGATATTTTTCTTCACAATGGGCGTTTCATGTTCATTCTATAGAGGTCTCGCAATTACGGATCATAGTCGGTACCTTACTTCTTACGTTGAACTGATTTTCCTTAAATTTTGCGGAACATGATTATAAATTATGATAGATTTCTAGTAGTTTTATACATATAACTAAGCCAGTGCAGTTTTATATTGTGAGAGAATGTTTTTATAACAATTATGGAGTAAGCTATTTTTCTCAAAAACTCTTCGTAAGAAGCATGCATATTCTAGAATATACATTTGAGTATTCTGTGTTTTATAAAATACTAGCTGCCATGTTTCAAAGTCGGGTCCCATTTATAGTTTCAGAGAATTCGTAATGAGTGAGCCAGTCATTCAGTGAGTGGTGTTTTGCTTCCAAATATAGATGATTCGCATGACTCTCGAGTCACTCGTGTCAGATACCTTGATTTTCGGTCTTTATTCCAACAAATCGGATAATATTTACATAGGTTCCTCCAAGGGTTAAAAACATTACTATCACCAAGGATAAGCAGACTGTGTTTTTCTTTTTACGCAGTGAACTTTCCGCTCAATCCAAATTTATGTTTAAAAGTACGCTAGGAAATCGATGCTCACTTGCATGAAAAATGAAAATAATGGCGCATCTGTTCCACTAGATAAAACCCTACTCCCATCAATAACATTCAGATTCAATATATTTCTCAGTTTTTGATTTATTATTTTCTTAACCTATTACATTTTAAAATGATCCCAAAAAAAAGTATTTCATTTAACTGAATAGAATACAAAGAATCTTACATGTGAATCTGTTAGAAGATTGATATTTGAACTTGTTAAGATGCTAGTCTTCATTCTTTCATAAACCCTTTTAGCATGATCCAAGAATACTTCTCTCTGTCGATTTCCTTCCCATTTTTTCCACACCCAATTACAAATCCTCCTATCGGCCAAGTCTGCATAGAGATAGCTCCAAATCTCATTTTGCTTATCATTAGATGCATAATTTATTGGTCGCGACATCACAGTCATATAATTCACCATTTTGTCTCGTATTTCTTGCATCATCGATACATTCACAAAATATCCTAAAAAACAGAATCTAATTTCAGTCATCGTTATTCTAGATGGACAACTATATTTACTTTTCAAAAATTAAGAGTATCTGTTAGAATCTCAACATCATCCAATTATATTTGTAAAATAGCATTGCTTAAAACTTGAACAACACAAATAATTGACCCTACCTTTTGGAACTGAAACTAATTATATGTGAGACTATGCCCATTCTAGGCCAGATCTCTGATGGATGACCTATATGATAATGGTTCTTGATCCAGGTATGAATTATATGCAAATTCTTGGGGAATAGGTCACATTGAAACTTTTGGCCACTATATTGTCTTCTTCACCTACGTGTCGGTCTCATGACCATCATCAGAAGACGTTTTAAAACTAATTCACATATGCTTATTATTTTCGTCTGTACCATCATCAGAAGATGTATTCCTTAAAACTAATTGTATCAGCACAAATCTTCCTTATTGCACTCATTTCAATTAAAAATTCCCACGTCGTCGAAACGAGCAGAAACACGGATTATCGAGATTGTAACAAATTATTATTTTAAGTATATGAAATGTATCAAGAATCCACTGCTTAGTAATATTCTTATAATATGACAACAAAGTCTGTATAAAACTGAAACCAAAAAGTATAACGCTCAAGTATCTACTTTCGAATCGGATGTTAAAGATTCATGTGGTAATAGAAAAAGGTTGTTAGACCTCATTGGAAATATTACTATTTGAACATTATACCTGAAATATACTTTTAACATTATAAAAACGCATGTAGGAATTTGCAAGGGTTTTAGTTAATTGGATTAGTATAAACCTGACCTAATGACTGAATATCTGTCCTATGATTTACAGATTTGGAGTCACGTTTTATGTGAATCATCTCCAGAATAGATCTTTCATAATAATTTGTTTCCTCAGTTAAAATATTAACATTTTCATAATCGAATTGATGGTTATAATCAAAGCAGTATCTAGCAAGGGCGGTGCCTTTGCGCCTTTGGCACTGCCTCAGGCCTGTTGGACTAATTCCTATATCAAGAGGCACACAATGGACCCAATCGAGCGGAAGTGCTCCGGACTCGTCCGCCCCCGTTTTGATTGATTGATTGATTGAAAGGCGGTGGGATTTTCTGAGTTTCTGTTTCTTGTACTATACTTATGGCCATAGATTCTTTTCTGTAAATATTGTTCGGAGATTCCTATATAATTCTCATCGCAATCTCTTAAATTTAATTTGTATAATGTGTGGGTGTAATAAGGGTTTAGTACAGGCTATTTCCAATATTTAAGAACAAAATCATTCTTAGTAAATTAAAATTTCATGTAAAATTAAAATAACATCCAGGGGTTGCCAGATGTTTTCAATAACAAATGTAGCTTTAGGGAAGTAAAGGAATTTCTGAAATAAATATAAAAAAATTCACACTCCCTTCAACGAGGGTGGTATGATACCATAGCTGATAGGGTCACGAGGTTGCAATAAGTACACAAAAGTTTGGTAATAAAGGATATAATAAACCTGTCAAGATAAGACGAGACACTAGTGAATAGCTTGATGTAAAATCGTAACGTTAACCATCTGGAGATGTTTTATGAACATTCAAATCAGTTAGTGATATTTAGAAAAGGACAGATAGATTTAGAAATCTCAACTGAAAGCATTCTGAAATAGATACATCAAGAGAGGAATCTTACTGCTTATTGGTTGAACAATTCAGGGATCCTTTGCCGAATTGTAGATTGGTTCTTGAGAAAAAGGACGCATTACAAATACTAGGGATAATGCCAAAAACCTTCAGCTATATTTTCTAGCTTGAATTAGTCTCTTGAGAAATCACGTGACACTTAATTTCAATTACTTTAACTTGATAGTTTCTCCAGAGTGTTTTTGGTAAGAAGGGTGGATTTCGCTTAATCAGAATTGTTTTAGATATTTGGTCAAAGTTGTTGTTTTCAGTTATTATTCAAGTTAAGTTCAATAATACTTTCAAATCATTTCATTTATTTTCGACCCCTAGGTTCATCCTGGTTGGGTATCAATTTATTAATCTCAGTTTTATTTCTCTTTCAGTTAATTTAGATTATCTAGGTATTTTATTTGAGTATAGATTTTGATCTTAGTTTTTATTCTTATTAGTAATAAAGTTAATTATAATATTCTTTTATTATCTTTAATTATCATACATTCTTTTATTATTATCATTATCATTTAATTGTAATTTTTGTTATTGAATTTTATTATTGTTATTGAGTACGAGTTTATCTGATTAATATTAGCGTTTATCCCTTACACTTATCTTTCGGTGTGTTAAAATCTTAGGTGTCTTGTGAATGAGTTTTCATGGAGTATTTCTAAATATTCGTATCTCATGATACGCGCCATCTTATGATACATCGCCATCGATGATATTTGTCACGTTTGTACTGACTAATCAATGATTGGAATCAAACTTCAACGTGTCATGGTTCTCTAAATTAAATGGCCACACTGTTAATAAATAAATAGATTGAGGATTAGGAATAATATAAATTCCTTAAGTGAAGTATTATGGAGATTCATCAATAGAGTACCATGTTACATGGGTTTGTTTATCTCCAGGTATTAAATGTAGCTTGGAAATCAATATGTCATGATTGAGGCAGTCAAATGATTTAGATAAGTCCGGAAATATTCCACACGCAGCTGATATTGATTCTAGAACGTATGATGAATAGTCAGTGAAATCAAAAAGACCTGTTTCAATACCCAATCCTTAATGAATTGGTGCTGAAAAGATCCAAATAAATTAAGGTGTTGGAAAAAATCTACCCGTCGGGTGTAAAAAACCTTTTCGAATATCTTGGAAAGGGAATTAAGGAGGCTAATCGGCCGGTAGTTATTAATTTCTCCTTTTTTAAATAATGGTACTACATTTGCAGCTCTTAACTTTTCTGGGAATTCACCCCGCTCATTACAGCACTAGTTATATGACCCAATTGAGAGGACTTCACACCAATGCATTCATTAAGTTTATTGGAGATAATTTCGGTTTTTGTGACCGGTTAGTGTTTAGTACAATTAGTTTAAGAAATCCTCCTCATTAGTTGATATGAACGTACGTAAAGACGAAAATAGAGTAGATGTAAGTGATGATATCACCAATTTTGCAAGAATTCACATATAATTTTTTATATAGAAGAATTGGAAATACATGAATATACCAATTTAGTCCAGGAAATAAAGTACAAAATCGACCCAAATTAGAAAAATTTGAGGTAAAAGGCCGATTTTGATGTGTGAGGGCTCATTCGATTCGTTTTGACCTCTAGATCAGAATCTGCCACAGCTACATAGGGGGAAATTTGTCCTATTGTTAATAAACAATAAATAATGGCCAATAAAGATTGAAAACGCTATTTTCCATGAATTTTTAGCAGGTAAAGTAGAAAATTGCAGTTATTTGATCAATAAAAATGTGAATTTAAGGCTTATAACAATTTGTCACTTATCTATTTGTTAATAACCAACAAAATGGAAATTTCCTAAATAATCAAGTTTAGATTCATTTTCAGGTAATTTGAGGTCGCTGAATACAAATTCGATGTTATTTTTCTGATTGGCTGTCAATCTAATTAGTTAATTAACAATTTGTTAATAAACAAATTAACCCTAAAAATGGAAATTTAAAAAATAATCAAGACTAGAGTCATTTTCAGGTAATTTGAGGTCGCTGAGTAGTTTGATGTTATTTTTTTGATTGAATGTTAATATAATTATTTGATTAATAATTACTTAGTTACCGAATGACCAAAAACAATTCAAAGTCTGAAAATAATCAAGATTGGAGTCAATTTCGTACAATTTAAGGTCGCTGAATACGAATTTGATGTTATTTTTCGAATAAATTGCTGAGAAACTATTTTTTATCAATAACATGAAAAACCACTCTTCCCCTTTACGACTACGGCCCTGGGGGTTGGATAACTGGTTCTGAATTCAGCTCATACGTCCCCGCACTTCTCTCAGTTACCATGGCAACGCTATCAATCAACTAATAATATGAACAATTTATTGAAAAATCACATTAGATTCAAATTTAACTACTTCAAATTATCCGAAATTGACTGTAATCTTGATTATTTTAAAACTTTGGATATTTTTCGTTGATTCGCCAAGTGAATTAATTGATTATTCAAATTATCATTCTATTCAAAAAGTAAACTCAATTTCGTGTTCAGTGGCCTTAAATTCTACGAAATTGAGTCCAATCTTGATTATTTTAAGACTTTGAATTTTTTGTTAATTCGGTAACTGAGTAATTATCAATTAATTAATTAAATTAACATTTGATCAAAAAAATAACATCAAATTCGTATTCAGCGATCTCAAATTACCTGAAAATGACTCTAGTCTTGATTATTTTCAAAATTTCCATTTTTTGGGTTAATTTGTTGATTAACAAATTGTTAATCAACTAATTAGATTAACAGCCAATCAAAAAAATAACATCGAATTCGTATTCAGCGACCTCAAATTACCTGAAAATGAATCTAATCTTGATTATTTTGAAAATTTTCATTTTGTTGTTTATTAACAAATAGATAACAACAAATTGTTATAAACTCCAAATTTGCATTGTTTATTCATCAAATAACTGCAATTTTCTACTTTACCCGCTGAAAATTGATGGAAAATAGCTTTTTCAATTTTTTTTTCTTATGTCAAAAACATGCCATTTATTTGCCATTATTTATTGTTTATTAACAATAGGACAAATTTCCCCCTATGTAGCTGTGGCAGATTCTGATCTAGAGGTCAAAGCGAATCGAATGAGCCCTCACACATCAAAATCGGCCTTATACCTCAAATTTTTTTTTCAAAACCTTTATTTCCTGGTCTAATTTATCTCATGTTGACTCTCGCCAGATAACAATTTCTACTCCAGATAGATCAGTACCGTCAGAAACTTATAGTTCCAGGCAGCTGTTTCTCTCTTCTCATAGACGTCGTCAGTAGAACGAGCAACTTGCAAAGTTACTGGGCGATCTCTGTTGAAGGTAGTCATAGCCGGACAACAACGTGGAAAAAGACCAAACGTATCTCACGCCGTCTATTAACAGATATTCCACTAAGAAATCAAACAATATAGTACATTTCTTGAACTTTTCTACAGTTTCCAGGAATGTGAGACTTGAGTGCTCCAGATGGCGACACAAAACCAAACCAATTTGAGAGGAAAAACATAGATGAATACACAAGAGACAGATATAACTTTAAATTAATTGGTACCACCCATATGTGAATTCATTTTAACAATAATTGAAGATTAGCAGTTCATTTGATTTTCACAATTCTAATTTACAGATATGTACGTAGATCTCGTACATATCTGTAAATTAGGATTGTGAGAATCAGAAACTATTGATCTTCAATTATTATTATATATAACTTTGTTAAATTGGAATATCTATCACCTATCACACTCAGTACCATCTACACTAGGCTGTGCCAAAAAAAATCGATATTTTTTTATTTCACTCTTCTTCAAGTATATCATTCCCCGTTCAAATTCATTCAGGTTCCCCAAATTTGAAACAAATCGGCTAATATTTAGAGGTGCATCAAGCCCAAAATGTGTTTTTTTAAGTTTTTCCTCAAGTTTTAAGAGGTTTCTTAACACTGTTCTACAATAACGGGATTCTTGACACTTGGGAGACATTATTACATTCAAACACAAAGAATTTAATGCATTTCAGTCGCCACATCCATTTTCCGACAGATATATTGGCGAAAAGAACCATTTTTTTAAGGCCTAAAAACTGTAATTTCAACTTTCAACTTCAATAACTTCATATTTTCAGGTTCATGATGCGTCATATGCTCTTTTAACGTAGTCTAGTATCACGTAGCATTAATTGAATTGATAATTTCAGAGAAAATCGCCCATCGGTTATGATAATCTACACTAGAGTGGAAAAACGCACCACTTGAAAATGCACCAAAAATGGCAAAAATTCAGAGTGCCTTAACTCGGTTGCGTTTAGTCGAAAATGGATAAATCTTTGAGTTCTGAAAAGAGCGAAATGAAAAAATATTGATTTTTTTTGGCACAGCCTAATCTACACGCTATTAAGACTAAACGGTCTTAAGCTGTCTCAAGTTTAAGCTTCTTGATGATGACGTCACAGTTACTTTTGTTCTCACGTATAAGTCTTGAACAATAGAGGGAATTGGGCTAGCACACGCTGAGCGCTAAGTGTGGTGGTGGGGTTTGCGCTCTTTTTGAAAGAATTCGAGCGAGGTCCAATAGTGGGGATCATGCAACCTCATTCCGTATAAAGGAAACGGAGTCTCGGATCTTACAACTCGAGTAACTCTTTCTATAGCAAATACTGTTAAAAGAGTATATCGACTCTACTCGACAAATACAATGAGGGTAGCCTGGCGCTATAAAAAGAGACAAAAATATTTGGCAATTATATAAACTTCGCAGAAGTTGATCTCAAGCAGGAGTGACCTTTTTGCGCGTGCCCGAAATGCATTGGTTCTATTGGATATATCGACTGCTTCATCGCTCGTCGTTCTATTCCACATCTTGCTCACATCACCATTTATTTTATAAACTTCAAAAGAATTCACATTATGGATACACTATAATAGTAAAAAAAATAACAATCACCCTCATTCATTAGAAATACTGTTAGAGTACTCATGACCTTTTACTACTTCCTACTACTTGGTAGCTGAAGCTCCTAAGTACTTCATCAGTATCATCCTTAATGAAGAAGGGTGATTGTTCGTTCTACGAGAACAATATATTTATTAAAATCAATTCAAAATCTATAAAACGATGGAATCCATATTCTTGACGCTTGCGCGGTTCATTTCAGTTTTACTAGTGGCAACGTTTTATTTCAAACATAACTAAACGATTAAACGATAAACTGAATAAAGTTAGCTTGATTGTGTGAAATAAATTGCAAAGTTACCCATATTTTGGCAAGCAATGTCTTCCATCACCCATTTATCACTCAACTTGGCTCCCAAAAGGTATGTAAAAATTCTAATATTCTGATCAGCGTTCAATTCTCGCAATAACTCAGGCTGATAATCGTAATCCAAACCCTCACTTATCAACATAATCGCCTGGTTGCATCTTGAGCCTGAAATAAATTGAAGTTGATATACTATAATATGAATTCGTGAAACGTGGCATGTACTTACTGAGTTTCGATTTGTTGTATCTCTTCAATATTTCGAAAGCTACCCTATAGCCCAAAGATATATCTGCTGCAAATTCTAAATTGTACGTAGGTAGAAATTCTCTTAACAACCTCAAATTCTCCTCGTTTGCCTAAAATTGTAATGGTGGATGTTCCATAGATATGGATATTTTGCTATTTGGAAAGTTCCAGAGGGAATAACCGAGTCTAATTCGACGAATAGTTGGCCAAGATCGATAAGACATCTTGGGATTTGATTAACTATTTAAATGAACCTATCGAATGCCTCAAACCAGGGACCAGCTCTGGCGTAAATAGTTCTCTTTAGGATTTAAGATCAGGTAGTTTGAGCCCTTTTCGGCACAAATGTTTCCTTCATTGCTCATTTATTCAAAGCATTGGTTCTTAACCACATCTGAGTTATTGTCTTTCTGGATGGCTATTGAAATATATTTCAGATGCAATATCACAATTGTTATTACTTAGAATAAAGTTAACATATCGTATTTCTCATCATTTTCGTAAGACATCTTCACTTTGACTATTAAATGAATTTGTTATTTTGACGGAAATAAACTCGTTAATATGCAATTCACTGACAAACGAATAAACACTGTCATAGAAGACACCCGCCTACTTGGAATAAATATATAAAAACGCCAAGAGTGATATAATATTAAAATATTATTTTAGCTATTAAAGACTTACACATCAAAAGCGGCTCGACGTATGGTACATAGTGAGAGAAAAAAAATCAGATTTAACTAAACGATAACCATTTGAAAAAATACAACTTCAGGCCAAACTCTGAATTGCACATTTTCCACATTTTCTCGACGCCAATGCATTATACCAAGTATGATATATACAGATTGAGTCTAGTCGAGCTGTGTTCAGGATTGATGTGATATTATGAAAGAGTCAGACGCATTGTATTGTTAATAAAATAATGTAGTGCTTATGAAAGCCGATAGAACAGATTATGACTATAAAATGAATACATTTGTTTCATCAGATTTGACTCAAATCAAGGAAGATCCTACAAACCAATTTCAGTTAAGAACTAAACAATTTGTAGAAAATAACCAAGTCTTATATAATAGTAAATTTGAAGTGAGTAGGTTAATTAATTGTAATCCATCTTCTCCTAAACTTTACGGCCTCATAAAAAATCACAAACAAAATGCTCCTAACCGCCTCGTAGTATCCTATGTTGATAGCCCTACATATTATCAATTTTCAGAAATATAAGTAACTTTAAACCTAAGTATGCAATAACTAGCTCATTGGAACTTCCAAAGTCAATAAATAGATTATTTCCCTAAAAATGAAATTTTGGTATCTTCCGATGTTTCAAACATGTTTTCAAATATTACCCCCCCCCCCCATGAATGTAAAATTTAAATATAAAAAATGCTGGAAAAATCACATACAAATCCCGTATTACAATCCAAGATAGAACAAGCTTTTGATCTTTGCCTTAGCCAAAATTATTGTCAATAACGAGTTTTTCACACAAAATAACGGATTAGCTATGGAATCCCCATTAAGTAGTAGTATAGGAATCTTCCATCCCTATACGAGATTACCTGAGATCCCTAAATTATAGAATGCGACTTATTAGTAATGTTATTAAGTATATTTTTATATCTCATAGCTGACCCACAAAACAATATGTTTACTGTTGCGTTATAATAAACATATTGTTTAACACAAGCTAACCTTGACATAGAGAGCAAGGTAACTCTAGGCAGTTATTGATAGATCAAAGTATATACTAAGACTAGATTAACTAGGACTCAATAACAATAACATCACATTTCATTATTATATATTCATACATTCATATATTGGCATATCATAATCAGATATCATATGGAGAGATCCTAATGATCAATCATCGTTTAGATTAGTACTATTCATTTGTATCTGTACTGTTGTCATTTTAGTAGAGCTAGACATTAAGTCTTAATGACGTCAAGCTCTACATTTAAAGTTTAACTCTTTTATAAGTGAGTGAGTTTCAATTCCTATCAGGACCACGGGTCAGCTTAGGGCAAACCGCCCCGACTTTAAGAGTTGATCCCCACAAAGTTCTCTTTTGACAGATATTTTCATGTTTTATATTGAAGAAACTATGAAAAATTTCAATAACGAGAGTGGAGGCCTTACATTAAACACTCTAGAGTCAATAGAAATTGTCAAAGGTATCAAAAATAATAACAAAGCAAGCTTTAAATTATAAATTAGATGTATACTACATCCTGTTTGATGTCCTGATAACGTAAAATTTTCCATACTCCTCTTGAGCCTTCTTAGTATACCTTCACATTAACATTTCCTTATCACAATATTAACTCTATCTCATTATTCAATTTCAATAACACTACTCTAGCCATGTATTTCCTCAACCGCAACCACACTTGTTACCTATGTCTTATATTGTACCGTAAATAGCCAAGATTATTCATATTCTCATACATTAGTATCGTTTGAAGATGACACGCTAGTCGAAACTATAGTCACGATTTGCTTCTATAATATATGTGATAAAAAACAAAGTAAAAGTGTTTTATTCTATTATATCATTATGACTTTAATATTTCATTTCACCAAATTTATTTCTTAAAGATTCAACAGCCTTGCAATGAATCATTCTTATTATTTAAAAAAAAACATTGTTCCTTATAATATATTACTTGTATGTGTGAATAAGCTATGTCTACACATGAATATAAATCTAAATTATCCTGTTTCATGTCCTGATAACGTATAATTTCCCATAATCTTTTTGTGCTTTCCTAGTATAAGTCCGCATTAAAATTTCCTTATAACAATATTAACTCTAAGAAAAATTTCGGCTTCTGGATGAATTCCGCGTCACAATAGCTTGACTTGATGCCGATTTGCTCGTCATCTTCGACGTCGAATCACTCTTTACCAATGTTCCCATTCCAGGCACCCTTTCCATAATTTCTCAATTGTTACCTGTCAAAAAAACATTTCAATGGACTTGCTACCGTTGAGCGATTTTTGTCTATCCTCCACATATTTTCTGTACGATGGCAAGTTTCACGAGCAGTCCTCGGGAGCTGCCATGGGTTCCCCACTTGCTCCGATCATACCTAATATCTTCATGGGAAATCTTCTTGATTTAGATATGTCGACGTCACTTTTGTTGTTTGGCAACATAGTCGCAAAATGCTTGTTCCCTTCCTCAATCACTTACACTCATTGAATCTCAATATCCTTTTCACCATGGAAGTCAAATCGCAAAGTTCACTCCCATCCCCAAATGTATTGGTTAGTCGACAGACTGACGGTACTTTAGGACATTCTGTGTATCGGAAACTCACTCACACCGATAGATACCTCAATGGTCTTTCCCACCACCACCCTGCCCAAAAGCAATCTGTCATAAGCTCCTTGGTTCACAGAGCTGTCAACTTATCTGAACCTCAATCCTTATGATTAAAACATCGTTCAAACAATTTCTCAATTACAACATTCAAAAACCCATAAAGAAATACATTCGCCTGAAATTTCAAATCGACCTGAGCCACAAACTCCTGCCTGCTTTATTCACTGCTTATCTTCCATATATTGAAAATATAACCGATAGAATTTCCAAAATCCTTAGAGGACATAATATTTCTACTCGGTTTTCCACACTTCCAAAATTATCCCAGTCTTATAAACCTATCGAAGATCTCCTTCCTTCTCTTCACTTAGAAGGTGTTTATAGCATTCCCTGTTCATACGGTGAAGTCTACATAGGTGAAACAGGTCGTACAGTAGCTACTCGTGTGAAAGAACATGAGCGCTGTACAAGGCTTCGTGAGACCAGTAGATCTGCACTTGCGGAACACAAGTTTGATACAAATCATCAAATCCTTTTCGAAAATACTAAAATCCTAGCCCGAGCCCCAATCTTCTATCAGCAAAAAATCCTTGAACCTATAGACATTCAAAACATCCAAATAATCTGAACCTTGACTCAAGATATTACCTTCCCGAAATTTGAAAACCCATCCTCAAAAATTCCATTTTGCACATGACCACACGGCAGAGTCAGGTGCCGGAATGCAGTTAATTACCGGAATAAAGGCAGTGAACTGTGTAGCGTGAAGGATTTTTCCTACAATAAATACAGCTACAGAAACCAGTAGAACCAGTTTCAGTTCCTGCCTGACGATGTCACCTGTAATGGTTGGCGAAACGTCGGCATCAAGTCAAGCTCAAAATATTAACTCTAACTCATTATCAATCGCAACCTCACTTGCTACCTATGTCTTATATTGTACCATAAATAGCCAAGATTATTCATATTTTCATATATTAGTATCGTCTGAAGATGACACGCTAGTGTCGAAAGTATAGTAACGACTTGTTCTATAATATATGTGACGAAAAACAAAGTAAAAGTGTTTCATTTTATTATGATTTTAATATTTTATTTCAGCAAATTTATTCCTTGAAGTTTCAACTATTGGTGCCCTCACCTTACAATGAATCATATTGACTATTTAAAAAAAAAATCTTCACACATTGTGTACAGTACACATAAATATAAATCTAAATGATGAGAGACCAGAGGCCGGTAGTCACATTTGGCGCCCGGGACGATTTTAGGGCCAGTCCGACCCTCTACTACGATAAGTGTTAAAAAACAAAGTAAAAAGCATTCTATTATTTCAATTTGTATTAACCGTTGCAAATAAAAAGTAAAAAGAAATAAAATGTGTCAGTTAGCTTACGGCCACGTATTACAATTATTTCATTCCATCCGATATTATTACTATCTTGGATAATATATCATTCATCTCGACTGTCGACTGAATATTTTCCTCACATCAACGACCCCTCAGCATACCATCGAATAAATGGAAGTGTCATAAACTCGACGTGGTCTCATTTATACTACACCAAAATTCAACCAAAACAATATAGATATTTCTACGCACGCGGCTTTTCTACATTTATGTTTCGAAATAAATGAACACCCAGATTCAACGCGGAATGGAAGGGTCCCGAAATAATTAGACCTGCCCTAGAATATAAATGAACTGTCGTGACTAGATTACCTGCATAAGAGCATTTTCGAAGCAAGGTACGAGCGGTTCTGTTGTATTTGTGAACACATAGATATTGACGAAATCGTTATCGTTCAACGTATCTAGTATATTATTCACTATTTGAGCGGATAAAGCCCTTTTAACACCATGCATTGACCCAGATCTGTCCACAAGTATGAAGACATCCTTAGGTGATGTCATTGCTTCTGTATACCAAGATCTAGTTCTCATATCATAAGTCTGATCGTATTGTTCAGTAGACCATTTTATAGCTGAAATGTTGATTTGAGTACCACAACAACATTCTGTAGAGATTTACCTGGATAATGTCTCATGAAGCCATGAGGACTTGCAAAATACTGCCAAGTGAGTGTAGGATCTCGTTCAAGATTCTCCTTAAAAATTAGATCCAATGGTTCACTCCAACGAACTCCTTCCAATACACGTTGATCTGAAAGCAAACTCGCATCAGCTAAGAACAAAAATCATATTACAATACACCGTATGTCAAAAATATACACATCCCAGTTTAAGACATTTTTCAAACCAAAATAACTTTTTGGATGGCCGAATATTCATATCAGAGTCACTTTGTTATTGTTGCCTCGGGATACCACTTACTGTGTTGTTAATAACAACGACCAGTACGCACCCTCCCAGACCAAAGTCTGCTATTCATTTCACTCATTGCTTGAATGGTCGAATATCCAGATCAGACCCACTTTGTTGCTATTATCTCGGGATACCACTTACTGTGCAGTTAATAGCAACGACTAGTACACACCATCCCAGGCCATAGTCTGCTATTCATTCCATTCAATGCTTGAATGGCCGAATATCCAAATCAAAGTCACTTTGCTCTTGTTGTCTTGGGATACCACTTACAGTGGTGTTAATAACAACGACCAGTACACACCCTTCCTGCACAGAATCTGATGTTCATTTCACGCAATGCTTGAATGGCCGAATATCCAGATCAGAGTCACTTTGTTATTGTTGCCTCGGGATACCACTTACTGTGTTGTTAATAACAACGACCAGTACGCACCCTCCCAGACCAAAGTCTGCTATTCATTTCACTCAATGCTTGAATGGTCGAATATCCAGAGTAACTTTGTTCTTATTGTCTCGGGATACCACTTACTGTGGTATTAATAACGACGGCTAGTACACACTCTTCCAGGCTAGAGTCTGCTATTCATTTCATTCAATGCTTGAATGGCCGAATATTCAAAGTTGAGTCACTTCGTTCTTGTTGCCTTGAGATACCACTTACTGTGGTATTAATAACAACGACCAGCACACACCCTCCCAGGCAGAGGGTGCTCATTTTGCTCAATGCTTGAATGGCTGAATATCCAGATCAGATTCACTTTGTTCTTATTTTCTCGGGATACCACTTACTGTGGTGTTAATAACAACGACCAGTACACACCCTCCCAGGATAGAGTATGCCTTTAATTTCATGCAATGCTTGAATGGCCGAATATCCGGAGTCATTTATCCTTGTTCCCTAGGCATGTATTAGCATTGTGACAGTTCCATATCGTTCTTGAGTTACAACGATCGGAGCCAATCGCTTTGAGAGCCGCTTTTCTGTGGGAGAAATTTCTTATCAATCCGCAATCATGTTACCTTTGTTCTAGCTTTTAGGCACACAACTCGATGGTCTATATTTCTGATTTGAACTAGTTGCATTGGCACCGAGACTAAACAGATAGTTCAGTATTCGAGGTGCTGTCGTATATTCCGACTCAAACTCCTTGAGGAGCTCTAAAGCCGTCTATAAAGCAACAGATGTCCACCCTCAGTATATCGGTTTTATTCCGAATCCATTCTTCTCTTTCTGAGAAGATGACGATTGAAGTGAGGTGATGTCTGAGATTACTCCCAGAATACTGTAACTTTCCAGATCTTCCAGCAGTCTATTCCACTCGATAATTCCAGCATGTGGCCTAGTAGCGCTATCTTGCATGAGCGTGTATGTTGCCCAATTGGTCAAATTGCCAACATTAGTGTTATAGTGTAACCACAGTGTGAACTCTTCTATAGTTTATAAATTCATAACAATCACAATCAAATAGGTGTATGCAAACCTCGACCGAGCAAAGTCACCTGGCAACTAGTCCGTGTCTGGAGCGATATTGGGAACATGTTGTGGCGTTTCACGATGAAAGGATATCAAATCATGGACAGAAGCGGCACAGGACAAATGCAACACAGTAGTAAAATCGACACCACAACCGCCCGCTGTTAACCGTTATGCACTATGTAGTTCAACTATACTTGCATGGCAGGGGGTCCTCATAGCCTAAATGATTTCAATATTTTTTTGGTACTGAATAGCCAAGACATTAAATGTCATGAAGGCATATGAGCGAAGGTTGTAAAGTTAGTAGTATTCTTTGGAGAAGTTAAAATATGCTCGAAAGATGTCGAAGCTCCCCCATTTTACGGTACTTCTGGATTATCTGTTTCATGCGCGATAATGAAAGAAACTTTTCTTTCGTTCCTATGTTCAGACATTAGCTAAATTTTAGCTTAGAAAATACAATGTATATAATATGTAAAAGAATATACTCACCCCTATCATGTACTTGTGTAGCAACTTTAACGACACTAAAATTAAGATTAACTTCGCTCTCATAATGGGGATCATATATAAGAGAGAAATTATTATAGAAGTTGCTTGTTTCATCTCTTGTGGGTAGATTCAATTCGCAGTCGCATTCACCTCTATCAGTGTCTTGACTACCACCTTTATCTTGAAAAAGCGAATCCACTACACTTTTATCGAATATCGTATTATTTGGAAGAGGGGCTAGTTCTTGTTGATTACACCACCAAGCACATTCTGACTAACAATAAAAGAAAAAATAAAACTCAGTACACGAAATCGCAGTTACATTTCCAAAAATTGATCGTTTTGGAACCTATCAATAGTCATAATTGTAATTATTAAAGAAAGTTAATGAAACATGTTCAGTACTTTGACATATGTGTTTTTAGTCTTGTATCACTATCTAAAGTTTCAAAGAGTAAATTGTTATGACAGTCTTATTTCAGTTCCGATCATAGGATCATTATTCAAGGGTCACAAGAGATAAGGGTCCAAATTCCTTAAGATGCAAGTGTGATTTGATCATTCAAAATAAGATTCGGAAGATTCGAATTGTTTTTCGTGTAACTGTGAGTGAATTTCAGATAATTACCAAGGCTTCGAACAGTCTCAATACGTTGAGTAATCAGAAAGGAACATGAAGGTAAGAAAAAGTACGAAACCAAAGCTTTACCAAGCTCACCAACGTGGAAGTTTCTCTAACATTTCATTGAATCTGAATTGATTCACTTGAGTATTCTAGGATTATTCAGTGAAAACTGTCAGACATCTTTGAAATATGTAACATTTTATAATATGGGCCAGTGACGAATTAAGGAAAGACCGATGACGCCCACGCCAACATAGGCGTAGCTAGCATATTTTATCTAAAGGGGGGGGCATAGCTCAAGCCCCTACATAAAACTGGGCTTTAATTATTTCCAACCTCACAAACAAAAACTTAGGGACATGAGCTTTTCAGAGTTCTGGGCAATTTTACTCAATTTTTGAAGAAAAGTTTTAAATGTAAATTTACTTATTGGTATTATCAAAGCTACTTGCATTAATTTATCAACATTTGGATTAGCTTAGAAGTCGTGCTGTTTTCGCTGATAAGTTCAGTTCATTAGTCAGTGAAGAACTGAAGGAAGACAGATAAGACCCACGCCAGCTAAGTCGTAACTAACCTATTTTATATGGGGACTCGGGTCCCCCCTGTATAAATCTGGACTTTAACTATTATCAACCTCACAAACAAAAACTTAGGGATATAATTTTCAGAGTTTTAATTCAATCTTGTAATTATTAAAGCGGAAGTGGAAGGTTTTTTTTTTGAAACTCGATATAAAATAGAACATAAATAGAAGTAACAAAGACATCATATTCCATATATCTATGGTTTCAGCGTTTATGTAGTGTAAAATGACCCACATTGGATTTTGATGACTTTACTTTGGCAAGGCCTCCTCGAAATATGGTATTCCGCCCCAACTTTATTGTTTACTATCACTCCATGTGATGGATTGTCCAACAAGATTCATAGAAATGTTAACAAATTGGCAACACTAGCACTTGATACATTCCGTGCTCATTCGGTAGAGCACTCGAGCTTATATTAAACTCTGACGCCTTTTGCTTGTCGAAAGGTCTTTTGTACTTTAATGGTATTTTTAGTGGATAATGATGATTATTAGCATTATTGAATAATAGAGTGATGGTAATGGTCAAATAAATCAAGCTCTCCATTCTCAGCTAGTGTAACAAAATAAATAGTTTGCTCTACCTTCTTGGTATCAGATAAAACGTTTTATTTTTTAGTGAAGTTGCTTAGTTTAAGGATATTTGTAAAAGGTGAATCATGTAAATTGTGAACAAATACAGTCCACAAAGATACTCCCTTTGATGTAGTTTTCCTAAAGTGGTTGGTGAAGCCTCCGCTGAAACAACGGCTATCAAAACTATTGTTCCACAGGGATCTGTCTTGGCACCAACTTTCTTTCTGCTCAAATGTCAACGATCTGTTTGAAGTGACCTCATGTCTGGTTCACAGATTTGCAGATGATGAAACACTTCATACCGCATTCTCATTTAATCCCACTTTTAATAGCTACTTTATTTGTTTTTATAATATGATACAATTTAATTCACCATTAGTCCTCATGGTAACAAATATTTAAGATACTTTGGTTAACTAATTTTACCTCATCCAGGAACAATAGAGGACGTGTGCAATCAATTCCTGAAAGGAAAACTTTCCTCTTTCATGCTCGTAATATTTTGTAATTTTTAGCAGATAAAGAGAAATACATAACTTATATATAAATTCTCGGGAAATAGGTCACATTAACACTTATGCTTTATATTTTAGTCATTACGTACGTTTCGGTGTCACGATCATCATCAGAAGACTTATTACTTCAATAACCTAATTACTTTGAACTAATTGTATCAACACAAAGCGTAAGTCTCTCGTAGACATTTATGAAATGTGGTCGTATTTGTTGATAGTTCTGCTAAATAGTGGATTTTTGATATTATACTATAAAATTGCTGTGTTATAATTCCGATTTCATGTTTCTGTTCGTTTCGGCGACGTTGGCATTTAAACGAAATTGGTACGATGAGGACGCTTTGTGTTGATACAATTAGTTCAAAGTAATCAGGTTATTGAAGTAATAAGTCTTCTGATGATGGTCGTGAGACCGAAACGTACGTGAAGACTAAAATATAGAGCGTAAGTGTTAATGTGACCTATTTCCCGAGAATTTATATATAATTCATACCTGGGTCAAGAATCTTTATTAGAAATACATAACTACCCTCTGTATTGAAATTGATATTGAACCTTTTATCAATTACGAAGGTGATAGCATGGTAAGAACATCAGTTAATTATAATGCTTTAGCTTCTTTTGCATAATAATAATAATAATGATAAAAATAATTTTTATTGTCCATAAGACCAATGATGACATGGTCAACAAGTCAAGAATATACAGGTATGCAAGTAAACAAATATACAATTTGAAATTAATGGAAATGAGCAAATCTTTATGGATGATCTGCTATTACAGACGCCAAGCACTCAGAAACACTGTAAAATACATGCTGTTGCATAAGTTTATGAATTCCCTTCTTAAACTGTTTCAAGTTAGCATTATCTTTGAGCGACTGCGGAAGTTTGTTGGACATCTTTATGACCATATATCGTGGACTTTTTTCATACAGAGACATCTTATGCTGAAGTATTAACGACCATTTAGATGCAGATCCCCAGAATATGATGCCATAAGAACATCTTAAATTTAACTATGCATAATAATAGGATAGGAGTATACATCTACTTGTAAGACCAGAGAACTTACAGTTTGAGCTTACCTCAAAGAATTAACAATAATTTCTAAGAGGCATCTCTCATTGTAGTCTATGGTCCGAAGTGTAACATAGATGAAAACTGTTTTTGAGGTATTCAAAATGAGTTGATTCCCCAGCAAGTCATTCTACGCAGGCATTCAGACTATTTTGGGTATTTTTCACCAGCACACGTGTCAGATGCGGTGCTTAACATTGAATTATCATCTGCAAACATCGTTAGAATCCCTTGCTTCAGTACCTATTGGCAAATTATTGACAAAAAGCAAAAAAAGAAGGGGTCCAAGAACAGACCTTGAGGTACACCATTTACAACCTTCAATCGGTTAGATTTTATACCATCAGTATCAACAATCTGATAACGATCAGACAAATATGATGAAATACACTGATATAACTTCCCCCCTGAAACCGTATTTATATTGTTAAATCTTAAAGAAGTCGTTCATATTTAACTTGTTAAAAATTTTCTTTGAAATCTGTCATACCTTTATTGAAAACATAATAGAAAAATTGTAAAAATTAGGACACAAAGGTTTTCGTACAATTAGCGTCCATTTTATTCTATTTAATTGCTAAATAATGCATTTTCAGTAATTACCTTGATTCTAAAACTAATCAAACCTTTCGCTAACGCCTAGATAACGCTTGTTTTTACTCTAGTAGAAAATTACGAGAACTATTTCCTGAAGTACCTATTAATAAGTTTAGACTGCTTAGGAAATACTATAAATAGTAAGAAGTATCTATTATCATATTTGAACACGTTAATTAATGTCAAAAGTATTGTGAACTCATAATATGTGAACCAAATGGTAAACCTGCAACTGAAAAGCTTTGTATTGTATTGGTTGGTTATTCCGATTGTTTTGATGATTCAAACCAGCGACACCCAGTGGTCTCTATCGACCCCCAGGGGTCGACGACTACGTGCAAGGGGTCCATGTCAGCGAAAAAAAAATGTGGGGTCTATGAAATGTAAATGGGGGTCCACGATGATAGATTTCGTTCAAGCAATGAATGCAATAATTCACAAACACGGATAGATTTACTGCTTAGTTTTTACGTGAACACGTAATAAATGGAAGAACACTACGGCCCCAGGGGTCGACGACTACGTGCAAGGGGTCCATGTCAGCGAAAAAAATATGTGGGGTCTATGAAATGTAAATGGGGGTCCACGATGATAGATTTCATTCAAGCAATGAATGCAATAATTCACAACACGGATAGATTCACTGCTTAGTTTTTACGTGAACACGTAATAAATAGAAAAACACTACGGCCTTTTATTCAAACTTATTTTCACAATTATAATATTAGTAGAGAAGTAGGGATTTTATAATGCACTGTTCTATTCAATTATACGTTAATTAAATTAAATTTAATCACGTAGTAATTAATTTAGTATATTCCATAAGATTGTATATTAGTTAGGTGTTAGGCTATTCGTTTTGTAGTCACTTTGAACTTGCTTATAATAATACAAATATCAAGCTACCGGGTTAGCCGCATATGCGTAGTAGAAATTCTTGTCCACTCTTTCTCAGAGCTTATCAAAGACTGAGAAGGATAACTCGTACTTTCCCTGACTTGTTCAATTCGTCAATAAATAAATATGGTGTGATAGAATTAGCTTTTTCGAGTTTTCAATTCTGAGCTCGGAGAAAAAAATTGCTTTAAGTAGATAATTATGAAAAAAATAGAAATAACTAAAATCGAACACTTTTTAATCATCGCAACAGGTCCAAAAAAAATGGTAAATATAAAAACCGGTTTTTTGCGCCGGACAGCGTTGGATTGGGTTGAAAGGAAAAAAGCTTTGAAAAAGCTTATGCGCCGTAAAAAGAAGGAAAAAATTAGCTACGAAGGAACCTGATTGGACTAGCGGTGACCCCGCAAATTGCAAAAACCATCGATTTTGTTCGGAATTTCAAATATTCATAACTCTTGTTTTTTTGAAGATTAAGAGCTGAAATTTTGATAGGTTATAGCTTTTGTACCTACCAAGTACCACACAAAAGTTCAGCAAGATCGAATGTATACTCTTTGCAAACCGCAGCTTAATGCAAAAAAAAGCACTCTTGTAAAATGGTCTTAAAAAAGTTGTGGTGAGGTAACCCGCTATTTTTTTCAAAGGATCATCTTTTTCAATAGTTAATGAACAGTTTACCAAATTTTCAACCTCTTATCTTCCGTAAAAGTTGCTAAAACAACTATTTCAAATAATGGTATTTCGTGCGCTTGGCTGTATAGCGCGCGTGGAAGGGAGAGCCGCCGCGCTAGCCAACGCACACTACCGTACTCGGCTATCCGGCGTTTTCGAGCGTATGGGTTCAAAATGCAAACGCTCATAAAAACAACAATATCTCGGAAACCCTTGCTCGAGAATCGATGTTTTTTTTTTAATCCGTACTAACATTCAATAATATTAAGATTTATTTATTTTCAAACCTCTAGTAATGTCGGAAGTACTCTAAAAAAATACATTGCGCTATTCGATCTATTCATTATTACTATTTATTCGCTATTTTCGAATGTGCATAGTATTTTAACATATTTTTATTGTAACATATCAAATAACGATAAAAAATAATACAAAAAATTTGAAAAGTGACATTGATAAACCGTATTTAGTACATATTGTATTAAAAAATTGAATGTAAGTAGTAATATACGAAATTGCTCTTACTTATAGCATGTAAAACATTACAAAATATTTTGTTATTTACTTCGGTTCCCGAGATATTGTTGTTTTTTACGAGCGTTTGCATTTTGAACCCGTACGCTTGAAAACGCAGGATAGCCGAGCTGCGGTAAAGTGTGCGTTGGCTAGCGCGGCGGCTTTCCCTTCCACGCGCGCCATACAGCCAAGCGCACGAAATACCATTATTTAAAATAATTGTTTTAGCAACTTTTACGAAAGATAAGATATCGCGGGCTTTGAGCGCGGCGACCGAATCAAGAAGAAAAAAAACAAAAGATTTAGATTTCCGTAACGGAAATCTAAAAAAACAAAAAACGTAATATCCTGACACCCACCATTCCGCCTACCATGTAGCTCGGCCGAGCTTAAAATTGTTTCGAAATGTTAACTTTGAACCTTTTAAAAGGTGGTGATAGCCCCAAACTGGGTCGAAAACTGTTTTGAATTGGTTAATTTTCGATAAATCTAATGACGTTCACGTGAGAAGCGCGTAGCTCGCGAGTTAGAAAAAGTGCAAATTTACGGTACATAGAACGTCTTAACGAAGACTTTTCGTTCCATGTCGTTAGTTTATGAACGGGGCCAACTAAATAGCATAGTCTCGGGCCCCAAAATGTCGATTAAATAGGAAATTTTAATTAAAATAGTTTTAGGTATTCTCAGCTGTCACCTACTAGCAACTGACGTGCCACGTACGAAAGGGAATTTTCTAGCTACTTAAATATACCGAAAGCGGGTAAAAGCTAGCGGCCCATAGCCCAAAATACTGTATTACTATTGGCGCCGGCCGCACGGGGTTCGAAACGGCCCCAAATTAACAAAATAGAGGTAAAATATATAAACTCTAACTTACGTGCAGCGAGCTCCTGGAGGCATATGTCAAAATGTTTGCGTTCATAGCTAGTTACATAAGACGTCTGGCGTTCATGCAATTGTGTTTTCATACAATTCGAACCTTCTAATTTCGATATGCCACGTGCAAATCCCGGAGCCGGAAGCGTTATCGAGATCTGAACGTTAAAACTTTCGTATAAAATTGTGTTTGCAAGTAACGGTCACCATAGATAACTCTACTACCGGTAGTAGAGTTATCTATGCTTGTCACAGAATACTCTTCATAGAGATCAAGATGATACTCTTACGTGACGCCTTTTATGTTTCCCCTACGTGGCGTCTTTCGGTACTACACTATATGTTCAACAGTCGATAGAAAATTTGATTTTGAGGATAAAAGTTCCTATTAACATATATGCAGACGCTTAGTTTTCGAGATACAGGGTGTTGAAATTGAAACAAAAATTTCGGTTTTTGCAAATATCTCCGGAACTGTTTATCGTACAGAAAACATCTTTTGCGAACATTTTCTACTCATAGCAAGCTATGTTCTATGCGATCAAAAAAATTTTTTACTCATAATTCGTGAAGATTTTGAAGGGGTAGTGGATGTTTTTCTGCCCAACTTTTTCCAGTGGCGTAGTGCTATGCAATAGCTTTACCGCGGCAGTCCCCGAGTGCCACACGTTTCATTTTTTATTTGTAATTTCTGGGGTCACCGCTTGTCCAATCGGGTTCATTCGCAGCTCATTTTTTCCGTCTTTACGGCGCATAAGCTCATTATAAACTTTTTTCTTCTTAACTCAATCCGACGATGTCCGACGCGAAAAACCGGTCTTGGCCATTTTTACCATTTTTTTTTTGACCTGTTGCGACAAGTGAAAAGTGTTCGGTTTTAGTTCCTTCAATTTGTATCATAATTATCTATTAAAGCAATTTTTTTCTCCGAACTCAGAACTATGCAAAAATTACCGACATTTATTGCTAATTCTATCATACTAATACGAATGTGACAGACGAACACGTTAATTTATTCCCGAAGTTTTGAAAAGGAAGGTACCTATTAAGAAAATATTTTCAAAAATATGAACTGGTAGTTAGACTAGGCACATACAGATTAAAGTGAATCAATTTCATTTTGTGCTGGAGAAAACTACTAACGAAAAACTTAACGTATAGTTTAGAAACGGAATTCAGGAATTCTGGCTTCAAAACGACATACCTGTTACTTATCCCGTATCATGGAATATCGCGAGAATGATTTTAATTGCGTTTCCATCATATCTAGTGAAAATGGATTTCAGCGCGGTTGCCAATCTCCTAACAAAAAAAAAACAGAATGGACATCACTAACCGAGGAGATTTGAAATCAAACCTAACAAAATTGATGCCAAATGTTGAAAATTTATTATTAGAGCATCAGGTTCATCCCTCCCACTAAAATTATTGATCTTTTGCTTAGCCATTTTATGTAACAGATACTTAAACACTTTAAAAGTGAGTAGCACTATACAAACTGTCAAAATCACATTCGAACTTGATGAATTTGCCTAAATTCAATAGTAGGTAAGCAGGGGGTCTACCTGAAACCGAAAAACATGGCAAGTGGTCTACGAAACAAAAAAGTTTAGGTACATCTAGTTTAAACGTTCTCTCTGTAGGTGAGCACGTCAATTTCTGGTATCAATCATTGACAATTGGTTGTATTACTTACTTCTCTCATGTACTTTTTCAAATCAGCTTTCACTTCTGGATTTGGATCTGTAGTTGTGAAATTGTCGGCATTGAAATAATGGAAAGAACTGTTGGGGAACAGAGGATCGTCCGGCCGATAGAAAGACAGAAATTCGGCGTACTGGGCAATTCGCTGAAACCGTTAAATATAATTAAGTGTTTCCAATAACACAGCAACCAAGTAAACTATTCAGTTACCATATGCGCAGGAAAAATTGTATACATCCACAAGGTATTGTAGAAGACTTATGCAATATGACATTCAACAAGCATATAAGAAATAATATTAATACATACCTTTACGGCTTCACTCCTTCTATCCATATGGAGTCGAATTCCCGCAGCTATTTCTTCCGATAAAGATGTACCATTTACTTCATGCGTATGATTTCTTAAGACATTAAAACTCTGAAAAGCATTCGTTCTAATAATAGAAACATCTTTTCTCATCGAGATATTTACCTCAACGAATTTTTCTTTACGACTCATGGTTTCACTCAGGCTCTTCAGTTCATTGCCTATTTTCTTAGACCAAAATCGTACTCTTGAAAGGAACATAACTCTGAATTATTTCATGAAAAAACGTAAACAGAACAAGTTCGTGATTTATGGGTAACATCTAATCAATAAATACTTCCAGGTCACTTAGATGTTGAAAACTTCGCGTTTATAATTATTGAGCGAGAATTACTTAAGGTACAAAAAAATATTACTATCATTATCATATCAAGTTTAGCCTTTAGGTCTGTTCATTTGTGTCCTTGCATAGAGCAAGCTGATCAAATCAGTTAATGTCATCACAAAGCAGATAGTAGTAGCTTAGATTAGCAAAGAAGAATGACTGCAAACAAACACTTTTCGACACAGACAACATAGCCTATAAAATTTTCAAAAATGTACACAAATAAAAATATCAAAAATGCTATTTTTTGCCTTGCAACAGATGATACATTCTATTCTAGTTCATCTGAACATGAAGAAATATACGATTTGAAGATCATAGAAGCCATTTTAACTAATAGAAATTGTATTGAAAATTATTTTGAAGTAAGAGTATTGCATGAAATAATAACAAATGTTTCTTTGAACTGTCTCTATATCCATATTTCAGGTCATATCCATGTATAACGAACAAGAATTCAAAATGCATTTCAGACTTAGTCGTGATAAATTTCAAATTCTTTCAAACGAATTTCTAGTCTTTAATATATACCAAAATCTTCAGAAGAATTGTAAGTCTACTTGTTGAAATGAGTTGAATATCATAATTACTTCATCCTTGTGGTAAATTATTTGTTTGTTAGCTAACACAAGATTGAATATTAGCAATAAGAAGTCGATTCTGCTGTTCCTATGGTTTGCGAGCCATCAAACCTCGTATAGAGAGGTTGGAGACCGTAAAACGACAGGATCTTGTGAAGCTGTTGACATTTTTGAATTCGTTAACTTTAATTTTATCTAGGTACTCGAAAAGTCCGAACTATAAAGTTTCAGATTATGTAAGCCACTTATAAAATGATCTGCTCTTCTTGCTCCGTCGTTTTTCGTCGCGTGGATTTAGTCTGATCTTTTCAATCTAGAGCAATTTGCTCAACACAAATGAACACAATTAGATCAAATGATCGACACGAACGATCGGACGTTTTTCTACTAAACTTACTCTATGCATCTCTAGCAACACAAATAAACAGACCTATCGTATAAGGTATTACAATAATTTTGGATGAGATTCTGACCTCAGGAACATAGCCGCCACCACACAGGAATCAATTTCACTCAGTCATGAGCTATGGCGGAGTATACTAGAAATCAGTGGCTTTGTGGGTGCAGTACCGGTTTTTGGTGTTAATGATGCTGAGAAAGTGTTACAGAATGGGGTGCCAGTAAGATGGAATCGGTGTCAACTAGTCATAATCAAGGATGTAAAAAGTCATGTATAATTTAAGAGTTTGCATACAGGCGTCAGTAAACGTCACTCCAGTATCTTTGTTACGAATTTTGAATTTTCTTGTGTAACCAAGAACTGACATTTCGAGAACACAATGAGAATAATAATTATTTTTCATCGTTATCATATCTGAAAGTTTAGCCTTTGTATAAGGTATTACAATCACTTTGGATGAGATTCTGACCTCAAGTCATGGCCGCGAGCACACAGGAATCAGCTTCACTCTGTCAGACGCTATGGCGAAGTATAATAGAAATCAGTTGTTTTATGGGTATAGTACCGGTCTTTGGTGTTAATGATGCTGAGAAAGCATCAATAAGGTGCCTGTGTAAAGATAGAATATGCGTTAACTAGTCATAGCCAAAAAGGATGTAAAAAGCCATGTTTAATGTAATAGATTGCATATAGGAGTCAGTAAATATCGCTTCAGTATCTTTGTTACGAAGATAAGTCCTACCTGAAATAATTAGGATTACCAGGACCACCACCAGATTTGAGTGAAAACTTCGATTAATTGAAGCAAATCAAATCGTGCATTCAATAATTCGTGCTATAAAAAATATGAGTGCCACACGGGAAGTGGAAATTGAGAATTTTAATAGTAGAGTTGAGGAAATCGGGAAATTTCTGCAGGTTTTATAGAATTTTGAGTTTTCTTGTGTACCCAAGAACTGCCATCTCTCGAGGACACGATGAGAATAATAATAATTCAAGTCCAGGTCATTGCAAATAACTCAGTTGAATGAGTTGATACTTATTTATATAATTTTCTAGAGAAAGATATTTACACAAAGTTTCTTTTCGGCGCACAAAACTATACAGAACGAATAGATTGTTTTCATAACATTTGTTTTGTGTAAGAAAACTGACGAAGAAGCTTCGGAATTTTCATTTCATTGGAAGCAAAGAAACCACGGACATTAGTTATAAATTACAGAAATAAATAGGGTAAACCTATAATTTTTTCCTATTTCATCAACTATACACTGTATAATATGAGGAAAATGCATAAAATTCATTCTGAATCTGAAATGTATGTCTGAATTGTATATCTGAATTGTATGTAAGAATAGTTTTATTTTGGTATAAAATATATGTGATCGATTTAACCGCACTTCGAGGGAATTGGTATCTAGTGCCATCTGTTCTTCAGCGGAAATAACTGGGCGAAGCAAACTCCGTTGTACCAATCTTGACCATTTCATTTTGTACAATTTGCAGCTCTCTGCTTCTCTCTATCACCCAATTATGCTGCGTAGATGGTGCATAGACTGTTGCTCAGCTTTTGATTAAACTCAAAGTCATTACGTCATTGCATCTCGTTTGAATATGAAATTCAAGCTTGTATTATCTCCAGGAAGGCGGATCCCGTAATGCCCAATATGATGATGTCAGGTCGTACAACTAATAATATGAAGTCCTCAATATCTATGCTCGATATCACCACCAACAGCACCCTCTCATTGGATCGTCGTGTGAGATTCATTGCAAAAACTGAAAAGCCGAAACTTGGTATTCTATTCTGTTCCAAGAGCTACTTTGCACCCAGCCAAAATGTTTCCGTCCGATCAGTCTAACTCTAGAGAAACTGATCGACAGGCATGTTAGGAATGGAACTCTTTTGAGAAATCCCCTACATCGCAATCAGTATGCTTACCAAACCATGAAATTCTGTGAAATGGCAGTATACGAGCGGATACAGAGAGCAGAAACATCGCTTGACTGCAAATAAATTGCCTTAACGAGCTTTCTGGACATAGAGGGAGCTTTTGATAACACCTCCTTTGAATCGATTGCCCGAGCAACACTAGAGCGAGGGATGGAAAATCTGCTGTGCAGATGGATTCACAACATGCTCCGATGCAGGACAGTCATAGGAACTCTTAATGAGGTTGAAAAGGAGGTGCGGGTCGCTGAAGGATGTCCGCAGGGAGGTGTACTGTCACCTCTGCGGTGGAGTCTGGTGATGGACGAACTTCTAATACTTCTTGAGAGCAAAGGATTCTGCGTAATCGGACATGCGGATGACATCGTCATTATTGTACAAGGGAAGTTCGGGAGCACGATAGCATCTCTGTTGCAGCAAGCACTGAACACCGTGGAAAAATGGTGCAACAAGGAAAAACTCCTTAAAGTGAATCCTTCGAAAATACCCATTGTACTCTTCATAAAGAGAAAGGACATTGGAAACATATAAGACTTGGTTTTGTATGGGGAAAACATACAGATGACGGACGTGGTCAAGTACCCTGGGGTGAGCCTAGATAAAAGGCTGACCTTTGGGAAGCATCTGGAGAAAACCACTAATAAAGCTATAAGGGCCCTGTGGACCTGCCGTCGTACAGTCGGAAGAACCTGGGGACTCACTCCACGGATGGTGCATTGGGTGTACACTACCATAATGAGACCCATTATAACATAAGCCGCAATTGTGTGGTGGCCAAAAATAGAAACGAAAGTATTCCTGCATTCTCTGAACAGAGTTCAGAGGCTGGCATGCTCAGTAATAATATGTGCAATGTCGACCACCCCAATGACTGCGATGAAGAGGCTGTTGAAGCCACTGCACCTCGCCGTTCGAGCAGAAGCCCTAAGAGGAGCGTATCGCTTCGATCTTATTGGACAAGGAAAGGCCGACCAAAAATGTCGAAGCATTCTTGAACTGCATGGATCACCTGGGCCATTGGGGATGAGATCCAACAGAATAAAGGTTTACAGCACTTCCGTACCGTTCACGATTCAAACCTTGAATGGGCGGGAGAACGGTAGGGGCAAACCTCATATGATACCAGCGGATTCCGTATGGCTTACGGAAGGCACCAAGACCAAAAAAAGTACAGGTGTTGGAATAGTCTAGACAACGAACCAAGGAGAAATAATTTCTTTAATCCTAGGGACACTTTGACAGAATTCCAAGCAAACATAGTAGCAATTACAACATGTGATCGAATTATGAGGGAGAGAGCCTATGAGAATAGACAAATCACAATCATAGTGAGCAACCCAACATTGCTCAAGGCACTGGAGTCATACACAATCACCTAACAATGTGTACTCGATTGTGTAGAAGAACTAACGGCACTAAAGAACCCCAATAGAGTTACACTCGTATGGGAGTCTGAGGAAACCAGGCGAGAAGGGACTGAAACTGTCGTTGCATTCGCTAAAGCGTGGACAGAACAACCACTGATTGGACCAGAGCCAACCTGTGGCATTTCTTAGGCAACAGTGAAATCTGTAATCCCAAAATGGCTAGAGACAGAGCATCGTCTTTATTGGAAGGACTACCTCGTATGTAATGCACTCCAAGCGAGTAATGGGAGAACTCCAGCAGCAACGAGTGAAAACTCTGCTGACCTTCAGCAGGCAAGAAATACGGAATCTTGTTGCATTCCTGACCGGACACGCCCCATGCATCTAAAATCTCTGTGCGATAGATCTGCCCACATGCAGGGGTTGTGGCGTTGAAGGAGAGACACCAGTGCATTTGCTGTGTCAGTGCACGGCATATGCGGTTGGTCGTCGGACATACCTCGGAAACAATACTACACCCGAGGAAATCAGGAGTATCCCCTACATCAGGGTACTGAATTTCATATAATACACCGGACTGATGAGGAGATAGCAATATGTGAGGTCACAAGAGAACACTAATGATTGCAGTGCAGTGGGGCTTCCACTGGGAAGGAGAACTTACCCCACGGGGGAGGGGTTTTAGTCGGTAAGAATCCGGCACACCCGGGGACACGGGCTCCCGAAGCGTCTATGCAAGATTTCCCCTCCTCTACGCAAAAAAAAAAACTCTTGATCTCAAATCCACAATTCGACCTGTCCTGGGGTACTGTCCACACGGTTGGAACTCAGCAGTTTAGCTCCCAAATATACGCTTAAGCTCTTAGATTCTATTCAGAAGACAGCTATTCATTTGGTTGATAATATCACAAATACGAAAATTCATTAACCTCTTAAGAACATCGTACGAATGTTATCGATCTCTTGTCTCTTCCTTTTCTTTAGATATTTTCATGGTCGATGCTCATCAGGAATTTTCGTTTGTTATTCCACTACGAGTGATGCCAGGTAGGTAGACTGGACACGAGAGGGTAAAGGCCTCGTTTCCTTTATTCTCTAATCTGCTAATTTCTGCCGATTAACTACCTTAACCCTAAATGTTACATCTATTTATATCCCAAAACTATTCACCACTCACTTGCTAAGCGGTGGATACAAGAGATTTGAATATGAACTGAATGTTCCAAGAACTACCTACCCCTGGACATGAAGACGTTGGAACTCCAATAAAACTTCGTCCCAAGTAGAAACATTAGGTACGAAATAATATTATAGATAAGAAAGAATCACCCTTATCCACTGAAAATAATACTAGTACTGAGGACCTTTGGGCTACCAAGTAGCCATCATCAGAGTAAACTAAATTATAAATCAAAATGTGTCTGCTCAAATACTATTTCGTGATTAATGTAAACATGGGGTTACCCTCAGCTGGATATAAATCGGAATTTAATAAATTGCTGTTTCGTTACTACATTTCCATTCTTTCTAAATTACCTAGATATTTGTCTTTACTGTGTTTTGAATGTGATAAGTTTTCTTGAGAAATGGGTGTGACCTGTATTCAAAATATATTTGGCAAACGCTTCCTTATACCGAGTTAAAATATTCCTTCTAGTTTGATCTCCATTACATTTTGGCCACGTAGCCAAAGCCAAATTAGAGCCATTACATTCAAATACTCCAATAAAATTCAAAAGTTTCACTTATTATCCTTCAGTAATTGATAAATTCCATAATTTGCTTTATAAATTTACAATACAACCAGCTTATAGATGTAATAACAAACTAAAAACCATTTAAGCAACACCTTTGATGAAGTTTCAGACTCCGACAAATCCGGAATTTACAAAATCGATCGTGAGTCGCGTTGAAAATGATATGTGGGTCAAACTGGAAGAAATATTTCAACTCGGTATAAAGAAGATGTTGCAATGGCTCTAATACAAGAACCGTGGTGCTTTCGCAGCCAGATCTGTAGGTTGGGCCTGACTAGAAGGCTTTATGCTAGGGGTTTGCATGCACAGTCTAGAGCTTGTATTGTCAGCAGAAGTCTAGACGTGGCTTTGCTTCAAGAATTCTCTACCAGAGACCTGGTAGTAGTCAGAGTTTTGAATGAGGATTTAAGCAAAGGAGGAAACGGAAAACTTATAATGGCTACTTTCATTATGACAGGAAGTCACCTCCAGAGGAGGTGAGAAAACTAGTGAGGTACTGTAGGAAAGACAACCTGAACCTTGACATCGGCTGCGACGCAAATGCACACTGTATCGTCTGGGGTAGCAGCGATGATAATGAAAGGGGCCTGGAACTTCTCGAATTCCTTGTAGAAGAGAACCTAGAATCTCTCAATAACGGTTCTGAACCGACCTTTGTCGCTGTCAACAGGCAAGAGATTTTAGATCTTACTCTCTGTAACCGCAACATGAAAGCTAAGCTGCAGGAGTGGCGACTTTCTGAGGTGCCCTCACTCTCAGATCGTAGACTCATCAGAGACGTGTTAGCAGATATTGGATTGACAACCCAACGGAAAAGGAACCCTTGGAATACAACTGGGAAGGGTACGTGCGAGACCTCCAAGCCGAGCTTGAGGGGTTATACGGCAATTATGACACGACTGATGACCTGGAGGTTTCAGAGAGCACCATTAGAAATGCCATAGTCACCGCCTATGAGAGAAATTGTACCCTTAAACGGAAGACCACTAGAGCGAAAAGGCCCAAGTATTACTCCAGATCGGAATATTTTGATACTCAGCTATAACTCACCTTTTGCAGTACTTCCTTCGAAAACACTATTTAAATATATACGTACATTATCTCAATTTTGTACTGTTATGTATCTGTCCTGACGCATTCTATACCACACTTCTCTTGGTGTCATGAATGAAGATTGTTTATTATTATTATACTGAACTTTTTCAAACTTGAACCTGGTGATACTCTCATTTCATTCGATGTTATTATTTCACTATTTACAAATACCCCAATCCGTCGATGTCGATGAACATTCTGAAGAAATGGCTTTCTAATATTAATATCCTCGATACAAGCTGCACAAAATACGTGATCCTTACGTCTTTACGTATGAAGCAAAATTATTTCACTTTACAAAAACTACTATAAACAAACAGGCAATGAGCAATCCACTCTCTTCCTTTTTTTGGTCAATATTTTTCTAAGCGAATTTGAAACCTCGTTAAATCAAAATTAAATCAGTTTCCAAAAGTTTGGTACAGATATTTTGATGATATTTTCGAGATAATAATAAGTAAAGATTTTCATTTATATGGTTTTTGATCACGCTCAATAGCCAAATTGATTCACTGAAATTCACTGTCAAAATAGAAGCCGATAAGCAGCTTCCTTTCCTTGATATAAACATTATAAGATATGGTAATCACTTGAAATTCGACATGTACAGAAGACGCACTCAAACAAATAGGTATACTCCGGCGGATTCAGCTACACCATTTAATTATAAAACAGATCTATGTAATAGTCTTGTTCATAGATTACTGAACGTCCCTTTGAGCCAGCAAAATTATAACAACAGAGCTAAGAAACTTTAGCAAATAGCTTTGGAGAATGGTTACGACAAATCTTTGATCAATAATCTAATTTCTAAACAAATAGGATATTGGAACGCAACCAACTGACCAAATTAGAGCCTCTCTCTTCAAATAGTTCAATAAAATCCGAAAGTTTCACTTATCATCCTTCAGTGATTAATAAATTCCATAATTTGTTTTCTAAATTTGCAATACAACCCATTTATAGATGTAAGAAAACCTAAAAACCGCTTAGGTAACACCTTTGATGAAATGTGAGACTTTGAATCAAATTATATACTTATTACTTCAAACAGTCTGTACGTTCTGGAATCAGTTCTATTTGTAAAGAATGTCCATATCATTTAATAAAAGGAATCAAGATCATGATACTCGGTCTAAAGAGAATCTTATAAGTAAGACGCTGGCTAACTGTCTTAAAAAAAACATGTACTTCGCAATAATAAAATATAACTAATTGTAAATAATTCGTGAGCTACTATATAAAAGCATGAAAAATTATTTCGAGAAGATTCTTTCAGTTAAGATTTACTATTCACTGAACAGGTCCTTCAATGATATTCTCTAAATGCATTCTATTTTAATTTAATAGATAATATTTGTTTATTATTATCACCTACTAATATTAGCCAAAAATTCACTTGTGAATAATTTTTAATTTCATCTCAATTAAACTAATTTGTTCATCTTAAACTTAATGTATTGCGGTGTTCTAAATTTTATCAAAATTATATGCAATAAATAAATATTAGTTACTTACTTATTTAACTTGAAAATTCAACATTTTGGTTTATTTCCCTCTAGAAACCTCATAAGTTACTACAACACAAGT
This sequence comes from Endomychus coccineus, assembly GCA_958510875.1. NCBI lineage: Eukaryota > Metazoa > Arthropoda > Insecta > Coleoptera > Endomychidae > Endomychus > Endomychus coccineus. The sequence goes on along the minus strand of OY294068.1, from coordinate 152,469,547 downwards.
TTAAATTATTCCGATTATGTAAAGAATTTTCTTACTATAGATATCGTCGGAAAATATTAATTCTGATTCTAGTTGGAAAATTTGGGTGTTGTGAAATATGCGTGAATATCGAAATGTCTGTGTAAATATTCGATGAGCCTTAACAACAAATCCCAATAGTCCAATTAATAAGAATAAATTGTTCCGCATGTGCCGAGAGTTTCGTTTTCCCTTATTTCTTGCTTAATATAAAATTGAATATTTCAACTTCACAAAGCCAAATAAAAAAATCAAAATAGAAATCTGATCTCATTTTGCGAGTTTGAACATTAACAACACATTGATGCTCTCCAAAAGTAATAGCCAAAGTCTATCCGTTACTCAGAAATGTTTCATATTGGTGCAGATGGCTTGATGCATAAGCGTAATGCTGGACCTAAAGATGCTGTTTGGCGCCCTATAGTCTAGAAGTTATTGATTTCAAATAACATGGGGCGCCAGACTAACTACCAAATTTCAAAACTGAGCATAAATATTGTAAAATTAAAGATAAAATGAATTTATTCACAGAATTTACTCCCTAATATTGAAATATTAGATAATTACAACAATAAAATAGCAATGATAATTGTTAATCAGTTACTGAATATTGCTAAATAAATTTTATGAATAATATTAATGAAACAATTCATAATAATTGTCGCAAATGAGGTAGGTCTTGGGAGTCATGAGATAAAACAAACAAAATGTTGCAAAATAATTAACTCAAGATATTTCAAATTATTCACAATGTTTTTTCAGCGATATTTAAATATATTCAATTAACATTATTTACGAATATTTTCGGAAACTTCCAACATTTTCTAATCTCTAGAAATACTAAATACATGCATAATTCTTATTGCAAATCTTAAATTCAAACTGTAAACTACTTACAAAGTAATAACTTCTGCCTGAGTAGGCTTATCATTTTCAACTATTCCAACTAACGATATCAAAACAAAACACAGTCTCACAATTTTCATTTCAAACATTCTCATTTTGAATTCATAACATAGATTTTGAAATTCAGAGTTGCACTAACTAGGGTAGACTCCAAGATTGTCGGCGCATGTTCACTAGCTCTGGAGCGACAGGTAGCAAGTTCGTCTCCAGATTCTTCCAGATAATGTTCATTCCACTTAGTTAATCGGTTACTTTGACTCGATCAATTATTTACGACCGGATAATAATCAGCGAAGCTATAAAAATCCAAATTACTTCTAGCTTGTACTTTGCTTTCAGATTCTTTAAACAATTTGATAATGCTTGAAAATCGAACTAATTTCGCTGATATGTAAAAAAGTATTACCTCAACACAGTAGCTTAGTTATGGGGGAGGGCTTATGTTGCGGGGTTACCGGGTGACATCTTATTAGAGGTGACAGTTATTCAATCTTATAATATTTTTGAAATTGAATTTTTCAATTTTCCCGCCAAAATAAGTCATTTTTGGTTTCTTTAACGGATGCTTCGGCAAATTTTACATGAAAGTCCATTCTTTTTTAATTCAAAATTAATTTCCTTCATTAGTATTTTATTATTTCAATTACACATTATTCTAATTATTAGATTCTAATATCGTATTTGCGTTTTCACGCCGTATGAATACATTTCTTTACACAAACAAACTGATGTTTTGCTAAAAATAAAAACTATATAGACTTTTTCAAATTTTGGCTCCATTGATGTTTAAAGTATTAAAAATTTTTATATGATACAAATATCAAATCGAGTCTCCATAATACTGCTGGAAGTTTGTTATTGTTTAGATGCTGCAATGCTCATTAAGAAAGTGTAAGCATATATTGGAAAAAACACGTTCACCAACTAGGCTGCGTGACTTATACGCATATGTATAGTTCGAGTCTTGTGAATAACAATAAATTTTCATATTCTTCGTTTGAAATATTTTCGGTTGCAAAAGATATTATTTTAACCAGGTTCACTTATTCCTAATTATAGTTTTCATAAGTTCTGTGTTTTTTCGATATTCTTATATACTTGGTTATATTATTATTTTTATTATTTTATCAGTTGGATGTTATGTGTAGTGACTTGATCAACAAAATTGCTTATGTGAAGAAATGTATTTTTACGGGGGGAAAACATAAATACGATATTATAATCCAATAATTAGAATAATATGTACTTGAAATAGTAAAGTATTAATAAAGAAAATCGATTTTCGTCAAAAATCTTGCCTTCCGGATAGATTCATAGATTCACAATAGCTCGACTTGATGCCGACGTTTCGCCAACCATTACAGGTGGCATTTTCAGGGCAGGCTTGAGGCTTAGCTATTCGCGGAAGTCGACTATTCAAGATATGGATTTTCATGTAAAATTTGTCCCGGGGAATCTGTTGAAATAAGTTTCAAAACCGAGAATGACATACTGTGGAGGGAAAATCTAAAAATCCTATTTCAAAAATATTATAAGATTGAAAAATTGGTCCTAGCTTCCTGTTCATATGCAATACTCAACTCGGCTATATGAGCACTCAAAATTATATAGTTTCAGCTACCTTCACACCAAATTTCAAGCAAATCGAAAATATGATTTTTGGGAATCGCTCTTTGAAACAGATTTTCTCAAGTTTCTGTGCATGCGCGGGAAATTGCTCAGAAACGGTTTGAAAATTTAGATTCTGAGGAAAATTTCCGATCAATTACATTTATTTCAGCGTTTACTCCTTAAAGGAATAATCCATTGTTTGCATAATTCAAGTCATAGGTATATATTTTACGTAGATTCCACACTCTAAGTAATTAAAATATTTTCAATTTCATCATCATTGTTAAGATAATGTCTCTATAAAGTTATAAGTAATTTTCCAGTCAAGGCAAGTAGAATTTTAACCCATGTTAATTTTTGCTCCTAATATTTTTTTTTTAAATCAATTAATATCCTGTTTGTCAGTATTGAAACAAATCAAATTCAAGTAATTAGATAGAAATTAAATTAATTCAACAAGTTGTGTTCATATAAGTGTGCAAGTCAAGAAATTCTTCAAATTCAATGGACTCTAGAAGATCGCAACCTACGTTAAATTTTGCTTATAGTATTACAAAAGAAAGAAACCCGTAGCTGTAGGTAGCTTGAGTAGGGGTAGTTTGAAGCATTGGATTGGCTCATAGTTCGAACCCAGATGTGTAGCAAAATTAAACGTAATACTTGTGCAACAGAAGTTATTTATTCCTAGGGGTGAAGCAGCTCTGGACCCGTGCGCGCCGTCTTTCGCGTTTTGCGGAAAGTGTTAACTCCATTAAAATCATCTTGTGACAGTTCCATAACACCCATAACTTAATCCAACGTAGAACTCGAGTGTGTAAATTCTTTGTGCCTTACTTCTACCAGGGATTCGAGAGAAATTGTGATATTAGACCAACCAGATGAGTGCATTTTGATTGCATGAGAACAATTGTTATATTCACTTCAACATCTGAGTCGACGATATAATATAATGTGATTATGTAATCTTCAGATCACGCCTATTTTATTCTTGTTAATATTTGTGTTCTTTCCAGACATTGAGGCTAGTTTGTGTGTTCAATTGTAATTACGCTTACCGGAGATCACTTATAGTCAGAGAGCTGAGGGCCAATTTCCTTACAGGTATTTAAAGCTTCTGCTTCAATGATAGTACATTTGTCAAAGGTGCCCCGAACCCCTGATGAATTTTAAAACTTTCCCAGGTGATATGTAGGGTACCCTGGGGCACCCTGAAGTGTAGTTAGTTTTTTACAAGTCCGGTAAGTTTCTGCTTACGTTACTTATGTTGATGTAAGGGCATAGAGCGGCTGGTTTCGTATTGGAACCGGCGGTAAGTGATAACCTCAGACAAACAGTATTTTCAGATTTAGTAAATATACGCTCAGCACTGTTACAATAGTTTCCCATTATTGAGCAAATGTCCTGTAAAATTTAATTCTTTTTACTCGTCGACATCATATGTAACGTAAATGTTTGATTTCCAATATGAAATACTCAAAATCAAAGCACTGATAAATCCACACTGTCCCTCATTTGAACCGATGCCCCAGAACTGAGAATTTGCGCAAATTTGCATGTCAAATATCGTGTTAATTTTCAATTTTAAAATTATGTTTATTCAATTGAAATTAGAATTTATGTAATTATACACATTTATGTTGCATCAATACTATCATGTTTAAATATTGCCCCTCCCTCCTCTTCATTCCAAGGTTCATTACTGAAATATGCCCTAATAGTAAAAAAGGCTGCCGACCCCTGATGTAAACTATTATTTGTTTGGAATAGTTATTGTGGTATAAAAGAGAAGATATCTCGAGAGCTCTCAAACTAAATTGTTAGATGAAAATTCAAGTTTACGGGAAAATAATCAACAAACTACAAAGTAAACGTTAAATATAGATGCGCATGTACTGTTTGCGATATAATCGATATAATGGAAATTCTAGCAAATCAAGATAAATACAAACTAATTTTAAACACCAATTTTTGTATATATATTTTTTAAATCAATTTTCAAGAAAACATAATTCAGGTGGATTCTAACACATGATACACATCCAAGCTCTGAATACTGTACTTTTTCTACAAATTGATTCCAATAATACCTACGAAATTACGATAATAATTGAAATGAAAAAATTGGATTGAAACTTACTGCGTTGTCACATTTCCGAGAATACTTTGATTTATCTGATTATCTTCAGTTGAAGAGTACTCAAGTAACGTAAGCAAAATTAACAATATCAAGTCGTTTTTATTGATTTTCATTCTGATAGTTGCTTTCCACCAGGATCTACTTCGTTAGTTCGAATTCTGATGAAAGAAGTATATACTAGCACCTACCTTAAAAGGCACACTTCACTGATAATCAGTTGTATAGATAAATCACACCCTTGGGTAAACTGAATAAACATTCAACAACACACACTAAATGTTTCCACTGATAAATCATTCACATGTTCGTGTTTTTTAAATATAATGCTCACACACAGCACGATCTTCAACTTTGTATCCAACTCAAACGAAAAACATACTTTTAGAAAAATTTCGAAATTCATCAATTTGCTGATGCACCAGGGATATTACCCTTTTTCTTTTTTTTGTCTTATACTTTGACCACAGGAGAAGAAAATCTATGTTCAAAACATGGAGTAGGGCAGCGGTGGAATGTTGGAACAGGTGACAGGCATTGGAAAAGTTTCGAGGCTATAGGCTTCTTGAAAGACCTAACTAGGTAAAGAGTTCCACAACTTCGCTGTCCGATAGAAAAATGAAGTCTGATTCGACAGGACTCGAGCTTGACAATGAAGGTGTGACCAGCTTTTTTCCGCCTACCTGAAATGTCCGTGGAAGAATAACAGGGCTATAAAATTTGGAATAGTGTAATTTTAACCTTTAAATACAATAGGTATAAAAAATTGAATAATTATAAATAAAAGACAATCTGTTGTTTTTTCTAAATGAGCTTTACTTTTCTATTGCTGTCACAAAACATTTCAAGATTTTTTTTTGCGGTGTTACTAATTGCTTCATATTAAGATTTTCTATATTATGCAATACTTGAAAACCTTTCTTGGTTCATTGTGCTTCTTAGTCAAGATTTAATACGCCGCATAGCAGAAAAAATTCTTTCACCACCAACTGAACTTACTCGTAAACCAACAGCTACTTCTTATTAAATGTACAAATTAGGGATAAACTTTTTTTATTCCATTTCCATTATTTTCTAAAGAAATTTTAAGATTTTTATTTCTGAAAATGTTATTCGTTATACCCCCACGTAATAATTCTCATGATATCATTATTAATAGCTATAAACTCTACTCCTCAATCGTAATCGCATAAAATAGACTGTGACTTCACATCGATGACGTCACTTTAATCTTAAAATGAGAATTTCAGACACTTGGGCAGGTTAAATACCATATATATATACTCGTATATGCCTTTGATAGATACTTATAGCAAAAGAACGCGGGTGGCATTATGGTTAGGTAACGATATAATTGATTATGTGAAATACTTAGTCATACCTTTCCTAATTCAGATAGTCTAAGCATTTTACATAATCAAAGGTTTCTAATTAAATACATTAAAATCAATAGGGATTTATAAAGGTGTCAAAAACTTTACACCTATACTGCCCTGCTAAGACTAGTTGTCCAAACTGTAAAAATTAACTTTTTCAGATAAACACACTGTTGTATTGGCAAGCTTTTTTTTAATCAGAAGGAGAGGAAATCTTGCATAAGACACCTGTCTTTCCGGGAGTGTCGGATTTCTACCAACTAAAACCTCTCCTTCTCGTCTTTTAATGTTATAAAATTCGTCCTAACTCGTAATTGTCAGGTTTATCCTAAATCAAATTGTCCTACTTAATATTTGATAATATAAATTGTCCTAACTTGGCAGATAGTACATATCTTCTTACATGAAACCGTAGAGCTAAATGTCCTAAATGCTTCAGATAGTACAAACTTTTGCTCGAATCAAAGACAAAATTCATTCAAGGAATATTGACGAATTAATGCAAAATGTAGAAAGTGTAAATCACGGAATATCAAATGCGCGTTTATTAAATGCTATGAGAGGTTTGCAAAAACGTTGTCAACATCGCATACAACAAAACGGAAATCAGTTTAAACATTACCGTCATTTTTTTTATATGCCATGTAATTTAAGTGTTCGTTTTGTTAAATTTTGTAGATGTTTATAGTTTTTAAATTTTTATCTAATTTAATAATTCTTACTTTGCAAAATAATTAATAAATAGTTAATCTGTCCTTTTCTTTTCTATTCTATTTAGATATTACTCAACCATAATACGAAAAAATTAATAATTTGCCAAAAAAAGAAAATAAACAGAAATAAAATGTCAGACCCATCATATTATAATATTGTTGAAGTCAACAAAAAATCCTCATTTCTACGAAACCACATCCTTCTATGGTTTCTATTTTAAGAAATACAAGTTTGTGTCATAACTTGAGAATGGAATAGCTAAAAAAATTCCGCCTACGCCAATGGATTGCACGCAAAAAAGTGCCTATATAATGTTTACTGACATGGCGATAGCTCCAACATTAAACATGTTGCGAGGCTATGTAGAAATCCTGAAAAATTAGAGTATTTGGCAACAGCGCCTGAACAAATGACACGAGTCAAAATTCTTAGGCACTCCCAAATTTGTCTCAAAAAAAGAGCTCGATGATGCGTGGTCGGTTTTTTTCTAGCGCATATATTAATAGAGGTATCCTATAAGGACATGCAATTTGGTTCAACCTGTACAGATCACAAAATCTAGAGAACCCGTAAAATCAGATTAACCATGGAATTCGCCATAAGCCTAGTGTTTTGGAAAGATTTTAATCGATTTTACGCTGGCTCCGCAATTCAGGGGTGTTTTTGTAACACAGAGTTAAATTTAATTAACTATTGGATTCATTCGAACTTTGCTTCTCTTTAAATCAGTATAGTAAAGAAAAATAAGCTTAACTAAATTGTGCTAGCTTTGTGATAGTGTTGAGTTACAAGAAAGGGTGAGTTTTCTCACAGAGCATACTTAATTTTGCATATTCGTTTTAATTGATGTTTTAATAATATTATTCAAATAATCCACTATAATAGATTTTTTAATTGTGCTTGTTAATTGTCTTGCCTGTAGAGTATTGACAATTGTATTATTGTTTCTTGTTAATATTTTGAGCTGGTCTTGGACCATTGCACGACTCTTTAAAGTATTCAACAAGGCTTTGTGTCTGGAGGATACACTCACGTTTTGGTGTCCATTGCACTCCTCTGTACAAAGTGTTATTGTCAAGTGATCTAGATCGGAGGTTGCTGTATCAATCTCATGTTTTGTATTATTGTTTCTTATTGATATTTTGAGCTGGTCTGAGACCATTGCACGACTCTTTAAAGTATTCAACAAGGCTTTGGGTCTGGAAGGGACCTTCGCATTTTGGTGTCCATTGCACTCCTCAGTACAGAGTGTTATTGTCACTTGTTAATATTTTGAGCTGGTCTGAGACCATTGCATGACTCTATAAAGTATTTAAAAAGGCTTTGTGTCTGGAGGGGGCCCTCGCGTTTTGGTGTCCATTGCACTCCTCAGTACAAAGTGTTATTGCTAAGTGATCTAGATCGGTAGCATGGTTGCTACGGTATTGAGTATAAGTATAACTCGATACATTTGTTCAGGCATTACCTACAATTTTCAGTAAAGCAAGTTTAAAGGTATATTAATTATAATAACTGGATTAATGGGAGTATGCTCAGAAGCTTCAATTCTTTCCAGGTATGCCATTGACCATCCTGAAACAAGAGTCGCCCAATCGTCCAGTTGTTTTTACAAGGTGGTTATTTTATTAATATTTCGGCTAAATATTATTTTACTATGCATTATAATTTTCTGTTTTATCATGTCACTAGGGTTGATTAAAATTATAAATAGTCTATACTAAAGTCATGACTTTTAATTACAATCAAACCATATTAAATGTCAGTCCGGGATTACACCTCTTACACATATTACTGTTTCATCAACACATAATGAAATATGTCTTGCCTAATAAATCATTTGTTAGTCTGGTAAACTCCGTTTCATAGATATCGCTGGTATCAGGTGCTGACCATGGCTAAAAGCTAAAATAGAGCTAATGGGGACATTAAAAACCATATAGCGTTGACTACTATACATTATAAAAAGTTAAAACCTTTACAGCAAATAACGTTACTATGCGATCCTGTGAAATCAACATGTCAACATGGTATCGCAAAGATCATATATCTGCTAGTTTCACCCTATTTCCTGCGAACTACCCTGAAAGTGATCAAGAAATTACCCATACACAACACAGTGGCACAACACAAATTGGTTCGTTTATATTACTAAACTTTTTCGTTATGTGATTTTGAGAAACTATTAATAATAATTTTAATTGCAGAGAAGCAATAGTTTATATATATATTGCGACATCTATCGTAGGTATAGTGAGTTATCCTTCAACATTACAGTTTTCTCCATTTGTTGAATAAGGTACTTACATTTAACGCTTAATACAATTAGATCATTATTCAAGGTTCTATCCGTTGATATTATGAAATAGATAATTTAGTTATATCATCGTCTATTTATTTGATGTTCAAACCAGCATAAGCATATACCAAGTAGTACTTAAACTTCAATCTTATGTTTTAAATTTATGGTGTAACATGCATTTAATAAAATAACATCTGATCCGTACATTATAATTATCGATTTGACCTTCATTATCACAAAATTTCTATTAGAAATTATAATTGAATAACACTTAAAGAGATTCAACTATACACATTGTCATGGCTGATCAGGTTAGAAATATTTTAAAACAAGCTGACGCTGTTTGTTTCGATGTTGATTCTACAGTAATTCAAGAAGAAGGCATAGATGAATTGGCTAAATTTTGTGAAAAAGGTTTCGAAGTTGCAGAATTGTAAGTCTTTCAAAAACTGATTTTATAAGTTGTAAATATTTTCTTTTCAGGACGTCACAAGCAATGTCTGGTTCTATGACGTTTCAAGACGCATTAAAATTAAGATTAGACATAATTAAACCATCTATATCGCAAGTTAAAGAATTCATCAAGACGAGCCCACCAACGTTAACGCCGGGAGTGAAGTAAGTTTCTCGATATATTTGAATCTGGTCAATTTTGATTGGCATGTGGGTCAGTGGCGGCGCGTTAGATCCGCTCATTGGGTAAAAGCTTTTGAATTTGACGAATACAATTTTCATGAGCAACTAAAAATTCCAACTCCGCCACAAACAGTATTGGGAAATACCTCTTTGATCAACAATAATAATAGTTCATTGATTTAATAATTTTTTCTACAGATCCATGGAACTGTAGAAACAATTAAATAGGTACTTAGTTACATTTTGAAATGTATAGAAAATGGGTGAACATCAATCTCAACCACAATTATCTGAGACCTCTAGATAGTTCAGTTACAAAAGCTATCAAAGATGTACTCAGAATTTGATAACTTATTATTTAGACAATATAATTTCATATTTATTTGTTTTAGTTATATAGAACATGTCACTGATGCTAGAATTGCTATCGGAATTTTTCTAAATGTAATTTCATTTCAGAAACCTGATCAGTATATTACAAAACAAGAACATCCCAGTTTATTTGATATCTGGAGGATTTAAATGTATAATTGTTCCTATTGCGAATCAACTGAATATTCCCAAAGATAATGTATTTGCAAATAGAATAAAATTCTACTTCACAGGTAATCAAACATACCTTTGCATGATCTAAATTATATAGTTCCCTTCTTGCAAAACTTTATAAGCTTAGAAGTTTTGGTTGAACAATACATTTTCTGCAGAAGTAAATGATATGTTCTAGGTGAATATGCTGGTTTCGATAGAAACGAACCTACATCTATGAGCGGTGGCAAAGCAGTGGTAATTCAAAATCTAAAAAATAATCATAAGTACAAGCAGTTAGTTCTTATTGGTGATGGTGCCACAGACTTAGAAGCTAGTCCTCCAGCTGACGCGTTCATAGGTTCGTTAATATTATGATTCCCAAATTTTCTTTCCTCATTCAACTTCTTCACAGGATATGGTGGAAATGTCATCCGACCAATTGTTCAAGCAAAAGCAAAATGGTTTGTGACTGATTTTAATGAAATAATTCACGTTTTACGCACTTGAAACTGTTTTAAATGGGCCATTTCTAATTTTATATTTGATTTATTAGGAATAAATATGTTTATTGGTTTTTTGTTTGTATTTTTCTAACACCCTGCAGTGATGAATAATTTCAAATATAAAACTCTAGAACACACATTTTAAATGTTGTATTTTGTCAATATACAGGCTGGTCCTGTTTATATCATCAGGATTTTACCAACCAATAGTTTATCGAAAAATAAAGGTATTTTGTATAGTAAAATACGGTCGAATTTTGTTTCCGTTTTGATGTAAAGGGTGTTAAAGAAAATAAATTATTTTAAATAATTTGTTATAAATTATTAATGAAAAAAGACAGCCTCCTGAAATTTTGCTTAGATCTTTTTCTTTGTATTCTTTATTAAATAGTGGTTGTAATTATTTTATTTACAACACAGAGGCATGCGAACGGGTTTCCTCAAAAATACATTATTCAATAAAACGTACGCCACTGTTTTTTTTAGAACACAAACTGCGAAGAGGATTTGCCATTCAATTTAGAACCTTTTTTGATAGCTCAACTCAAAACAAAAAAAACTTCAAAAAGCATTACTTATCACTGATAAGTTTTTTCGTATTACAAAAATTTTGCTTTTTTTAAAAGCGCGTTAATGTTTCTTTTTACACATGTTTTAGTCTTTTTATTCTTATTATTAATCTCAGTTTTTTGAAAAAATAAATAATAATTAAACATAGTAGATAAACAAATTCAAACAACTACCTAAATGCCGCAAGGAGCAGTGCTGACTGATGATGAGATAATGTATTCCGCTCATTAGATGCCGAATTTCAATTCCCGTTTCCTTTTGGGAATTAATCCTATTGCCAATCATTCGGTCATTCGGTGTGAATAGGCTATACTGGAACTAAAAATTATTCCTAATAAACCTACAATAGTGGCCTTTAACAGGAAAAGGAAGATGAAGTAAGCTGAGCTGAATGGAATTACCATCGTGTCGAAGGATGAGGTCAAATATCTAGGTATAACACTACATATGAATCTCACCTATGGCCAACACTTGAGGAATGTGAGTGAGAAGTTCACACGTGCCCTAATAGTGTGCAAGAGGTAGAACTTGGTGTGAGGCCCATCCTGAGGCGCGATAGCCTGGAGTCATAGAATAGGAGGAATCAAATTACCAAACATAGAGCATTAAGACTGACTTATAGACTCGCATGTATATACATAACTGGGGCGTTAAGGTCTTGTCCTACAGCTACCATGGAGAAGGTACCTGGAATAACCATCACCCTCCATATGGCAATACAAAGGACTATTTAACATGAGTAAAAAAGAATTTCATGGAGTTATAAAACTTTTCTGGAAAGGTAACGACACTGTAAAGTTAGAGCACCTAATACTTCTTGCACCGAGGGCATGGACAAGGACTTCGTATAAATAGGAAACAATCACCCGTATTCACTAAAAATAGTGTTTAAGTACTGTGCACCATTCAGCTACCAAGTGGCCATTATCAATGTAAACCAAATTAGAAATCAAAATGTGCCTGTTTGAATACTACTTTAGATTTAATAATGTAAACAAGGAGTTACCTTCAACTAATTAATAAATTAGTAATTAATAGTTCTTTTATCTGAGTTTACACCCGCAACATTGATCTATCCATATCATACTGAAGATTTTAATTTATTTGTTGTTATTCTAATAGATTCTTTGCATCTCGTAGTTTTGACTGACATTGAGTTTTAGTCCAGGCATTTAAGAAATTTTTTTGTCCGAATTCTCGCGAAGTCTAATTTTGGCCTATTCTTATGTATTTTGGCACGCTAAACACGATGGTGTATTTTAAATTTGGATTAACCCTGTGCTCGAAAAACTATGACCATTTTTTAGACCCAAACATGGCCATTTTTCGATTTTTTGCGTTTTGAGACAAACTATGGGTTGTATGAAAAAATGTTTGAACAAAAGTTGTTGGACAAATCAATACGCGAGTTTTGGCTCTGGTCAGAAGTCGATTCGGGGTCGTGGGCCCATTTAGTGTGTTTTTAGCACATTGAAAAATGGAGTATATGTCAAAAAATATACTATTTTTGTTTCTCTTCTTTCGGTTCCTGGTATTTTAACCTACCTCATTTTTTGGCGCCAAAATCGTTCATTTTGAAAAATCCTTATTTTACGAATTTCAGACGGAATACTCATATTATCGATCTAAAACCAAATTCACTCGGAAGATTCCATTATTCTGCACCTGATATCCAAAATTCAAGCATTTTGTTAAAAAAACATAACTTTAGCGCCATTCTGAAAATTTTGGTCCACTGAAAAATTCAAATTGTTTGAGGTTACAAATTTTTCACGGAATCGAAATTCTAAGCTCTATTAGAAGTTTTCATAACAAGTATTCTAAGTCCAAACAGATTGATTTGGGTCGACTAGAAATGAATCTATCCTAATGAATGAGATTGGGCTTCTAGAGAGCCCAATTATGGGCCTATCGACAAAAATCTTGGAGCAAATTACAGAGAAATACATCGGCTATTCAGGTTTGAAACAGCCCACAGAGATTCGTCCACAATTCCAAGTTATAAAGAATTTCATCATAAAAAGTAGCGCAGAATTTCATTTAGCGGCAATAAACGAGGGTCGGTACAATAGATTCCGCGCGCGAAATTATACTTTTTTTAATGTTTTAAAATGCACCTGAATGTTTATAATCGTCTTCTATGAATGTGTGAGTGTATGTAGACGTGTGAACGTGTATATGTGACCGTGAAATGATGTCATTATAGGGTGCTACATATCAAAATCATCGTGCAAAAAATTAGGATTACCTCGTAGCTCATTATGTAAGCATTGCGAAGGTAAAGAATGTCCAATTGCCCCGAGCCAGAAATCAGTGTATTAGATGATGATGATTTTGATAAGTGTATGGATGAAAATGAACACGATGATGAAGATGATGACGTTACCGATGATGTTATCAATGACAATTGCGAAGATTAAATTTTATCAAACTCAGATGATGAAGCGGATCACGATGATCCGTGAATCAATTATGATCATATTACATCATTAGCAATATACGCTGACAGTGATAACGAAAAAATGTTATTTGTGAATAATTAGACATATAGATAATATTTTAATAAATTTGAAAAGTAAAACACAAAAAAAAAATATGAATGTGAAAAAAAAACAAAATTATTTATTAATTTTATTTATTTTGTTTAAATATTGAAATTTGTTATGTAACACCCTATAATGACACCATGTCACGGTCACATATACACGTTCACACATACACGTTCACACGTCTACATACACTCACACATTCACGCAAAATGATTATAAGCATTCAGGTGCATTTTGAAAGATTTATAAAAGTATAATTTCGCGCGCGGAATCTGCTATACCGACCCTCGTTTATTGCCGCTAAATGAAATCCCGCTAGTTTTTTTATGATGAAATTCGTTACAACTTGGAATTGTGGACGAATCTCCGTACGCTGTTTCAAACCTTAGCCGATGTATTTCTCTGTAATTTGCTCCAAGACTTTGTCGATAGGCCCAAACTTGGGCTCTCTAGAGGCCCAAACACATTTATTAGGATAGCTTCATCTCTACTCCACCCAAATCGATCTGCTTGGACTTAAAATACTCGTTATGAAAATCTGTAATAGAACGTAGAAATTGGTTTTCCTGAAAAATTTCTAACCTCAAAAAATTTGAATTTTTCGGTGATCCAAAATTTTCAAAATGGCGCCAGAGTTATGTCTTCGGACCAAAATGCTTGAATTTTGGCTGTTAGATGCAGAATGATAAAATCTTTCGAATCAATTCAGTTTTAGATCGATAACGTAAGTATTTCTTTTGAAATTAGTGAAATACGGATTTTTCAAAATGGCCGAAATTGGTGCCAAAAAATGAGGTAGGTCAAAATACCAGAAACTGAAAGAAGAGAAACAAAAATACCATCTTTCTCCCGAAACAGAATATGAAAAAAACAAAAACTCTGACACATACTCAATTTTTCAATGTGCTAAAAATACACTAAATGGGCACTTGACCTCGAATTGACTTCGGACCAGAGCCAAAAATCGCGTATCAATTTTTCCAACTTTTGTTCAAACATTTTTCCATACGACCCATAGTTTTGTCTCAAAACGCAAAAAATCGAAAAAAAAACATTTTTGGTTCCAATAAATGGCCATAGTTTTTCGAGCACAGGGTTAATTAAATTATTAACCAAATTTAAGCTGCCCCATCATGTTCAGCGTGTCAAAATACATAAGAATAAACAAAAATTAGACCTCGCGGAAATTCGTACAAAAATCGTCGATTTTCATCCTTAAATGCCTGGACTATTTTAATACTTCGCATGAATGTCGAGTTTCCCTTACATTCGCACAGCGGTACGTAGTAACGAAGTAAATCCAATCCATATGTCTCAACAGACAGACAATAGCATTCTCTACATTTCGTTATGTACAAATAAAAGCGTTATCGATGATGCTATCGAGTAAATATTAGACAATAAACTAAAATGAACATATTTGTTTACATAAGCGTATATCCAATACTGTGTCTATTCATATTTATAGTTATAGTCATTGGAGTAAATTCAAATATACCACTGCATACTGTAAATATTTATTGAAAAAATTAAGGTACAGTCGAGCCTCCCGGTACCGATAGCCGAATACATTACGTAACAACAGTTTCTACCGGAATTTGTTCAAGAACCGGTACCGGGAGGTGCCTCAACGAAAATTAAATCGAATACTGACGTAAATGTTAATGGTTATCACAGGTTCTTATTCGTTTAAAAGCACATGCGATAGTTGGTTGTAGTATTTTTATTCCTTTACATATTCTCATTTGGAAAATGCCAGTTGAAGCTAATCAGCTGGCAGCTGCTGTCGTGGGACTCGTGGTTTAAGAGTATCTTTAACAATAACATGAACAACAGTTACAGTAACATAACCTTCTTTGAAGACAATAATAACCCACTGCACTGACCAGTGACCTAGTCAAGAAGAGTAGACAGGAGACCAACATCCCGAGGAAGGGATGAGTGAAACAATGTCCGCAGGGTAGGCGAGGGGCGAGATCATGATCCTTGCGCAAGCAAACTCGATTAAGCGCTATTGCATTTTCATATTCATGTGCGGGTATTTCTAGTATGATGTACTGTAATCATGCTTACAGTACATCATACAGGGCCGTGTTTGCGAGTTTGCATCCATATTCTGACTCATAGACTAGCGCTGGATAGGAAGTTTGGTATTGTATCTTCAATATTCTTAGACCCAGTGCAAATCTTAATGCCTGGTAGAGATATAAGTGTAATATAATATTGAACATGTTTAGTTTAATCTTATTGTTGTTCTATTGTTCAATCTACAGTCTAATATTTTTCCCTTGTGGCCACAATATGGAAAACATGGTAACATCAAGTTTTTGTCTTTGCTTGACACTTGTTAATACAAATAAATTGACGGGTAACTACCTGTATGTGTGAATCACAACTTCGTTCATACAAATAAGTATGTATGTGTGTCTCAGCAGATCTGACTGAAATCATGAAATTAAACAACAAAAGGGAACGAAAATATTATTTCATGGTGCCTTCACCATATTTCCTGCTTCTACCTATCCCTATTATAACGTAAGCTTCGATCTCCTTCTAAATAGGTTTCGAAAATTCAACAACATACCTAAATTAATTTACGGTTCTGAAAGGTTTCCTAAAATTGTAATCGGCGAAGAGTGGCTTGGAATTACTCTTCGTTGTGTTTTACCTTACCTACGATTGTAGTATATTTTTTATTATCTAAAGAGACACACTTTAGGGAAAATCTATGCTTTGAAGAAGATTTTCATTGAATGCTAGTAAATTTGTTTTTCATAGGTAATAATTATATGTAAAAATTCTCGGGAAATAGGTCACATTAACACTTTGTTAAAAATTTTCGTCTTTACGTACGTTTCGGTCTCACGACCATCATCAGAAGACTTATTATGTCGAATATTACTTATTATTATTGACGATACAGTTTCGATTATTCGTGGTTCGGTTCGTTTCGACGACGTGGGCTTTTTTGATTGAAATTTGTGCGTTATGAACGCTTGTGCTATAATTTGTTTTAATAAACTCTTTTCGACATAATAAGTCTTCTGATTATAGTCGTGAGAACGAAACGTACGTAAAGACGAAAATTTAAAACAAAGTGTTAATGTGACCTATTTCCCGAGAATTTTTATATATAATTCATACTGGGTCAAGAATCTTTATTATAGGTAATAATTCTCGTGCTCTATTCTCGAAGTCATACGGCTAGGATTCTTGTTCTTGACCGAGTGTATACGCCAAAGTCGAATGCGAAATGTAATGTGATTGTGGTAAGTGACATGTGAATCTGCTTTTCATATTAGAATTTCAGCAAAGTTGCTTAATTTAAATATTTCTTTGAAATTTTGACAACTCCGTCAATTCGATGAGATAAGAATGTTACATTTTTTATCTCAATGTAATAAATGTAGTTAATGAGTATTACTACTAATGGTAATGCCTGAATTAGATGGAATAACTTTTTTATACCGAATAGATGATGTTGAAGAAATTGAAATTATTGCTGAACGACCCCACAAAAGTTGCATGGTCGAGATTACAGTGACTCTATTAATAATAATAACTGTTGTCGAGATGACCCATTTGAAACCTTGTGTGAACATCAGTTCAGACAAGGTAAGACGTCTGCTAATTCATAAATTAAATCAATAAATTTTTTTATTAACTTGAGATATTGCGGACTCTTGACCTTGAAATCATGCATGCTAATTTATAGATTGAGTTAATAAAGGTTTTTTTTTGCTTGACGAATTGCCGACCCTTGACCATGAAGTCATGTCCTAAAAATAATAATTACGCTGTGGTGTGTGGTGAAATGCAAAGAAATGTGTGGTGACATGCAAAGAAATGTGTGGTGACATGCAAAGAAATGTGTGGTTATTTTGGTTCTGTGATTTTAAGCCGAAAACGTTAGAATAGTTAGTCGATACGAAACAAAAAGTTTCACACTCGTCAGGAATACACAAGTTTTGATCGTATCGTGTATGAAATTTAGAATGCGAATGGGGTCTTATACTAATATTCGTATTCGTATAACTGCAAGAACAGGAAATGAGCCGACATGCACATCCTTCGCATACGAAGTATCATAGATAATAGTCACAGAAGAACCATAAATTAATAGTACTTTAGAATCTGTGCTGCGCATTGAATATGTAACATTAAAGTGATGTATGTGCTTGTGTTTGTTTAGCGTGCCTCTATGTTACATAAGGTTTCAATAAAAAATACTAAAATAGAAATATTGAATATACCTATCTCAGGGTTTGTTTGGTTTTTTTTGTAGCATAATCTGTCAAGACATAACTGCGACCAATAGGTATGTATACGTCGTAAAACTCCCTGAAGTCTGAAGTGCTATGATTGAAATAAAATTGATGCAATAGAAAATTCGAAATACATAAATTATTTATGTTCAAATCATTTGTCTTAGGTATAGCAATAATTACTATTGCTATGGCATGGAGATCGCATGGAAAATCTAATTTAGAAATGGTTAGAAATTTGAGAGGTAAGGATTGTATGGTTACAAATGTTACACATTTTACTCTAATCATTTCAAGCGAATGGTATTATCAAAAGTGATTCAGTAGAGCATGCAATGTTAGCCATCGACAGAAGTCACTATTCTCAAAATAATGCATACATGGATGCACCACAAGGAATTGGTTATGGTGTTACCATCAGTGCTCCTCATATGCACGCACATGCCTTAGAATTATTAAAAAACCAATTAGAAAGAGGTTATAGAGCTTTAGATGTCGGATCTGGTAGTGGTTACTTAACCGCATGTATGGCAGTGATGCTGGGAGACACAGGGTAGGTAAATAAAAACTATTGATGTTACTAATCAAAACCAATTACTGATACACAATATTTTGTTCCCAACCATATAAGAAAATTTATCTCGCAAATTTCAAAATATAATGATCCTATAGATGATGTAGAACATATAGATTGCTCCCTATTTTTATCACCCACATGACTAACTATTGAATTAATAAAACATACTATTACTAAGTACTATGTAATATCTATCTGTTTGAAGGTGTTGGCGAAACTTAGTAATATTTTATTTAATAAATGAGGGTAAATCAATCGTTCAGTAGTTATTTCATTTAAGACTCCATAAAGTTGGACTCAATGCTCTTCGTCCTTCAAAGGTGTCTGTGCTACCCGCGAGAAAATTGCCGAATCTAAATGCAATGGACCCAAGAACAAGTTAACTGGCGACGACAAGGTTGGGACTCAGCTTTATTCTCGGACGAATCTTGCTTTGGTTTTCACCCTGGCACAAAGGAGAAAGAGGGTTTGGAGACACCCTGGAAATGCAGAATATGTAGCAACAGCTTAGGAAGTCCTAAGAATGGAGGAACTTTGATGATGTGGGGTTGTATCAATCTCGGTGGTAGAACACAGCTTGTTTCTGTGGAAGGCAATCTGAATGCAATTGCTTATCATGATATCATTCTTCAATTTGTCGTCCTTCCATTCATGGAAGAAATCGGTCTAAACTTCATACTCATTCATGACAAAGCCCGTCTACATATGGCCAGGGGTATTTCATGAGTTTCCTGAAGATAATGACATCAACGTTTTTCTGTGGCCAGCTCAGTCTCCAGATTTAAATCCAATAGAAAACGTTTGGGATATGCTCGGCAGACCTCTCTTAAAAAGAAATGTTTTATTTCAGACATTGACCAGTAAGAATTCGACAATTTGATTATCAGTATGCCAAACCGGTGTAGAGCCATCATAACTGTAATAACTATTTTCCAAGGAAGTTGCCCTTTCTTTTTAATTCATGCCATTAACTGATTTTTACAAAACTTTTGGTTATTGCATCTGTGATATCTCAGTAATATTTGAAACTCACCACATGAATCATTATAGTTTGCTTGTCCATAGATTATTTAAATGTGTATAAATTCCATGAACTCAGAAACTTTCTACTTATGAAAGTATTAAGATTCTATTTCAGAATCTTTTAGCTCAATTACTCATTCGCGAACTGAGCAATCGGTAGTTGCTCGAATGCCGAATTTTAATAACCTGACCTAGAATTCCAAATAATGTAACAAACTAACCTGCGAAAAATTTTACAAGTTTACGTTACCGCTTTTATTTCGAACCATAATATTAGAATGGATGGTGATTTGCCAGAATATCAGTAGATTTGGCATTCCAGCAAAAGCGAATTGATCTGTTGACAGAGTGCGGAATTTACCTTAAGCAAATGCCGGAAATAGAATATATTTTCAGCAACCGATTATTTGACCTTAGCTCATGTAGCAACTTGAAATGTATGCACAAAAAGACTGCACACATAAAATCCCACTCCCCCATAATATGAGCACAAGACAATAATCTATTATCTCTACCTAAAACTAATACTTCAGGCATTACAGCAGCATATTTCTATTTTGATCCAGAAATTTATAACATGCCTATATATAAATATCAAACACCCAGAAACAAATCTAAATCCACGAAAATTATTAATAAATAGATGAGGAAACTAGTCTTAATTAAAATAAAATCCTTTGGTCATGAAATATCTGCTTCAACATCAATTTGTAAAACTTAGTTTAGCTCTGTTTTGATCAGTTTTAACTGTTTCAAATAGAAAAAGATTTGGTTCTTCAGGTTGAACAGTGAAAACACTTTTATTAGTTCAAATTTAGTGAACTGTATACAGGGTGAGTCAGTTTTTTGTAGACAAACTGCAACAGAAGATAGAACAAGTGTTTTTAAGAAGAAAAGTTCCTATAAACATATGTCGTAGAAGGCTTCGTTTTCGAGATACGGGGGTGTTGAAATTGAAAAAAAAAATAGTTTTTTGCGAATATCTCTGGAACTGATTATCGTACAAAAGACAGCTTTTGTAAACATTTTCTACTCATAGTAAGCTATGTTCTGTGCGATAAAAAAAAATTTTACTCTTAATTGGTGATGATTTTGAAGGGGTAGTGGGTGTTTTTCTCCCCAACTTCTACGCCACTGAAAAAAGTACGGTTTTGAGACAACCATTTGAATCGCCAATGTTTTCTACACAAAAAAGGTACTCCTGGTTATAAGCTCTTAAGTTGACCGTTTCCGAGAAAAATCAACTTTTATGTTGAAAAACATGGTCAATTCTTACTAATTAAACAAAATTTATTCAAACGTTACAACAAGTAATAAAACCAAAGGATTGACCATGTTTTTCAACATAAAAGTTGATTTTTCTCGAAAACGGTCAAGTTTGAGCTTATGACCAAGAGTACCTTTTTTATGTAGAAAACATTGGCGGTTCAAATGGTTGTCTCAAAATTATACTTTTTTCACTGGCGTAGAAGTTGGGAAGAAAAACACCCACTACCTCTTCAAAATCTTCACCAATTATGACTAAAAAAAATTTTTTGCCGCACAGAACATAGATTATTATGAGTAGAAAATGCTCATAAAAGCTGTTCTCTGTACGATAAACGGTTCCGGAGATATTCGCGAAAAACTAATTTTTTTTTCAACTCCAACTCGAAAACGAAGCCATATGTTTATAGGAACTTTTCTCCTTAGAAACATCTGTTCTATCTCCTGTTGAAGTTTGTCTAAAAAAAACTGACTCCCCCTGTATAAATTGCCAACAGTTATCTGTTTGTTGAATTGTTTTATTCCGAATTTTAATTAGGCCTCCGTTGTATTTTGCACCTACAGAATAAAACAAATAAAACTTTTTTCTTTATTCATGACAAGATTTGTTTATAAAGTAATGTATGAATAATTGGCCGTCCACTCGGTTTTTCAAAATTGTGCGCTTCCGGCTTCCGGATTTTCACGTGGCCTATCGAAATTAGAAGGTTCGAATTGTATAAAAACACAATTGCATGAACGCCAGAAGTACTATGTAATTAACTACGAACGTAATAATTTTAACATATGCCTCCAGGAGCTCGCTGCGCGTAAGTTAGAGTTTATACATTTTACCTCTATTTTGTTAATTTGGGGCCGTTTCGAACCCCGTGCGGCCGGCGCCAGTTGTAATAAAGTATTTTGGGCTATGGGCCGCTAGCTTATACCCGCTTTCGGTATATTTAAGTAGCTAGAAAATTCCCTTTCGAACGTCGCACGTCTAGACTTTAGTAGCGGACAGCTGAGAATACCTCAAACTGTTTTAATTAAATTTTCATATTTAATCGACATTTTGGGACCCGAGACTATGCTATTTAGTTGGCCCCGTTCATAAACTAACGACATGGAGCGAGAACCGCATGCAAAAAGTTCTCGATAAGACGTTCTATGTACCGCAAATTTGCAATTTTCTAACTCGCGAGCTACGCGCTTCTCACTTGAACGTCATTCGATTTATCGAAACTTAACCAATTCAAAACAGTTTTCGACCCAGTTTGGGGCTATCACGACCTTTTAAAAGGTTCAAAGTTAACATTTCGAAACATTTCGACAATTTCAAGCTCGGCCGAGCTACATGGTAGGCGGAATGGTGGGTGTCAGGATATTTCGTTACGGTATTTGTTTGTTTTTTAGATTTTCGTTACGGTATTTCTTGATTCGGTCGCCGCGCCGCCTTCAAAGCCCGCGATAAAAGCTATATGCAATAGCTTAATAATCTTCTCTAGTGTACCCAGTTTTCAATTTGCACAGTGTGCCATTTAGAATCAATTTCTGTAGTGTAACTCAGTTTAACTCTGGTTTAATCGTTTCAAATAGACAAAGATTTGGTTCTTCATGTTGAACAGTGACAACACGTCTATTAATTTCACAATGCCACGCATTGATGATACAGGTCTCGCGATTCAAAGAATCGCGTTTCCCCTTCGAAATGGCTGTCTGAAACTAATAGACGTGTTATCAATTCAATCTGAGGAACCAAAACTTTGCCTATTGATTCTAACACGAAATGTGTTTGTATTTCACTTTGCATAGTTTCAAATCCTTAACTTCCATCTCAAAATATTTAGAATCATATTTATTTGTTGCTGTTCCAAATCAAACAAAACTGCTACACGTATGCCAGTAATTGACGAAGACAAATTTTTGAAAAAATGATCATATATACATTTGAAAACCCATAATGTACCTGAAAATTGAACATCAATGAAGTATTAATTTATAATAATAATTTGATCTAGATTTTTTGTATCAACATTCATAACTATTAGCAAATGATTGAAAGTAACTCTTTCAATTAACTTATTAGGTTACAATTTTGGTAATATACCTTACTTCAATGTTATTTTTAGAATTGCTGTAGGGATTGATCATATCCCAGAACTTGTTGAGGTAGCTAGAACGAACATACAACAAGATACCCCAGAGTTGTTAGAAAGTGGGAAAGTTCAACTATTCGCAGGTGATGGAAGGGAAGGTTATCCTGAATTAGCACCTTATGATGCCATCCATGTTGGCGCTGCTGCTCCAACCTTACCGCAGGCACTTGTGGATCAATTGAACGTAAAACTCAATCGTAATTAATGTTAAATTTGAAAATTCAATCAATGTGAATGTTGCAGATTGGTGGGCGTTTAGTAATACCAGTCGGTCCAGCTGGAGGTGATCAACAACTGGAACAAATAGATAAATTGGAAGATGGCACCATCCAGCGACGAGTTTTGATGGGTGTTGTGTATGTGCCTCTTACTGACAAATCCAGACAGTGGCCTTCAGGAAATTGACTGAAAATTTTAGTAATTTCAATTGCATTAACATTCACAATAATTTGTTTCAAATATGCTTATTTTGACAAAAATTGGTTGTCCCCTCCTTGATAAAGGTATGTTTGATATTTTTTATATTCAAGGATTATGACAATGAAAATGTTGAAACATTTAAAACAGTTTTGGCCTTTACACTATCCACTTTCTAGTGCAAACAAAATCTTTAGATATTACCTAAATTTATTGAATTTGCCATTTCCATAATATTTATTCCATTTATAGGATTCATTCAATGTGAAGAACCATTCACTTTCGTTAATTTTGAATCTAAACCACAATACAAAAACCTACTTGTTGATAAACTCAACACCACAGCTGACCTAGTTTCTTTAAGTTGAACGAAAATTAAAGAATACCTCTTCTTGATACTGTTCCCAAGAAATTTTTGTTTTAAAACTTATATGGAAAATTGCAATGTTTTGTTAATTTCATGAATATGTATCAATCAATCAATCAAGGCGGGGGCGGACAAGTCTGGAGCACTTAGACCGCTTGATTGGGTCCATTGTGCATCCCTTGACACAAGAATCAGTCCAGCAGGCTTGAGGCAGTGCCGACGGCTAAGATTTTGCATGGACTGATGTCTTATGGCTTCAAGCGGAATATGTGTGCTGTCGAGGTGTTGTAGCATAAGAGAAGCCAGTGCTGGACATTCTGCTAGCATGTGAGAAGCAGTTTCATCCGCCTCCACATCTACTACAAGCTGGGTCTTCAACAAGGCCCATTGTGTGTAGATGTTTATTCAGATGACAGCGTCCTCTGAGGAGTCCTGTCACCAGTTTTAGGCCTTTCCTGCTCATAGAGAGTAGGGTTTTACAGAGTTTATACGAGAACTGCTTAATGTGGAGCTTCGCCAGGCTGAGAGCCACTGTCTATCCAGTAGCTCTTTGAGGGCGTGAAGCCTGGTGTTTGAGGAAATTCCGATGGTGGAATCGGGGCCAGGGGCAGGTACCCATACTAGCTGTAGTTTGTTCCTTCTGGCTAATTCAACCAGAGTTTCCCTGCACTCCAAGACAAGCCTAGAAGTTACTCTGTGGGCGCGAAGTGCACCCGGGGCTGCTCGGTTGTCAGGCAGATGTAAATCCGCCTACCTCGGTAGTTTAATCTAAGGTTTTCCAGGGCCCATGTCTGTATTGCACAGACCTCAGCCTGGAAAACGGTTGCGTGGCCACCTAGGGGAATTGAAATCACCCTTCTGGGTGTACACGAGTTCACTCCGGCAGTCTTAGACTCGTCCGTGAACCACACGAGTCCCCCTGGCGGAAGCGGCCCAGAGAGTTCTCCCAGTCCGTCCTCTGTGTTACGAGGACGTCTGGTATTTGAAACCTGACAGTAGGCGCTTCGCATCCTGCCTCAGTCGGAGGATCGGACAATTCTCGGCTGCCCAATCCCAGATTTTGGTATGACCGCGAGGCATAGACGCACCGACCCACTGGCCCAGACCAACCAGCCGATACGCCGTACCCGCGGCCACTGTTTTGATGTGGAGTTGTAGAGGAACGATCCCCACCAGAACCTCCAGAGCCCTGGTGGGGGCGGTCCTCATAGCCCCCGGTTATCACCACGCAGGCACGTCGTTGAGCCTTGTCCAGCGCCAGACGGGACAGAACCGTTTCTGTCGCCGGCCACCACACAACGGATGCGTAGGTTATGATTGGGCGGATCATGGACGTGTAGATCCAGTGCAGAACCTGTGGCCGTACACCCCATGTGTTTGCGAAGATTCTCCTGCATGCCCATAAGGATGCAACGGTCTTCGCTACCAGGATTTCCATGTGCATTTTCCAGCTCAGTTTAGCATCGAGGATAACTGTCAGGTACTTCACTGAGCCTTTCATGTGCAGGGACCTTCCAAACAGACGAATGTCTGGTAGGGCTCCCAGTTTCCGTTTCTTTTTGAAAAGAACCACTTCGGTCTTTTCTGGATTCACCCTGAGTCCCTCGACCTGGCACCAGCGAGCAACGATGGCAAGTGCAGTGTTCTGCAGCTCGCACAAGGTATCCGGGTATCTTCCGAGGGTCACAGTTGCCAAGTCGTCTGCGTAGGCTTGAGCGTAAAACCCAGCCTCATTCAGCTCGACCAACAAACTGTCCACCATCAGACACCACAGGAGCGGAGACAGTACTGCTCCCTGAGGGCACCCTCGGGTGACGTGTGTCCATTCGACGCTGCCATTATGGTGCGCCGTTATAAGTCTGCGAGAGCATGGTCTTGATGCACCTGACCAAGGTTTGATCGATTCCATGTCTCCGCAGCATGACGCATGGACTCAAAGGAGGTATTATCAAACGCCCCTTCGATATCCAGGAAAACGCCTATGGCGCACTGTCGGAGACTAATGGCTCCTTCGATCTGGGTAACCAGGTGATGAAGGGCCGTCTCAGTTGATTTGCCTGTCTGAAAGGCGTACTGTCGACGGTGAAGCGGAAAATCCTGTAAAGCACCGTCTTTGATATACCTATCGATCAGCCTCTCCAGCGCTTTCAGGAGAAAGGATGTGAGGTTGATAGGGCGGAAAGATTTGGCTTGAGTGAAGTCAGTTCTTCCCGCCTTAGGAATAAAAACGACTTTGACCGAATATACATACCTCTATGATATAATGTTGAGATCTTTTCAATAATATATCTATTGCCATCATCTCTAATACTGATCATATTTCACATCATGCTCTATTTTTTGTAGGAAAACACGTTTTATCTAAGTTCGGTTGTTCCAGAATCTAAGCAGATTGTCTCTAGCTATATAGGTTTAGGTTTCTTGTGAGTTGCTCGAAAATCGATCCCTCTACCGCGAGCATGTGGTCTTTTGTGACTATTCTAATTACACTAGCTGACAAAATTTGATTTTTCTCTGTCCTTGGGACTAGACAGATATTTTTCGATTGTTTGGGTGTAAAATAGTAGGAAAGTCGCCATCTAACCCCTCAGACATTGCTTTTGTGGTTAGGATACTTGAAAAAACATTTTTTAAACTTTTTACTGTAACTTTGAAACAACGCATGATTTGAATCTGATAAAACTGCTTGAAAGCTTAGAAACAGAGCTACATTTGGTATATATGATCTTGGTAGAATGAACGAGACCCTGATAAAAAAACGCAAAAATCGCGTTGGTTCAACCACTTTTGCGATTTTAATCGGTAATAAAAAAAAACTACGCAAGATAGCTCAGATCAGTTTTGCTGACCGGAAAACCTATTAAATGGGCTACAATTTCTTTATGGCACACCTCTGTTACTTGATCAGAAGTCCTCTAAATAATGGATAGGCTTTCAGGTCAGCAAAACTGATCTGAGCTATCTAGCGTAGTTTTTTTTTATAACCGATTAAAATCGCAAAAGTGGTGGTAAAAACGCGATTTTTGCGTTTTTTTTGACAGAAAATTTGATTTTATCAGGGTTTTGTTCATTCTACCAAGGTCATTTATATACCAAATGTAGCTCTGTTTGTAAGCTTTCAAGCAGTTTTATCAGATTCAAATTATCTTGCGTTGTTTCAAAGTTATAGCAAAAAAAAGTAAAAAATGCTTTTTCACGTATCCTAACCACAAAAGCATAGTCTGAGGGGTTAGATGGCGACTTTTCTACTATTTTACACCCAAACAATCGAAAAATGTCGGTCTAGTCCCAAGGACAAAATGGCTGTCGACTAGTTCACCCAGCAAGGCCGATGATTTTGTGTTGGTTGAGGTTTTGTGGAGATCTTCTGGTAGGAGATGTGTCTTGCTGAATCTCTCAGATCTGATTCTTTCCCCAGCTGGGCGTTCACAAGAACATGGTTAGCCGTTTCATCATCCTCAAGACGTATTCGACATTGAGCGTCATCCTCTAAGCCGAGTCTTTGTAGGTGGTAATTTGAACGGCAGCGTCCTGCTTATAGACCGATTAGAGTACATAGGTTTAACCTGCTTTGCTCTAAAATTATTTTGGTTCTTATTTTCGAAGGGTTTATAATAAACTCATTAGAGTGAGCTAAACCTGGTAAGGTTTGCCAGTACTGAAATATACTTTTAGTCCACGATAATATAGCTGTTTTGACTCCCAAGCACTGGTTCTGGTCCGATACATTTTGGAACTGCACCTTCCCGGGCCAGAGTCTGCTGCCTCATTTCCCCCAATGCCTGATGGGCCGGGTGTCCGAGTCACTTTGTTTTGTTGTCTAGGTATGTAAGAGCTCTTTGACCGTTCCAAACCATAGGAGCCGCTGAGGCTGTCGGAGAAAATTTGAAGCACATCGCCTTTGTTCTAGCGCTTGTGCACACAACTCGATGGCATGCATTTTTGCTTGAAAAATAGTTGCATAAGCACCTAGACTAAGAGATGCTGTCTTCGGGTTACAACCGTATATTCCGGTTCCAACGCCCTCAGTTGGTTGTACTCAGAATCCAACTATATAACTTAACCTTTTTATTGCAACACGTAGCACTTTTGTACCACGTAATTGTCTGATTGTTTCCAATTTAGTGAAATGTCTTATAAATTGCCAACAGTTATCCGTTTGTTGAATCATTTTTTTCTAATTTCAATTAGGCCTCTGGTGTAATTACAGAATAAAAGTAAATGAAACTTTTTTCATTTATTCATCACAAGAATTTATGAAAGCAATATATGAATATTATCGCCCCTCCACTCAGTTGTCTCAAAAATTGAGCAGCAGCTGGAGGCGAAGGGTTATGCAGTCGCGCCTTTAATGGCACCCTGGTAGAAATGGTTTGGCATGGCACTCAGCGATATTGGTGAAATGGGTCGCAAAGTTATGCCGGCGTAGGTACTCCATGATTCTTGATGGGACAGGATATCTGAGAAGAGGCTGTCCACAAAGGCGGACTCCTCTTATAAATTGGTTAATGGTCTTATTGATAGAGGCGAATTGTTACGAGCTGGTTACTCCACTAAACTATACCAATTATGGGGACAACGAATTTGTGTCCCGAATAGTTAGGATTTATAACAACCATTTTGAGTAATATCTGTTTTCTACCTCTTTTGCAGTATTCGAACAAAATGTCAACAGGGGTTTTGCTTAAATGTGCATCTGTAAAAGGCTTCGCTCGAATTTATTTTCTTTGTTGTTTTTAGGTAATTGTACCCTTGTGTCATTGTATCTGTCTTGTTTCTACTTCCTGTATTTGCCACATGTTGGTTGCAATGTTATTGCACCATTTAGAATTAATCTTCTCTAGTGCACTCACTTTCCAATTAGCACAGTGTGTCAGTTAGAATTAATTTCTGTAGTGTACCTAAATAAATGAATAAATTATGTGGTGACTGGTAGTCGATGGAACTCCTCAGGAAATTAAAAGACCTGGGTTTCACGGTAATAGCATATGATGACGACCTGATTCTGGCCTGAGGATTGGTCCTTTTGGTCCAGATAGAACTCAACCAAAGCGCTCTCAGGACAGTAGAACGCTGGTGTACATGGATTGGACTTTCAGGTATGCTGTACACCAAGAAATACAAGGTGGATGACTAGAGGGGCGGTCGTCTTTGATAAGGAGCTATAATTTACGACCACGGTGAAATATCTAGGCATAGAACTGGACAGAAATCTGATCTGGAACGGCCACTTATTTACACACACACCAAAGAGTGCTGCCAAATTTTCGGGATACCCTATAAGATTCTCAGATTCTCGTTTTCTAAAAAGAAGACCGGACGGAGATGGGTACTCCTGGAAGGAGGAGAGAGGGGAGCTGGGGTGTATAGATAATATCAAGCTTAGATTTCTCCTGGGCAAGTACGCACCAATCAGAGGTGAATGCTACCCTGAAAAGGGCAAATGCTGCAAAAGGAGATACAGTCAACCATCTCAGGGCCGCTGTCGCGGCCTTAGCCCAAAAATTTCTATGAAGGACAATTAAGTGACCCTGGTTTGAGTCCCAGGACATTCCGGCCTTAGGGGCAACGAAGTAGCAAAACGATAGAGCAGACTCCCACAGTCTCAGTCGCATGTAAGGGAGTGTATCTGCAAATGAATCCAGAGCGTCCATCGCACACACTGGTTCGATGTGAGTGGATGTAAGTAAGCGTAAACTCTGCGGGGACAAAGGCCCAACGAAGCAATATCCACCGGAGCTGTAATACTTAATAGGCTGGAGAACCAGTATTTATACTCGACATGGAGGCTTGAGATACCAATGAGCGAAAATATGTTAACCAAAAATGCAGGCTATGCGAGAAGGGGAAGAAACCCCCGCCCAAAACAAACCTCAGGTGGGACTTCTTTGTAGCAGATTACGTAATAAGTGGCTCCTCTATTCTCACGATGCTAGGGTTTTGAAAGACGAATGGCATCGTGGATATAGGATGAAAACTAGATCACAATGAACTTCAGAGTCTAAGTGACTTGACCCGGAGGACCGAAAAAACTCTGGGTGGGCTTAGGGGACCCGATTCTTTCTATTATTCATAATTATACGGTGCTTTCGTAAAGTACTGAATAAATTCATTTTTAGCCAAACTATCCATTTCTGAGGAATCTCGTGAAACAGGTCGATTTTTAATCACAATTTACCATATTAATAAGGGTAAATTGAATGTATAGGGTGATCCACGTTCGAGTAATGTCGTCCGCAACCATTTTTTTAAAAGAAACACCCTATATATTATTAAATTTTCGGAATCTCCATGGAAAGCTGAATTCAAAAATATATCACACATAGGGTTTGTATACAGTGCGTCTGTTAAATGCAGTGCTCTGTAAAGTAGTGGATAAATGTGTAAAAAATTAGGAAAACACGCTCGAACCCGTCGAATTCTATTTTCATTTGGGCATTCTTTTTAATTTAATTAACACATACAGAATGATTCGTGTAGGAGAAATGACATCACGAATCATTCTGTACGTATTAATTAAATTTGAAAGAATGCCCAAATGAAAATAAAATTCGAAAGAATGCCCAAATGAAAATAAAATTCGACGTGTTCGAGCGTTCTTTCCAAAAATTTTCCTTTCATTTTTTACGCATTTATCCACTACTTTACGGGAGCACTGAATTTAACGGACGCACTATATACAAGCCCTATATGTGATATATTTTTGAATTCAGCTTTCCATGGAGATTCCAAAAATTGAATAAGATATAGATGTTCCATTTGAAAATTTTGTCGTGGATGACATTACTCAAACGTGGATCACCCTGTATATTTAATTTTCCCTTATAAATGTGGAAAATTGCGATTAAAAATCGACCTGTTTCAGGAGATTTCTCAGAAATGGATAGTTTGGCTAAAAATGAATTTATTCGGTACTTTACGAAAGCACTGTATGTATGATTACCGTGCAAATTTATCTATCATATTATTTATATTTTTATTACTCGAGACCATAGATATCTCATAAAAAAAACCACATATTGTATTGTATTTCGTTGGGGATATATGCACACTGCGACCTAATAAATCTATTGTGCCCCTTCTGCTGCGGCGTCGTCCAGACTATTTCAGCGTCTGTAGCAGTTCTTCCAACCCTGTAGGTTTAAAGAAGTTCAGGACGTCCGATGGCTTCACATTAGGTAAATCTCCCTCTTCTATTTGTTATGCTCCGAGGTGTCGTGCGCTTGGATCTTGCAAGGTAGTTCATCTATATATTAATAATGATAGAAACTCGCCTATATCGGTTAATTAGAGTAAGAGCAAAAATTAACCTGTCAATCTCTTGTGACACACCCATTTCTATATTACATTCATGAGAATGACATCTAAAAAATGTACAAACTTCAAAAGAAATATGGAAATGTGCGTTATAACATGTAAATGCATATTTTCAAAAAATTTTGTTATTATCATACTCTGAGATGGACCAATAATCGTTGACCCGAATATAATCAAAGTGAATTTGATGATGTGCACAACTTTTCATTGTCATATAATATATTTTGTCACTTCATAACATCTCGATATATAATACTCAATTATCTTGTTTCAGACAATATCTCTTCCAGCATCATGACTGAATCCGGAAATCATTGATCTTTTCATTCTGCCAATTTCAGTTATTGATTGTTGTTATTATTTAATTGTTGAATATACATATTTATTTGAAGTACACTTATCTTGTATATATAACATTATGACGATTATCTAGATTTACAATAAAATTATTTCTAAGAAACATTTTGACACCTATCCTGATGCTGCAATTTTTATTCAACATAAATTCACTCCAGAATTTGCAATGAAGTTAATTCCGTAATTATCGGAATTCGGGATGTTCCTTCCAAATAGGTCAATGGTATTCATTTTTCATTGGTTTTTAGTTTCATTATTAATATACAGATGTATTATTACAATATTGAACATGAAATAGTTCGATGGAAAAGAGAGTAACTACTCACAAAAAATCACTTTTATTTTTGGTATCTCTATTATAATTCGTTGATATATACCAATCTTGAGAAAACAGAAGAGACAATGTGTTGTTATTGGCCAATTCCTCGTAACGACAGGACGAAAAATTTATCCAATCCAGTTCGAAATGCAGGCTGTGATAGTATCACCAAAAAAGGCTGTGAAATGTCAGAAATGTTGTACGCAGCACCTGCATGGCATTCGGTGATCAAAAACCAGAAATTAGTTGCTGAGCTTACGAGAATACAAAGGACGATGACGATAAGAATTTGCTGCGCCTACAGGACAATTTCAGCAGAGGGAGCGGGCGTGATAGCTGATTTCCAGTTGGCAAAATAAGTGGAACAACGGCAAACATGGCAGGTGAACGCACCACCTAATACCAAATATCCAAGAATGGATTGGAAGACCGTACGGCGAGGTCGACTATTTTTTGACACAAGCTATTTCTGGGCATGGATGGATTCAGGAAATATCCATACGACCGCATGAAAGTAGAATCCGAAGAATGCCCATCCTGTGGGAGACAAGATGATGCGGAGCACTCGCTCTTTGCATGTCCTAGATGGGAAAACATTAGAGGAGACTTCTACGATTCAGCGGGAATGGAATTTACACCTAGTAATATGATGAGGAATCTTATGTCAAGTGATAAAGAATTCAAATGCTCATCAGAGGCATAATAGGAACTAAAGAAATATATTGTAGAATTTGAAAAGGAAAACCGGAGGCGAACATCAAGATGATACCCAGACGGCCCCCCTCGCAGAAGTAATGCGAAAGGGGTGAGAAGAGGAGGAGACGTTTTCGTCGGTAGGAATCCGACACTACCGGTAAGACCGGGGTCTTATGCAAGATTTCCTTTCCTGATCTAAAAAACATAAATTTTAAAGACACACATTTGAGTGCTTCACAAGTGGACTATCTGAATTGGAATAGGTAAGGGACAATCAGACATCTATTTTCATTGACTCAGAAAAAAATCTACAGAAAATTACCAGTACTTTCTCCAAAGGAAGCAATAAGCTGAAGCACTACAAATCACAAAAATGATTCAAGTTTCTCCCACTATCGGTTTCCTACTTTGAACGATGACGAACGTACAAACCAGTTTGATTGGCAAAAGCGGTACGAATTCATTCTACAAGAATTATATTCGTTTTATATTATAGGGCAGCCGTTAGGTAATGGATATTTTGACATGCATATGAATATTACTCCATTCTTCATTATGTTCTGTGTCCATCAATGTGTGAGAGCTAGAGCGCCTTAATAGAAATAGTACGGTATTTCGGAATATTCTTTTCTTTTTACATTTTTTAAGTTGTGAGCGTGAGCTTTTATTGGCGTTAATTAATGATGATTATTAATATCAATATTCAGTAGTAACATCATAGCTTAACATACAAACTTCATGTGAAAACGATTTCTTTTATCGAAAAATGAATTTGTTTCAATATGTACTGTTTCTTGGCAAACAATGCAACAGTGTATACGAAAAACCAGCTTTAAAAAAAGTTCACTTATGAGGTGCTCAAGGTGATCGCGAGTAAGTCTGAAGGCTCGCAAGCTCTATTTTTGAGTGCTCGCCAGCACTAAGCCCTTTCATAAAGTGCTTAAAGCTCTAAGCACAGATTTAAAGAAGTGCACCTGACCCCAAAAGTGCTTACAGTGCTTCAACAAGAACTGCTACAGACAAAATATTTTGTTGTATTGTATACAAGAAAATCTCAAGAAATCAATATTTTCCAGACATTGTAGACTTGTACGGATATTCGATGATATCCATGCAGCAATGGTAATTTTGATTCACCAAATATGTTGAGCTGCCGGAATCATCGCAATGACTGTGGCAACTATATGTGTAACGTGCAGAACGTAGATCATCTACAACAATGGTTTGTATACTACCCATAAATGATAACCGAAATAAAACCATTGGTATTGGTTGAGATGGTAGCTGGCTTAATATAAAGTTCAGTGCACATAGTCAAAGACCCTTCTACACTATCCCCTACTACGTATTTCAGGGGGTATTTGTATTCTACGCTGCCCGACAAAATCCTAAGATCTGTTTTACGCTTAGATCATCGTCATCGGCCGTGATGATTCCCGGTCCTAAACAGGTAAACCTGACTCGGATGAGCGCAGAACATTCTAAAAGAAAGTGGGTTGACGACTCCACGTTGTTTCCCTCTCATCTTATACAGATGGAAGTGTCGCTTTTCCCTACTGTATGTTTAAATTTTATCAGATTTCCGTGACCTGTAAAGATCTCGGAGATTATCCTGATGCTTTGCCTACACAGCGAGAGTATCTCGCTTGCTCTTAGACCTACCACATTTCCAAGCAGCGCTTTGGCAGTTTGGCAGCCGTCAATGCTTCTCCATACTGAGGCATGTTGATCTCTCAGATGGTCTCGAAAGATCTGTACACCCCTTTTGTAGGGGATATCAGCAAGGGAGTCTTGATGACCGTCTAAAATGGCCCCCGCTCTGGCCAGTTTGTCCACTTTTTCATTCCTTTTCCAACCTGAGTGACCCGAAATCCAGGTCAAGTTAACCCTGTTTCCACCGGCTAGCCTAAGGATCTCCTTGGCAAGCCTCGAGGACACAAGGGGCCTTTTTGCCATTCCTTAGGCATTGACGGGATGACAACCCTGAAAATATGCTCCGTGAACCTAAGGGCTTTGATTCTGTCCTGCGGTTCTAGTCGCAGCCTTTCGGGCTGCGCCTAAATAGACGGACTTGCTCTGCACTCCATCTCTATAGGGAGCCATTGCAACTAAGCCTGTAGACCGCCATCATTGCGAGATTCCTCATAGTCATTGATAGGGGTGGCACGCCCAGTAAGGCCCTCAATGCTGCAGTCGGTGTACTCTTCCTCTTCGATGTAATGACTGAGGAAGAAACCCTGTATTCTGTCCAAAAGTTTCTGGACTGCAACCAGTTCGGTTCTTTTCTACGACTCGAGGACTGCATGACCGAGCCTTGGAATAATAATAGCTGAGTAGATCCATATCAGCTGCTTAGGCCCCAAACCCCACTTCATGACAATTGCTCTCTCACACTGCCAAAAAATTATCAAGGTTTTGGCACCTAGTCTCCAGTTGCTTCTGCCAGAGTAGTTTTTTGTCCAGGGTGACTCCCAGATCCAGATTTTCACCGTCTCGGAAAAGTCAACTGACTTGCCCCCGATATTACCATCTTCTTCAGTAGCTCATCCACGACCAAACTCCCTTCTGATACAGACCCTTTCAGAGTATAACCTTGCCACGTCGTGGAAAGATGTTTCAAGGGTGTTCATAACCCATCCTATTATCTCACGGGATACCATGTCTCTCTGAGCTCCTAGAGGTCTTGTTAAAGCCCCCCTCTATGTCCAAGAAGGCATCAATGCAGACTCGCTTCCACTTCAGCTGTTGCTCTATAAATAAAACCATTGTTTTTACTATTTTTTATTGATTTATATTTATAATTACAAAACGTAACTGCAATTTCGACAGTTAAACTGTCATTATCAAACGATAACAGTAAGTTAGTTACAGATTAAAATAAAAAAATTTGCTTTGTTAAATATCACTTTATTTAAAGGAAAGTTGAATGCAATTTCGAACTTTACAGCTCATTATCAAGATATACAATGAGAAAACATGAAATTTACAATGAAGTGAATCGATTCTAAGGATTAATTAAGTTTTCTACCCTTCGTAATTGTATACAAAATATTTAAGTTTTCTAGTGGAGGAAAACAGTGTTGGGTTTCTATAAAGTGGTTTGAAAAATTTGAATTATATATTTTATTTAATTGAAATGCCCTAAAATGTTTCTTATATCTAACTTCAAAAGATCTGCCTATTTGGCCAATGTATAGCGCATTATATTCCTCACAAGTTAACTTATAAATTCCTGACTCCGAAATTTACTAGATTTAGTTTTTCCATTAAAGAATATGTTTGAAAAAGTTTGACTTGGTCTGAAAGCTTCATTTAAGTTTTGTTTGTTTTGTTTTTTTATCAAAATCTAAATCTATAAAATTCCGAGTCAGAAGTTTTTAAGTTAACTTGTGAGGGATGTAATGCCCTATACATTGGTCAAACAGGTAGATCGTTTGAAGTTAGATATAAGGAACATTTTAGGTCATTCGAAATTAAATAAAATATGTAATTCAAATTTTTCAAACCACTTTATTGAAACCCAACACCGCTTCCCTCCACTAGAAAACCTAATTATTTTATATATAATTGCGAAGATTTAATCCCTTTCCGTTTACTATCTCAGCATAATTATCCCTAGTAGCTATGTGTACCATTAATTCTTAGCATCGATTCACTTCATTGTAAATTTCATATAGATACCGATGATGTTTCAGTGTTTTCTCATTTTATGTTTTGATAATGAACTGTAAAGTTCGAAATTGGAATCAACTTTCTTTTAAATAAAGTGATATTTAACAAAGTAAAGTTGTTTTATCTGTATAAATGGAATATCACAAAGTAACGGACAGCTCCATTCAAATTTAGTAATTTAGATAATGGCAGTTTTAATGTCGAAACTACAGTCACGTTTCGTAACAATAAATCACTGGTGATACATACAGTTACAAGTGCTATTTTACTTCGGTTATCAATATGATAAATTACCATAAGGTAACGGATTCAACAATAAATTACTGCTATGGTCATTCGTTATTTTAACAAAACACCTTGTTAATATTGATTAATCATTTTTCATACGTGTTCTTACATTTTTAATGAAAAATTTCAATATTAACACTCCTAGAGAGAGCACTTGGAATGGAATATTGCATAATCAAAATGTAATCTCCTTTTTGCGATGGTACGTTTATTGTTGTGGTGATGTTGGTAACGATGATATTTACCCCCTTTGTACCATAACGAAATAACAATTTCAATTCTTAGGTAGACTTCCTTTTCAGAATTTATGCAAAATCTTCAGTTGATTTTCTTTGATATATTTATCGGTTTACATTTATTCGCAACAAGATACTTCACACATATATAAATAACTTTAACTCGAACGTTTATATTATAAAAGGATACCATTCAAAATTGCAAAACACCAAGTTAATATTGATTAATCATTTATTCATAAGTTTTTACATTTTTAATAAAAATTTTCAATATTAACACTCCCAGAGAGAGCACTTAGAATGAAACATTGCATTATGAAAATTTAATCTTTTTGCCATGATGTTGGTAACGATGATATTTACCCCCTCTGTACCATGACGAAATAACAATTTCAATTTTTAGGTAGACATCGTTTTCAGAATTTATGCAAAACCTTCAGTTGATTTTCGTTGATATATTCATCGGTTTACATTCATTCGCAACAAGATACTTCACACATATATAAATAACTTTAACTCGAACGTTTATATTATAAAGGGAAACCATTCAAAATTGTTGATAGTATTTTGAAATTTACTTATCACTTAAACTTGAACATCGAGTTCTTCAAGTTTACACCGGATAGTGATAGTTCACACATTTTAAAATATTTTATTCCTTATCTCATTGTGGTTTCCGTTATTTCCCTAGGCAATTTTGCTTATCATGGTAAATTATTTAATTAAAAGCGCTGTCTGCAAGTTAATATTATTAGAATGAAGGAATTTAATTCTTTGTTTTCTCCCCTACCCTCTAGTATATTAATGTACATAGGGCATTAGATTTAGGTAATTCCGATGATATTACAATTAAGAAATGTTCCAACCACGATATCAAAAAAACTAAACAAGAAAAAAATCTATTTTCTTCTATAGTCGTAAGTAGATTGAACAAATTGTCTACAATGTTCAAGACATCATGTTCATCTATGAAACAGAAATAGAACATTAACCAAACATCGACAATGATTAGCATAATGTACTTATGTACATGTCGTAAATTTTGTTCCTTATTGCTACCTCGTCAAAATTAATTATATTATATTATGTTGCTTAGGTAAACTGTCAAACTAGTGGACACAATCAACCTTACTTTCACGATACCACAGTTATTAATTGAATGAAACTGATGTGACGTCATTCAAATCTTAAAATGAGAATTTCAGACACTTCTGTGGATTAATTGTACGCGTAACGCGTGATATATATCTACAGCCAGAAAAACACTGTCGTCATAAAGGTTCAATAAAATTCCATTTTTCTATTCGAAAAACTGAAGATGGATGTAAAAGTACCATTTGCTAGGACCGCGCCCAAAACAATAATTCTTTCTAACAAATTAAGAGATTTTAAACATTTCAAATCCGAGAAACGGCGCAATCGTCTCCAGTGGTTTACGCACACAGACATCATCTCAGAAATAGTCTAGGATGGATTCAAAACGGCACAAAATGAATATTTCCGCCAAAATCAGGAAAAATTATTAGGACAACTACAATACTTCCCTTATACTACGTATAGTGATGGAAGTAAAATTGGAATTCCATGGTTATCTTCGTTGTTAGTTTCTTCCAGTATATGACAGTTTGCCGCCACGGCTTTCCATGTTCTTAACAAACCTGTATACAATAAACCCATTATTTGCCTGCACCCGGCAAACCGAAACTTTCGCTCGAGAAGGCAACTCTCCCATTACAACTATTGCAATGGCCGGAAGATCGCCCAATTTGTCCGTATCAGACTTTTCTTTGGTTTTTTTTTGTCTAAACGAACCAGACAGACGTTGGCGGCACTTCATGAGAACATCCGGCAACTCGGACATTTATCGAGAGGTCTTGGAAAATACTGTGGTCACTTGATATTATCTTTGTGACTGATGGAAAACAAATGTAACGTCTAAATAAGCAAGATACAAACAGAATGAATTCTTTTTATTTATAATGTTACTGCCTAAGGATATCGAGTCCGGACTTTACCGTATTTTACGCAAATAATGGCGACATCACATTCACAATAATTTTTAGTAATTCCTTGGTAGAAATGTTGATTTCTGTGAATGAATTAGTGAAGTATCTCAAGCAAATGACATAATGGAATAATATTGTAACGAAGCTTAAAATTTGATATCATTTATTTCAGATCAGGCAGAAAATACGAGTATTACACTTAAACTCCGGTTAAACAGTTCATTATTTCAACATATATGCGTGAACTCCGAATGTGCATTCCGTGATAGTCACTTTTCTAAATCTCCGTAATTTTGAATAAGTAGTTATTTCAATAAATGAATCGCACATAGAGTATTCATACCCGCTTGAAAAATTTGCATTCATTCCGATTAAATTATGTTGCAAAACGAGGATCTAGTAATTTAACGCATCAAAGTTTGAACAACCTTATGCGTAAAAACTGCGTACAACCAAAAAACTCGATAACATTCCTTTTCCTCGCCGTGGAGGAATTGGTGGAGCATCATTCGCGCGAATTTTAGATACAAGAAGTAGCGTCACTGGCAAGCATTGTTCGGGAAATAAAGAAAAAGGCCACGGCACAAAATAAGGATTTGGTTGTACGGACTTGACCAGAACCTCGAAAAAGATATAAAAGACAGCGGCAGACTGATCAAGGAAGATCTGTATGAAGTTAGTTAAAAGTTAAAATGGAGTTATGAAGTTACTTGATAGTACCATTATAAAGAATTGATAGTTAAAAGTGCCGAATTTGTAACACCGTTCCGTGCTGCTTCAGTGAATTTATTACATAAGGTGAATGATAGCTTAATATTTATTTTCCGGCATTACGATATATTGAATTCCGTGGTTTGTAACTGGTAACGTTTGCATGATATCCGATATCTTGTTGTGTTCAGTAAATTTGTTTAATTGTTACATTTGAGTTTATCCCGTCATAGGTCTGACCGCGCTTTGATAAAGTTCACGTTTTGAATTCACACGTGAATTGAAAAATTCAAAAAACCGCCAACTGCTTGTGCACGCTGTGTCAATCCCGAAAGTATAAGCTGGGGTGGTTGTATATTTGAATATCGTAATAACCCTTGTGCCGTATGTGAAGCCCCGGCCGTGGGTGGAGAGGTTATTGCAGATACGATAGTTGGGGTTTGTGCACGCTGTGTCAATCCCGGAAGTATAAGCCCTAATTGTATAAAATCTGAATATAAGGTTATGAAATCTGATACTGTCATACAATTACCGGGGATTCCATTGCATAGCATAGGGCTGTGAATAGTAGACTTGACAGAATATAATTATCCGAATATACCGTAAAAATCTGATATCGTACGATCACAAACCTAGTACAAGCCAATACTTTCCGATTCGACAACATTTTTACCGTTTAATATATCGTAGTGTGTTGTGAACATAGCAACTGATAATGCTATCCGAATAATTCCCGTGCACCACTTATTACTCCAGCACCTGTTTGGTTTGTTTTCCGTAAATGATTACGTACGTTGAATATAAATTGAAGACCGTACATATCGTGAAAATAGATATGTTGTAACTATTTTTCTTTTACCGATTGAGCTTCTTTGCATTTCCACATGGGTGGATTTTTATGTCATATACCGTTCAATTGCATCCACTAATTATTCTCAAAGTGTACTTCTTATTATTATATATTAATTATTTCATATATTTTAATGAGCTAAGTTAAAACCAAGTATCAATTGTAAACAGGGCAACAAAAAAATTGGGATTTGGTGGCTGAACTATAGAGGATCAACATTT
Organism: Endomychus coccineus; assembly: GCA_958510875.1. NCBI lineage: Eukaryota > Metazoa > Arthropoda > Insecta > Coleoptera > Endomychidae > Endomychus > Endomychus coccineus. The sequence continues at coordinate 152,428,980 of OY294068.1, read as the reverse complement.
TTTTGTTTCCATCACGCACAAATTTTTAATAAATTTACTAGGTATCATATTTATGGTTTTTTTTAATATTTGCGAATAAAAATTAAATGACAATCTAAAAATAGCTACTAATTGTATACAAATCAATAGAATAGTATAGGGGAATTCCCGAAAGTAAAATTGTGAAAAACATGCTACAGAAATTTATGGAATTGGGATGTAATACGAGCATAACAATTCGCTTTTTACATTCGCATCTTGATTACTTCCCCGAAAATCTTGGTGATGGGAGTGAGGAGCAAGGTGAGAGGTTCCAACAAGACATTAAAGAAATGGAACGCAGGTATCAAGGTCGGTGGAATGTTGCAATGATGGCTGATTACTGCTGGTCAATAAAAAGGGACAATCTGGCCCTGGAATGCAGAAGAAAATCCACTAAACGAAGTTTTTCATCAAAGGGAAAGAAATTAAAGATTGTTTAAGACTTTTTTCAATTCAGTTTACTATTTGTAATTTGTTTTCGTCACCAAATTTTTTATTAATTTATTTTCAACATTGATAAAAAACCTTACGTGATAGGGCAAAATGACACTCGGATTTGAGAATTCAGCAGATCAAAATTATACAAAATCAGATGTCAGATCGAAATCAACTTTCAAAAAGTCAAAATTTGTTTGCCTGTGAATTAAAGCCTACAACTGATATTGTTCTTCTGCCCATTGGGCCTCAGTTATACTTCACTGTAGCTACCCTAGGGACAAGACTATCTATAGATAGCATAGTGACAAGCGTTGTGGTGAAGACCCTAGAAGTCCTCAAGGAGGAGTTAAACCTTTAGAAAAAATCTGGCGCCCAAGGAATTAAGTTTACCGCAGCAAGTAGTTTAACGCAAAACTGATATGGCAGGTCATAATATCTAACAATATGTTGCAGATTTGATTGTAGAATATTATTCAATTCAATGAATCATATTAATATGTTTACATTAATATTATCAACGTAAACAACTCCTTTCATTATTATGATAAAAACCAGAACGCAATTCTAACGTTATATTGTAAAATATTTATACATTTCATCATCTTATAGCTATATCACACTTCAACTAAAGCTTCTTTCTCATCATCATTCGGACTAGATTTCGGAATATTTAATACTGGATTTCGAGAATAAAGGAACACAGCGTACATAACTGTTATAATGGCAAGGAAAGTATTCAAGTAGATGGGAATGCCTAACAAAATAAAACTCAATACAGCGGTTAAAATAAGTTCTAACGCACTAGCGAATGTTTTCAAAATAGAGTTCAAGGTTTTCAGGAAGAAACTGGTAACAATACCAATTAACGCATTATTAATCATCACGATTACAACTTTAAAATGGAAAATTTTTGCCATACTTTCATAAGTGAAGACATTTAAATAATCACCGAGGCATAACAATAAAACTATGTTACAAACAATAGAGTCTAGGTACATAAATACATTTTGAACGTAGATATTTATATTAGCACCTGGCTTCTTCAATAAATATTCATTATAAACACCAGCTAGACAGGAACATATAATTTGAATAAATAGAAAAGCCGTATTTAATCCAAAGTCGATGGACATTGATTTGTTTGAGAAGGTGACGTCATGTGTTGAATTGAAATTGAATTGTTTTAGCATACAACCACATGTCAAGACAACTAGCGATATCCATTGTTTCGTGCTCAATGTTTTGGAAAAAATTATCTGAAAAGAAATTATTGTATCAGTAGGACAAATTTATAAAATAACCAATTGATCGATACTAACTTACTTAGCTTACAGATCAACAAATTAATTCTTAACAACAGTTCAAAATGTTATAAATATCTCATTATTTTTAATATTGGGCTTTGCACAAAGGTCAGACCTATTTGGCAAGTATGTATGGTGTATCAACTCGTTCATAAGATATAAATTCATTCCACCCAAGAAACAGCAAATTTAATACATATTTTTCAAATCTCTTGACTACAAGGGAAAAACCTATAATAGTCTTGGAACATCGTGTGAGCCAGCGGTTGAATGTTGGAAACGGAGGTGGTATTAGAATTTTTCTCAAATGTTTGGAGGTTATAGGCATTAGGAATTATCTCACTAGGCAAAGGGTTCTACAAACTCCCCGTTCGATAGAAGCCTGACCGTCTTTACATTTCACAATCTAGTTGTCTTATATTGAACTGTAATTGGCTAATGCATGCTCGGGAGTATTGCACATGCAGTATGCACTTGCCGGTGGATCTCAAACACAGGCACTATCCAAAGAACTGGAAAACAACGGAAACAGTAACGATCCCCAAACCGAATAAACCAAAGAATAATACATCAAGTTATAGACCGATAAGTTTACTATCAAACGTGAGTAAAATAGTCGAGAGAACTATACTCACCAGATTGAACCAGCCAATAGAAAACCAAAATATAATCCCGGATGAAAAACATCGGTTCCGCAAAGAGCATAGCACAACGCACCAGCTAGCTAGACCTGGGAAGATTATAGAAGGGCACAACAAGAAAATGATTGCCGGTGCAGTGTTCCTAGATATAGCCAAAGCCTTTGAAAAGGTATGGCACGCTGGCCTGATACATAAGATGTACACATACAACCTACCAATAGCCTACCTGAAGCTTATAGATTCGTACCTCACGGGGCGCAGATTCAAAACGAGGGTGAACGATATCATGACAGAAGAAAGACAAGCAAAGGCAGGCGTACCGCAAGGGCCGATCCTCGAACCGGAACTCTATAGCTTGTATACCGCAGATATACCAAAGACTACAGGAGTAGACTTGGTGCAATATGCAGATGACATAGGCGCCTCATACCAACACATCCAAATAAAGTGCGTACAAGCAAGGCTTCGAAGATACATGACCGACCTAGATGAGTGGTTCAACAAGTGGCAAATAGAAGTGAACGCCACAAAAAGTCAAGCGATAATGTTGTCAACGAGAGAAATTAAACACAAACCAGCGAAAGATATTGACATAAACAAGAAAAAGATACCTTGGGTGAAAGAAGTGAAATACTTGGGAGTAACGCTAGACAGGAAGCTAACTTTCATTCCCCACCTAAGGAACATAAAGAAAAAGGCAAATCAGATAAAGGGACACCTATAGCCGCTACTCAAGAGGAAAAGCAAACTAAGTACTAAAAGTAAATTAAGGATCTATACTTCTGCGATAAGACCGACAATAACATACGCCGCCGAAAGATGGTTACAAGCAACACCGGCGCAATTAAAGAATTTGCAAATAATACAGAATAAAGTAATCATATCCTGTCTAGATGCACCATATTACGTAACAAACGACCTGCTCCATAGTGATACAGGAATACCTAAAATTGAGGAAATAGTTCGGAAACAGGCGACAAACACATACCCGAAAGATGGAAACGCATAGAAACACCACAATCAGAGACGCAGCGGCATATGACCCGCTGTTGGAGCCAAAGTACAAGAAGGAGCCTTGTACTACCGCCCAAAATGAGCAATTAAGAAGACATAAACGCAAATAACAAGCAAAAGAAGAATTCGCTAAAGACAAATGCAAGATCATAAGTAGCACTTGCCGGTGGAGTTTCGAACGTACGCAAGTGAAAGCAAAAGCATACCACCCGGGCATTGGTTTCGAAATATCGCCGCTAGGTGCGTTAGCCAATCACTGTCCGGTATTTGCCCCTATAACAACTATATTGTGAAATGTAAACCTACGAAGCCTGACAGTGAAGGGGCGGGAGATACAAATAGAATATCGATGGTTTCAGCCCGATACAAAATACATTTGGTATCGATACTGTTTCTTCAATATGAAGTAGGAATCGAAAGAAAATAACTTTTATCAGATTTGTTCTATATACGATTAGAAAAAAAGTTGATAAATTTATTAAATCATGAATCAACTGTTGCCCTTATACCATCGATATTTTTCCTAGTCCACCTCTTTTTTCTATGTTTAGGCTTGCCACATATTCAAATTTGAAATGAAGGAAAATAAAAAATCTACCATTTTAATATGGCCATTTACTATTCTTTCCCTCAAGGATCTACTGTTCCGCCTGAATATTGGTTGATTCGTTAGTGTGCCTGTCAGTCACAGTGTTTTCTATATACGACAACATATATAGGTCCCAACCTCGTCCTTGCCCTTCTTCATTCTATTATTTGATTTATATTTTTTAAATGCCTCGCCCAGCTGCTAAAGCTTGGCGGATATTTTCACAATGGAGACAAGGAAAGTTTCCATCCAGTGGTGGACTAACAATCAAGATTTCGGAAGAGCACCGACCATGGAAATATCCATAGAAAAGGAAAAGGTCAACTACGATGTTCTAGGAAGGTCAAAGAATGTGTGGCATTACCAACTAGACGAATAGTTCTCTGTTGGTGGTGATACCGAGCATGGAGATTGACTTCATAGAAATAGCTACTAATTGCAGGATCCGCCTTTCCGTAGAAAATACAAGCTAGAGTGCTGGTGGTATCGAATTCTACTAGACTATCAGGTCCCCATTTCATAATTCTTGCTAGATCTTTATTTATTGCATCGAACTGTCTCCGTCTTGCAACTCTGGCATCATTGGATGATGGGGGCGCTAGAGGAGAAATCGGCAGAAGTATACGTAATCCGCAAAACTATGGACTGACAGGATGTCACTTTCAACAGATCGTTGATATGGAGCAGATAACGTTGGCGCCAGGTTAGGACCCTGTGGGACACAATCAACCAGCGTTGATTGCCGGAGGAGAATCCGTCACATCTAGTGATCGATCTGCGAGGCAACTCGATAGTAAACGGTATAGTTGAGACGACAGGTCAAATTCTTTGGAGGTATCCAATACTACAGCTAGATATTTCCCATGCTTTCCAATGGATGCCTGCTATATGTGTTACGTTGGCAAGCATGCTTGATTTTGATCTCTGGTGACAAAAACCATATCGCATCTCCTGAAGAACACGACGTAAATGCAACATTTTCATTTTGGAGTGCTAGAAATAGTTCAATCTTCCCAGGGTAACGATACCGTGAAATTAACTCCCCTAATTCCGACAGAGGGCAAATATCGGTTGGTGGAGAATACTACACCGCAACGATAGTTATGGTTCTGACCTTCCACCGAGACGGTTCGACGGTTGATCTCTCTGAACATCAACGTAAGTGCAAGTATTTGGAAGAACAATGACGCAACTGCATTTCTGAGAAGCCATAAATCTTAATTTACGTGGAAATCCGAGTTTTACTTATAAAATCTCAAATGTAGGTACGATTTTCATTTTCACGTTACGTTCATTGCTTTTATTATGTCTCTGTATTGAAATATTAGTTAATGAGATGAGTTGAATGTTGAATACTTTTTCCATTACTGTAGAGATCACAGTCGGTAGTGCAATGGGTTTAAGGTTATTAGAAAGGGTATTCCTTCCATTTTCCTGCAATTGCTTCCACTAAGAAGGAAATACCAAGTTTGTATGAGATGGTAAACCGCCTGCGAAGAACTGTTGTTAATTTTGGGACACATTTCTTGACAACAGTAGGCAGAAATCCAAAATACCACTACATAATCATTCATCTCGCCTCAAATAAATCAATTTGATAGTATTGATTCCAAAATAGTAGACGCGTTTCTGGATTATTTCACTTCATCTCAGTACAATGGATTTGGATCATTTCACATTACATTAAATGTGAAGTGGCTACACAACATTCAAATTGAAACACATCTAACAGATTTATGATCAATAACATGTTGAAAACACCCCTTATCAAAAATATATAGTTGAATCGAATAACATTAATTCTCTAATCAGCAATATTATCGAATTAGAAAGGCATTCATCTCAATTAATCTGGTAATCTCTAACGTCTAACATATAGTCCAGGCAATAAGCCGGGAAAAATAATTAAAAATATATATATATAGTAAGCTAGAATTTCAAAATTTGTTTTGCATTTTGTTCCTAATACCCCATAGATCATTCATGACTATCAAGACCGCGGTGGTCGACCTTTCTACCCCCCCAAAATGGAGTTTCAACCCCTCATAGGAGCATTCTTATAAAAACAATCCAAAGCTTTAGAAAATTAATGAATTAAGAGCCGAAAATGACCCCCAGTATGTTTTTTAGGTCGCTGATCACGATTCCGCGGTTAGTTTTCCCGGAAAACTCCCTCCAGTTGGGAAATTTGAAAAATTTATATATAATTTTGTTGCAAAAATGACCTCTAGTAAGTTTTTTGGGTCGCTGATCACGATTCCGCTGTTATTTTTTCCAAAAATGTCTCCAGATGGAAAATTCGGGAAATTTGAGATTTTCCTGAGACGGTTATGAATAATAAAGTAAAATTTTGTTGCAAAAATGACCTCTAGTAGGTTTTTTGGGTCGCTGATCACGATTCCGCTGTTATTTTTCCCAAAAAACTCTCCACATGCAAAATTCGGGAAATTTGAGATTTTCCTGAGACGGTTATGAATAATAAAGTAAAATTTTGTTGCAAAATGACCTCTAGTAGGTTTTTTGGGTCGCTGATCACGATTCCGCTGTTATTTTTCCCAAAAAACTCTCTCCAGATTTGGGAAATTTCAGATTTTCCTGAGATGGTTATGAATAATAAAGTATAATTTTGTTTCAAAACTGACCTCTTGTAGGTTTTTTGGGTTGCTGATCACGATTCCGCTGTTATTTTTCCCATAAAACTCCAGATGGAAAATTCGGGGAATTTGAATTTTCCTGAGACGGCTATGAATGAAAAAGTATAATTAATTGACTAGCGGTTATTTTTGCAACAAAATTTTACTTTATTATTCATAACCGTCTCAGGAAAATCTCAAATTTCCCGAATTTTCCATCTGGAGACATTTTTGGGAAAAATAACAGCGAAATCGTGATCAGCGACCCAAAAAACTTACCAGAGGTCATTTTTGCAACAAAATTATAAATTATATATTATATATAAATTTTTCAAATTTCCCAACTAGAGGGAGTTTTCCGGGAAAACTAACTGCGGAATCGTGATCAGCGACCTAAAAAACATACTAGGGGTCATTTTCGGCTCTTAATTCATTAATTTTCTAAACTTTTGTATTGTTTTTATAAGAATGCTCCTATGAGGGGTTGAAACCCCGTTTTGGGGGGTAGAAAGGTCGACCCCCGCGGTCTTGATAGTCATGAATGATCTATGGGGTATTAGGAACATAATGAATTTTGAAATTCTAGCTTACTATATATTTTTTTTTATTTTCCGGTTTGTTGCCTGGACTAATAGTTGATACTAGACTAGGGCAAGTTAAGTCAACTAATAATAATATTTCACTTAAAACTGGATTACAAAATTTTTCAATGAGTCATCAAATAACATTTTTCCAACTCTGGAAGACCAGACAATTTTAAGAATTTACAGGAATTTTTGAGAGAAATAGATTTCATATATAGCACTTGCTATTAATTGTAGCACAGAAATAAATGTATGTGCTTTAAGAAATCATATAATTGAGCATCTTTTCATGTACAACTTGACACTAAATATAAATTACTAACACACTAATTTTCTCAATTTACTTGATGACCTTCCTCATTATCAGGAGAGAAACTTAAAAAAAATTCGAAATTTAGTTGATGGGCGATTCAAGTTCAGTGTATATCCAGTGGCAACTCTTAACTTATACCAGGATGGATTAATAACTATAAATATAAGCTTGTGTTCTTGAAAATGTTTCTGTATGGATTACACAACATTTTAGAACCACTTGAAGTCACCAAATAAGATGCAACTTGTAAAGGTTGGCAATATGTCAGCATATTTGTTTAACCAGAAGCAAGCTTCTTGATGTCCTTTAACAATTTGATATGCACGAACATTTAAACAACTCATTTCATGAAAAGCATAAAGATTCTAGATCTCTACTTATATTTTACTCACCTGGAATAATATACCAGTTACAACTACTCTGAACTGAAGAAGTAGATAATATGTTGTGGGATCAAATTTTGACAAATTTGTGAAAGCCAAGTTATTGTACACTGCATATAAAAAAGCAGGAATGAAATATAAATATAATACTCTTCTATGCTCTAATATTTCTGCGATTAATGAATTTGTGGACTTTCTGTAACAAATAAAATTATCAGTCATCTAATGAAGATTTAAATATGAATCATCATACCTTTTTGAACCCAAAAATAATATTGTAGATATTATGAGTTTCAGTACTTCAGTGAATAGTACAACAGTTACTGTGCTATAATCATAGTCATTGTCTATTCCCTGAGACGCAGTTACCAGTATTCCTGAAATAATATGAATACTTCACATTTCGATAGATTGATATTTTATTATGTAATAGTAATATACAATTTACCCGATATTCCAAATAATGTCTTTAAATAATACAAAATCAACTGTACTTAAAAGAAACCAATGAACTATGAGTATTGTCTTTTTAAGGGTCATCAATTTTGATTTATTTCAGAATGAAAATTCCAATGATATTCAAATTATCTAAATAATATTAATTATCCTTACCTTGACCAACGAATAATATTATATACCCAACGAATATGACTACACTCAGTCTCAAAGGAAATAATTCATCGTTTAATAGGTAGCCCATAGCAATATCCAACTTTTGAAACTAGTTTCATGTTATTCTAATTTATAAATGAACTTTGAAGTATGTGATGTGAGTGATATCGTTCATCTCTTATCTAATATCCAAAGTGTATATTTCCTGAAAAGTTATTATCAAAGCTTATCTCAGTTCATGAAACTATTGTTAAAATTGTATAATGTACTATACGAATTTTATTACTAACATTTTTAGCGATTATTATTAATAATAAAAGCCTAAATGAAAGGAAATACGCAATTTTTGCGAAATAACCTTGTATCATCTTACTTGAAGAATGTAGGTAAATCCATTATGTTGATGTCTTATGTTGAAACTAATTTTCGATTGAGGTAAAGGTCAGGTCTTATGTCATCCCCAGACTTAATATTTTTCTTCATAGATCATATGATTAATTAACCAATTATCTACCATCACCATCGGGAAACCAATATAGTCATTCGGTTAGGGGAAATCATACTGCACTAATGTCAAATTCGCTAGACCCATGAAATTCTAAATGAAATAAATCCTCTATCTGTCAAAACAAGAATAAATTACAACACAAATGTTATTTTAAATTTGTAACGTGTAAACCACAGAAGCATCTGAATTTAATCAGGAAGATGGACTATTAAAACCATTGAACAATATATTGATTTGGAATGTATGTATCTATCTAGAGAAGTAAATGTTTTGTGAATGAAAAATACATAGCAAGGACAGTTACCTATTATTATCTCAGACTAATATATTACTGGTAGTGGATATTCGTCTGATAATCTGATGAATATATTATTTTCTCATTCATCCCATTATTGGAATAATAGTAGATTTGCTTATTCATATACTGTTGATATACATAGAGTCGTTGATTGAAAGAGTTCTCTTTCAATCAACGATAGAGTTCAATGTTTTACCTGCATCTGCGGTTGTACCCAAGGTGGTTAATACGCTGTCAATGTATTTTGTTTCCTGATTTCGAAACTCCAAACTCCAAGGTCATCGCAGGTTAGTTTATTAACTTTTGACGGGTTAGTTGAATTTTTACATATTTTTGGCAATACTAGGTTAGTAAGTTATTTGAAAGTTTCTTGTAATTGATTGATGTTCCGTCTTCATATATTATGAACACTTGGGTAGGGGGTAGGTTCTATCTTGCATCTTGCTTAATAGCTTCTCGTTATAAACATAGTTGTTCTGTGCTGTAAACTAAGACTCAAGACTGGCGATGGGATACGTAATCAGCGAGAGTACAACTTACAACATTACCTAGTACCTACGTCAGTTGGATGTGAGGGCTAGACTTAGAAGATATTGATGTATTGATGAGAAACTTGCCCCCTCACTACTGGATCAAATATACATTCCATCATGTTTTCTTATAACAAATGGTTTTTGTCCATATTTAAATCCTTTATAAATATATGTTGGCATATACAAAAATAGAATACGTAGAATTGCAGTCATTATCAGTAACCTCCGAATTAAACATTTTTTTGGATGGGTATATGATACCAATATAGTGTAGAGATTAGAAGAATGTTCAATAAAAATTCATATATTCTATAATGAGCTTGAGCTAGTGTCTACTAGATGGCGACCACAGCGCAGCAGAATAACACTTTATAGAACTAATGCAGTCATCTCTCCTTGTCTACTTTGGTGACAGAAGATGTATTGATTACAATGGCACAGTTTTATGTACATTGTAATCTGGTAATAGTTACCTTAAAGTTTTTATCCAAACTAACTCAACTGTTATTTTATTTACGTTTCTTTATCTAATTTTAATTTAGAAAATCCATTCACAAAAGTGAATTTACAGTTAGACTAGAGCCCACGAGGTGTCGCTACCAACTTTTTGCATCAAAATACTTTCAATTTGAATCTCATCATAAAATAAATATAAGAGTTTTGTTTTCACTAACTTGATAAAGACTGAGACAACATAGCGAACAGTAAAGTAAAACGAACAAATAAAATAAATATAAGACTTTGATTATCACCAATTTAATTAAGACGGAGTGAGCGTAGGGTCTTAACCATTTGAGCATATGCGCAGCGTTCTGACCGACCACCTATTATTATGGAATATTTTATGAAGCATAAAGCATGCAATCCTATTTTGATAATATTGTAATTGTGACCACATATTGTGGTAAATTGGTAAAATTAAAAATTCTTTCTTCTATTAAATGGAGGAAACACAATTTAATATATGAGAAGTGTTTTGAATGTTTACCATATTTTAATATGTCTATTAGTTTCGACTATGTTCGTTTCTTTTGGCAGACAATACCAGGGCAGAGCGAACTTTTGAATTTTCTGAAATATTTCTAAAGACGGAATCCTAGAATTATCAATACTGAATGTTTGAAAAGTCCCTGGCTGCTACTGTTGCTATATTACGTCGTTGATTTAAAGAATTACTGAATGAGTTCTTAGGATTCGCAATGCCTGTGCATTTTTCATATCGAAGCGGATCGTCTAAGCATATTGATTAAAGTATTGAATACTAAAGTACGTTAATCAATAGTCAACGTGTCAAATAGCTAAATTATATTGTCTACAGTTTAACACCTATTTATTCTGTATCCGCTGTAATACTTTCAATGTTTGAAGCGGGAACTGATAACTACACAATTGTGTTACATACAAGTAGCGAACTTAGTAGTACCCCAAGTAGTAGCCTCTGCATTCACTGACTTCTAGTAATTCCGCATTCAAATACTTGACATTCGAGCTTTGAGACAGTGACCGCGTCCACCTTGCAATCAAAATATATGCCACTTGTCATTCTTGCGTAACATGTTTCGAATCATTCTTACAATAATATAACTAAAAAACCTGATTCTAGTATAATTATTGTCTCCTCTCTAAGTTTTCAAACTAAATCACGTAACAATTCGGGGAGGAGGTTTTAACCCACTCAGATAATTCAGATACTCAAATAGAACAAAGTACCTTCCCTCCACATCTTATAGTAACAATCTACCACGATTTAATTCTCTGACAATAAAAACCCAAACATACCACGTCGAAATAACGACAGTCACATCTTGGAGTAAAATTTGATTCACATAAGAGATGGGATGCAGAAGTAAGTAACATAATAAGGAAACTTAGACCCCTATTAGCAACATGTCTGTACCTCAAAGAAATATTGGATATAAAACATCTAAAACTCATGTATCATTCACTCATTTAGTCTCAAATCGGTTATGGCATAATGGAGAGTTTTGTCTGATAATTCCTCAAGAAACTTAAAAACTCTTCAAAAATGGTTCTTGAAAATCATTTTTGGCAAAAAAATTACTTATCATTCAATAGCACTATTTGCTGAAGCTAAAACTCTAGATCTTCGGAAATTGTACTTTCTAGAGTGTACATCATATTTATACAAAAATAGAAATGATATGACTTATATAGATCACATTTACAATACAAGACAGAAGACAAATACCACAGAAAAGTATCTCTGTAAAAAATCAATAGGGCAGAGATGTTGGCTTTACCAAAGTGAGACATACTATGACAAATTACCACCACAATTGATGTCCGCGAGAACCATAAAACTATTTAAAAGCAATATAAGTAGATGGTTAATAACACTTCCAAATTTAAATTCAATCTTGAATAATTGAGGATCTAAAAAATGAAATGTTCAATATAGTTGAAACAAGAAAAACAGAAACTGCTCAAAAATATTATTGGTGAATGAATGAATGAACTGTTTTCTGGTTTTTAATTAAATTTCTGTTTTATAATAATTTTGTATTAATTTAAATATCATTATTGAATTAAATTTTGCTTGTAATTATTTGTTATATAATTTAAGCTATATTCACATATACAAGATTTCTTTGAGATCTTCGTGAAGAATCTTATAATTTATTTGCTCCTGAAGAATTGTAATATGACTCCCACAGTATGTATGACGCATCAATTGATCAATTGACTATTGTGAACACAATGTATTATCAAATCAAATAAATGTATTATTATTTTTATCATTATTATTATTAATTATAGTTTCACTAACGTGTTAGCGAAACTTTAGTTATATTTATTTATTGAATTATTGAAAAAATCAAACTTTTAATAGCTATTTTATAAAAGTTTAGAATGGACTTTCATCACGTAATGGCTGAATATATTTAATGAATTATTGAACCTAAATACCTACATAAACATAACAATTCAATTTATCTGCACGAATAAATTTTTGACATACTCATCCAGCCATTAGATAGATACAAGGACTTGTACAGTAACTACTTAGGGGTTTGATTTTATTGTAGCAGGAAACAGGCACAATAGTTCGTCAGATATGATCTCATCCGGCGCCACGTGTTTCACAGGCACTTTCTTTGAATGGCACGTGACGAACGTAGTCCTTCCACACTCTCTTCAGAATCAAATTGTTATTTAATCAGATTTCCCGGTCCATTTCATATACATTCGCAAATTAACATTTACATTCGATTAACCATAATGCCGCTTGACTAAAATTATTACATGCATCGCAGCGTTATGTTAGTGAAGTAAACTGATTATGAAACAATTTCTGACCTAGTAAACTATGAAATTTATATTTACGCATAGAGCTGATAAGTGTCCGTCCGGAAAATAAAACCAATTTTCACAAGAGGTATTGCATTGAAATTTGCTTAAATTAATGATGTTGCCAATATTACGGAAAATGTCAGCATTCTGCAGAAAACATTCATTTCGAATGATGATTTTTCGAACATTTATTTTCCGTTCTGGGTTCAAAAATCATGGATTCCGGATACGTGATGTGGTTTTTGCACTAAGGGAATCATTACGGGATAACCTGGATGCATAGTTTTAACCCATGGTTTCAGTTAACCCATGCAAAATAATATTTAGAGAACCAAATATAATATATTTCGGCAACCATATTATAAAGGAGTTTAGTCGAGTCAAAAATGTACAAACCCAGGAAAAATGAAGATAAACAATTTTTTTTTCTGAAACCTTCTGCAATGTCTTAAGTTAGCCCTACATAATTGCCCCCAGTGAGATATGGGGCAATTGCCCCATTCCCCGTAATAAAGAATAAATAAACATTTTAATAAACAAATTGAATAACTCTAAAACTATTGTTGCTTTTTGACCAAAATCACACCTAGGAGGTTTTTAAGGTCGCCGATTACGAATATTAAGTCAAAAATACCAAACTGTAGATGGCACTCGGGTAAAAATGGAAGTAGCTGTCATTGGGCTCAATTTTTATATAACGAATTGATTAACTTGATAACTATTTGTGATTTTTGTCAAAAATCACACTCTGGGGGTTTTTGGGGTTGCTGATTACGAATTTAATGTAAAAAATGCATATCATAGATGACGCTTGCGTAGAAGCACTAGTTTCAAAAAGATGTATATTTAACAAATACACGTATTGGTTATTTATTAGTGAAAATTGAAGCTCTGGAGTTTTCAACTTCACTGATTATGAATATAAAATCAAAAAATTGCAAATCATAGATTTCGCTACTAAATTAGTTAAATATCAGTTTTTTTCATTTCATTTTATGGAAAAACGTTATATAAAAATTAAATTATGACATCAATATATTTTTTTTGATGAAAATATGAAAATATCAGATATAACAAATATGTTATAATAGAAATGTAATTCATAAATGATTGTCATCAGAAGCATACGTTTCGAAAATCGATCTAGCTAAAAATTTTACTTTTAATTTTCTCGGTTGTAGAACATACATACAGCGTAGGAGATCTCTATGCTATAGAATGTGTATAATAATCCAAGTGGACGTATTTCTACTATGATACAGATGATTCTTTTTAATACATATCATTCTTTGTGCATAGGTATGATATTAGTATTCTCAGGAATATATTTTTATTACTGTATCTTCGAAAATATAACATAACGACACAACGTATACCTGGGTATTTTTAAACGGATTTTAGTATACCTGCGGTATTGTCTAGAATTTCGAGATATTTAAAAGAACAAGTTTTCTTCAGGTACATCGTTTTTTCAGTATTAAAAATATGTAAATATGTTGCGTGGTATGGTCAAAGTTCTATCAAACATCTCATGTAGTTGGCAGTAGCTTTTAGCAGCCAATATTGAAACGACATATATGTTATGAACTGAAAAATTGTTGCTCTATATTATTTATAAAAATATTCGATGTAATATTCGGACAATCGTCAATTATATATTTATATTGCAATCAGTATTGACATTGTCATTTGTCAATTACCAATGTGGCTATTGTTGGTTGTTGGCAGTATTTAATGTCAAGTGACACTTTGAAACAAGTTGCTCAATAAATAATATACTATCTAGTAATTCAACGATGAAAAAATTTAGTGTTGTTCCTTTCTTAAAAGCGATTATCCTAAAAATCTGTTTTATGTTATGAAAAAAATATCTGTTTTTTCCTATGTATCAATCAGAACGTTATTTAGAATGCTCGTTTCGAAACAGAAATTGCACTTCACACTAGATTTTTCAACAGTTTCTAATATTAATGTCAATACATGTAATCTTCAATAGAATCCTCGTTTCGAAATACAGTAACAAAAATATATTCCTGAGTATACTAATATTATACCTATATACAAAGAATGATATGTATTAAAAAGGAATCATCTGTATCATAGTAAAAATACGTCCACTTGAATTATTATACACATTCCCGGGGTGTGATTTTTGATAAAAAATTACAAATATTTATCGAGTTATTCAATTTGTTTTATGAAAACTGAATCTAATGAGCGTCATCCACAATTGGGTATTTTTGGCTTTATATTCCTAATCAGCGACCCAATAAACCTCCTAGGTGTAATTTTAGTCAAAAAAGCACCAAGTTATTCAATTTGTTTATTTAATTGTTTTTTCATTGTTTATTAGGGGAGAGGGGACATTTTCCCCATAACTCACTGGGTGCATTGTGTTATGTAGAGCTAACTTAAGACATCGCAAAAGGTTTCAGAAAAAAATAATTTGTATATCAATTTTTCTTTATTCGACCGTTTTTCGTACATTTAGACTCGACTAAGTAGATCTGAGACTAGTAGAACTATCTTTCGTGGGTAGATACACTCCAGAAATCACGCGTGGGAATGCAAAACAATCAGAGAAGCTTGTCCTCCGAGAATAATTATTATGTAATATCGATACGTAAAAGGCTATAATAAACTATTTTGATTTATCTCAGATCTCCTGGAGATGGGAATTTATTCGCTAAGGTGAGTATTCAGATTTCGCATTTATATACCTGTTTATCGTTATTTTAATAAATAACCATCACTCGTGAAACATGATATATCTTGAGCTATAGACATATCTTCTCTAGGTATATACGACTATAATTACTATAAACATAAATAGACAAAGCATCGTCTATACCTTACTAAATGGGTGTTTGCGGCCAACAACGAGAGGGTGCTGGATGCAGGCAAGAGATAAGTGAGGTGGGGACACTGTTTGCCTCCAGTTTTAACCAGATGTGCATTTATACTCTCCGCGCTCATGTAAATACTTTATAGTCAATATGGAACATAAAATGAATTAGTAAATAACCATCATAGCTTCTCTCTCAGCGGCTGGAATAAACTCGCGGCTAATGTAAAACCTACGAAAATTGACATTATATTTTCCCTAAATTGCAACATTATGTGTTGCTAATTGTTCATTCAAATCAGATAAACAAACCCATGATAGCAAAGTGGTAAAATAAGGTGTGCGACACGGCACTGATGTTAGGCCAGCAATATTATAATTCAACTCATATCTAGTCAAAAATAAGTTATGCAGATTTAACTTACTTACGTTTTGAATGATAGCTAGAGCTAGGATATAATAATACTTGAGATTGTAGCGAGACATATGACATAAACAATTTGAAGTCTCGATTCAATGACATTCTCAATAGCTAAATCTAAATTTCCTATATCAACTGAATTAGAATACACAACTCACATTGTAGGTATTCTAGCTATTATCTAATATTGGGTAAGTATACATAATCTGTGGTATTTGTGATAACGAGGACTTGGGTATTTCCTTCGATAAACATATGAATTGGAATACTAAATAGCAGTCTTTTTGTCTGATTTGAAAAAGCAAATCAATCAATCAGTCAATTTTTGATGAGTTATCCATATTGTGAAATTATTGATATCAGTTGAATTTGTATCTTCCATTACTTACCCTAATTTCAGCGTTAGATTGAGATACATTAAAACCTTTTGCCTTTCATATTTTTATATTCAGTCATATTTATTTTCATGAATCCTACCATGTTGATATTAAGGGCAAGATAAATGTTCTTTTCTAGAGACATATTGTAGTATTTAACGTAATTCGTAGTTACATAATAACTCAAATTCGTGACCTCGCATAGTAATAATTGCACGTGTTCAAAATGGTGGGTACAATGTGGAACAAAAAAAATCGCAACTGCGAAACCTGTTAGTGGCCCACTTCAATTTTTTCACAGATTATACTAGAATCTTTGAGCAACATTATAACCAAAGGAAAAAATCGATTGTGGAACATTTTCACTATGGCGGTTTTTGTGATTTGAAGGTTATTTTCAAGGTGACCAACTATTTTGACAGCTAGCACGATACAAATTTGCTTAAGATCCGACAAAATGTCTGTACAACTTACCTCCTTTCGAATTTCTGTAGGTTAATGCATAAAAAACAAAAAAAAATAAAAGAAATAAGCTTACCGACATCATTCGAAAAATTTTAACACCCTGTATAAATAAAAAACTTAAGCTTCAGTCGTTATTAACATTGGTAGGATTCATGGAAATTAATATGACTGAATATAAAAATATGAAGGGCAAAAAGTGACTCACTTGGCATGGAATGTCTCATATAAACTTATATCTGGATGAACAAAGAATTACGGTGGTCATAAGAAGTACATTATTGTTTTTGTCTCTACATTCCTAGAAACTCCAGCAAATTTATTTTGAAGCCTTTATCAACTGTAATATATTATGTAAACTGTCTATTTCATGGAAGGAATGGTAATTATCGAAAGAGTGATCTGTAAATGTAGAACCTATTTTTAAAGCCCAGTTGTATAATTAATTAATGTTCATTGATTCTAGTATAGAATGATCATCCTGTTTGTGCTACATAAAAGGAATTGCATTCTTCACCGGACAGCTTAGTAATTCCAGATTTACCGAGTGTCTTCGTTTTGCCTTTATTATTGTTCAACATACGAATAGGTATGTCCTAATTTAGAATTGAGTAAATGATATATCTAAGTCTCTATATAAGTTCAGAAGTTTCAAAAGTATTGTATTTTTTTAGGCAATTTTTCCAAAAGAAATTATTGTATTACATCTTTTTCTTCTTGAATTTTCATCGTTGGGTATATCTATACTGAAGTAAATATTGTTTTGTGGTTTTCGGTTGATTAATTTAGTTATTGTTTGATCCGAGTAACCGTTATTTAATTTAATTGAAAAAAAACATTATAAAACTTCATCTACACATATCTATGCCAGGAAATTATATTATGTTTACTAGTAAGTAATTCAAAAATTTTGTCTTCAAGAACAGACATGAACATTAGAGCTTAGAGTGGCACCCGTTTTAGTGTTTAATTTTACAATATGGATAAAATTTCCTATAATGTATAATATGGTATAACGATAGAATTTGTTAATTAATTACTTGTTTTTAATCGAATTGAGACTAATCTTGATATTATTGGCGATAAACTGCATCGACTGCATCTTTGTTGCAAGAATTCAAAAGACTGCCTTTAAATAGTGTTCAGACGACAGCTCAAAGTGTCTTAGATTTCATTAGTAATAGAAATGACATTTCAATAATGACTTTCAATTGCCAAAGTCTAAATAGTCACAAATACGATTTACAAGATTCAGTTACGAGACAAACAAATGTGTTACTTCTTACCGAATCTTGCATGGCGCATGATAATCCGATTGAAATAACTAATTTCAATTGTATTGTTCAATTCAAACGAGATACTGTTCCAAAAGGTGGGGTAGCTATTTACCAAAATAATAATAATGTAACTAATATTATGACTCCGAATATTGAAATAAATATTGCACACGTTAGCGATGTTAATGTTAGGCGCTCATTTTTTGGAGATATTTGTGCGTGCTTATGCAAACTTAGAAATGGCCTACACATAGTCATGGTAGCAATTTACATTTCTCCGAATCCAAAATTGGACGAGGTAGAGCATTTTATTCATCGCACTTTACTGGAGTACACTGAAGAAGGGTCGAAAATACTTGGTACAAATGGTAATAAATTTCCACTTATCTTGGCTGGCGATTTTAACATCAACTTCGCTGATAAAAAATCAGAGCGGTTGACAACTTTTCTTTCGGAAAAATTGAATTTGAAAATGAATAATGATCCACAAGAATCCACAACAAAATATGGGACCACCATTGACGCGGTATTTTCCAGATATTTAGAGGATATCAAGTCTCAAACTTATGTTTCTTATTTCAGTTACCATAAACCTATAGTTTCAATGATAAGAATTCCTGAATAACCTACATGTATTGAAAGATAATTAAAATATTTTAAACGATATTAACTTCTCATTTATTCAATAAAAGAAAAAAATTTGTTTCCTTATCGGTCACCACGCTCAAAAAGTGTAACTTGAATTAATATCAAAGAAAAAAAATACTGCATAAATTAAAAATAAATAAATAATTATAATTGCATAAGTTGAGAAAAAATGCTATGCATAGCTTCACCGCGGCAGTCCCCGAGTGCCACACGTTTTTTTTAATGCATTTTCAGGAGCTATAATAAATAAAATAATTATAATCAGAAAACATGTCCAAATATAACCAAAATTTCTCACCTTCGGCTCAGGACATCCTGGTTCTATCGTCGTCTTCAGGAAATTCGCAGAAATACCTTCTACAAAGGAATGAAACCTTTTAGGGAGGTTCTCTCGAGCATAGCGGTCATATCATGACACTCAATATTCACCTGGTGGTCAGGACCTACCTATGTCGTAGTATTCAAGGAATTACATGTTAGTTGTATGCAATTAATAACTAATGTGTGAGGAAACAGTACAGTGAAACGGGGTCAAAAATTGAATAGAATCAGCCATTACGTGATGAAAATCCATTCTTAACTTGAATAAAATAACTATTAAAAATTCGATTTTCTCTAATGTAATAGGTACTTTGTAATATTTGTTTGAAGGAGCTAAGGTTTTTAGCTCTTTTATTTTATTTTGTGTTGTATGGGTATTTATCATTGTTACAGGTCTAAAGATTTGAAGCTAAGACTAACTAAGAGGGGAGGAGAACAATTTTTCTTATTTGCAAAAAGATTTTCACCACTCTATAAATTCCAATAAAATTCCACCGGAATACAGAAATCTGCAAATTCACATCCTAGAATGCAGACTAAAATACTTTTTAATAAGAAAAGTTGATGAATATTTAAATGACTATATTAAATTGTGATGAAACCTGTTGGTCAACATATTTTAAAACGAATGTAATGACTAATAACAAATTTTAAAGTGTATGTGAACATCCGATCAAGTTTATATTTATATGTGTGTGTGTACATCTTAATTTTAACATGTTAACATTTTAATGTGTTTGTGTTTGGTGAATTTAGTTCTAATATTTCTTTTTATTGGGCATTGAAGCCCCATACTTTTTTTGTTATAATATGTATGGTTATTGCCCAATCATTAATTTTATTATTGTTTTTGACATGTTCTGCACCTTATATGATTAAGCTTAGGTTGCTACATTACTTGTAGAAAGATTCAATAAAATGATCTATATATCTATCTGAAGTACTGCAATAATGCCACGTCACCATCAAAAGAAGATGGGAGGGTGTACATACCGCAACTATTTCCAATTCAATTATAAGAAGCGTAAGCTGCCACAAGAAGGCGAATGTGTCAGTTCATGTTCATTCAGTAGATAAATATTTGTCTGAAGAAATAAACGTCTCTAAAGGTTTTTTATAATTTGTGATAATAAAGAAGGCTTTAAACGCCGCCTATTTTATTAAGCTATTGCTTATAGCTTTTATCGCGGGCTTTGAGCGCGGCGACCGAATCAAGAAAAAAAACAAAAGACAAATACCGTAACGAAAATCTAAAAAAAACAAAAAACAAATTCCGTAACGAAATATCCTAAGACCCACGACTCCGCCTACCATGTAGCTCGGCCGAGCTTGAAATTGTCGAAATGTTAACTTTGAACCTTTTAAAAGGTCGTGATAGCCCCAAAGTGGGTCGAAAACTGTTTTGAATTGGTTAATTTTCGATAAATCGAATGACGTTCACGTGAGAAGCGCGTAGCTCGCGAGTTAGAAAAGTGCAAATTTACGGTACATAGAACGTCGACGAGAACTTTTCGCATGCGGTTTTCGCTCTATGTCGTTAGTTTATGAACGGGGCCAACTAAATAGCATAGTCTCGGGCCCCAAAATGTCGATTAAATAGGAAAATTTAACTAAAACAGTTTGAGGTATTCTCAGCTGTCACCTACTAGCATTTGACATGCGACGTACGAAAGGAAATTTTCTAGGTACTTAAATATACCGAAAGCGGGTAAAAGCTAGCGGCTCATAGCCCAAAATACTTTATTCCAACTGGCGCCGGCCGCACGGGGTTCGAAACGGCCCCAAATTAACAAAATAGAGGTAAAATGTATAAACTCTAACTTACGCGCAGCGAGCTCCTCGAGGATATGTCAAAATTAATACGTTCGTAACTAATTACATAAGACGTCTGGCGTTCATGCAATTGTGTTTTTATACAATTCGAACCTTCTAATTTCGATAGGCCACGTGAAAATCCCGGAGCCGGAAGCGCTATCGAGATCTGAACGTTAAAACTTTCGTATAAAATTGTGTTTACAAGTCAACTGACAATTGTCACCATAGATAACTCTACTACCGGTAGTAGAGTTATCTATGCTTGTCACAGAATACACTTCATAGAGATCAAGATGATACTCTTTTTTACTCATAATTCGTGAAGATTTTGAAGGGGTAGTGGATGTTTTTCAGCCCAACTTTTTCCAGTGGCGTAGTGCTATGCAATAGCTTTACCGCGGCAGTCCCCGAATGCCACACGTTTCATTTTTTATTTTAAGCGATTTTCCCAACCTGCCAAATTAATCTCTAAGACTTACCTTCTTTGGCATACGAAATATAATTTTTTTCCCGGCTACCTTTTATTATCTTTATTTCAAATTCAGAGCATCTATTACCTAGAAGACGTTTGTTACGATGGGATACCTACATACGGGGTAAAGGTAAAGGTTTCAAAGTTATTCGTGAAGATGTCTCAAAATCTGCCCTGTTTTACGGTAATTTTCATCACATCGTTATTAGTGCCAAGGTTGTTTATTCACATTTTACCATTTAATCTAATGACATGTTTGATAGATAATTTATTCGATTTATTCGTGTTTCGGGCGTCGCGTTTTGTGCGGGATTATAAAACCTTCTCGTTTCGGGCGTACCTCCTAGATGCAATAAAATGTATTTGCAATACCTTCTCGTTTCGTGGGATTTAAACCTAACGTCGGAAACTAAATAATTATGTAGGGACTTACCTTCCTACCTCCAATACTTCATATTTTTAGTTAATTTAGAATACCTACTTTTATCTTAGAGATATCTTAGTCTTTCATAGGATCAGTTGGATTATAGAGAAATAACAACTAATAATCTTATATACAGTAGATATATTTATTTCTTAAAATTTACATTTGGGATACAAATTGACATGTCATAATAATAGTAGTTACTGGTATTTACTCACACAATCGTTTGGTAGAAAGGGCAAAAATTACAAAAATAATAGACTTATAGATGATATTATTTCCATTATTTACAGCTTATTCAAATTTTATTAGTATATTCATTAGTTTTCTCAAAGTTTCGCCTAAGCTTATTATTGACTTATATTTACATTTAGTCTTGTTGAAATAGTTTATGAAAATGTTGACCATCTCTGGTCATGAATTGTCATATTGACGATTAATAAAAACTAAAAAAGTCAAATAGCATAATATAAGTTTGCCTAAAATTAGTGTTTTGCCCAAACATTTGGTCCTTTCGAGCCTTGTGGAAACATTTTGAGTCCAAGAATATTCAATTGAGCCATAATTGACGCCAAACTAGATTCAAGATATCAAAAAGCGAAAAAGACGTTGTGAGAAAAACTAACAGATTCAATGCCGGAATCCCGCCTCTAAGATACAGTCCAAACGAAGAAAATAACATTGCTTCCAAAAAATCCGTCAGATCTAAGAGCTCCAAGAGTTCAGCAAGAAAAATTATAAAAGAAATAGAACTAAAGAAATTGGAGGCTATCAATAAACTACAGAAAGAATTTGAAGAAAGAGAGTTACAAAGACAAATAACTGAAGTTGAAGCACAAGCATCATTAGAATTGGAAACTCACGAAAATTCTTATGAAGAAACAAAAAGCACGCAAGGTGGAAATAACGAAAGTGATGGAAATAAAGGAGTAAATTTGATTGAAAAAACACAAAGTGCAGACGAAAAAGTGAAATCTTGGTTGTTAGAGGAAACGTTTATCCAGTCAGCTCATGGTAGTGATGTATTTATACCGCCCGAAGAATATTCTCGATCAGCTAACAATGCAACAACTGAAGTAATAAAAGAATTCACAACAGATACTCAAGCCATGACAAAAGCATTCGAATCCTTAACCGATCCATCCAAAGTGACTTTAAGAAAAGTTATTGGTAAAGAACTGCCTTTGTTCTATGGAAATGTCGAAGATTGGCCTAGGTTCATTTCGCTTCATAGAAGATCTACTGAAACCTGTAAATTCAATAATGAAGAAAATATGTTACGTCTCCAAAAAGCCTTGAAGAAAGAAGCTTTAGAAGCTGTCAAGTCACTATTTGTTTCCCCAGAAAATTTGGAAGATATTATTCGAACATTAGAAACTAGATTTGGTCGCCCTGAGTTCATAATCGATTCCATGACTAATAAAGTCAAACTGATGCCACCATTTAACACTCGTTATCCGCTATCTCTCATCAGATTTGCAAACTCTGTCCTGAACCTCACAGTTACTGCTCAATCTTTGAAAATGGAAGCCTACATCAACAACCCTCAACTCCTTAGCCAACTCGTTCAAAAACTGCCTGCACATCTTCAATTTCAGTGGGCTAGAACCATTGTTGATAAAGAAAAGACCATATCAATGCCTACATTGAAGGAGTTTTCTGAGTGGTTACAGAAAGAATCATCAGCAGCTAGTTTATTGTGCAAACCTTCAAGTTCGAGTTTTACTTCGTCAGATCGATATCCAGAAAGAAAGCCCAAGAATACTGTTTTAGTTGGATCAGAAAAAACTTCAGATAGAAGAAATTGCATATTTTGTTCTGAATCTGGCCACTCTTTATATCGCTGTGAAACATTTTCATCATTGGAAACGGATGAAAAATGGGATTGGGTGAAGGAACGTAAAATCTGTTTTTCATGTTTGTCTCCTTCTCATCGTATGTTTGAATGCAAAAATAAGAGACGCTGTGGAGTACAGAACTGTTCTAAATACCACAATCGACTATTACATTCTGATTCATCTCCAAACAACCATTCCCACCACAACTTACAAGTCCAGAATGGTCCATTAAATGCCAAGGTCGAGGAGAGGAAAAATGAACCTGATAATTCTGCATGCTTTATAGATGAACATTCCCTTCAAGTCCGATCCGTGACAAAAACTGTCCTACTTAGAATTATCCCTGTCAAGATCATAGGTTCAAAAAAATTTGTTGAAACGTTCGCTCTTTTTGATGAGGGTAGCACAGTGACACTTATTGATGCTAATCTCGCAGAAGACATAGGAGTTCAAGGTTTCAATTATCCTTTGAAAATGTACTGGACAAATTCTTCGTCATATATTGACAACCATTCCAGAAAAGTCAATGTGAAAATTCAAGGAAACCTTGATGATCAAATTTACGATCTAGATAATGTTCGCACAGTTTCAAATCTGAATCTTCCTATCCAATCCGTAGACGTTGAAAAATTTGTGAATAAGTGGAAACATTTAGAACAAGTTCCATTGTTAGATATCAGAGAAGCCAAACCCTTATTGCTTATTGGCCAAGATCATATCGATTTAACAATAGCCAGAGAGGTGATTCAAGGCCCATCTAATGCTCCTGTAATTTCCAAGTCAAAATTAGGATGGGTAGTGCATGGTAACGTTTCCGAGTTCAAATACAGGGTTGACCAAGAATTTTCGGTGTATGGTTTTTCCGAAACTAAAAGTGATGAAGATGAAGAATTGAAGAAACTAATCCAACAAGCCATTTTCATCGATAATTTGGGTATTGAAAACGAAAACAAAAAATTGTTATCTGAAGAGGACAAGAAAGGCATACAAATAATTGAAAAAACATGCCGACAACTAGAGAACCGCCATTGGGAAATTGGTTTACTTTGGAAGACAGAAAATGTAATGTTACCAGAAAGTAGGACTACTGCATTAAACAGATTACAAACGATAGAAAGAAAAATGGATAGGGACAGCCTGTTCGCAGATAGGTATTGTCAACAAATAGAAAATTTCGTTAAGAAAGGATACGCTAGAGTTTTATCAAGCGAAGAAAGAATCTGCCACCATTACTAATAGAACATGGTAGTTGCCGCACTTTGCTGTGAAACATCCAAGTAAGCCGAATAAGTTTCGTTTTGTATTTGATGCCAGAGCTGAAATCGGAGGAACGAGCTTGAACAAAAACTTAATGAGAGGTCCTGATTTACTCAATTCGCTGATAGATATTTTATTCAATTTTCGACAAAATCGAGTAGCAGTGATGGGTGATATTGAAGAAATGTTTTTGCAAGTTCAAATACGACCAGAATATCAACATTCCCAGCGATTTTTGTGGCGAGGAAGAGATAGAAGAGGCCCAATACTGACTTATGAAATGCAGGTCATGATATTTGGTGCAATTTGTTCTCCAAGCTGTGCAATTCATGTTATTCGCCAGAATGCCAACAAAAATATTGAAAATTGCCCCGAAGCTGCCCAAGCCATTGAAAAGTACCACTATATGGATGATTACTTGGATAGTTTCGACACTGAAGAACATGCCATCAAAGTGGTCAAAGAAGTGATCCATATCCGAGGAGGCATCAAAATGACAAGTTGGATCAGCAACTCCTCTCAAGTTATGGAACATATTCCAACTGAATTAATGTCAAAAAATATCGTTGACTTGAATTTTGAAGAATGGCCAACATTTGAAAGAGCACTGGGTTTGATATGGAATCCAAAAAAAGACCTTTTGACTTTTTCTCAGACATTTTTGAGCAGAAATGTTGAAAGGTATCATACCTACCAAAAGACAAGTCATCAGAGTGGTAATGTCTGTATATGATCCATTAGGTCTTCTAGCAGCATTCACAATTCAAGCTCGAATATTAATGCAAAAAGTTTGGTCCAAAAAATTGGGTTGGGATGATGAACTGACTGCCCAGCTTTTTGAAAAGTGGAAATCCTGGGTTGTAGCTCTGCACAAAATCAGTAACATCAGAATTCCCAGATGGTATGATTTCGGCAACAATATTATTGAAATCCAGTTGCATACGTTCAATGATGGAAGTGAAAAAGGATATGCATCTGTATCATATTTTCGACTGAAGGATACCAATTCCCAAATTTCGACTGTATTAGTGATGGCTAAGTCAAGAGTTACACCATTAAAACCTATTACTGTACCGAAGATTGAACTACAAGCAGCCTTGCTTGGATCTCGCCTAGCAAAAACAATAGAAAATGGTCACAATTTCGTTATCAATAAAAAATATTTTTGGATCGACTCGAAAATTGTTTTGAGTTGGATCAAATCTTGTCCAAAAAATTACAAAACATTTGTTGCCAATAGAATAGGAGAAATTTTGGAGTTGTCAAACCCAGATGAATGGCACTGGATTCCAACAAATTTAAATGTGGCTGACAATGCTACTCGAGGACTTTGGAATATTGACAATTTCGGAAATTGGTTTAATGGTCCCCAATTCTTAACGCTGGAAAGAAAATTCTGGCCTCGGGAGGAAGTCAAAATAGAAGAGAATAATACCGATGTAGAGAAGAAAACGAGCATTTTACTGGTAGTAAAGGACAACACGGATGACAGACTTTTTGATTTTACAAGATTTTCGAATTATTTACGTCTTATCAGAACAATTGCATGGACACTTCGATTTGTCTCTATTTTGAAGAAGAAAATTGGCCTATCAAAATTTCATATTACTTCTGAAGAACTCACAGCAGAAGAAATTATGAGTGCTGAATTTATAATCATTGAACAAGCCCAAAAAGAATCTTTTCCCGAAGAAGTGTGCAGTCTGAAGCATAAAAAACAACTCAAGAAATCAAGCCGTCTTTACAAATTAACCCCTTTTTTTGACGACAAGAAGAATATTATCAAACTGAGCGGGCGATTAGATGGAGCAGAACATTTGGATATCTGCATGAGACAGCCGATAATTCTTGATTCGAAACATGAGTTTACTCGCCTTCTCATACACCATTATCACAGAGTCAATCATCATTTGGGCAGAGAACAAGTAATGAACCATTTGAGAGAGTAATTCTGGATAATAAATGCAAGATTAGCTGTGAAAAAATGTATAACATCATGTGTAATGTGCCTTAGAAAAAATGGTAGAGTTGAATTTCAAATAATGGGTTCTCTAACAGATTGCCGTATAACACCACAAGTAAGAGCCTTCGTGATCACAGGGATGGACTATTTTGGTCCAATAACAGTAACCATCGGTAGAAGAAGGGAGAAAAGATATTGGGTTATTTTTACCTGCATGTCTACTAGAGCGATTCACCTTGAATTGGCTTCTTCCCTCACAACTGACTCTGCGATTATGTCAATTCGTCGATTTATTTGCAGAAGAGGTAGTCCCACAGAAATATATTCCGATAATGGAACAAACTTGTGTGGGGCCGAAAAAGAGATGCGAACAACCCTGCAAGAAATTGATTCAAACCAAGTTCAGCAATTCTGCTCCATAAGACATATACAATGGTTCAGAAACCCACCTGCAGCAAGTCACATGGGAGGAGTGTGGGAACGGATGATACGATCTGTTAAGGATGCTTTGAGAACAGTTTTAACCCAGCAGAGCCCCAAAGAAGAAGTACTGCAAACCATATTAGTCGAAGTAGAGTATACAGTGAACAGCCACCCACTCACGTATGTCTCTTCAGATCCTAAAGACGAAGGAGCCCTGACTCCCAATCATTTTCTGATAGGAAAATTAAATGAAGTTACTTCACCGGGTAATTTTTCTAATTCTCATCTCCATTTGCGGAAACAATGGCGAATCGCTCAAAGGTTCGCCGATCAATTCTGGAAACAATGGCTGAAAGATTTTGTTCCAACCTTAGTAAAAAGGAGCAAGTGGCAGTATAACAAGAACAACGTTTCCGAAGGTGATCTAGTAATTTTAGCTGACGACAGTAGTCCAAGAAATGCCTGGCCAAAAGGGAGAATCATTAAAACCTTTCCTGGTCGAGACCACAGAGTAAGAGTCGCCGATGTGAAAACTGCAACTGGAGTTTATCGACGACCTATAACAAAAATGATATTGCTAAAACCGATTTAGTATTTTTCGGAGGCCCGGAGGATGTTATTGATTTATATTTACATTTAGTCTAGTTGAAATAGTTTATGAAAATATTGACCAGAGATGGTCATGAATTGTCATATTGACGATTAATAAAAACTAAAAAAGTCAAATAGCATAATATAAGTTTGCCTAAAATTAGTGTTTTGCCCAAACAGTAGGGACTTACCTTCCTACCTCCAATACTTCATATTTTTAGCTAATTTAGAATACCTACTTTTATCTTAGAGATATCTTAGTATTTCATAGGATCTGTTGGATTATAGAGAAATAACAACTAATAATCTTATATACAGTAGATATATTTATTTCTTAAAATTTACATTTGGGATACAAATTAACATGTCATGATAATAGTAGTTACTGGTATTTACTCACACAATCGTTTGGTAGAAAGGGCAAAAATTACAAAAATAATAGACTTATAGATGATATTATTTCCATTATTTACAGCTTATTCAAATTTTATTAGTATATACATTAGTTTTCTCAAAGTTTCGCCTAAGCTTACTTTACTTTGTCAACACCCTTATTTATATGACAATCTAAGTCACTGTACTTTTTTGCATTCTTTGGAGTGTTCATATTCAGCTCAGTTTGTTTTATAATGATATCGTAGTACCGTATTTCATCATTAAGTATTTCAAGCAGTTCATAAATTGATATGTTTGATAGATATTTATTCATGCTACTCAAATTATCGTTTCAAAATTATTATGACTTTTACCAAATAGCTATTGATACATATAATGTAAGGAGTTATTTACATTCTAATTGAGGCGTATGCGATTGATTTTAAAAATAACATGGAAATATAATGTATTAAAAGTAGTGACGCAGTGTAATCGCATCATTCGTTGTGAAAGCTCAACAGTACTTTTTAATTTCAATTCCCACATAAATCTTTTATACATAGTGAATATTGAATTACTAAGTCCCCATGTAATTGTATGTCATAGTATAAATGTGCAAGTGTAGATGTGCATTCCCCAAGAGATGATAACAGAGCAGTGTCACAGCGTGAGCAGAGAGCGCCAGTGGCGGTTGGCTCTGTTGTTTACGATGGGAAGAACTCTGTTCCTACGGTCACAGCTATGATATTCCTCAGGGATCAACGCCGAACTTCGAACACAACATACGCTTCTGCAATAGCCTAACTCCCTCAGAAAGTAGATGAAATTATGGGGAGTTAGGAATGTTAAATATTCATGGATTGTTCAAGAGAAATGATTTTTTCCGAAAATTAAATCTGTTTCGAGCTTATTTGAAACTAGTTCAACGTTTTGCATTCGTTAAAAAACCTCTTAACGCCACTGTAACAGAATAACATTTTTCTTCCTTTAATGTTGACATTGGCAACTTTAGAATGCAATTGCTGGATTTAAAAATCAAAGAATTATGGAGCCCAGAATTTGAATGTATTTGTGCTGATATGGAAATATTGGACATAAACAAATGTAACCTTAGTTCACAACACATGTGGTACACCTGGAATAGTATTCCTGACTCATATGATGAGTTGAAAAAACATTAGTGGTTAGTCAAACACGGAAAATTTCTTTACTTTTGTGCTACTTTAATGTCTCAAAAAAAAAACTAGAAAATATAAAAATCTACTAATTAATTTTAAATAAAAAGTATCAATCAGGAACTAATTTGTCCTCTTTTATTTCTCTTTCTGGTGATTTGAATTTCAATTAATGAGTATTTAAAAAAATTATAATTTTATTTTTCTGAATGAAGTTAAGGAAGTTAATGTGTAGTTGAAACAATAACACAAACAGCTGATCATGAAAATTTGGTTATTCCAACTAAAAAAGTACCGTCTTTGAAATTTGGTTGAGCGATGTGGAGTTTAATCTAAGATCTCTACTAGGATTTTTTTTGACACTCGAAAAAGGAAGGAGACGTCTCGATCACTTGAACCCTGAAATATAGACGATGCTAGCAGTATTTTGGCCTCAAGTTCGAGGGACAAATAACTAAATCAGAACAATAATCCCACAGCTGATTATGTTATCTACTCCAAATGTGTATTCAAAATTATAAAGGAATTAAAGTCTGGGAGAGAATAAATGAATTGATGGAAATTTGTTAAGCAAATAATACAATTTATTAAATCACAATATTGAAATCTGAAAGAGAATAATAAGTTATTAGTTTACTGGTTATAGTTATGCTGGAATATGGGTTATGAAACGGAATAGTGATATCGTCGTTTCTAAATTTCCAAGTGATATCAGAAAGTTCACTCCCATAGAGCAGTAACTATGAAATAACAACATTTATCGATCTTACCTTGTCAATAGTTACACTTAAGATTTCAGCCTTCACATCCGCATTCAACCTCTCCCTGAATGACGCGAAACGTGTAACCCCTTGCGTTAATCTTCTGTTTCTCCAGTGACCCGCTAACGCATTGACATACTTGAGCTATGAGACTACAGAGGTCGAGGTTGTCTCTTTATAAGATTAATTATCTTACAACAGTTATCGGAATAATAAATGACGTTATCTCCTCAAAAAGTTATGAAGTGAAGCTTAAAATTTTTTTTTTTAAAACAAAGATGAACAAGAATGCAGTAGCCCTTACAAAGATACCGGCTCACCAAATTCAGCGTCACAATAACCCAGATAGGTTTATAGTGTTTGTTAAGGACTAACTTCTTCTAAGTGAACTGTATTTCTGTTTCGTTGATGGACATTGGTTCCACATAAAATACTTGACATTTTTGTATTCTTACTCTCGAACAAATTTTATAAACAAACTTGTTTCATCTGCCCGGTTACATCAACATAACAACAACTACCTGTCCTGCTATCTATCAGCAACTATCACAAGCCATCGAGCAAAACAATGCTGCCACGGTTGCAACTAAAAAACTTACAATCTAGTGACAAACTACATAGTAATAAAAAAACAGGCATTAGGCCTAAACAGTGTTTACATAGACACTGATTGACAACTTCCAGTCACGATAAGCCCAATAGGTTTGTTGCTCTTCACATAGACCCTGGTTGACCACTTCCAGTGTCACGATAAACCCATATGATTATAGGTAATGAGAAAATGAAGGATATCTCACATTGTTCTTATTTTGATTTTTTACAACGGTTTGAAATCTAGTATTATCCATTATCATAGTTAGACGACTATTGATGGCGCCCTCACCTGTAATGGCTGGCGAAACGTCGGCATCAAGTCGTGCTACTGTGACGCGGAATCCATCAGAAAGCAAAGAATTTTGAAGATTAGCTATCTGCGGAAGTCTACTATTCAAAAGAAATAGACTAACTTCCGTAACGTTGCAACAGCTTTTGACAAATTGAAAGTAACTACAACAAAACATCAAAATTTTGTTTATTTCATACTGTCTGGAAATTTCAACTTTACATCATAAATTTGCGACTAGAAATTAGAACTCACTAGGCCGGAAAGTATTAACTAGCAGCAACAATCATCTTTTTATCTACACCCGTGGATAAAAACTTGTTCCACTCATTTTGCTTGAAATAAGAAGTTCATAACTCCACACGTTTTTCTTATCTTACTGATTTTCTTGTCAATCAAATTAGATCAATGAAAAGAGCAGTATTGTGATTACCGAGGAGCGAAGCGTTTCCACTAAATTTTTAGAACCACCATCCTAATTATTAGTTTAAATGTTCTGGTTTTCCCAATAAATCCTGACAAAATTATAATTGTTTACTTCCACATAGATAAAAATTTGTACAATACAATATGATAACGTTTTGGATTTCCATCACGTAATAGCCGATTCTATCCAATTTTTGATAACGCTTTATTAACTATGCAATTGACATTGACATCTCACTCATATCGTTATTGAAACGTTATTTTTGTCATCCTTCTTTATAAATTTGCTTCTTTCCTGTTCATGTAGCCCGAACAAAATGCAATGACAATTTTCTTGACAGAAAGAATTTGTAGCTGTCACTATTAGGTACTATTCAAAGCGACTTAATGGAACTGTCATTCTGACACTACAGATTCAAATTTAAAATTTGTTATTTTGGTAAAACCGTATTAAATAAAACATTTTACGAAATATGATCGTAACATAATCGTTTAGATCACCTTACATCTAAACTTGTACTTCAATATACGTCATACGAGAGAAAGGTCAATGTCGAATATTAAAATGTTTTTGTATGGATTTAAAAAAGGGCCAAAATATTTTTTTTTCTTCAACATGTGAGATATACGTGAAATCGAAAATAGACTCAACTATTTTTCTTAACTAGAACTCAATTTCAAAAGAAAATATTTAATAGTAATTATAATAGTTATTTTTAGATTTTGTAGCTATTTACTCGAAAATTTTCAAATTGCAAATTCTCACATATGTGATTAATGGTATTGTCCCTTATAGAACCAAGCCACTAATATAGAGTTTGATTTCGAACAAGTTCTTTTTGTTGAGGAAACTTTGAAAAATATTTTACAGAACGTGGAAGAATTATCCAAATGGAATATTTTTCCCACTGGCAGAACTCTGCAATGTACTAGTCCTGAGCTGAAAGGGCTTTCTTGTTTCTAATCTGAATTGAGCAGACTGAAACGTCGATTTTGGAACCAACAAATATTGGGAGTAACAATTTGTTGGCGGCGAATTTTTTTTTATCGCAGAGAGCATTGGAAATCATATATGATTGAACGAAATTACGAAGGATCCCTAAATGAATAAGAAATATACCAAATTAAAACCCATGATTGTAGTAAACGTTAAGAAAGGAAATTGAATTTCGGGGCTTAAATTCAATTAGAATGTAAAACTGAATTAGTCGGTTAATGTGGCTCTTTATGACTCTTAATGAGATAAGAAGCCATTTGAGACTGTAATAGCGTTAATATCTGAAGGCTCATTTCATAAACATTGATTAAAGGGTTAGTATAAGACCTTTATAATGTTACTTCAGTATAATATCTTACATTTTGTTCATGAGGACTTAAAGGTGGTAAATTTGGTACTAGACTAGAATGCACTTTTATCAATATGGAGATTTACATTTATTTTTTCTTCATTAATAGTTCGTAAACATTCCACTTATTTAATTATGTAACTATCAATTAAAGTTTCGGGGCTATAACATGAGTATGTCAATTGTAGAACATTGTATGACGAATTGTGATGGGGAAGGTAACTGATTCAACAACCAGTGTTCCAAATGAATTTTATAATATATTCAGCTTTGTTGAAATTAATTATCGGAATCAACATTATTAAAATCTTAAAAATTCATATATAAGGTTATCATAAAGTAAGGGATATATTTCTACTTATTATACTATATTTTCAACCGGAATTTAGTTGCTTATATAATGAGATGTCTAATATGTCCACCACTGTGATGAAACAGTAGGTCATTTAGTTCATTACTTTATTTCAGCAAACAGTTGATGTTCTTGAGGTTACATATTTTGAATTATCATACTGTTTGGGAAGATTAAGAGTCCACTTTATTATTATAGCAATTTTTATCGAGGTTACAAAACGTATCTTCAACTATAATAATATTGAAATTATAATTAAATGGAACAACAAGTTTTTATACCACTTTTAATTATAACATGGAAACGTTACTAATAATAAAAAATAGTTATTTGAGTAACTAGTGCAAAACGTGTATATCATGCTGAGTACAACAAATATGATTTTTGTTTCTTTAATGACCACAACTAGAGGGTAATAATTAACCTCAGGGCTTGTAATGAAACGGATCCTTCGCTGCTCTATTGAATAAGGAGTTCTCAATCAAGAATTGCCTGCATTATGAGGTGAATAAATGTTGATGATTATATTAGAGAAAATAAAAACAAGTTTCAACTTAACAATGTGGTTTTATTGCGCTAGGGATAATAATTGAGGAAAAAAATATCTTGCTTTACAAAGAAACTTAATTCAATAAATTAACAAAGAATAATAATTAGAAAAATTGAATAGTCAAACAAATTACGAGTTCTCATAATTTGATTAAATTAAATTGAAGTTACAAGGTTTTAAATTTATGAAATAAAAATAAATTTTGAATCAAAAGTTCGAGTTAAGGAAGTTAATGTGTAGTTGAAACGATAATTTTGAACAGAAATCACAAACAGGATCACGAAAATTTAGTTATTCCAACTAAAAAATGTTACCGTCCTTGAAACTTGGTTGAGCGTTATAGCGTTGAATCTGAGCTTTCTACCAGGAATTCCTCCTGCTACACGATACGGGAAAAAGAAAGGAGACGTCTCGATCGCTTGAACCCCAAAATATAGACAATGCTAGCAGTATCTTGGCCTCAAGTTCGAGGGACAAATAACTAAATCAGCAAGAACAATCAAAATAATCCCACAGCTGATTATGTTATCTACCCAAAATGTGTATTAAAAATTATGAAAAAAGGTTAACGTCTAGAAGAGAATAAATGAATTACAGGAAATTTGTTCAGCAGAGAATAAAAATTTATTAAATTACAATATTGAAATCTAAAAGAGGATAATTAGCTATGAACGTTATTAAAATGTAAAAAAAAATCAGAAAGTAAGGAATATATTTCTGCTTATTATATTATATTTTCAGCCGGAATTTAGTTGCTTGCATAATGAGATGTTAATATGTCGAACACTGTGTGATGAAATAATAGGTAATTTAGTTCATTACTTTATTTCAACAAACAGTTAATGTTCTTGATGTTATATGTTTTAAATTATCATATAGTTTGGGAAGATTAAGAGTTCATTTTATTATAGCAATTTCGTGGAGGTTAAAAAACCTACCTTCAAATATAATAATATTGAAATTGTAATTGAATGAAACAACAAAATTTTATACCACTTTTAATAATAACATGAGAACGTTACTACAGTAACACCGAAGTGCCATTATCAAACAGATAAAAAATAGTTATTTGGAACTAGTGCAAAAAGTGTATATCATGCAGAGTGCAAGAAATATGCTTTTTACACATAATTACACACAAGCTTTTTTCTATCACCAATTAAATTTGTTTTTATTTCAAATTTTATTGAAGATTATTTTTCAATAAAAGCAATATTACTAATTCGTATAATAGTCCTTATAACATGACGAGTTGAAACTAACGTTATTTTTATAAAACATTTTTTTAGTTAATTTCAATTTTAATATAGCAGTCAGAGCAATTTTCTATGATGAGTGATGGACAAAGTTCTTTATTATCAGTAATTTTTTGAATTTAGTTTTCGTTTTTGCTTGTTGGGGTCTTCAGTTAAAACTTTTTTTCGGATTGTTTGAGTCGCTAGTTCAGTTTCTTTAGAAATTGACTCCTCAATGTAACCCTCAGCTACAGTTGAATATTTCCATCCTTCGGCGTTTTAATGTTATCACTTCTGCCCTCGGTTCCACAAATAGCGTCTTGTGTATTGCATTGGGATTTCAATATTTAAGCATTTTGCAATATTACTTGGAATTTTACTCAAAGTATTTACACCAACAGGTTATACTGAACATTTTCCGTCATAATATCTTATAAAAAACCTAGTGTAACAGGTAAGCATTTACTTACTGACGCTTTGGAGCTTGAAAATCCTGTCCACAACTCTTTTGATAGCCACCTTTAGCAAAGAAATATAGGGTAATTAATATTAATGGAAATAATATGGTGTTGGGCGATCGGCGCATCAAAGTGCGGGAGATAGTTGGAGCCGCAGGCATTTCACAAGGTACAGAGTTTACAATTTCACATGAACAATTGGGTGTTAAAAAGGTTTCTGCAAGATGGATGCCGCGTTTGCTTACAGAGGAGAATGAACGCAATCGTGTGGTTGACTCTCAGGATATTTTAGCGCCTTTTCGTCGCAATCCGGATGAGTTTCTGCATCTATACATAACTGTCGATGAGACATGAATACATTACTACACTCCTGATATCAATAAGGAACAATAAAAAGTTTTTGCATCCGAAAGGGCTCGGAAAAAGGCTAGAACGGTGAAATCGGCTGGAAAGGTTATGGCCGCCGTTTTTTGGGATGCGCATGGAATTATTCACATAGACTACTTAGAAAAAGGAAAAACAATAACAGGAGCGTATTACGCGTCGTTATTGCACCGGTTGAGTGATGAAATGAAAATTACACGGTCTCATTTGAAAAAGTACATCAAGACAATGCACGAGTTCACACATGTGCAGTTGCAATCTCCAAATTTGTGGAATCAAAGTTCGAATTATCAGAACGTTCACCGTATTCGCCAGATTTGGCCCACAGTGACTTCTTCCTATTCCCAGATTTAATGGCTTGGCGGACGACGGTTTGGGACGAACGAGGAGGTCATCGCCGAAACAAATGACGAACAATACCAAGCAAGAAATTGACTAAAGATGGTATTATCAAAATATTGGAAAAAAGTTTCTAGTTTATATAAGTAGCTTCTACTCACATTGATTTTGGGGACGACAATCTCCAATGGCAGATTTGTGGGAAGTAATTCCAGAGAATAGTCTCTATTATCGCATGGTAATTCCTCCAGTAGCAGAAGCTCTTCGAAATATTTTCTCAACACTTGCACACAGCAATCGGTGAGCTGGTGGGTGTGTATTTTTCCATTGGATGTCTTCAGGGTGGATGGTTCGTCCCTGTTCGGAAACGAGCCCTAAACAATCTTCTGAGGGTCCGTATTGCGTGTATGTATTGTTATCGAGTGTATATGGTACACGTGAATTGATTATGGTGCATGCTGGATCGGTGAAGAATAGAACTGCTTTCTTTGCCCTAAAACAGTGGCAAATATTGATCAAAACGGCCACGTCGCCGGAACGAACAGTAACACGAATAATCAAAATTGTAATTGTAAAAAAAAATACTAATTCAATTCTTCAATAGTAATCTAGAGATCGAAACACCTAATGGAATTTGAATTAAATTAGCGAAGGAGTATTTTCTTAGTATTTCCCTTATTGCTATCAACACATTCGTCCTTGAGTTCAACATCATATTCCATCTGGCGTCAAGCTGATAAATCACTATGTATTAATAAAAAGCAATCTAGAGTTACTGAGCATATCTTTGTCTACGGTTAATTGATTCAACTAACTACAGATCCTGAACAACCAGATAAAATTACCACTCATTGACACCCATTCAATTATTGACACCTCTGAGATTTTCTACCTAATTAAGTAAAATATTAAAGTCAGATTTAAATTTACCGCCTTATTCAATTTAGGGTACCATTTGTCAACACTTGTTGATGCTTCACTGAAGTGACTGAAATGAATTTTGAGAACCTTCCGAAATCCTTCTTTTCGGACGGGTTAAAAAGGTTGGAACACCGTTTAGAAAAATGTATAGAGCTAAAAGGAGTTTATTTAGAAAAATGAAAAAATATTTTACCAAAATACTTTGTTTTCGTATTTTTTTCTAAAGAGTTAATGAACGGATCACTTGCATCTCTCAAAGTTCGGTGTGCTAGTAGCAAATCATGCCTGAAATAGATAAAATAAATTTTGTGTGCTCTGTTTAATTAGATTTTTACTTACTTTTCTTCATCATTTTAAGATTGGTAAATGTGTACAGCTATAATTACCTTGTTACGCAAACAAAAACGTAGGAGGTTTTTAAATAAACAATATTGAAAGCATGACAATTGTCTACTTACCAATAACTAGAAGCCACCGTAATACCGATTTTCCCAATGATCTGCTTCTGAGCAATATTGTACATTTGTTATCAATATTGAGAACCATTTTATCGGCACTGGTACTACAGTAATACCGATTAGCCAGTTTCCTTGATATACATCTAATAATTGATTAATTCTCAATATTGAGAAGAAAACAGTGGTCACTGCAATAGGACTGAATGACAGTATTCGAGTATTGCCAGTGTAATTCTGACCAATTTCTTGAAATTAAAACTTATCTAAAGCACTTAACTGGACGTATGTATGTATGAGCTTACACTCGTCTTTGATAATCACCTCATTACAGTTGAAAAGTGCTTCAGATAAGTTATAATTTAAGTAGAAAAAGGGTGTTAGTGTAAACCTAATTATTATTATTCATTCCACAGTAGTAGGTACTTCATATAGTACAAGATGATGTAACTAAGGTAATTCAGAAAGTATACGATAGTGACACAAGCAACATTGAATTCCTTTCATTGAAATAAACTGTTAATATTGAAATGACAAGTGCCATTATGCGAAATTAATGCAGTGTCGTTATGAGAGTAATAAAAGCAGATCGGGATCCCTCCACTCGATGCAACGGGGCAGATGTGCGCGCACTGCATGTATTGTGGTGGCAAACTTCCACTTGATCAGAGATTGACTATAGGCAGGACAGAAGGACACGTGGCCCTACACCGTTGCCCTTTTACCAGTCCGAGCCCCTTGTAAGCGGAAAGACAAATGATTTAAGTATTTACGAGTTTTGTGTTACTTTGACAGCAACGTGCTCATTATATTGCACTTTTGTGTCCTATATCTCCTCTATAATAAACATTTTTATACAGTTTTATTGAAACACTACTTGAACTCTTTTAATTTCTCTCATATTCGAGGGAATAAAGCAGAAAATGTCGAAAAAAAATCGGCAGAATCGATTTTGATAATTTAATTTATTTAGCTGGTGGTCAAGATACCCTAATGACTTAGGTCACCTCCACGGATTCCTTTTTAATAGGTATGCTCTGAAATGCAACCAAATTCTTCTCTCGGGTTTTTTTCGGGGTGCTGGTCACGATTCTGGAGTCGGAATCAATCGACGATGCATCTTATAAACAGATCTGTAATGTCGGCAACAAAGAATTCAAAAAATACCTTTTACACAGTAATCGTACTTGATTGAGTTTTTCAAGTGTGAAAAAAATAATACTGAAATATTTTTGATTTTAAGTGATCAAAATTTTAATGATGAAGTTTGTTTTTTTAAGAATCAATCTATAACAGATAAATTTACAAGAAAAAAGAACAAAAGTAATAGCGTAAAACACGAATTTCAACTTCAACTTTTCGAATTATTCACCAGAAATATTATATAAGTAAAAATCACGTAGTTTTTATCATTAATATTATTTTTATTATTTGCGATTCCGACTCCAGAATCGTGATCAGCGCCCCATAAAATCCCCGAGAGACAAATTTGATTGCATTTCAGAGCATACTAAAAAACAATCCATGGAGTTGTCCTAGGTCATCAGGGTATTCTGACCACCAGGTGACTATTGAGGGTCATGGTTACAACCGGCAACATCAAAAGAAGCTCCCTCACAAGTTTCGTCACATTCCAAAAGATAATCTGGCACCAGAATCGTGTTCAGCAGCCCCAAAAACCCCCGAGATACGAATTTGGTTGCATTTCAGAGCATATTGAATAACAATCCATAGAGATGACCTAGGTCATCAGAGTGTCCTGACTATCAGGTTACTATTGAGTATCATGGTCATGACCAGCATCCTCAAGAGAACTTTCCCAATGAGTTTCACTCCAATGCAAAAGATATTTTCCCGAATTCCCTGGAGACGACGATAGTACCAAGATGTACTGAGCCCCGGAATCGTGATCAGCAACCCCAAAAACCCGCGAGTAAGAAATTCTGGTCTATATTGGCTATATTTGACCATTTAACATTTTTAATACTGTCTTCTGAAAATGCATCAAAAAGATGCATTTTCCTCTGTAGAAATGATAAACTGCATATCATGAAAATATAAACTGTTAACATTTTTTTTAAATGACTTCCATAATCCATTTTTAAAAACCATCAAGATCG
Organism: Endomychus coccineus; assembly: GCA_958510875.1. Classification (NCBI taxonomy): domain Eukaryota; kingdom Metazoa; phylum Arthropoda; class Insecta; order Coleoptera; family Endomychidae; genus Endomychus; species Endomychus coccineus. Next base: position 152,388,883 of record OY294068.1, on the reverse strand, counting down.
ATTCTGCCGATTTTTTTTTACTTTGGCCTCCCTCCTGTTTTATTACGTCGACTATCACTATATTCGGCCTAAGAATTTTTTCCAAATTTTGTGGAAATATTCATTTTGAACCTCTCTGGTGAAAGTAGGAACTGTATTGTTTTGAGGTGCATGTAATACTTTTGGCATCCATTTTCAGTTTTTCAATTGAAATCTATAATACTTTTTCTATAACCAGTGGCGTATTCAGGGGGTCCAGGGGGTCTGGCAAATTGTAATAGACATTCTCATTTATTCTGGATTTTTTAATAATTCATTTTTCAATACTTAATCATTTTTATAATAATTATATTATATATTTATCATAATAATTAATTACATATGAAGTAATAAAACGTATACGTTTTTACAGATTCCCAAAATATGTTGATACAAAAAATAGAGTGGGTAAATTTTGTTCCTGTTTTTATAGTTGCTTGCTATATGTCAATAATGATTCTGAACTTCTTGGAATTCAAACAAATTCTAATTGATTCAGAGGGAAATAAAGTTGAATGGAAATATCTAAAGCAACGGGATGATTTTCAAACTCAAGAAACTTTTCATTTGGCAAACAAATTAAGAAAATCGTATTTAAATTTCCATAATAATAATATGAAGGTCAAATATGCAGCACAACTTTTTAGTAAATGTGTATTATCAGATGCTCTCATATTTTACAAGGATCAATTGAAAGCATAATTGAGTTTGAAAATGTTGAAGCTACAGCCAATTTCATTAAAATGATAAATGATTTATTTCACATTTAAAACACTCGAATAATTTATTTTCAAACCGAGAGATGCGCAATATGGTTGGCGTATACGTGCAATAACACTTTAATGGTCGCAGAGCTCATCCAGTGGCGTGCAAAGGCTTGTCGTTGCACAAAAATATTAATTCATATGAATTATGAAAGCAAAAAAAAATTACTGGTATAATGGTTATTAAAATGAAAAAAAACTGTTCTCAACATTTTGTTGACCAGGGTGACAGTGAAAAAATTTGTTCGTGTATAATTTTTTTTAAATTTTGTTCAATGATCAATGTTTTTTAGGGACAATGGGGTTGCAAATGCAACCTTTGCAACCCCTGTTTGCACGCCACTGAGCTTATCGCCGATATCCAGAAATTTATCCAAAAAGCAGGCAAGCCGGCATTTAAGTTATTTCATAATATTTACATTAGATTGGGGCAAACTGGTACACTTCGTCCCAAACGATATATCGTGGGGCGCCCAAAATTATTACTGAGGAACAGGGGAAGGAAATGTTGGTGCGTGTCGCAGAAAATCCAGAAATAAGTAGAGGCGTATACCTGATGCTATTGGAGTCCTTTTAATAGAAATAAGTAGGTATCGCGGCACCTTGGCCCGCCTGATAGAGAGCCTTATCAGATGTAGGCAACCAGTAGTGCATGCGCGGTATGCCCAGACAGGTATCGGTTAGTACTGACCCTGTATTACCGGCCTGGGTAGACGGTTAGGGTGTGGTCTCGCCTCTAACCTCTAGGTGTTACCGGGTAGACGGCTAGGGCTTGATCGTTCAAGGTGGACAGCAAGCAATATGTGAGGTTAGGGAGAACTTCAATGTAAAGCAGCATCAAAATATTTTTCTACACACGGGAATCGAACCCGAGAAATGAAATCCAAAGCCAATTCCTTAACCGCTCAGCTCCAACGAGACAGGTGTGTATGTGAGGTTATACAGAGTGTGCAGGTATAATGATGTCTATCACGCAGGTCTTCAGCGAGGTATCTACCTTGCAGGAGCCTTCAATGAAATGTGGGGTTGTTTGTACATGCCGTTAGTCGCAGGGTTTTGTCTGAGTTATAATGATATCGTACGCGGCGCATTGTCTGCCCCCACAAGTCTTCAATAAGGGGTCATAACATCTAACATGCGATAGTTTACAAAAATGCTGCTTCTCATAATAGCGATATTATGAAGCGTTTGCATAAATAACTATTAAATCATCTAAGGACTTTTTGCTTGATTAGTACTAGCGAGTACAATATTCGTTATAATATTATAAGTATGCATCATTAGCTTACTTATGCGATAAGATTGTGCTAAATCATGTCCAACAGCAATGTATTCAACTTGGAATTATCGTAATGATGCGAGCGCATCCTTCAATGTTAAAGTAGTTTCATGAGTTATCCGAAAGTAATATGAATATATATAAAATGTTTTTCCAAAATTAGTTCCGAAGTAAACATAATTCGCTATAATATTCATTCATGTATGTTTCATAAATTATCCGATATAAATCAAATAAGTTTTGTGGCAGGTTGAACAATATTCACTATCATATTTTGCGGTAGAGCTACAGCTGGTTCGAGAGATAAGAAAGATACGCCGATCACCTTCAAACGCGATGAGAATACTTTATTTTAAATCACACATGTAGTATGTATATATTCGAATCATATTGATTGTAAATCGCATAATATGATCCGAAATCTAGCTGCTGCTGGGTGTAGCCCAATACCTATACAGAATCTAGACGAAGCGGTGTTACGCATCACGATGATTATTCGTACTGTCTGTACAGCTCGATTGCTATATAACAAAATACATTTTTTAATCATCTTAAACATATAGATGTGCTAATATAATTTTTTCAGTATGCAAAAATATACTAATAAAACATTTTTCATCGACACACATTTCTTCATAGGATAGTTAGCTTTTTATAAAATTCAATCAATTTCAATGGGAAACATATATGCGAGGGAGTTTTATAGAGATCGAACTCATTTCCCCATTTCCCCAACCACCCAAGAGGTAGAACTATGATGAGGAATAGATGTGGATAATAATCATATGAATATCTTCATATGCGCTAATCTATATGACATTCAAACACATGCTTCATAAAAGTCTGAATATTGAGTAGAGCTATAGTATCTTCTTCATAAGCGATCATTATCAACATTCAGACACTTGTTTAGCACGCGATTCAACAGCCTGTCATCATCGTTCACGAACTATGATGGGCTGATGAGGAATAAAATACTAATAATAATAATATAAATATCCCCATTAGCATTCTATACTATTTTCCTTCACAAGCACGACTTTTACAAACTCCATACGTTCGCGTAAAATATTATAATGATAAACACATTTTTGTTCACGGGTTTACATAATCATATGAATATCTTCATAAGCGCTAATCTATATGACATTCAAACACATGCTTCATAAAAGTCTGAACATTGAGTAGAGCTATAGTATCTTCATAAGCGATCTTTATCAACATTCAGACACTTGTTTGGCACGTGATTCAACAGCCTGTCACCATCGTTCACGAACTATGATGGTTCGATGAGGACTCAAACATTGAACAGATGAATCTTTGAGGTTAAATATCTGCTGTAGAAATTACCCCACTTTTATTACCTTTTATTTGAGAATATCGATATCTCCCATGTAACGGATTATTGCCTAAAGCTATTTTGTATGCAACATTGTTATCATTTGCGAGCCTACGAGGGCCTGTATGTTGGTCGGGGCTAAATGAATATGTTTGACTATTATTACCTGTGGATTTATTTGAGATTCTTCAAGTTTGAGATTGATAACCCACATGAAGAAAGGTGCTTCAACGATTTGATATCAATGAATATTCGTTATTCTGAATGTGACAACTTTATCAGCTTCAACACTCGAGATAAGAGAGCATATTTACCGCTGATGTAGGGAAAATCAATATGATGCATACAAATTGGGGTGGGTGAGAACATCAGACTATAGCTTTATGTGTATCGAAATACATAAGGATTTTGACGAGTAAGTGGTGTTTTATTGAATTGAAGATCCGGCCACCATCGTTCACGAACGATGATGACGTCACTGCTTCAAGCCAATGACAGTAACTGATTCAATCCGGCGACCATCGTTCACGAACGATGATGACGTCACTGCTTCAAGCCAATGACAGTAACTGATTCAATCCGGCGACCATCGTTCACGAACGATGATGACGTCATCATCGTTCACGAACTATGATGGGCTAATGAGGAATAAAATGTTAATAATAATAATGTTTGTAATACATTCATGTACATGTTTTATCGCATGATTCAACACATGCTTTAACATTCAGACACGTGTTTCAGACACGTGTTTCAGCATTCAGACACGTGTTTCAGACACGTGTTTCAACATTCAGACACGTGTTTCAACATTCAGACACGTGTTTCAGCATTCAGACACGTGTTTCAGCATTCAGACACGTGTTTCAGACACGTGTTTCAGCATTCAGACAGGTGTTTCAACATTCAGACACGTGTTTCAGACACGTGTTTCAACATTCAGACACGTGTTTCAGCATTCAGACACGTGTTTCAACATTCAGACACGTGTTTCAGACACGTGTTTCAACATTCAGACACGTGTTTCAGCATTCAGACACGTGTTTCAACATTCAGACACGTGTTTCAGACACGTGTTTCAACATTCAGACACGTGTTTCAGCATTCAGACACGTGTTTCAGCATTCAGACACGTGTTTCAGCATTCAGACACGTGTTTCAACATTCAGACACGTGTTTCAGACACGTGTTTCAACATTCAGACACGTGTTTCAGCATTCAGACACGTGTTTCAGACACGTGTTTCAACATTCAGACACGTGTTTCAACATTCAGACACTTGTTTAGCACGTGATTCAACATTCAGACACGTGTTTCAACATTCATACCTATTTAACATGTATTTGAAACCTGATTTTGAGAGAAGCGTAGAAGTACCTAACCGCGTGATCAGACATACACAATATAACATCATCAACTAGTATATAAACAAATGCTTATTAACATATGTTTCAGTATGATTTCGAATCGCCTTCAGGCATGATGAAGATTGTTAAGCAAAAAGACTCGTTGAGTATTATGAACTTAGGGTCAAGCAATGAGAATGTTGAACAACCACAACGTCACAGCTCTTTGCTGCCAATACTCTACGAACAATAATCTGTGGTCCAAGTAATTGTGGGAAAACAAATGTGATGTTATCTCTATTGTTAGATGCTAACGGCCTGAAATTTGAAAACGTGTACATATATTCAAAGTCTTTACACCAACCAAAATACCAGTTACTAAAGGAGACATTGAAGAAAATTGAGGGGCTTGGATATTTTCCTTGTACCGAAAGTGATGAGGTCATAGACCCCACAGAAGCGAGGCCTAATTCAATCATAATATTCGATGACGTGATCTTTGAGAAACAACAGAAAATTCGTGCTTATTTTTCAAGAGGGAGACACAACTCAATTGATAGTTTCTATCTTTGCCAGTTTTTTGCTAAATGTCCAAAACATGGATTGCGCGATATCGATATTCTCAAATAAAAGGTAATAAAAGTGGGGTAATTTCTACAGCAGATATTTAACCTCAAAGATTCATCTGTTCAATGTTTGAGTCCTCATCGAACCATCATAGTTCGTGAACGATGGTGACAGGCTGTTGAATCACGTGCCAAACAAGTGTCTGAATGTTGATAAAGATCGCTTATGAAGATACTATAGCTCTACTCAATGTTCAGACTTTTATGAAGCATGTGTTTGAATGTCATATAGATTAGCGCTTATGAAGATATTCATATGATTATGTAAACCCGTGAACAAAAATGTGTTTATCATTATAATCTTTTATGCGAACGTATGGAGTTTGTAAAAGTCGTGCTTGTGAAGGAAAATAGTATAGATTGCTAATGGGGATATTTATATTATTTTTATTAGTATTTTATTCCTCATCAGCCCATCATAGTTCGTGAACGATGATGACAGGCTGTTGAATCGCGTGCTAAACAAGTGTCTGAATGTTGATAATGATCGCTTATGAAGAAGATACTATAGCTCTACTCAATATTCAGACTTTTATGAAGCATGTGTTTGAATGTCATATAGATTAGCGCATATGAAGATATTCATATGATTATTATCCACATCTATTCCTCATCATAGTTCTACCTCTTGGGTGGTTGGGGAAATGGGGAAATGAGTTCGATCTCTATAAAACTCCCTCGCATATATGTTTCCCATTGAAATTGATTGAATTTTATAAAAAGCTAACTATCCTATGAAGAAATGTGTGTCGATGAAAAATGTTTTATTAGTATATTTTTGCATACTGAAAAAATTATATTAGCACATCTATATGTTTAAGATGATTAAAAAATGTATTTTGTTATATAGCAATCGAGCTGTACAGACAGTACGAATAATCATCGTGATGCGTAACACCGCTTCGTCTAGATTCTGTATAGGTATTGGGCTACACCCAGCAGCAGCTAGATTTCGGATCATATTATGCGATTTACAATCAATATGATTCGAATATATACATACTACATGTGTGATTTAAAATAAAGTATTCTCATCGCGTTTGAAGGTGATCGGCGTATCTTTCTTATCTCTCAAACCAGCTGTAGCTCTACCGCAAAATATGATAGTGAATATTGTTCAACCTGCCACAAAACTTATTTGATTTATATCGGATAATTTATGAAACATACATGAATGAATATTATAGCGAATTATGTTTACTTCGGAACTAATTTTGGAAAAACATTTTATATATATTCATATTACTTTCGGATAACTTATGAAACTACTTTAACATTGAAGGATCGCGCGCATCATTACGATAATTCCAAGTTGAATACATTGCTGTTGGACATGATTTAGCACAATCTTATCGCATAAGTAAGCTAATGATGCATACTTATAATATTATAACGAATATTGTACTCGCTAGTACTAATCAAGCAAAAAGTCCTTAGATGATTTAATAGTTATTTCTGCAAACGCTTCATAATATCGCTATTATGAGAAGCAGCATTTTTGTAAACTATCGCATGTTAGATGTTATGACCCCTTATTGAAGACTTGTGGGGGCAGACAATGCGCCGCGTACGATATCATTATAACTCAGACAAAACCCTGCGACTAACGGCATGTACAAACAACCCCACATTTCATTGAAGGCTCCTGCAAGGTAGATACCTCGCTGAAGACCTGCGTGATAGACATCATTATACCTGCACACTCTGTATAACCTCACATACACACCTGTCTCGTTGGAGATCGCGCCAGCTTCATTCAAATTCACATGACTAACGTCATACATAAACAATCTGTATAACCTCACATTCCATACCCCATTGAAGTCTCCCAACTCCATTTTGTATACTAAAAATAATTTCCATATATGTTTAAGATGATTGAAATCGCATTTTGTAATATAGCAATCAAGTAAGGTACAGACAGCTTGAATAAACGTTTTTGAAAGTAATTTCCTTATAAACATCGCGTTTGAGAGAGATGCAGAAGATATCATTTCTATACTATATATAACATTCCATCTATGCATTCAAGGAACAGCAGCCCTCCCATGATACCTCCGATGAATGCCCGGTCTCTTTCAAAAATCACGTGACTGACGACATGTACAAACAACACTATTTCAAAACCCCTATGGGCTAGCGCTATGAAGTCTCACATTCCATACCTCGCTTCGTGACATACCTGCATGACTAACGTCATGTAAAACAATTACCTGCATCATATAGACTGCAATATACTCGCACTTATCACTCAGACCGGATACCCTGCGGTTATATCTACAACATTAAAATCGCTTGTTCTCAATTCCTCCATAGCTGAGCGGTTAAGGAATTGGCTTTGGATTTCATTTCTCGGGTTCGATTCCCGTGTGTAGAAAAATATTTTGATGCTGCTTTACATTGAAGTTCTCCCTAACCTCACATATTGCTTGCTGTCCACCTTGAACGATCAAGCCCTAGCCGTCTACCCGGTAACACCTAGAGGTTAGAGGCGAGACCACACCCTAACCGTCTACCCAGGCCGGTAATACAGGGTCAGTACTTACCGATACCTGTCTGGGCATACCGCGCATGCACTACTGGTTGCCTACATCTGATAAGGCTCTCTATCAGGCGGGCCAAGGTGCCGCGATACCTACTGAAATAATTGATTTTTTATAAAATTTAAATGATTTTAAAATATCCTTTATTTAAAGAATAATTAAATAAAATTAATTATCTCCAAACTAATACATTTAACTAAATATAGTGATTCATCGATTTCAAGGACTTTTCATACAGAAAAGCTTTATCCGCACCATTTTACGCCTGTTAAAAATCTGCTGGAGGTCGATCTTCCAGCCAGGTTACAGTTTGCTCGTTTCTGTCGTGCCCCCAAAATTCAAATCCAAAGTGTTATTTATGAATGAAGCCACTTTTACAAGTAGAGGTGTATTTAATTTTAGAAACAAAAATGTGTAGGTCATAGTTAATCCACACTTAGTAGCCGAACGCTATATTCAACATGAATTTAAAATAAACATTTGGTGTGGTACATTATATTCAAATAATCAATAATTTTCGAGATAATTGCTAAAATTATAATTCATCAATATTTGTACTACTTAAGATATAAATGAAAAAGCAAATGAAGCTACAGCAGATTTATTACCCGATAAATGTAAAAAAAAAGATATGAAATTTGTTAGACGGTTTGTATACTGGTGTGACACAAAGTTTGTCAACAACGTTACTGAAAACGTCCCCCTAGCGTATTTAAGAGAAAAATCAAAGATACTACAGCCATCGACAGAATATTCAATGTTAAAAGCTACACTTTTAATCAATAAGAATGTGAAAATTCAACATTTCACCTAATTAATCTCATTTTTAAAGAAGAAATCGATAGGATACCGACCCAAGAAATCAAAAATTTATACCAGACAGGAATTTGACAATTTTTAAATTGAAGCTTCATATAATAAATATCTAATGATGAAGGTAACATATTCACATGATGCTAATTTTTAACTTTACACTTACTTGTAATTTATTATAAACAGTTACAGTATATGGCATTGCAAGAGCATATCGTAGGGACGAGTTGGATTCTATCGTAACTGTAAAAATTCCTGATAGCAAAACAAACAAACCTCGATCATTTGTAACAAGCGGTAAAATTAGACTTTTTAATTTTGTTGAAATGTATCTTAAATATGCATAATTTCGTCCCCAGTCTACCAGTCACACTGGATTATTTATATGATATTATAACGGAAAATGTTCAGTTCAACCTGTTGGTGTAAAAACTTCTAGTAAAATGCAAAATGCTTAAATATTGAAAACCTAATGCAATACACAGGACACTGATTGTGAAATCGGGGGCAGAAGTGTTAAGATTAGAACGCAGGAGGATGCAACTCTTCAAATGATGTAGCTGAGGGCTACATTGAGGAGGCAATTTTATCAAGAGGGTATTTTCCAGGATGTTTGTTGATGATTTGCAGAAATTGAATAAAAATGACAGCACACACAACTATTTATTTGACAAGTTATCGGCTAACTATATAAAATACAAAATACGTTACTAAGGAGCAAAGATAAACATAGAGTAAGCGTTAGTGCTAGTTTTGTATTAGGAAATTATTTATTTTCTTCAACACTCCCCCCAAAACATAACACTTCAAGTAACTCTCTGTTTTTCATGAAAGGTCCTGGCGGTAGATTTTTAGTAAATATGTCGGTCAACTGCCTTACACTAGGTACATGCTCCAAGATAAATTCACCATCCAGAAGTTTTTCTTGAACAAAGTGAAAACGAACTTCAATATGTTTAATTCTTTGATGGAATTCGGGATTCCTTATCAAACGAATTGTACTTTGATCGTCCAAAAACATTGGAGTTTACCAGTTCCTTAGTAGCTTCACCGGTAGCAATGTATTCAGCCTCAGTAGTACTGAGAGCGGTAGTCCCTTGCTTGCGGCTCATCCAAGTTCCAACTCCTTCTCCAAACATCTTTACGACTCCTGATCTAGATCGACGAGTTTTACAGCCATTCGCGAAGTCAGAATCAAAGTAGCACTTCAACAATTGATTCGAATTTCCTCTATAAAATAAACCATAGTTACAAGTTCCATTCAAGTATTTGAAAATTCGCTTGACAGCCGTCCAGTCAGATCTCTTAGGATAATCAAGTACTTCTGATACAACACTTACAGAGTAAGTCAGATCTGGGCGAGTTGTCATAGCAAACTACCAACTGCTTCTCTATAGGGAACATTCTTTTCCAAAAAAATATCGGAATTATCAATGCAATTCCTTTCATAGGGAGTTGACACAGGATTCGAATCATTCATATTAAATGTTGGAAGAATGCTTTTCGTATAGAACTCTTAATGCACGAGAATAGATCCATCTTCTTTCTTCTCAGTTTGCATTCCAAAGAATGATTCTAGTTTTACAGTTGTAATTTTGAACTCTTGCTCCAGTCCGACTAAAAATGAATTGATTTCATCTTTATCTCCAATCATGATTCCATCATCAACGTAGATGGATAACGACCACTACGACATTCCTTAATGAAAAGACATGGATCAGCATCACTATGTAGCATATCCTGTTCCTCCATGAACTTGACAAATCTCCGATTTCAGCAGCGTGGAGACTGCTTCTATCTATAGATACTTCGATTCAATTTACACACACGATCACTGCCGTCATTAAAACCAATGGGCTGATGCGTTTATACTTCTTCAGACAAAGTTCCATAAAGGAAAGCCGTTTGGACATCGATTTGTCAGAAAATCGTATTTCTCAGCTGCAGCTACACTAAGAAGCACCCTCACGGTGTCAAAACGAGCCACAGGACTGAACGTTTGATCAAAATCCACACCTGGCTCCTGGGTATAGCCTCGCGCTACTGAACGAGCTTCATATCTATCAATTTCTTCATTGTGCTCCTTCTTTATTTTGAGAACCCAGCGATTAGATACCACTTTCTTGTCCTTGGTAAGTTCCACCAAAGTCCAGGTGTCATTCTCAGCTAACGAGCTTAGCTCATTTTGCATAGCCTGTCGCGACAGATGCTTCTCATTCGAATTGACTGCTTCAGTGAAAGACAAATCTCTTTCAGCAATTAACATGTAGTTTTCACTAAGGTATGTTGATGTCTGTCTATTGCGACCACTTCTTCGAACAACATTGGAAGCAACTTCATGTAACTCTTCTTTTAATTGAGGCAAGACCGGTTAAGCATTTCCAGAAGGAAAAATTTCAATTATAGATGGACGTGTTTCTATCGGAAACTCGGAAGTACTTTCCACATGAATCACTTACTCTTAAACCAAAGGCTTAGCAATTGAAGTATTCATAAGTCTCTGAATGGGACATTCTTTGTCAAAAATGACATCTCGCGACAAAATGATCGAGTTACTGGCGATATTCCATAATCGATATCCACTATGATCTCCAGTATAACCAACAAAAAGACAAGGAATACTCTTTCTGTCTAACTTATGTCTTTGACTCTTAGGTACATGAACATAAAATTTTGTTCCAAAAATCTTTAAGTAATCTATGTTTGGAGATTCACATCTCAACCATAGTTCAATAGGCGATTTTGTTCCTTCTCTGGTAGTTCCAGTACGATTCAAAACGAAAGCCACAGTATTTATTGCTTCTGTCCAAAATTTTATTGATATTTATGATTATATCATTTGGAATGAATCATAGACCTGGCAGCCTCAACAAGTGTCCTATTTTCTCTCTCTGAAGCACCATTCTGTTGTCTTACGAACGGTGATTCCATGTCTACGGAAAAGTATGTTCATACGTTCATCCATAAATTCACCTACACCATCACAAATTAGCTCTTCAACGGTATGGCTAGCAGTATTGGCTTCATTCATGAACGTTTCAAAACAATTTGCCACTCGAGATTTTTGTTTCAAGAAAAATACTCTCCTGAACTTTGAGAAATGATCCTTGAAACAAAGAAAATATCGAGATCCTGCAGGCTTATCTAGAACATGGACTTTCATATCTAGAAGATACAGACCATCATATCTTCTTCCCATCAAAAATACTTGGTTATTTTTATGAAACATGCAAATACGACTGTTGGCATGAAACTCGAAACCTTTTTCTAAAGCACGACTAACCGAGAATAATTGGCCACTGACTTCAGGAACATACCATCTTTGAGATGATTAGTTTGCCACTTGTCATCAACTTGCATATTAACAAGTATGTCACCACAATCATATATGTCCTAATCGTTTCCTTATTGCCAACATGAATATATTTCGGTTCATTGAAACGAATATAAGAAATAAAACAGTCTTTATCATTTGACATATGTTCAGTTGCACCAGTGTCTGCCACCCAAACCATTTCATTGGATTTCTTTCGATTCTTACAGATACATGCATGACCTTCAGGTTTCAAGAATTTGGCTCCTTGTGAATGTTTCTTCGGACAATTTCTAGCCAAATGATTCAACTTATTACATTTGAAACATTTAAAAGGACGTGGATTTGAAATTCTTGCAGACTCTTCTATATTTCTAGGAGGAACTAAATTCTTCCTTTTTGGAACATTAACTTCGGCGGTTCAAACGCATCTCGATTAGCCTAAGTCACTCAGTCAAGTTATTCAGGGTTCTACTTTCAATAGGTACACTCTCCCAAACACTTTCAAATTCGAAATAAGGGGAAGGTAGAATAGACATGATACGACCCATCAGAATCAGTTCTGATAACCCAGATTCATCAAGTTTCTTCAATTCAATATTTAACTCGTTGAAATCACGCTGTAACGGGCAACAAGGTTAACAATGCTTTCTTCAGAACGTACTCCTTCACTGGAAAAAATGATTCGAGTAACCTATCAACTCCCTAAGTAGAGGTTTGTTCGTATATTGACATCAATTTGTCCCAAATATTCTTAGAAGTACAGCATGACGAGGTAAGTTCATCATTCGTGTCATTCAGAAAACTAATCATGATCAGCTGTGCCAAAGAATCTTCAGCTCCAATGATAGCCTCATTGGACTTATCCTCTGTTAATTTCAGCTCAGCAGATACAACATCCAATACTTTGTGGTATTTCAAAACTAGAGTTATCTGACGTTTCCATCTTGTCCAGTTGTGTTGGCCTATCAACTTCTCCACCTGAGTTTTATAATCGAATGAGCGAACATCATTTGAATTCATGGTTACAATATATTGAACCAACTCTCTGAAACTCCACAGTGAACGTAATACTGGGACCATAACCTGTTGAGGATTTGAAGAAGTTGAATAAAAATGACAGCACACACAACTATTTATTTGACAAGTTACCGGCTAACTATATAAAATACAAAATACGTTACTAAGGAGCAAAGATAAAGTAAACGATAGTGCTAGTTTTGTATTAGGGAATTATTTATTTTCTTCAACAATGTTAAGAATATTAAAATGAAGGTCTCCACCAAAATTCAGTTTGGTCGGAATTTTTCCAAAGTTAAAATGTAATTTTACTGAGCTACCAACTCCAATAGCTGTGATACAAATAACCACGGCATCAAAATTTATTCTGATTCTGTGGTTACGATCAAAACAGGTGAAAAAGTCTTATGGCAACCAGTGAATCAAGATACATGATTCTCGAAAATTTAAGGTATGTAGTCATTTCGTGTCAAGAATTGATCATAAATTGTACAAAATGATAAGTGATATATTACCAGCCTCAATTATAACGATACTGTTTCGAAGATTTTGGGACTCCCTACAACACACACCAGTTGTTGCAGTAAGTAGCATCTGACTTCTAGCCGCAACTTGACATCAAGTTTCAATTTAACTTCAGCATTACTTGAACATTATTACAACTATTACAGGTTGAACCTTGTTTATCATGCATTTCAATACCTGTGGCGATGATAACAACTGGAATGATGGTTCATTGTATATCGAGGTTCAGTAATAGAAGGACCCCAACTGTGATTGTAAAGACTATTAACAATGAGGCAGAGGTTCCCAAGATACGTGTGAGAGGTACTATAATGTGAGTGAAATCGCTAAAGTAAAATATCATATTCGACAATCGGATCGTATTGCAATAATCATGTTTTTACAATTACAGGAAACCGTTAAAGCATCAGGGCAAATCCTGGTTCCTGAAAAGCTTGAAATCGTGCAGGCTCGTAAAGCAAATATTTGGAAGGGGTGCATTGGTACAAAGTCAGCAAGATTGCGCGGAAGTATTCAAAAACACTAGTTACCAACACGACAGTGCAGACGAAAATGAATGTATGAGGAATTTGATTTATGGAAATGAGGAAGAGTACCACGAACCATTCTACTCTGAAGAAATCGTACCTATCCAAATCATAAATAGAAGAGATACCGCAATCCAGGATGATGTTATTGATCTTTGTAGCAAGGATAGTAGCAGCAGTTTGAATCTGAATCATTTGTTGGTACGTAATTTCGAAAAACACAAAAGTAGAGAAAATTCTCGGGGAAAGGTTTGCAGGTTTGTATATAATCTACAGTAAGGGTCGGAGCATATTGTTTATTTATTTAACATTACAGAGATGAAAAAACTTCAGATTGGGGCGAATGTTCAAGATGTCGGAATGACTCTAGAAGTAGGAGCATAAATCGCAGGAAGAAGTTGAAGCGTAGATCAGAATCTCCAAGAGAAGATAGAATCAGATCGTCGTCTCCTAAAATGTCTGCATTGCGATGTAAATGTAAACAATTATTAAAGAAAACAAGAAGTGGACGCCCTTATGGTACACACAATCGTCATTGAAATGGTTAAAATTTACTGTGCAAGATGAAAAAATATATGTTCCTTTAGTGTTTTCTAGGAACTATTTTGTTACAACAGTTGTTTATATGTATTTCTGAAAAAAAATACATCTACAAAATTTTTAATTCATTCAATGCATGTACATATGAAGGTTACACTGTTTCTTCGCACTAAAAATTAAAATCAACAATTGATGATGATTTTTTATATGGGGAAATGGAACCTGCTAATTCCCTACAATTGATTGATGACATTATGAATGACTTTTGTATCCCGTTCAAGGGAGATAGAGCGATCATCAAGTACTGGAGTAGTAATACTGCTAGACGAAGCAATATGAGAAATGTGATGATCCTAAAAGTTTCGTCGAACAGAGAATTTCGCTGATGCGCTTCTTTTTTGGGATGGAAGCCCCAACGAAATTTGTGTTGATACATTCATTATCATCTTCTTCAATGGCGTCTTAAAATAAATACTGTGCAGACTGTATTTCCTGAACATAATCTGCATCTGGTTCATATGAATAATCGGCAAAGTACTGTAAAAGGAGTTGTCAGAAACTGCTGTGATTTCTATGAATAAAAGGGATATCACAGAAACTACACTCTGCTGCATTGGACATCTCCATCTATTATTTTATGCTGGGCTTACTATGGGCAAATTTCTAAATTGTTCTATTGAAAAGTGGTTGAAAAACAAACTTATCCGTAACAATGTGAACTCTCAATGATGTTGAAAAGAAGGTACGGATCGCTGGAGGATGTCCGCAGGGAGGTGTACTGTCACCTCTGCTGTGGAATCTGGTAGTGGACGAACTTCTAATACTCCTTGAGAGCAAAGAATTCTGCATAATCGGATATGCGGATGACATCGTCATTATAGTACAAGAGGGGAGTTCGGGAATATAATAGCATCTCTGATGCAGCAATCACTGAACACCATGGAAGAATGATGCAACAAGGAAGGATTCAAAGTGAATCCCTCGAAAATAACCATTGTACCCTTCACGGAGAGAAAGTACATTGTAAAAATACAAGACTTAGCTTTGTATGGGGAAAACATATTGATGACGGATACAGTCAAGTACATTGGGGTAAGCCTAGACAAAAGACTGACCTTTGGACTATTTGAGTGTTTCCGCGTTCACTAATAATTTCTTTCACAAACGACATTTTAAATTTCTAAAAGAGTGTTAACTATTACTTGTTAGCACGTACAACACGAAAAATATGATGATTCTACGTTTGGAAACAATCAGTGGCGGCTCCTCGAAGGAGGCTAAGGAGGCTCAGCCTCCTCAGCAATTTATCTTAATGATCATTCTCCATTTTATTTCCTGTTTCTCTGATAATTCTTTAAATTTTACAATTAATTCCCCGTTCTCAGTAGTTATTTTCAATCTGGCAACAGTGGTCAGAGGCTAGATTCTCTATATATCTCAAACGCTGAGCATGTGTTGTTCAACACAGTTGCCGTTTTTCCGACCAGTCAATCGCCAAATAGCGTGAAACGGCGAAAACGGCAACAGGGTAGGGAGGCTAGCTTTTCGTACCCATTCGTCGGTCGAATGAAATACGATTACTTGCGCTCCCGCCTCCCGCTGCTAGAAGAATGCGGTTAGTTGTTGTTTTTATTCCACGAGGCGTAGTAAGGTTAAGTAGTTAATTTTTAAGTTATAATTTATCTAATCGGAATCGGTGAACGTTAAAATTATGAGTGACTTAGTTGCAGAGTTCTTAGAAAATCCATTTAGTGGATTAACATATGATAGAAAAGTGTTCTTCAAAAACAAACGGCCTTTACCGGATTTGAAAGGATTAGTGATGGCAGGGAAGTATCAAAATCGATCGTTTAATACTGATATTATAAAAAATATGTATGGTTAACGGGATCTGATGTACACAATAAATTATATTGCTGGTATTGCTTGCTATTCACATCAGATACAACTTCATGTTGGGGGCACTTGGGTTATAATGATTTGAAAAATTTAGCTCGTGGCCTAGAAAGACATGAAAAATCGCAGGAACATATTACATCGTGTATCAAGTTTAAATTAACCGGTAAACAGAATATTGTTAATGCGATTGATTCTACACGAACACGCGAAATCGAAAATCATAATAATACAGTTAAAGAAAACCGCGAAGTTTAAAAAAAAATCATTGATTTCTTATTGTATTTATCATTTCAAGATTTGGCTTTTAGAGGGCATGATGAAACTGAAAATTCAGTTAATAAAGTTAATTTTAGGGAATTGTTAGATTTGTTTTGTAAATACGACAGCTTCGCGATTTTATGACTAACGTGTCAGTATTTGCAGGCATTTGTTTTGTTTTATGCGGGTATAATGGTTGAGTGACACCACGCGAAATAAGGTTAGATTAGAATTCGTCTGTTCGGTAAATTATTAATTGTAAAAATGGACAACTAGTGGGAAGATTTTTAGGGTTCTACGATGTTAGTTCGGGAAGAACAGCGGTCAATTTATTCAATTTTTCAATGGAAACATTTCAACGATTCGACTTTGCGAATAAATCAGACTTACGACGGCATCTGTAATGGCGGGACATTTAAACGGTCTTCAAACAAACGTAAGTTTTAAATAACATAGTAGGAAACAGAATTCCCTGTAATGCTCGAACTCGATGGAATTTCACATCACATGCAATGTTTAGTTTACCATCCATAAAAATAAAGACAAATTAATTGAAATATTTGATTTTATATTAAACGGTGATGACTTTTCAACAGATCAGGTTTCATTGAATGCTGCTGTTGGTTTAAAATCTTATTTAGAAAATGAAGAATTTTTGTTATTTCTTGATACTTTTAAATTAATATTTGAACAAACTGATCTTATTTTTCAAATTTTACAACATAAATTCACTAATATAATTCATTCAAGAGATCGTTTAACACATCTCATTGATAAAATTCAAGTTTCCGTTATACAGAATTTCATTTTAATATTTTATTTGGAAATTATTCAACTGATGAGGCTTCTCCCGTGAAAAGGAGGAAAACGTATAATTTGGTAGACAAGAAACTACATTATAAACAACTTTTTTATGAAATTTTAGATACTATTAAAGGTCAAATATTGAGATTCGATTTTCCGATTTACATGAATTGAAGTTTTTCGATTTGACGAATAGAAGATTTTTCGAATCTTTTTCGAAAGAGTTTCTCAATACACTTTCAGATAACTTAGTTCTAAAATATAATTTTTTTGATAAAATAGCGCTGCACAATGAATTATGCGTTGTATACTGGGATAAAGATATTTTAGGCCAGTACGACAGTCACGCCGATATGATAAAATATAAGATAGATAATGATTTGCAACAAGTCTTACCTCAGTTTTATAAACTACTTTGTTTGACAGTCACCATTCCTGTCACGTCGGCATCGGTGGAGAGATCATTTTCTACTCTCAAACGAATTAAAACATACATGCGAAATACAATGGGCCAAAATCGTTTATACAATGTTAGTTTAATATCTATTGAAAAAGATTTAGTAAAACACTTAAAACATAATGATACATTTTATGATAATATTATTGATCATTTTTCGTAAATTAAAGACCGTAGAATTTCGTTAATATATAGAAAAGTTGATAAAATTAATAACAAAAAATTTGTGGGCAAGAGAAACTCTATACCTCCACGTTGGTTCTTGCTGGGTAACAATCAATTTTGTCACTGAAGGTTAAATTAATTGGCTGAATAGAGTATATTTTTACAAAAACGTTTTATGTCCAGCCTCCTCTCTCAAAAAGTTCACGAGCCGCCACTGGAAACAATCCCCTGTCTAGCCTCAATAAGCTATAAATATTGAATTAACCGTAATGATCAACATCCGCCCATCCTTTCTGTCCTCACCAAAGAAAGCTTTATGTGACGAGTTTCAGGCACCCTTAAAATTTACCTGAGACCTTGACAGGTCCCCGTTATTAAATTGTGCGAATATCATGCCGCCCGTTTGACATCCAGATGCTGCCTGTAATGGTCGACGAAACGTTTGTGTTTAACAGTGCCATAACTACGCGTAATTCATTCGTGAATCAAAATATATCAAGAATCTCTTTTCACGGAAGTCTACAATTCAAATTCCATTTCAATAGTTGATGTGTATGTGTCTGTATAGGTAGGCTCAACATTGTTATTATAATAACTTCTCCAAACTTCCTTTGTAGATTAATTTAAAAGATAAATAGTCAAAGTACGACTGAATAATTGGCAAAATTGCAAAGATGAATGTGGTCCTTAATTTGAACAATTTGACAGGATGATGAATGTTAGTTGTGTAAGTAAACAATAGAGTTTACTGGAACATTAAATCTACGAACAAGCTGCGCTAACTAGAATTAATAGCTAATTAGGGCCATATCACAGAATAGGGAATAAATTACAGCGACGCTCAGCAAAAGTGGGGAAAGTTTTGTCAATTCAGGTGGTAAGAAGTGAAAAGTAAACAGAGTGATAGATGTTTATTATAGAGAGGGGCGGCCATAGTTAGGATGGTCCCTGGGGAACTCGGGATGAATCTTAGAGGTGGAACGCGAGAGCCGGCCGCTTCTTGGACAAATTGCCAGAAGCAGATCGGGGACCTAAGACGGGGACTGTTTCCGGAATTCCACAATTCCACCAATGTTGCCGTATATTGATTTGTTTCGAGATATGTATACAGTTTGAGATATTTCTACTCGTCCTTGTTGCGATTATTCTAATATAAAGTAGGATGTAATATTTTGTTTTCAGGATAAATAGCCTGCTTTATTAAATGGAATAATGATACCTATATACTCTGTTCTATAAGTACCTACGATATGTTCAACATCACATCACGTTTACCTTGCTCGATATAATAGGGTCGTTCAGTGAAATTAACATTATAACCTTTTTATGGATTTTCTTGTAGTGTCTGGACCCCTAATATACTGAAAAAAATTTCAAACTATTGGTTTTGCTCTATCCTGTACTGAAATAATTCAAGTTGAAGTTGCGCTGTTGAAAAAGTACCGAGAACAGCGCATGACGTCACTATACGCACACATAGTCTAGTGGCCGTGGCATCGCTTGTGTTACTCGTATTTATCATGTTGGTGGAGTGTGTTGTTTTTTTTAAATGTACGCATTGAAAGCTGGATTTATGAAAGCTGATTCTGGTAATCTATATTTATAATAATGGACTATTCCAACAAAAATAAGGACTTTATTAGCAGTGAAATGAACGGTAAGTAAACACACTAGATTTTATCAGAAGTATTCTTCCATACTTACACTGCAAATTCACTTGAATACCACGATCCGCGGTTTGTGTCGCAATAGTAGTTTCTC
Organism: Endomychus coccineus; assembly: GCA_958510875.1. Taxonomy (NCBI): domain Eukaryota; kingdom Metazoa; phylum Arthropoda; class Insecta; order Coleoptera; family Endomychidae; genus Endomychus; species Endomychus coccineus. The sequence continues at coordinate 152,368,886 of OY294068.1, read as the reverse complement.
TTCCTGTGTCTTCATTAAGAGCAGCCAAGTCATTATCAGAAATTTCAGTGATGTAAGTCTGCATAATATTTAGTTTTTCTCGTTTTTTGAATACTTCCCTAGGTTTGGTACTATGTGAATAAGTGCGGTTTTTTTGGCAATCAAAAATATGCGGTACTACACATGGCTTCATTTGTATTCTGCCACTTTTCATAGTGTTTAAGTACATGTAATTATCTATGTCCTTTTCAACCTGATATGAAAATGATGTATTAGAAATCAAACACACATTATATTGATATGTTCACATCAAAATGATTTTCGCAACAGAATCTCGATCCTTTATCAGACACAAAATCAGTTCTACGCATAGCACGCTGCCAAGCTTTTCTTACTTTCTGGTTGGCAGGCAAACAAATGAATAGCTTATCCGGTGCATTTATAGATGTATTCCTACACTCTGGTACCACGAAACTTTTGCGAAAACTCTTTTTATCGCTTATTATAAATCAAACGACAGTAAATTCACGATACATATAGTCAACACACAACGAAAACTGACCCGAGTTGACTAATAACGAATACCTTTTGTCTGGCGCCCATCAACCGTACGTATAGTGACGTCACAATCAGCCACGAATCGTTTAGACGCGCACGGATATCAAATATTAATTTTAGGCTGTAAATTTTTGGTAGTTACGACTATTTGAGTACAGTACTTTTGAATTATGAAATAAAAAGAAAATGTTGAATGAGCCTATTGTTGAGTCTCTACCTAATATCATTACGGATTCCTCAGTGCATGTTTCAGATACCATTGCCAAATGTCATATCTACTGCTTACGTCGTGTGTTCAAACTTACCAGAGCAAGGTAAAGAGTCCCTGAAAAATGAAACAAGAAATGATTTATTTGGTCAAAACTTATTTTATTTCTCAACAATCCTCCAAAATAGGCGTTTGCTTGAACGATGACCCCCTTGTTGAAGCCAAATCTCTTTTCGCCGAGCCATTTATCGAAGTTTGGAAGCAGATAAAAATTGCAGGGTCCAAATCTGGAGAATATGTTGAAAGACGAACCAATTCGTAGCGCCATTGCGACTGCGGACTTGTGCGCCGGTGCGTTGTCCTGGTGAAAGAGCACTTTTTTCCCTGCCAAATGCGGCCGCTTTCGCTTAAAATCGGCTTCGAATCGAACCAACAGCTCTGCGTAATAATACCGATTCCAAGGTAATCGATATGGACGATATCGCATGCATCTCAAAAAACTGTCGCCATGACTTTGTTGGCCGATTAACCCACTTTGGCCTTTTTCGACTTCGATTCGCCAGGACAAGTCCACTGTTACGAGTGTTCTTTGGTCTCTGGAGTGTTTCGATGGATCCATGTTTCGTCCACGGTTACGAAACGGCTCAAAAAGTCCTTATCGCGCTTGAACATCGCCAAACACTCCTTTGAAGTTGTCACACGGTCGCGCTTGTTGACAACAGAGAGCAAATGCCGCACCCATCTGGCACATAGCTTCCTCATATCCAAAAATTTATGCAAAATGTTGCGTATCCGTTCGGTTCAGTTGCCCATACCCTCAGCAATCTCGCGCACTTTAACTCGCCGATCGCCCAACATTAGGGTTACCAGACGTTCGCTTTTAAGCGAACATGTTCGCTTTTTTTGTCCCGTGTTCGCTTGTCCGCTTTTTCAGCGAAATGTTCGCTTTTTTCACTCGATTGGACAGATCAACTTTTTTCATCGTATCTTGCATTAGTATATGAATATATTTTTTGCCTGACAGTTGGTAGGCACTAGAAATAAGAATTGCGAACTAGGGAAATTATCAGCTGTTTCTCAATCGATATATTCACGTATCGTAATATATCGATCAATATACTACACTACATTGACTTTGTATGCGCAGATTATTCAGCTTCAGTCAGCTGATCATATTAATATTGTCGGATATTGTAATCAATTGCAATTGCAGACTGTTGTTTTGTCGTCTCGTGTCGTGTTTTTCATTATAAATCGAATCGTCTTGATTTCAAATAAATCGCAACTGCACAGAAGAACAGGTAAGAATTTATCTCTTGTTATTATTACCGTACATTCGCTACGTTTCATTTTTTCCACATTCTATCATATTTTATTAGTATTGCCATATTATGATGAGTTTTTTTTTCCTAACCTATTTGTTAATTTCATACTCATTTTGAGAATGAGTTGATACTTATCAAGGAAAGTAATTGTAGGGAGAGGAATCGGTGGCAATTTGATTTATTAAAAAACTTGTAGTTACAGTAATCCTGAAATGGGGGGGGGGGCTTGGTTGTGGAATGTTCGCTTTTTTCACTTTGACCATCTGGTAACCCTACCCAACATCATACCATGGATTTTATCGACGATTTGTGGCGTTGTAACCTCAATTGGACAACCAGTACGTTCGGCCTCCTTTGAAGTCATACTATCACAACGAAAATCAGTAAACCTCTTGTGAATCGGTTCAATCGATGGTGAGGAGTACCCATAATGTTTAACGATCGATGCTTTGGTTTGGGTGATGTTTTTTCCACGCATGAAATAATGTTTAATCAAGACATGAAATTCACTTTTTTCCATGTTTAAAAAATTTTCAAGGCTGCTTGCTTTCGATGGGTGTCAAAACAGAACTGAATGACATATCACTCTGAAAACTTTAATGCGTTCTAGTTAAAGATGGTACATCACAAATGTCACATGGAATTTTCTATTGTTGCGCCATCTGTTTTATTTCTCAGGGACTTATCAACTTGCCGTCGTACTATTTTCAATCTGCGACAATCGAAATGTACGAATAATTAATTTTTTATGATTCATTTAAAACTATGTATTCTAACATAATCAAATGACTGACAGTTTTATGAGATTAGATAAACCGCCCACATCTATTTAAGTTTTTCATAACACTATATAGTCCTCAACTAATAGATCTTCTGATGAAATCAAATTCAACTTACTTCACATTTCAATTTTTTTTTGTATATGACCATATTACCTTATAAGTAATAACGGGCATTGAATGTTTAATTTCTTCGAAGTCATCTAAAGTAATTTCAATTCCTGGAGAACAATCGTCATTATTACGAAATTCCGAAGTGTTTGCAATTATCACAAAATGAATCTGTATTATTGTCATATATAGCTTTTCTTGGATAGTAGACTTCCGCGGACAGCTAATCTTGAAAAATCTTGTCTTCCGGATGGATTCCGCGTCACAATAGCTCGACTTGATGCCGACGTTTCGCCAACCATTACAGGTGGCATCTTCAGGGCAGGCTATGGTCAGTTCAAGCCTCAAGCCTGCCCTGAAGATGCCACCTGTAATGGTTGGCGAAACGTCGGCATCAAGTCGAGCTATTGTGACGCGGAATCCATCCGGAAGACAAGATTTTTCAATATATAGCTTTTTTCTGTTTTCATACTAAAAGACATTATAAACATGAATGGTCATTCATTTTTGATATAGGACAAAAATGAACAGTCTCTTTAATTAATACATCTGAATTTCTTAAAAACTTTATGCGTATGGACTAATTGTATGTAAAAGTGAGGATAAAATCATAAAATATCTATACCTTTCCTTCACAGGGACAGCCTCTCCATCCATTCTTGCCGTAGTATCTTTAGGAAAACTGAACATTTGAACTTTTGGCTGTTGTAATTTTCCTTGCAGCGAGGAGCGCAACAAGTATTCGGTATAATTATAACTAATAAACGTCAGTACACTGTGTGTAGACAAAAAGCACGGAAAGAAGTAACATACACTTAGGAAGCCATTTTCCAAAGCACTTTATTCACTTATAACACTTTAATAAAAGCTTATTTAGACGTAAACACACTTATCAATCTCACAAGAATACCTATGGAACTGGTGCAACATATAATTTCGACATGAAATAGATGATACCATAGTCAAAGTATACAGGTCTGCCGGAGCCTCCCTTCCAACGTTTTTCGCGCTAGGTGACGTCACCTAGCTCCTTCAATCACATCGCCGGCACGTAACAACATCATATTATATCGTCGTCAATAAAATTAAATAAACGAAATAAACGACCAATCAGCTTGCACTCGAATTTTAAAAAGAGTAGAAGGGAGGCTCCGGCAGACCTGTATACTTTGACTATGGATGATACTTTGTTAAATCGTACCTAATATTTATCAACTGTCACACTGTTAACGGCTGCGCGCAGTTACGAATACTGCTGGAACTGCTGTCAACTGTCGACTTTTGAAATCAGAGTCCTTGTACTATGGAGGTTATTGGAGGAGCCCCAGTTCTTAAAGAAGTGGCTAGCTCTCGAATGAATTGGTGAAAAATGAACTTATCATTGTTCTATGGTTGTTCACACCTCTAAAATAAGTGTGCACAGCTCAAAAATCCCCCCGACACCATTACCGACATCTGCCATCTTATATTCTTTCGACTCGAGTTTTCTATCTTGTCTATCTCGTATCAATGGTTCCAATCAAAGGTGCATCTGTACATTTGGTTAGTTCGTATATCCCATAGGTATAAGTAAGCGTCTTCTTCTGGTATATCTACTAAAACCATTAGGTGAATTGTGATATAAGATAGAACAGTAGTACGTTATGTGATGATGGCAGAGAGATAGTGCCACGAGTCTTGAGGGATCGATCGACAAGACCTACAGATTTCGTGAGTTCATAGAAGTTAATCGAAGTTATCGCTAGAGATGTGAATATTCTGAAGTGGATTAACTTTATCTCAAGCAAGCATATGAATCCATTGATGTGTCTGTGGTTGATGTGAATCAATGATTAAGACCAAAGACCAAAGACCACAGTTACAGGATATTATGTGGCGGTAGAATAGCATACAGACACATATTGAGCCGAGTTCAAATTATAGACCTTCTAGTACATATACTTCGCTAGTGAGTATCATAGTGTGTGCCGATATTTGAGGTAATCGTATCGGACGAGTTTAGAGTGCTATACGCATAGGCCTTCCAGTAGGGCTATGGATATACGTTTTTGACTGACTTGTACAGTGCGACTCAGTGTGACTAAAGTACTAGGAATGTGTGCCTTAGTTTGATCGACATGCGAATTACCCCAGATGTTGGCACACAGTTCGCTATACATAGAATAGGGAAGACGCAGTCTATGTACTAGAAGGTCTACGGCTTAAATTCCAGCATCAATGACTTGAACTACTTCAAGCGATGATTATCAAATTGTTAAATTATGGTTGTAACCATAGACCTTTTATCCTAAGGAGACGAAACATCTCATTCATGAAACTCCATTTGACTTGTCGCAATGATTACATGAAGTATGACAAAGGAAACCAACGGATCTCTTTGTCGTCGAGTCATAATTACTCCTTATTGGCAACGCTGTAACTTTGATTGAAAACTTGGTAGCACTTGTGAGGCAACACCGCTTCAAAATATAGCTACGAAAAATACAGAAGCTGTCAAATTGCATAGTACAGAACAAAGTCTTTATTCATAAAAGGTGCGCGGCGTTGTCGCCTTCTGAACAAATGATGCAATGGAATGGAATAGTTCTATATTTAAAAATGTAAGTATTCTATAATTCGATTGTATATTCCAGATTACCATAAATTATGGAATATTTTTCATATTTTTCAACAGTATTGCTTCTAATATAACCAATAAATAATGTTATGGACGTTTTTATAATAATTACAAATCTCAATCCGGCACACAGAACAACTAATCCGGCAACAGCACATTCCATACGAACATACTTGTAATATACAGCGATCTGAGTGGCCCGAAATTTTGACAATGTCTGATCGTGTTGAAATGTAAACAATTCTGTCTCCTTAGGATAATAGGTCTATGGTTGTAACTATAACTTGGATAAAAATCTATGGACATGATTAATGCCAGCGGCTTCACCTTCTTGATCACATTACAATACGCTTAAAGCGTCTGCGGATACAAGTCGTATCTGATCATTGAGCAGCGCCCCTAGCGGCGAGCAGATTAGCATTTGCTATACCGAATTCAATGTTGTTGCTGCAACAGCGATGGTAGCCCAGCCGATCAGATCTCGTCTGCATATTTTATTGCTTTCAATAGCGTAGGTTATAGCAGGTTAGTTTCTTAAATTTCTAAATATTTATGATTTTTATATATTTTAGAGAATACTTAGTCGGTAGGTTATTTAAAAGTTTGTTTTTATAATTGATTTTTTTTGATCTTGTACAAATGTATTTTATTAAAGCGCATGAACACTCGGGCATTTTCGCCAACATTCGTGGAATCGGGTCTGACTTGAATCCACGGGCGCTGTCTGTATGCTTGGAAGCTTCTGTGGTTCGAACTGCAGGTAATCTTTTATATCATATTGCAAATCTATCCTTAATTAATAAATCGATGAACAATAAAATTGTTTGCAATCGAGGGTGTAAAGGTATTTCCGTGAACCGCGTGAGTTTGAACAGACATTTTCTAAGGAGGAAATACTATGCGCATGTTATACCAATAGCAATCTAGCGAGCAGAGATGGACTCCTGTCCTGAGGCAATGAGGACAATCAGTCTCTCCCCTGTTCTTATTCACGGAGATATTTGTCTGGCTGGAATCTGCTCTTCTTTGAGACTCATTTCTAGACCGTTTTCATTCCTTCTATTAGTCTGGATTGTAGTTGTTCGGGCGGGACTGGGTCTTATTGCCAAAGCACACATTTCCGTCGCGCTTTTTCCACACTACACTCTGCTGATTGCTTAGGGCACACACAAACTGTACAATATCTCAACTTCGTATTAAGTGAATTATGTGCTTGCTTATTACGCTTATTTTTTAGCTGTGTTCCGCTTTGTTTACAATGATGAAAGAGACTGATTCTAACGTTGAGACGCATTGCTTTTTCAGTTTTTTCACAATAGATGTCTGTTGAAAATATTACAGCCGTTGTGAATCGGGGTGAATATTTCAACGCATCTTTATATCATGTCTTATAATATATGGAACCTGAATGAGGTGCTCTATATTCCTTGATTTTATCAAGGAATTGCTTCAAATCATTCAAAAAATAAATCGAACATTTTTCATTTACAAGAAAGAATTGATCACTAATTGGAAGAAATGTAGTTTATTGGGTTCTTGTAATGATTTGCGTTACCTACTCTGTGTAGTAAGAATACAATATTGTCTGGAGAATACTTTTTATTTGGTAAAAATAATTCGTCTTATACGACCAAAGAATTCCATTCCATTCCGGATTTGTATTGTACTTGATTAGAGATATTTTTTAAAAACTGTTTTGATTTGTTGGTAATTCCAAAGACTTATTCTAAAGTTATAGACCCATTGCACTATTATCTGTGATCTCTAAGATGATGGAAAGAGCCATCACAGTCGAGCTCATCCAAAGCCCAGATCGTGAACGACCGGTAATATGGCTTTCGTCAGTCTGTCAGTATAGATAAGAGGACACCTGCTTGCCTATACGTAACATATGTATGACAGAAATCTATTGCAAAACATGAGAAATCTCTGGTTGTTGCGTTATATTTCCAAAGCATTTGACAGAGTCAGGCACCAAGTCCTTCTTGGAAAACTTCCCTCATTTGAATTGCCGCCTCAAATTTGTTGTTTACTATCTAGTTTTTTCCCAGATACATCACTCGATGCGGTGGTTGACGAAGTCTCCTCCAATACAATGACTTTTAACCCTGGTGTTCCACAAAGATCTGTCTTGGCTCCCACTTTGTTCCTGCTCCATATCAACGATCCCGTGCACAGCTTTGCATATGATGGTACAATTCTTATCGCTTTCTCATCTAGAGCAAACTTGCGGGTGTCGGATGATGGTATACTTTATACAGATTGTAACTCTAGAGCCCCCATATCATCCAATGAAGCCAGAGGATCGAGACAGAGACAGTTCGACGCAATTAATGATGATCTGACAACGATTTTGAAATGAAAATTTGTTAATCTATTAGAGTTTGATGCAACCGGAACTCAAGTTTGCATCTTCTCCAGGAAGGCGGATCCCACAATCCCTAATATGATGATGTCAGGTATAAGTATTCCTATGAAGTCCTCCATTTCCATGTTTGGCATCACCATCAACGTCTTATGGTCTCATCGGATATGTGAGGCCCATTGCAAAAACCGCTCCACAAAAACTTGGTTTTCTATTCCGTGCCAAGAGCAGTTCCTCATATTCTACAAAGCACAGATTCGACCTGTCCTTGAGTACCATTCACATATTTGGAGTATTAGGAGGTTTTGCGGGGTTGAAATAGGCAAGAAGTGATGGCAATAAATTTGAATCTTTTTTGACCTCCAATGAAGTTATACAACGTAGTGCCATCATGCTACCTTGTAATCCGCAAGGTTAATCCACAAAATGAGAAAAAACCATTGTTGGTCCAAATAATGACCAATTACTCGGAAATGGACGGATAACTTTTGATGACATAGGGTATCTTAACAAATGCCAACACCAATGAACATTTTCCATCAGGTTTGGGAGGGTTAACTTGCAGTAGATTTTCAAACATAGTTTTTTTCGTTTTCACAAGTAATTGCTGGCATTAGTCCAGTCCCTCTGTAATTTTTAGGGTTCAAATTTTTACGTTCCTTAATTTTGGTCAATCTCTATGTTTTCGGGTGCGCTGATCACGAATATGGACTTTAATATTGCCATATTCTACTCGAGTTATTGGTAATTTCTTGGGTTCAAATTGACCGGCCTTGGTGTTATTTCAATTTTTAGAAAAACTGTGAGTTCCACTCAATCATTTTATGACAGAAAAAGTTGTGAGAAATAAAAAAGAGTGAAATGACGCCAATTAGAAGTTAATAGATTGTGAGGGGCTCAATATACGGCCCAAAAAGTGGGATTTTTGAGCAAAATCAAACGTTTGTTCAATTGTCAATCATAAGATGCCTGTTTGGTGTATCAACTAATGTTTAACATGCATTGATAGTATTTTGTGTGTACTTCAATATGAGTTTTTCATTTGTTTGATATTTTCAAAAGGGAGCGCAGCAATGACTCTTTTCGTGAAAAACGTAATTTTGCGATTACGGATTAAAAAATCAAACCACGTCAATTTATATGGGCCGATTAGAAACCATTTTGAAAGAAAGGAACCGCGAAAAATGAGAGTTAAATAACATTTAGGCACATTTTCATACTAAACACGATCTTCTAGATTGCGTCAATCCCGAAAAAACTCATGCTAAACCTCTTGTGCCCTACTGAGCCCAATTTTGGGTACTCCATTATAAACTTTGGTTCACACTATAGATGCCTCTTGTGACTATCTCAATATACTATTTTATACGCTTTAGCGTTTGACTGTCACACAAAAAAAATCAACTGAAAATTCCAATTCTTAATTATCAAAGATGATGTATACTAACGTTAACCCGGGTTCGATCCCACTCGGGAGACTTTTTTTCTTTCTTTTTTTTTACTTTTTGATAATTATGATACAAAATCATAATAGTCTTAATCATAATACTAATAATAATAAACGTTCCGATTGATCACGAAACTGTTTGTGAGTATCTTTACTCTGTCATCAGTGTTCACGCGCATCGTCTTTGTATGTATTATATGTGGGTGTTTGTGTGTGGGAGCAGCCTCCACTTTTCTTGATAAATAAAAATCTGCTTTCTCTCCTCTGATATAATATTATGTAATATAGAATTTCTGGCAAGTCAGAAATGAAGACCATGTTTTCTTTTTCAAACAAAATTTCATTATTATATGTATTTGAAACCTGCCACGGAACCTGCATTTTATTTGTTAATTTTTTGTTTATTAATTAATAATAAAAATAGTAATAACAATAATGATTATTAGTATTATTATTATCATTATTACTATTATTATTATTATTATCATCATTATTATTATTATTATGATTATTATTATTAAAATTATTCTGATTTTGAATTATAACTATCAAAAAAATAAGAAAAAAAAGAAAGAAAAAGTCTCCGGGTTGCGTCGAACCCGCGTTAACGCAAGTGTACCTACATCATCTTCGATAATTAGGAATTGGAATGTTTATTTGATTTTTTTTGCCACAAGAGGTATCTATAGTCTAAACCAAAGTTTATAACGAAGGACCCAAAAGGCTTATCATGAGTTTTCTCGGAATTGACGGAACCTAAAGAATCGCGCTTGGTATCAAAATTTGCGTAAATGTTTCAGCTACTTAACTATGAATTTATTTTTCTGATCCGAATTTTCTGACTTAAAAATTTTTCTCATTCTTCGGGGTCCTTTTTTTCTCAAAATGGTCTCAAATCGGTCCCTATAAACCAATATAGTTGGATTTTGATTCATGGGTGAAGGCCATCAATATCTTTCGTTTAAATTTTGCTTTGAGTCAGAAGGTTATTTTTTAAAATTATGTTTTCTACAAAAAGAGCGATTGCAGCGCCCCTTTCGAAATATCAAACAGATGAAAAACTCATATTAAAGTACACACAAAATACTATCAATGCATGTTAAGCATTAGTTGATACGGCAAACAGTCATCTTATAATTGACGTTTGATTTTGTTTTTTTTGGCTCTATATTAGGCCCCTTACATCATATTAACTTCTCATTGGCGTCATTTCACTCTTTTTCATTACATAATTCATAATATTATAATAATAAAATAAATATTTTATAATTTACCTAAATACATTTTTTCCCTTACAGCTATTTCTGTCATAAAATGATCGAGTGGAACCCAGAGTTTTTCTAAAAATTGAAAAAATACAAAAGTCGGGGCAATTTCGACCCAAAAAATGGCCAATAGCTCGAGTAGAATAGGAACCAGACATTTTAAATGTCCATATTCGTGATCAGCGCACTCGAAAACTCAATGATTGACCAAAATTAAGGAACGTGAAAATTTAAAACCAAAACGTGAAATAAAATTATAGAGGGACTGAACTACATTGTTACATCGTCTCAAATCACGTATTTGTAGAATACTTGAGCGTAATGAGAAAGAATAGTAATGAAACAAATCTTAATAATTTTCCGTTAACTATTATTAATCTAGTTTGGCAGCTATATATGATTCCAGTGAACAGAAGACATTTAAGTAGAGGCGACACAATAGTGAAACAATAAAGCTTATTAAAAGCACAACGTCGCGTCGATTCAAACTCTGGTCTCATCATCTGTTTATCGTTACAAGAAGAGTTTTCTCCTCCATTGCGCAGCAAATTCGCTTTTATTATATCAAAACAGACGGCGCGTAAACTGGCAAAAACCGCCACATTGAAACTTGGTGTCATGTGAATTGTTCAGCTTCATAATTGATTACGAATGTCACATCGCTATCGTTTGAATTAGTTAGAGGAACCGTTGATTAATATTAATCAATGGAGGAACTAACCGAAGGTCTATTTGAATCACCAAATGAACAAAATTTGTTTTCTAAACATAATCATTAGAGGCAATTAACATTCTTTTGAACCTACATGTTGATGATGGTATTCTGAAGTGCTGTCACCTATAGCTCATTACTGGCTGAGCTATTCACAACATAATTTCTATTGTTGGAAATTCCAATTGTCAATTTAATTTTTCTTCATCAAATAAAACTTCTGGAATACGCAATAGCAATAAAACATTAAGTCGCCGTTGGAAATAAACATTCTTTAAATGTTTGTTTTCATGTTGACAGATCAGTTTGACAACTCGTTTCCACTGTAAATTATATATTTTCGGAAAGGTATTCGCAATTTATTTGAAATAGTTTGCATGTTCAGATCAAAATATCCTTGGAACTTCATACCGCTTTCTTATCTAGAGCCCCTAGACCGTCCATTGGAGCCAGAGGAACGAGACAGGGACAGGTTGACGCAATAAATGGAGATCTGGCAAAGATTTTGAAATGGGGATCTGACAATCTAGAGTTCAATGCAACCGAAACTCAAGTTTGCGTCTTCTCCAGGAAGGGGGATCCCACTATCCCTAATATGATGATGTCAGGTACAACTGTTCCTATGAAGTCTTCCACAAAATGCACGGGATTATCAACAACAGCACCCTCTCATGGGACGATGAGGTCCATTACGAAAACCGCTTCACAAAAACTGGGTTTCCTATTTCATGCCTCCTCATCACCTACAAAGCACAGATTCGACCTGTCCTGGAGTACTGTTCACGGTGTTGGGTTTGGCTCCCAAACATACGCTGAAGCTCTTGTATTCTATCCAGAAGAGAACTATTCGTTTGAATGATGATGTCACACATATGAGTTCATTGACCTCTCCAGAACATCGTAGAAAGGAGTGAGATCTCTCCCTTTTCTATAGACATTTCCATGGTCTTTGTTCATCAGAAATCTCGTTTGTTGTTCCACCACGACAGATTCCAGATAGGCGAACTAGACAAGCTCAAAATAGTCACCAGTTAACTGTCAAACTCGAGAGGTTTCCCTTCGTGTAGTCAAAGTATAAAAAAAAGTATTTATCGTGCAATAGATGAAGGTGTATCTTATACCATGCGTAAATATACCTAAAAGTGGAATACCGAAGACAAGACAGATTGGTGAAAAAGGCTAAGAATAGAGTCTCTCAGAATATTGGGATGTCAGTATCGCACTTCCCTGGGCACAGTTCTGACGGGGCAAGGTCTAAAATACTGGGAACGAAAGAAATACCCAAAATATATGGCAAGTGAATTGGCAAGAATATCGCAATGTTGTTGTGCATTATGACGAATCCACGTTGCAACTGACAGTCATTTAGTCGAGTCAAATAGGTATTTCATTACGAAAATCAAAAGGTATTGACCGATTTTGATGAAACAAAGTGCATTCGATTCGGGATGACGTCTAGAAAAAGCTTACTGGTTAGTTTTTTGGGCAAATTTGTTATTTTTTTTTTAAACGAAAAATTGACCAATTTTTGGCTAATTATTGGGAAAATTTAGTCGGGGGGTTTCGGAGTCCCTGATTACGATTCTGAACTCAGATTGGCCAAAATCGAACTCCCCAGCTGGTAATTGGACACTTTAATTGGACAAAGTGACCATTTTTTCAAATTTCATCAAAAATAGCCAGGAAAAATCACTCGGGGGTTTTTGGGGTCGCTGATTACGATTCTGAAGTCAAATTGTCCAAAATCGAACTCCTCAGCTGGTAATTGGCAGGTTTAATTGGACAAAATTGACCAATTTCCAAAATTTCCTCAAAACTACTGTGGATATATTATAACTGCGGATATGTTATAACTGCGGATATATTATAACACATTATCCACTAAAATTCGAGTTTACTCTGATGATGGCTACTTGGTAGCCGAAAGGTCCTCAGTACTTTAATAATGTTTTTGTAATTTGCCTCCATTTTGATTTTCTAATAGACCCATTAACGAACGCAACGTCATCACTTGCCGTGTCTTAATATCCAAAAAAAGCACGGAACTTTTTACATTTTTAGGATGGCGAGCTTGATGCGGAATTATCTTGTCATCATTATGTCAGTTTAAATGACAGTGTCGAGCATCAACAACTCAAGAAGAGAAAGTCATCGACGTGTCCAGTGGAAGAATTGATTTCAGCTAATACACAATATGGTTTAGATATTTGTACTAATAGTCGTTTTCTAGTGTTATTGCTCTTTCCAGTAGAGACGAAACTAAAATTACGGAAACAAAAGCGATCACAGAACCACTGAATCAAATTTTGACTTTCAAAATTAAGATGTTACCAACCACCATAAAAATCCCTAAATGGACTAAATTAAACATTTTTGTTTAAAAACGGCATAAAAAGGGCAAATTACAAAAAATAGTATAAACAACTCGTTTCCTAAGACCTTGAAGCACTCATTCTTTAAAAGAACTCGTGGCTTCGCCACTCGTTTTTTAAACTTGAATTCGTGCTTTAAGACGAGTCTTAGGAAACTCGTTCTTTAATATACTATTTTGTAATATGCCTCCATTTTGATTTTCTAATTGACCCATTAACGAACGCAACGTCATCACTCGCCGTGTCTTAATATCCAAAAAAGCACGGAACTTTTTACGAAAATGTTTAGGTTAGCGAGCTTGATGCGGAATTATCTTGTCATCATTATGTCAGTTTAAATGACAGTGTCGAGCGTCAACAACTCAAGAAAGCGATCACAGAACCACTAAATCAAATTTTCACTTTCAAAATTAAGATGTTACCAACCACCATAAAAATCCCTAAATGGACTAAATTTAACATTTTTGTTTAAAAACGGCATAAAAAGAGCAAATTACAAAAAATAGTATAAACAACTCGTTTTCTAAGACCTTAAAGCACTCATTCTTTAAAAAAACTCGTTTTTTAAACTTGAATTCGTGCTTTAAGACGAGTCTTAGGAAACTCGTTCTTTAATATACTATTTTAGTGGTTAAGGGTGATTATTTCTCATCAATAGTATTTACCATAAATATCTGTCTAACAACATTATATGGGAACTTCTTTTTAAAAGAAAGAAACCAGAACGTCTACATGAGATGTGAAATATTTTCAATTTGAGCAATGCTGAAAGAGAAACCAAAACCTTCTTATGTTTTAGGTTGATCCTTATTTTATTTTGTAAGTATAAGTTAGTTAGCGTTTTATGTTAGTAAATTTTCCTGAAAACTCATTGCAAAATATCAATAGAAAATTATCGTACTTGCTGTAATATTAATAAGTGTGCTTAACTTGTTACCAATCTCTTTCAATTCTCTCACCTGCGAGAAGATTTCAACTTTGCGTATGTAAAAGACAACAATGCAATACCAGAATGTTAAAAATATACGTTTAATTAATAATGATGAAGAATAATCGGCAACACCAGTATACATCCACACAGTTAAATAGAACATAGTGAATTACATCATTGGTAACTAATTGTAAGCATCCATTTCCCTATTGAAAATTTCTTAGAAACCCTGGTATAAATCAATGTGCCTCAATAATACTTACATTAGATTTATTTTCAATTTCTATTTTATCTCGTTGGTGATAACACCATTTTTTGAAATTCATTTTCTATAATTTTGAACTTTCTTAATTCTTTTCTCAATTGAATAACAGTTTGAGTTTAATTCTTAATTCTTAAGTCTGAGATTGCTATCTAAAATACAATTATTCGAGTATTTTAGTTCCTAAAAGCAATGCTTAAAATAGATGATATTTTCGAAATCACATCTAGATTACGGTTTTCAAAGAAATATGAGGGTTAGGTGAAAAGTCCCTGAAAAATAAAACAAGAAATGATTTATTTGGTCATAACTCATGTTATTTCTCAACATTGTGTGTATTGTAGCCCAATACACGTCATCCAACGTTTTTCTAATTTTTCGATTCCTTCCAAATAATACGAATTCGGCAATCCTTCAAAATAACCGTTTGTTTCAGCGATAACCTCATCGTTGGAGCCAAATCTCTTTCCTCGGAGTCATTTCTTCAAGTTTGAAAATAGATAAAAATCGCAGGGGGCGCGGATCTGAAGAATATGGTGGATGACGAACCAATTTAAAGCACAAATTGATTCAATTTTGCCATTGCGCCGGCGCCGGTGCGTTTTTCTGGGGAAATATCCCTTCTTTCTTTGCCAAATGTGACCGCTTTTGCTTCAAATCGGCGTCGAATCAATCCAACAGTTCTCCATGATATACGCCACTAATCGGTTTCCCCTTCCAAGGTAATCGATATGGAGGATACCATGTGCATCCCAAAAAGCTGTCGTCATGACTTTGTTGGCTGATAAACCCACTTTGGCCTTTTCGGCTCCGATTCGCCAGGACGAGTCCACTGTTTAAACAGTTCTTTGGTCTCTGGTATGTTGTGTTGGTTTCGTGTTTCGTACACGGTTACGAAACGTCACAAAAAGTCCTTCTTATCGCGCTTGAACATCGCCAAATAGTCCTTTGAAATAGTCATATGGTCGCGCTTCTTGTCAACAGAGAGCAAATGCGGGACCCATGTGGCAGATAGCTTTCTCATAATCAAGAGTTTATGCAAAATGTTCCGTACCCGTTCGGTTGAGATGCCCATAGCCTCAGCAATCTCGTGCACTTTAACTCGTCGATCGTCCAATATCATACATTCTAGTTGAAGATAGTACATCACAAATGTCACATGTGCCTCGAATTAAGCATTAATTCACTGTCGTTCCAGAGATGTTTGATTAGAGACAATAATTAGTTTGTTTTGGTATACATTCTTCGGAAGGCTATCCAATATTAGCTGTAGTTCTATTATAACTTACACTATAATAACAAAATAATCTAGAATGATAAAGAAGTTTGAAATTTTCAATTGAATTTTGACATTTGACGTTGTCAGTGGCGACACTACAGAACACAATAGTTATTTGTTTTACTAGGCATAAAAGCACAAGATTTAATGCCGCGGCTGGTGTTTCATAGCCGAGCGTAACGAGGCTATGAAACCAGCCAAGGCATTAAATCTGCTTTTCTGCCGTGTGAAACATATAATTTTTTCTTCAAATTTGTTCCAATTCCACGCAAAATCGACTTTTTCATATTTAAATTGCGTTTCATTATCAATATCCAAATAACTAAATTATTTTATTAAAGGTAACTGGGCCCTGCGTTACTATGTTTACCGCTGATGACGTTTGTTGAATATGTTTGTTTACTGTTTCCTTTGTCATTGTCAATTTTGAAAAGTTGTCATGTTAGAAATGGATTTACTGCAAAGTGAGGATGAATTGTTGCAATTAACACCACCTGAGATAAGAGACCAGGCGCGAGATGTGGAATTAAAACCTTTTACCGGAAAAATCAAGAACTGTATATGAACTCACATACAGCAGATTCATAGAATATAGACAGAAGAAAAATATAGGATCTTTCTCTGAAAATGTGCTGATTGTCTATTTTTCCGATCTTTCAAAGAAAATGAAGCCTTCAACGTTATGGTCTACCTATTCGATGTTGAAAGCTACCCTGAACATAAAAAATAACATTGATTTGGCAAAATACCAGAAGTTATGGGCTTTTTTGAAACGCCAGTCAGACGGTTTCCTTGCAAAAAAATCCCGAGTTTTTCAAAGAGAAGAAATCGAGAAATTTTTATCAGATGCCCCAGATGAACTGTATTTGTGTACGAAGGTAGGAATATATTGAAAATGATCTATTATGGATTAAAGAACTAATTTTCAATTTATGTTTTAGGTTGTAATTATTGTTGCAGTCGCTGGGGCTTGTAGATGTGATGAGCTTTTGCAAATGAAAATAGATGATATAAATGATATGGGCGACAAATTGCTAATTATGCTACCAAATACTAAGACCAAAAGATCAAGATCTTTTGTAGTAACGGAATATTTAAGCGTTTACAGAAAATATGCAGCCTCCAGACCCTCGAATTTAAATAATCGGCGTGTCTTCTATAAATATGCGAACGGTAAAGCACATCATCAATTCATTGGCATTCACAAATTCGGTAAAATGCCAGAAGAAATTGCTACTTTTCTGGGACTATCCCATGCGAAAGAGTATACCGGGGACTGCTTTCGCAGAACTTCGGCCACGTTGCTGGTGCATTCTGGTGGGGACATAACAATGTTGAAGCAACATGGAGGATGGAAGTCTTCCGCTGTCGCGGAGGGCTATATTGAGGACTCGCTAGCCAATAAGTCGAACATCGGCAATAAAATATTTTCTGGCGTTTCCGGAGTATCAAGTGTGAATACTAAAGTTGTTAATTTTACTGGAAAGGAGGGAAGTGGACAGAGTTCAATTGTATTAAATAATTGTTCACAATTGACCATAAATATAATTAATAAATAAAAATTTCGTGTTGTAGTTTGTAGTTTTAATGCAATAAAACCAGTTTATTATTATCAGCATCATTTTGAGTTTTCTTAATGTCATTGTCAATTTTAATAACCAGTTTGATTTAAATTATTACTTGGAAGGTTGCCTAGCAACGAACTTTTTCTGCCTAGGCAGTAAAAGTGGACTTTTTCTGCCTAGGCATTAAAAGTACAACTTCTAAGCCTGCCAAGTGTCATTACAAGGCCGCTTTTAATGTCATTTGGAGAAAAAATACTGGTTATTAAAATTGACAATGACATTAAGAAAACTCAAAATGATGCTGATGATAATAAACTGGTTTTATTGCATTAAAACTACAAACTACAACACGAAATTTTTATTTATTAGATATATTTATGGTCAATTGTGAACAATTATTTAATACAATTGAACTCTGTCCACTTCCCTCCTTTCCAGTAAAATTGACAACTTTAGTATCCACACTTGATACTCCGGAAACACCAGAAAATATTTTATTGCCGATGTTCGACTTATTGGCTAGCGAGTCCTCAATATAGCCCTCCGCGACAGCGGAAGACTTCCATCCTCCATGTTGCTTCAACATTGTTATGTCCCCACCAGAATGCACCAGCAACGTGGCCGAAGTTCTGCGAAAGCATTGCCCGGTATACTCTTTCGCATGGGATAGTCCCAGAAAAGTAGCAATTTCTTCTGGCATTTTACCGAATTTGTGAATGCCAATGAATTGATGATGTGCTTTACCGTTCGCATATTTATAGAAGACACGCCGATTATTTAAATTCGAGGGTCTGGAGGCTGCATATTTTCTGTAAACGCTTAAATATTCCGTTACTACAAAAGATCTTGATCTTTTGGTCTTAGTATTTGGTAGCATAATTAGCAATTTGTCGCCAATATCATTTATATCATCTATTTTCATTTGCAAAAGCTCATCACATCTACAAGCCCCAGCGACTGCAACAATAATTACAACCTAAAACATAAATTGAAAATTAGTTCTTTAATCCATAATAGATCATTTTCAATATATTCCTACCTTCGTACACAAATACAGTTCATCTGGGGCATCTGATAAAAATTTCTCGATTTCTTCTCTTTGAAAAACTCGGGATTTTTTTGCAAGGAAACCGTCTGACTGGCGTTTCAAAAAGCCCGTAACTTCTGGTATTTTGCCAAATCAATGTTATTTTTTATGTTCAGGGTAGCTTTCAACATCGAATAGGTAGACCATAACGTTGAAGGCTTCATTTTCTTTGAAAGATCGGAAAAATAGACAATCAGCACATTTTCAGAGAAAGATCCTATATTTTTCTTCTGTCTATATTCCATGAATCTGCTGTATGTGAGTTCATATACAGTTCTTGATTTTTCCGGTAAAAGGTTAAATTCCACATCTCGCGCCTGGTCTCTTATCTCAGGTGGTGTTAATTGCAACAATTCATCCTCACTTTGCACAACTTTTCAAAATTGACAATGACAAAGTAAACAGTAGACAAACATATTCAACAAACGTCATCAGCGGTAAACATAGTAACGCAGGGCCCAGTTACCTTTAATAAAATAATTTAGTTATTTGGATATTGATAATGAAACGCAATTTAAATATGAAAAAGTCGATTTTGCGTGGAATTGGAACAAATTTGAAGAAAAAATTATGTGTTTCACACGGCAGAAAAGCAGATTTAATGCCTTGTCTGGTTTAATGCCAGCCGCGGCATTAAATCTTGTGCTTTTATGCCTAGTAAAACAAATAACTATTATATACAACCATATAATTTCAAATTATGATTCTACTGATCTGCTTATGTAAGAATATAATCAGTAGCCAACCTGAAGGTATTATATAAATAGGGGTTAAAACTCTCAAGAGCGTTATGCCGAAACAGGTGAAATCATGATTGAAATGGAAGTTCCCTCTATTCCGGTTTTACTATACGTTTCTCAAGAAGTCTATTATTCTAGATTTCTTGACATTTCTACTTGTTCATATTTCACAATCCCGTTAATATTTTCGTATGCGGTGAACTATACAGGGAGTCTCACCATGAACTGTATCGATCGATGTTCAAACGGTGAACAACATTTTCGTGAAAATTAGGCAGTTGACCAAAGTCAATGAGTACTATTAATCTAAAATATTTTCAAGATGCGGCAATTCCGGTTATACCGGAAATCGATGACAACTTAGTTATTTTAAATGGAACACCCTATTGTTTATTGCAATTTTTGATTCTACGGAAAATTCATTCATCATATCCTTATACCTAAATTCTACCGTTCTTGAGATATTTGTAATTTTAGAGAAAAAATTACGGATGCAGGCCCGTACCTAATTGAAATCGCATTTCTTCATTCTCTGACAGTCGCATAATCAGCCATGGCCAACTAGATTTATCAGACTTAAAAATGCCCGCTTGGCAAAGATGAAAACTAGTATGTTGTAAATAATTCGAAAACGATAATATTTAGGTATAGGAAACCAAACACAAAGCATAATAACTTGTGCTGAATACGGCTACTATAAAACAAATGAGGGTTCTTAGAGTTTTTGGTAATTTTTGAATTAATATTTGAATAATTTTTTGTGAGCATCCTGTACAAGATCAGGAACTTTATTTAGGTCATTTCTCTGCGATAAGTGCTCTGGAACAGCCGTTATGAAGAAACTGTCAATTAAGTACGAGTCTGCATCTGTAATTTTTTCTCTAAAATTGCAAATATCTCGAAAACGATTGAATTTAGGTATAGGACATGATGGATGAAATGTACCTAGAATTTCTCGTAGAATCCAAAAATGTTATAAATTATAGGGTGTTCTATTCAAAATAACGGGGTTGTCATCGACTTCCGGTATAGCAGGAAGTGTCGCACTTTGAAAATATTTCAGATGAATAGTACTCATTGACTTTGGTCTTTGCGATATCGATCATGCAGTTCGTAACACCCTGTAGACTTACTATTGAATGAAAAATTGAGTATGATTATTCACAAATTATGATACTATATTCTGAGATACTTGATAATTATAATAAAATTAATATGTCTACTCTTGATTGTCCATCCATATTTTTAATATTAAATTCAACAAAAATAATTAATGTTTTACACACTAATATAAGACGTATTAGGCACAATTTCAAAGATTTCCAAATAATGCTAGCTGCATGTATTGAAAATTTAGATGATTTTTTTATTCCTGGTTATCAGATCCTTAACAATGAGTCAAAGTCGAATCAAAGTGTTGGAACTGTTGTTAGGGCGAAAGAAATCTTAAAACCAGAATGTAACATAATTGACCTAAAAAAACACAGAATTTTTATATATATGGTATACTGATGGAAAGAAAGAAAGATGTTCTATAAGATTGAATATCCGCTATTTATAAATACCTGCTTATAAATACTTATAAGTCCTGCTTTGACAACGTAATTTTTTTAGAAAATCTTAGATTGCTTTCTTGTCTTAGGATACGAAACAGCATTGCCAACAATTGTTGGAGAAAATTCTATTACCCGCATCAACATTGCTGGAAAAAAGTAAACTACAGATAATATTTCCCTTTGCCATATTCAATATATTCGTTATCGTCATCTCCGTACATACGAAATAAATAATTGGGAAATAGTTTACTTCAAATCAATTCCACATGGTCAGTGTATTCACCATCTAGCGATAACAAATTTCAATGAATATTGTTGATAGGCTATGTCCCTATGTCTATTAGATGAATCATCAACAACGAAACCCCCATAAACGTACATTCATTTTTACTTCCCTCATTATACGTAGTATATAGTCTAAGGTAAGTATTGTAATCGAGTTGAACATTTTCTTCGGATTTTCGTGGTTATATCCCATTTGAGCATTTTTGAATTGATCAAGACAGTGTGTGTCTGTTTGCGTAATCAGCTGTGCAGACGATTGCGCCGTTCCTATTGGTCGTATGGATTTGAAAATTTGCAGTTCGCTTTAAAGTGGTGAAAATGAGAACTGTATAATGTTTAGACACAATAGCTCCGTTTCGAGTTGAATTTTTCACAACCGTCTTCATTTATAAAAATGGAATTATGGTATATTATTGAACCATGAGGTCGATCGTATTTTACTGATTATAAATATATTGTTATGATTTCATTTCATAAACAATAAAAATTTAAAAATAATAACTTACCGAACTTTGAAAATCAGAAAAGATCAATAAAAAGATATTATATGGAATTAAAAACAATAGTAAAAGCTAAATAATAGTTAGGAAATTAAAATTAACAATGTAAAACATAATAAGCAACAATGTAATAGAATAAGAAGTGTTAAACAAGAACTTCAGTGAAAGTGAAGAAACGTACTGTGTAACGAAGGCAGAAATCATAATTAAAGTGATTTCAAAACTATCATGAGATAGTACAAAACATTGAAGAATGTTATAGATATAAGTTAGGATTAGTAAATTTGAGTTATATAATGTTAAAAGAGTGTTATTGATATAATATAGTATGTATTAGATTTAAGAATAAGTAACTGTCAAGAAAACCATAAATATGGGAATAATCATATGAATAATAACCCAATCATAGGTTATCTTATACCAAAGTGTGTGGGAAAAAGTAGGCAATATTAATTTAAAAAGAAGGAATCACTATCAATTAAAATAAGTTGAAAATCTCCAATAATTCAAAAATTATAGAATACTAAATTCTGATTGGTCGAGACGAATTCCTAGTGTCAGGCTGGTAATAATCAGATACTTCTGTCAGTTCACAACAATTAACTTGGCATGCTTGATATGAAAAGAAAGCATCTGATAAGTGGAAAATGACATCAAGTAGCGTCGGTTTTGGAGGCCTATAAAAGGATCTGAAAGACAAGCCAAGTGAGTTGTTAATAATATCTAAGCAGAGACTGTGCTTCTCTGGCAACTCACCAAATTTCTAACCTAAGTTTATCAAAATAAACATCGGTGAACTCAAATGTTCCAAGCTTCGATAAGTTCCAAGTAACCGAAGTTAGTAAATAATTATTAAAAGTCAAGAAGTGTTCCAAGTGTAAGAACAAAGTAAAAGGTTGTAATAACCTCCAATTTATAAGAAGTATCCAACGATTACCATTCTTCGATATAATTCCAATAAAGCATCAAAAAGTTTTATATCTTATCTAAAAGAATAAAACAAAGTATTTTCAACAGTTCCTGATTCTCAAGAAGAAGTAACCAAAATTAGTTACCTGTGATTATTGTGATATAGCAGAGTATTGTGTTAAAGTGAATCAACGAAATTAAATAGAAGTAAATTGAACATTGCCAACATTATTAAACACACTTTTGGATATTAACTAAACGTAAGTTTGTTTATAATTTCTACATCATTGTATTATCTGTAAAGCAAAAGGAAGATTGTTGATTATAACAGTATAAACAGTATATTAGTTGTAAAAGTGATTTTTAGGTTATATCATAGATCCTGTGAAACATAAAATTTATTTACCCGAGATAAGAAAAGAGTCATAGAAATTAAATATTGTGAAATTCAAAGAGCATTGTGTTTAATTTCATATAAATAATTCTATAGATAAACTTCAAGTTCAAAAGTTAACAAACTATAATCCAAATACAAAAACAATCAAATATAAAAATAAAAGCTAGCCGGTAGAATAATCAAATAATATTCATAATAAAAAATAAAAAACTCCATAAGGGTTTTTTTATATTAATATATTCATCATCGATATGACGTCACGATCTATTTTATGTCTTTAATCTGTGCAAAAAATCAAGACTTCTTGATTCTGTGGTGCATTTTGATAGTTCATGTGACAGCAAGAGTCAGTATAAAACAAGGTTATATTATAGAACTCATTCTGACAACAGGTGTCTGTATGAAACAGAGTTGTCAAATACATTATGTATACATTTGCATAAAATTTGAATGTAGAATAGAATATTATTTAACGTGTTTCTTTAACGGTTTCTAAATCATTTCCAATTTATTTTCTGTCCCTACAATCATTTACATTTGACCCGCAGGAGTGTCCGAAAGCTATTTTGTTAAAAAAAGTGAGGGAAGTAACATGATCAATTAATCACAGCTTTTTTAATATGATCAACAGATTTCTAATTAGTATAAATAGATGATTATTTCTATTCTCTATAAAAGTATCTCCTAACCGAATGTGATAAAATCAGTTAAATGAAGAATTTATCAATTTTTTCCGAAGCTGGATCTAAATGTTCTTTCTTTTCAGTATACTTTTGTCGGTATATCCGACATGTTATTAATGACGCATGCTGAAAATATCCATATGATGGTTCCCATCCTATAATATAGCAATACTACTAAAAATGAAGTGGCGTCAAAAAAGAGAATATAAAATATAATTAATGTACACTGCACAATAACAACAATTTAAAAAAATTATATAAGGACTATTATTGTCACTTATAGCTTAAAAATTCGTCTATGCTGTAGGCCTCTATTTCGATCAGATACTCAAAAACAGCCCTTTTAAAAATCACTAATTTTTGAATAGTTTTAAACTCGTCTGGTAATGCATTAAAAAATTTAAGGCATCTATATAGTGGAGACTTTTCGAAAAATGTCAAGTCATGTCCCGGGATGTTATAATTTTTTGATCGAGTATCATGTGTATCTAGTTTTTTAAGATTAACAAGAAGATGTTTGTTCTTAAAAAGAAAAATAATACACTCATAAATATAGATGCTGTAAGCAGTAAGAAGAGTATTTTTTCTAAAATGTCCCCTGCATGTTTCAATGAATTTAAGATTCAGAATGGTTCTCACAACGCGTTTTTGACTCACAAATACATTTTCAAAAATAGTGCTTGTACCATAGAATATGATACCGAACTTCATTCTTGAATAAAAATTTGCAAAATATATAGTTCTTAATATGGAATCATTACAGCAATTTTTGAGTACCCTGATCGAATTTCCCACTCTATTTAACTTAGAGGTCAGTTTGTTTACATGCTCTAACCAACTCAATGTGGCGTCCACTTCTAGCCCTAAGAACTTTACCGATTCTTGCTGTTTATATGTAATCTGGTTTATTACCATATTTGTAGGCGGTTCAAAGCCTGGATGAATATTTCTAAATAACATTATATTTGTTTTTCCAGCATTTAGTATCAATTTGTTCTTTCCGAACCATTCACCGGCATTCAACATGGCGGCACAACACTCAGACATCAATTTTGGGTAAAGTTTTTCACTTAGATTCTGATTGGGCCTTCTGATTCTGTGATATCGTTCAAAAAAATTATAAATAACAGAGGACCCGCCAAACTTCCTTGTGGAATTCCCACATTAGTTGTTTTGAGTTCTGAGTAAACTTTTGAATTTGAAGTAGTAACTGCCACCCTTTGTTGCCTGTTAGACAGATACGATTCAAACCATTGCAAAACTACTCCTCTTACCCCATATCTGTGAAGCTTGTATAACAAGAGTGAATGATCTAAGGTATCGTACGCCTTTGACAAGTCTAGAAAGATTCCCTGCGTAAGTTCACCCTTATCAATTTTTTCGAATACAGCTTGAATAAAGGAAAATACGGCTGTGTCAGTTCCTCTATTTTTTATGCTGCCATGCTGAATGTCACTGAATAATCTAGATTTCTTAAAAAAGGAAATTAACCTGGTATACATGGACTGGACTGGACTGGAATAGTTGAGAAACTATTCAGCAGGCTAATTGGCCGATAGTTAGAGACATCTGATGGGTCCCTTTTTTAAGAATAGGCTTTATTAGGGCCACCTTAAGTTGGTCCGGAAATACTCCGTGCCTAAATGAGTTATTTATGATATGTGTAAGTGGTTTACATAAAAGTCCTATACATTTTTTTATAATATACACAGGTATCTCATCTGTTCCACAGCTAAGTTTGTTCTTTAGTTTTTTAACAATTTGAAATATTTCTTCTTCACTTACAAGATCTAAGAACATGAAATTTTGCAAGTAAAGGGCCTTTTCGGTTGTTTATCCCTAAGACTGGGCACAATGTTCTCTAAGAACTCGCTTATCTTATTGGCATGTTCTTGAGGGTTATCGAAAATCTGACTGTCATTTTTTGTGGGGTCTCTTATTTTTATTCTCACTATTTTTTTTTAATTTTCTATGTACTTTTTCTTCGCCTCGGAAAGTAAATTATCATATTTGCATTTGTACCGTTTGTAATTTTCATTAAATTCACTATTATTTGACTTTAATATTAACAAAGCATCCAGATATCTTTTGCATTGAGCTATTTCTGGAGTGTGGTGATAATTTGCTATCTTTTTTTTCTTTTTTACTCTAAGAAGAGGGAATGATTCATTAAATATAGGAATAAAAGTGTTCAGAAAACTTACCCACTGACTAGTCACATCAGATTGGCTTACCGATAACATATCTACCCAGTCCTGCTGTAGTAGTCATGAGTACAGATACCAATGGGCAGAATTAATAAAACATAATCTGTATCTTTATTATAAAGGGCCAAACACCTATTAAGTATGCGTTATTTACAATCACATTTGTCACTCCTATTCATAGTTAACATATGTCCCTTTTCCCAATGTAACAATCGTTCAGCGTAGTAAGACTATTTCTAATGTTTCAGCATTTTCAATAATTCCAGTATATCCTATATCCAGCTTTAGGTCTGTTATTTGAATATGTAAAACAATATGAATATGAGTGAAATTGTGATTACATTCTAATTAGAATCATGTTTTTGGAAGAGTTTCGTTCTGGCCAAAGTATAAAGGTATTACAATCTAAACAATTAAGGTTATAGACTTCCAAATTTTTGTATTATCTTATAGAGGAGTAAATGAAGATAGATTTTATGGTTTGAAAGTGTAAATTCTGTTTTTGAAAAACCACAGTGGTTTACATATGCACTAGGACGGTCCTTATTTTGGAAAAGTTTAAATTTCCGAGTCCTCCACGGAATTTTGCTTACAATGTTGAATTAATGACCCCAGAATTATTTTAGATTTTTTTTTGGCCATATTAACCCGGCCCTGTAAGGAGTTGAAGTTTAACATTGAGTTTAATTTTGCGTTTCGGAAGACTTTAGAGCGTAACTTTTGATGCTCCGGATGGATTGTTCTTAAATTTCGTATTCTTACGTTTTAGGGGTAAAATTTGATGTCAAAAATCATGTTTTGAGAGATAGACTTGTAAAAAACTGTCATTTGTTTTAACTAGTAAACAATTTTCTCAAAACATCCATCCGTCATGAGATTTTATAGGTTTTAGGTCGCTGATTTCAAATTTGATGTCAAAATTGTATATAAGTTTGAATTATATGCAGTTTTTTGACTGTCTGAACTGCCAAAAATTGATTTTCGACATTTCCGGCTGTCAACAATTTATTTCTGACATCAAATTCGAAATCAGCGACCTCTAAATCCTCACGGATGGATTTTTTGAGAAAATTGTTTATTAGTTAAAGCTAATGACAGTGTTTTGACAAGTGTAACTGTGAAAACTTCAAATTTGAATTCAACATCCCCCAAAACATAAGAATACGAAATTTCAAAACAATCCACCAAAGCATCAAAAGTCTCTCGAATCGCAAAATCCCCATTTAAACTCAATGTTAAACTGTAACACCCTTAATGTAACTCGTTAACATGGTCAAGAAAATCTGAAAAAATTTTTTCAACATTCTATACAAAATTGGAGGTTTGAGAAATTTAAACTTTTTCAAAATAAGGGCCACCCTAATATGCACATACATATGCACACACAGACATCATATCAAAATAGTCAGAAATTCTCATAATGGATATTACTGAGAAAATCAGCGATTACATCACTTCCCTTAAATTAAAATCTTATTCGATAAGAATTAATCAATAGCCATTTGAGAGAAATTTCGAATGCATGATATATCAATTTATCTCATAATAGATATTAGAAAATAATGAAAAGTGAAATACAAATGTGATAGACACACTTTGCAAGTATATCAAGGGTACACACCCTACAGGTGTCGACAAATCTGCAAATATCTTCCGGTCCATCTCGGAAACTGTTGATGTAAACACACTAAGGAAAACAGATCAGCTTTTCAGAATACAAATTTAATTTCAAACACTGGCATTTCAATATTCAACCTTCATATGTGTGAATGTCACCCGAGTCGCGTGCACTGGGGTGACTGACGTGAAGATTCGTGCCAATCGACTATCCTGTTTGCAAGCGCGCCCTGCGTCCATTGGTGGCGAACAACGTCATGGAGGGTTGCTCCGCCTGGCTCGCTGCATCCCTCTCTGGATTTCATCCCCTTGCCGCGACCACAGTTTTTCGTTTCCTCCCCTAGCAGAACGCGTTATTGAATTAAGCTTATCATTTGATTTCGACGAAGCAGACAGTCGGGTCTTCCAGCACGGGTCCGCCGTTGTAACTCTTAAAAAACCCGCCGCGCGGATTTTAGCAGTAATCGCCATAATTTAATATCCAGACTTTGATTCAATTATTGCGCCGAACTTTGCGGCAAATCTTCGTCTTGGATTTATAACTGATCATCAGTTACATTTTATACGACATTACTCTACAAGTTGTTTTGAGTGATTTAGTGACAATGGATTATTCGTATTTGAATCAGGCAGCTACATTTGATTCTAGCTGCCTTCAGGGTACCGCGATGGACCCATCTGGGTTGGGAAATATGCCGTGTTCCTACGGTGATCTTACTTCTTGTAGCCAAATGTCGCAGGCCGCCTATAGATATACGGCAGCGGCGGCTTCTATGGCCCGGAGTTATAATCCGGCGGCCGCTGCCGGCCCAATGGGGGTTCACCATCCTGGGGCTGCTAGCTCTCAATGTGCGGTTATGGGAGCGAGGCCACATGTTCAAGATGTACACCGGGCCACCATGTTTCCTTCCACCATGAATTTACAGAGTAAGTAATTTTTCCTCTTTTATGTCATCTTATCTTTTTTCAACAAGAGTTTTTCAAATCCCACAGCCGATTTACTTTAGCTACAACATTTCTTGACCAATTGTAAGCGCCGATGTGCTATTTCCGTCGGATCAAATTTGTTCATTTTCCATTTTCCTCAAGCCTGTATAAAAACTGGAATTATTTTGAAGCTTCCGAATTATTAGAATTTAAGAATATCATTTTCATAACAATGCAAATATTTTCCAAATATCGGAATTTAACATTATGCCATTAAATGAATAAAGCGTGACTTTAAATATTTCCTTCGATTGTGTTTCTTAACTTCTGATTCCTTATATTGGAATAAATTAATTTATTCATACATTTTTTTGGGAAGGAAATTGAATGAAAATTTTTATAAATATATGTACGTAAGAGTTTCAAAGAAATATGATGGCATTGTATAAGACATCAAAACAAACCAAAATGGAGTAATTAATTAAGTAAACGAATATCAACTATTTGGTGCATTTACAAATATACAAAATAAGAAAAAAATCAATGTACGTAAGTTGAAATAAGTTACCAATTTTTATTGGATTGAATTATCAGAACTCATTGACTTATGATGCTCGTTCATCCATTTATAATATTTAGTGAAATTTAATGAATTTTAGGAAAATCGGAACATATTTTGAGATGCATGTTGTTGAAAGAAATGTCAATAAACAACAAAATCACTTATCGCACCTTTCCTTTCAACTTTCTCAATACGAAAGAAACTAAATGATTTAATATTTTTCAATTAAATTGTTAGATGGAATTAGTAATTCTATTTGTGTGTGTGTTATCTAAGACTTAACATTTTCACATTTGGGAGGAATATAGCACAAGCACCTTAGTTGGAGTTAGAAGTCAAAAATTATCAAACCTAATATAATGTGATATATATAAGTGATCCAGTAGGAAATAATATACAATTTGCTCGCTTCTACTTGAAACTGTTTCTTCTCTAATCATGTTGGTGGTATAATTTTTTGCATCAAGTAATACAGGTAAAATATAGCGAAAAACAATATAAAAGGAAGTGATAGCCTTCCTTTGAAAAAGCACATATCGCCTTGATGAATTTAGGAAAATCTAAATATCTGTAACGCGTGGATAACTGGATTAACTTGAACGTCATTGGCAAAATAATCCTATTGGGTGATGTCCTCGAGCGCCATCTATGTCACTCGTCGCAACACTGCACTGCAAACTGGTGATTATAAAGAAATATTAGTATATATTGAATATTTGAAGTATGGCCGACGAAATGGAACATCTCGACCGCCTGCTGGAAGGAGACTGACGGATGCCGATGCAAGCAGGAGCAACTTTTTCTCATTCCAGACATTATAAGACCATAACTCAGTTGTGCTTCGCTAACAAGGTTACACCTCGACCTTATCCACTACACTGTATCCCCACCATCGTTCAAATTAAATAATTTAATAGAAGCGGAAGTTTAATGTGCATAATCTTGTTTGTTGGGTGAAGGGAAATTTTGCAAATGGAATAAAAAGGAATGAAATGTTTTGATAAAATATAGGACTCGGCTGGTCCTGAATCATATATGATGTACATTTCCCTTATACTGAGCTGCGATGACATTTTAAAGTTATATTTACAATCCATACCGATTTCTGTTCAGACATGCAGAATCATAATTCACAAGACGACTCTTAGGTTGGAAAACAAAAACCAGCAACGTGGAATGTAATGGAAATTTTTTATCAGCAGCATCTGACAATCAACTTAAATCTCTTCTTTATTCTATTCTAAATCGTCAGATAGATAAACTACTACAGTGAATCATTGGTTCACCACATTTCGAAATACAGATCCTTATTAGATGTTACCTCACATTAATCAAATATGGGCAATATTTTTATGATACGAGGGCAAGGTGAAAGATGGGGCTTATTTGATGTCTTGGTTCAAGGATCATCAATAGAACAGTTTAAAAATAGATTAATCCAAGTGCTCCAGAAATTATGTGAATATAATATCTTGTGTAAATGTAAATTTTTCGAAAAGATAATATCATATCTTGGAAATGTGATCACCAAGGAAGGTTCTCAGAAATCAGATGATAAAATTAAAGCCTAGGCCCAAATCGAAAGAAGAGGTACTACAGTTTCTTGGACTTATTACGTATTATTCAAAATTTATCCCAGACCCATCAACAATACTTTATCTTCTGAATAGTTTGCTGAGAAGAGATATAGAATTCAAGTGGACTGCAAAATGCGAAACAGCATTCATTAAAGCTAAAAAGTTGATTGCTAACGAAAATGTATTGATGCCATTCACACCAGATCTAGATGTAACTCTTGCCACTGATGCCAGCCCAAATTGTCTCCAGAAGAAGAAAGAAAGGTCGATGATGAACACTTACTAAACATTGCCTTGGCGAATCAGATTTGTAATGATACACTGACAGCAGAAAAATCAAAATCGAAACAGAAAATGATTCGAACTTATCTAAATTGAAAAAAGAACTGCTGAGCGGAACTAGAAGAGATCCAGAATTATCATTACAAGACGAATTGATGTTTCGAGGACATCGTATAATCATTCCCAGGAAATGTCCACCTGCTATGCTCCAAGAACTCCATTCCACACATCTAGGAATAGTGAAAATGAAAGTTCTAGCAAGAAACTATTGTTACTGGAAGAACATCTATCAGGATAGAAAATTTAGTAAAAAGTTGTCTTGCATGTTGTAATGTAAAGAAAACTAATCCACAAAAAGCACCAACACATCATTGGAAGTACCAACGAAAAACTGGCAGCGAGTTCATATGGATTATGCTGGTCCATTTTTGAACCATCATTTTCTTATATTGGTAGATGCAAAATCAGAATGTCCAGATAACTATGATGAAGAATTGTCCTTATACATCTTCTACAATTTATCATTTGAGAGACATTTTCAGTAGGCACAATCGAAAATCGCAAAGTGACATTTGTGATGTACCATCTTTCATTAAAACGCATTACAATTTTCAAAATGATATAACTTTCAGTTCTGTTTTGATATGAAAGCAAGCAACCTTGAAAATTTTTGTAAATATGGAAAAAATGAATTTCGTTTTTTGATTAAACGTTATTTCTTGCGCGGAAAAAACATTACGCAAACCAAAACATCCATTGTTAAATTGTGGGGACTCTGCACCATCGATTGGAATGATTTACAGTGGTTTACTGATTTTCGTTTTGGTAGTATGACCACAAAGGACTCAGAACGTTCAATTCGTTCAATTGAGGTTACAAAGCCAGAATTCGTCGATAAAATCCATGATATGATATTGGACGAAACAACAATCGAATGAAAAAATAGTCGAAAGAAAAGAACAGTCGAAACAGTGGACTTGTCCTGACGAATCGCTGCCGAAAAAGGCCAAAGTGAATTTATCGCCCAACAAAGTCATGGCGTCAGTTTTTTGGGATGCACACGGTCCATATCGATCACCTTGAGAAGGACAAAACGATCACCGGCGTATATTATGCAGACCTGTTGGATCGATTCGACGCCGATTTGAAGCGAAAGCGGCCCCATTTAGCAAAGAAAAAATGGCTATTCCATCAGGACAACGCACCGGCGCACAGGTCCTTAGTTTAAATGACAAAATTACATGAATTGCTCTACGAATTGGTTGGTGATCCACCATATTCTCCAGGTTTGAACCTTTGCGATTTTATTCTATTTCCAAACTTGAAGAAATCGCTCGGCGGAAAGAGATTTGGCTCCAACGATGAGGTTATCGCTTAAACAAACGTCTATTTTGAAGAATTGCGAAATCGTATTATTTGGAAGGGATCGTAGAATTAGAAAAACGTTGGATGAAGTGTATCGGGCTGCAAGGAGATTATATTGAGGGATAAAATAAGTTTCGACCAATTAAATCAATTCTTGTTTCATTTTTCAGACATTTTTCACTTGGCCCTCGTATAGCTACCTAACATATACAACATACATCAAAATCCATGTAAATTTAATAGATGAACAATGTAGAGTTTCTTCATCTATAATATACTTAATTTTCATATCACTTGTATACTAATGTATCCACATAAATAGCCAAGAGCTCCATGATTCTAAATTTGGCATCTACGAAGTGACATAACTCAAAGAAAGAATATAATATACCATATGCCCATAGATCAACCAATGAACGGATTGAATGCTTCAAATTTTTCATACTTAACTCGGCGAATATTTTTTGTTGGCTAGTAACATAGTTGAGATTACATTAGACTTTCTTTTGCAATTAACCAATGAGTTTATCAGTGAAATAATCTTTAGATCCACGAATTTTCATTTATCCCAAATCAAATCAGTAGCTCATATTACTTGAATGGTAATATGGGTCGAATAGATGTTTCACCTACAATACAGTTAAAATATATAATTCTATACCCCGTGCGTTTAAGACAGGTTCAGTCGTTCAGAAATTAATATGATCGAGAAATTAAATTATGAGGTCGGTTTTACTTTATTCATTCACTAAATTAGTGTAATATAAAAAATGTGTAACATGTGATCAAGAATATGATGTACTCATAAACATAAATTTTACACAACACTCGGAAGAAAAATATTGACAATTTATACATAATAATACTACATATTTTATGGATTGTGTCCACATATATTTGAAACAACTTTAACCATGAGGAGGGTACTAATCTTTTGTTCTTCGAAATCTAGCAATAAGTTTTGAAAAAATCTTGTCTTCGAATTGTGGATGATTTTTCAGATTTACAAGGAGTAACTACACTATTACATTTTATGTACACTTCTATTTGAAATTTTAACAAAACATCTATGAAATAAAAAATATTCGGTTAACTATGTAATAAAAAGAGTTATTTAAATGAGAGTGAAAGGACTCGCAAGCGTTCGTGGTTTTATTTAGAGTTGAAGAAGCTTCAGGCCAACTGTAGGGTGGAAAAGTGGCTTCGTCGGATATAAAATAATCCACCAAATAATCAGCAAAAACCGTTCACTTATCGTCACTTGGTTTTATCGCAAGCAACTCAAAAACAAAAAAGTCTCTCACCAGATTTGGATTTAAGAATACCATATGAAAACAATAACGAAGCCACTTTCCGGTTTCACAGTTTTTGTTTCTATATTTACCATTTAAACCCAACTTATGTATTTTACGTCACCAAGATTGAGAAGGATGAAAGCGGCAACCAATAATTGTAACGTTATCCCACACTTTGCAACTGCATTATGAATGGCAATTTCAAAATCAGGAATAAAACTCAAGTTGTTAAGAGAACGAATAAACCTCTACTGAACAAAAAGAACAGTTGGCTATATATTGCAGTTTTGTGAAGTATTTTATTTACTATTGCATAAATCTATTTCTTTTCTCTGTAACAAACTTTAGATTATTAGATTATTATTTTTTCAAATTTTTCTTGGTAGTTTAAAATTCGATAAGTAAGCTTATACTTTCTTTTAAGTCTTTCCCTTTATTTTATTTTTGTTAGAGGTTAAGGTTAGGTATGAGTAACATAAGCTAAACTTCGCCTCTCTCTTTTTTAAATTAACTTCTTTTACTCTGTACAAAATAAAGACAATTTATTATTATTATTATTTTACGTTCAATTGTCAAGCCAGAAATTCTAGGTTCTGATAAAATTCCTCCAATACATTTCAAGTTGAATAACTGGAGAATTGGATGTCAATGAATGATTCTTTTCAATCAAGTAAATGTTTTCGTATATCTCTAGATGAATAAATGAGATATGGAAATTTCGATATATTTGATCATCGTACAATTCTTTATATAATTTACTTTTACATTATTTTTTGGTGCTTACCATTTATATGATATTGACATTAGCGTTGCCAGAATACAATTATATGTTCCTAAATTTAACGCAATAAAACCTTCTATTAATGAAAAAACTGTGATCATTTGATCATGTGACTACCCTGACATTTGCTAACAAAATGATTTTTGGACGGTCCGGCGGGTCAAATGTAAATGACTGAAGAGGAACAAAAAAGTATTTTCAAATGATTAAGAAACCGCTAATGAAAGAAGTCGAATTATACTCTATGTTACATTGAAATTAGATCCAAATGGTTTATATAATATATTTCACAATTCTATGTTTCATACTGACACCTGCTGTCAGGTTGACTTTCGCAATTATTCACACTATAATATAACATTCTTCTGTCCACGACTATTGTATAAAATATGCATAATGCTATCCATTAATCACTAGTGAATAATGAAATCACTATGCACTACCATCAATATGACAAACATGATAGTAAAACGTATAGACAAAAACGATAAAAATAGAGCATGCTATGAAACGTTAAGTCAGATCGAATTTAATTTGAAATGTCAAAAATTTGTTGGTTCGACTTGTTTCAACAGCAAAGTTTATAAGTATCAAAGTATTATTTATGGGTCGTGGACAAAGCATAGTATTCTACTTGCATATTATGGCTATTATTCACTTGGATGATTCACGACACTCGCCTGCGGCTCGTGCCGTGAACTTCATCCACCATGATATGCTCGTTGAATAATATACTATTATATTGACACCTGTTTTCACATGAACTATCAAAATGTACCACAGAATGAAGAAGCTTAGGACTTCTTGCACAGAATAAAGACTTAAAATAGATGATGACGTCATGCTTCAATCTCAAAATGAGAATTTCGGACACTTCTGCAGGTTGAATATATATACGTGTGGTATATATTTATAAGCAAAAAAACACGTTTGTTCTTCCATAATTTCATTTGAGAAAAGAAGATGGATGTCAGAAATGCCACACGAAAGAAGGCTACCGCACACAAAAACAATACAGTTCTTATTTTCATCACTTTGAAGCAATCTGCAAAATTTCAAATTGATACAACCAATAGGAACGGCATAATGGTCTCCAAAGTAAGGTTAGGCATTGTTGATTAGTCATTAATTATATATAAATTCTCTGGAAATAGGTCACACTAACACATATGCTTATTTTTTTCGTCTTTACGGTTGTTTCGGTCTCACGACCAACATCAGAAGTCGTATTATGTATAAAACAGGATTTCTTAAAACTAATTGTATCAGCTAGCACAAAACGTCTTCATCGCACTAATTTCAATTAAAAAGGTCCACGTCGCCGAAACGAACAGAAACACGAATAATCGAAATTGTAACACATCAACGTTCTAATTATATGAATATGTATCAAGAATCTACTGCCTAGCAATTTTCTTATAATATACGAAGTCATGTCAAACAAAGTCTGTATACGACTGAAACGAAAAAATATAACGCTCAAGTATCCACTTTTGAACCAGATGTTAAAGGTTTATGAGGTAAAAGGAAAAGGTGGTCAGACAATATCAGAAATATTACTATTTGAGCATCATTCCACCTAAAATATACTTTCAACATTATAAAAACGCATGTAGGAATTTGCAAGGATTTTAATTAATTAAATTAGTATAAATCTGACTTAATGACTGAATGTCTGTTCTATAATTTAAAGCCTTGAAATCACGTTTTATGTGAATCATCTCCAGAATAGATCTTTCATAATTATTGGTTTCCTTAGTTAAATATTAACATTTTCTTAATCTAATTGATGATGGTTGTAATCGAAACAGTGTTTAGCAAGGGCGGTGAAAGTTTTTGTTTCTTGTACTATACTAATGGCTATACATTCTCTTCCATAAAACTTGCTTAGATATTCCTGTATAAGCAATCTAAACAAATTAATTTGTGTACTGTGTGGGTTTGTTTATCTTTAGGTATTCAAGGTTTTAAATTTGAAAAATATTTCCCAACACAGTTAGTAGGCTTATGTGCAACATTTATATCATACTTTTTTAAACATTTCTTAATTTTCTCTGAGATCTCCGGAATGTATTGTAATGTTTTAAAATTATCTGTATTACCGTGTATGTTATATTTATTTATGACGTTCCATTATATTATTGTTTATTCTTCCTTTTTAATGATGGAATTGAAAAATGTTTCTGGGTAGCTATTCATTTCCAGTATATTACGAATAATTTTTTAATCTTTTGGACGGTCCTCTGGGAGGATATATTTATAACTTGAGTCCTTTACATAAAATTAATTTTTCTATTATATTGTTGATATATTTTGATAAGAATTTTGATAAAATGTAGGTGAATAATATTACTTAAAATGGGTCTTGAAGGTATATCATTTTTATGTAGTTTCGGAAGCCCATAGATATTATTTTTCAATCCAATAGGGATTATCTTGTTCTTGGACCATTTATCATTTATTTATTCACGTCATTTTGTTCTGTTAATCTAAGTTCAGATTTTAATTTTTGTAAGTTGTTTCATCATTTAATAGATTTCCTATTTTATTTTCGTTAGTCATTTCTATGCATTATGACGGTTTTCTTACATTCATCCGGGTTCAAAACTAATATTTGAGGATTAGCATCTAACAACTCTTTTGCCTTTTTTTGTGTGATGATTAAAACGATTTTTTGCCTATTTTTGAATTCTGTTTATTCTTCCTATTTGTCAAGATGTTACAAATTTTATTTCTAATTTAATTTTTTCTTTGAATTTTTTATAAAATTTTTAATATAGATATTATTTTCTGTCTAGGCCGAAGAATGAACAATTTGTCCGTTCCTAACCAAACAACCATATAATATGCCAAGTTATAATAAGCTTCTCGATAGAACACACAATACGATATAATATCTTTGTAATCGCTAAGGAACATTCTTCTGTGATATTTCTCACATCTCACGTTCCACATTCTTTATATTCGATTTATGTCAAATAAAACGTGAATCATCGTGTTATCGATATATTTTATATTGTGTAGTTTTATTGGCAAAGTAGAAGCATTTGTAGATTCTCAAATCTTTGTAACTTTTCGTGTATGAAAATTACAAAAAGTCTCTAACACAGATTAGATAGAATTTTCAATTTTCTTAATAGTTTGAGATATATACAAAGTAGTATATAAGTTTAAAGTACACATGGAAAAAGGGCCAAATCAGAACAGTTCTGAATAACAATGTATGGTGGGATGTTCTGAAAAGATGACTGGGTTTTCTGTTGAGTGCGTTTGCATAAAGTTTCTCATCTGAAAGCAACGAGATAAACCGAGGAGGAAAATTGATGTAAATGCACATCGAATTTTTATCGTTCTTTTACTGTCGCAACATGTAGAGTAACTTTATGGTCGAGGAAACTCTCTTTTTATAGCTACAAAGACCTTTTCTCTTAAATATCAAACAATATAAATCTTTAATGGCATTTCCTTATCTAATCTTGAAAATGTGCCCTGTGTATTCAGTTTATTTGAATTTATAGATATTTGTCAGTTCCCTGTATTTAAAAATGCTAGAAATGATACAAAAAGCTTAAGCTATGGATGATCTTTAAATTTAATTAATGAAACATGTTTAAAAGGTCCCTTATTACACTACATTCTTGAAAATTTTGAAAATTAATGTCAAATAAGTAATACATGGCAAAATGTCCATGAAAATAATTTTATTCTGAATATTTGATAAAAAGGCAAATTAGAAAACACTTTCTATTCGAAAGATTAACTATATGGATAGATGTTCAGTGGAGCTAAGCGCATTATGAATTTGTGATGGAAGACTTGTTAAGTATGTTCACATAAAAATACTATGCATTAGACAAGTACATTAGGTGTTTTATCCTACTTCCCATTCACAATTCTACAACTTGATACTAAATAGGCAAACTATGGATAATTGGAACTGAACTCATTCCAAACATTTGATGAAAGGTGAATTTACTCTGTGAACGTCCACATCAAAATACAATTCATAAAACATCGTATATTACGTGTTTTATTTCGAATCTCATTCTAAAATTATACATCTTGATACAAAATATGCAAACAGTGGATAGATGTGTTGGAACTAAGCGCATTCTGAATATTCGATGGACGATGCTTTAAAACTGTGAAAATTCACATCAAAAAACCATTCATAAAACATGTATATTCCAAAATTTTACGGCTTAATACTAAATCTGCAATTATGAATAAATATATATTGAAACTTAGCGCATTCTGAAAATTTGATGGAAGATGTATTAACTTTGTTAAAATTCACATCAAAAAACTTTTCATAAAACATGTATATTATATGTCTCATTTCACTTCATTGTACGGCTTTATTCTGAATATGCAAACTATGGATAAGTGTATGTTGGAACTGAATTTATTTCATACATTTGATGCAAGATAAATTCACTTTGTGAACGTCCACATCAAAATACTATTCATAAAACACCATATATTGTGTGTTCTATTTCACATCTCATCATCATAAAATTATACATCTTGATACTAAATATGTAAATTATGAATAAAGGTGTATTGGAACTAAACGCATTCTGAATATTTGATGGAAGATGCATTAACTTCGTGAAAGTTCAGATCAAAAAATCATTCATAAAACATGTGTATTATGTGTCTCATTCTACTCCATATTCCAACATTTTACAACTTTATACTAAATATGCAAACTATGGATAAATGTATATTGGAGCTAAGCTCATTCTAAACATTTGGTGAATCTACTTTGTAGATGTCCACATCAAAATACTATTCATAAAACACCGTATAATACGTTTTCTATCTTACATCCCATCCTAAAATTAAACATTTTGATACTAAATATCCAAACTATGGATAAATAAATGTATATTGGAACTGAACTAATTCTAAACATTTAATGAATTTACTTTGTGAACGTCCACATCAAAATACTATTTATAGAACACCATATATCGTGTGTTCTATTTCACAACCCATTCTAAAATTATACATCTTGATACTAAATATGCAAACTATGGATAAATGTGTATTGGAACTAAGCGCATTCTGAATATTTGATGCAAAATGAATTAACTTTGTAAAAATTCACATCAAGAAACCATTCATAAAACATGTATGTCTCATTCCACTTCATGATCAAAAATTTTACAGTTGGTCAATTCATATGTATACCTTCGACTATCTATTTCAACGAAGGTACGAACACTGATAAGTATAGCGGTTCTATGAGTTGACATGTAACAAATATATATTCGGTGTCTCAGAACTCTGTAGTTAATGTCTAATGCTTATGCATCATTTTTGTCAAATAAAGAAGTTTTACTAGTATTGAACAAATTTCATTAATTCAATCGTTCAACAGTTTATACTAAATATGCAAATTTTGAATAAATGTGTATTGGAACTAAGCGCATTCTGAATATTTGATGCAAAATGAATTAACTTTGTAAAAATTCACATCAAGAAACCATTCATAAAACATGTATGTCTCATTCCACTTCATGATCAAAAATTTTACAGTTGGTCAATTCATATGTATACCTTCGACTATCTATTTCAACGAAGGTACGAACACTGATAAGTATAGCGGTTCTATGAGTTGACATGTAACAAATATATATTCGGTGTCTCAGAACTCTGTAGTTAATGTCTAATGCTTATGCATCATTTTTGTCAAATAAAGAAGTTTTACTAGTATTGAACAAATTTCATTAATTCAATCGTTCAACAGTTTATACTAAATATGCAAATTTTGAATAAATATGTATTGGAACTAAGCGCATTTAACTTATTTGATGAAGAATGTATTAACTTCGTGAACGTCCACATCAAAATACTATTCGTAAAACACCGTATATTACTTGTTCTATTTGACATCCCATCCTAAAATTATACATCTTGATACTAAATATGCAAACTAAACTATGGATAAATGTATATCGGAACTAAGCGCATTCTGAATATTTCATGGAAGATGCATTAACTTTGTGAAACCTCACATCAAAAAGCCATTCATAAAACATGTATATTATGTTATATTATCCCACTCCATATTCCAAATATTTACAGCTTCATACTAAATATGCAAAATATGGATAAATGTACTAACTATTATAGTATTTTGTGTCACAAGGCAGAAAATGAGCAGCTCGCTGCTATTACCTACACGAGCCAGCGAAACGAAGCGAGGACAGCCGATAGCAAAAGGCTGTTGATGCGTTTTCTGCATGTGTGACACACAACGGTTTTTCGCCTACCATTAGTTAAAAAATTCGTAACCTACACTTTTGTTGTCTGTTTTTATTCAAAACTTTGATTTAAACTCACGTTTGATCTAAAATCGTCTAATGCAAAGTTCCGCAAACGACAATCAATCGTGTTGTTATGAGTTTAGCGGCCCGAGGGTCGTTAAACATTATTTTCGGTCACATGTTTAGGGTTAATATGACTCATTTACATGTATTGCAAAAGAAAAATGAATAAAATGAACTAAGCGCATTTTGAATATTTGATGGAAGAATGATTACCTTTGTGAAAGTTCACATCAAAATACTATTGATGATACACGTATATCACCCGTTTTATTCCACTTCCTATTGGAACATTCTACAATTTTATATTAAATATGTGAACTATGGAGAAATAAATACTTGAACTGAGAGCATTCCTGATTTTTGATGGAAATAGATTTTTACATCAAAATACCAAAAAGCAGACATGACTTTTTACTCAAACTATGTTTATGTTTATGCTAAAACGTCCACAAATGAAATAATAAAAATGTATTCTCTTCATATATTTGGCATTCAGTATGAAAAGCAAGGGTTGAAGAAGGAATTCAGCACATTTTCATAACCAGATCAAACATTGAAAATTGACTTTTTTCTACATTTTTCTGGGTATTTAAGTGGGAGTTTCCACATTCTATAAAAATATGAACAAGGATCGTATTAAATCCTTGATAACTGTATGGGTGTAGACAAGGTTGTATGGAATTCCATTTACATAGCCATAAGTATACTCTAGGAATAACAAAGAGACCATTCTTGTTAAACGTTCAATGTTTTTCGATTCTCCAATGGATTCGGTATAAAGAAACGTCATCACCTTATGATTTTATAACGAAGCAGATAGCAGTTAACCTAAAGCTGAAGGAATTATTACGGTTCTCTCTTTTACTTTCTTCCGAGGAAATGCAAACATTTACCCCTCGAAATAGAAAGAAAATAAAAGCGCTCTGTAAATATTGAATCTACGTTTTCATTCCTTGGCATCGTTTATCAAATTTAGTTACGGGTCTAAAACACAAAGATGAATTATTTCCAAAGTTAAATGAAGCTAATTCCGTAATAGAGGGCACATCAAATAACTTTCCTTTCGATTTGTCGGTGAATTATGATACACCATCGAACTTTGTCAACAATTTTGATATTCTGGGAAAAACCCAGTTCTGGTTATATGATATACAGAGTGATTCATTAATAATCGTACATACTTTAAGATCTTGCTAATATGAAGTTTTAACCCATAAAACTTAAATAAGATATATCCTTACTGAGTTATATTTTAGAATAATTTTTGGCCATTACTTAAAAACTGGTCGATATTGTACTAATCAGAAGCTTAGACACTTGGCCCAACATAATCGCTCAAACGAGTTCCTTCTTGGGAATATCTACAATTACAGAAAACAGAGAAAAGGCACCTAATCAGTTGGAAAAAGATAACAGGATACCAGATAGGTTGTTTACGACACCTACATGAAAACAATGAAAAGCAGTTAAAAATTGGGTTACTACTTCTGTATTTTATCCTTTTGGGGTTTGGTATAGTACCGAGGTTTTCTGTTATTGATCCTATTATTATTGTGAATAATTTTTATTGTTGCGGTTCTGAAATAGTCTTACACACATACCAAAAAATAGAACATAAATGCTAAATCGAAGTGAGGTGTCTGTGTAAAGATGGAATCGGCGTCAAAAGAAAATTTGTGAAGATCTCGGGAACATGAGAGATTGCATGGACGTTGTTAACTTTTTAGTGAATGTCGCTTCAGTAATCTTTGTTACGGATAAGATGTACTTGAAACCACTAGCAAACCTCCCGTCAGATTTGAGTAAAACTTTGATCAATATAGGAAAACCAAATCGTGCATTTAATAATTCGTGGTATGAAAAATATGATTGGCTCACAAGAAGTGAATGGATGAAACTATTATTCGTTTGGTCTTGTGTTTGTTTATCGAAAAAATATTGTGGAAAACGGGATAATCAGATATGAAAAATGTTCTCTAAAGAAATAACATTGGCAAGGATCATATCACTTCAAACTGTAAGTTCA
The DNA here is from genome assembly GCA_958510875.1 of Endomychus coccineus. Taxonomy (NCBI): domain Eukaryota; kingdom Metazoa; phylum Arthropoda; class Insecta; order Coleoptera; family Endomychidae; genus Endomychus; species Endomychus coccineus. The sequence continues at coordinate 152,325,977 of OY294068.1, read as the reverse complement.
TCATGTTACGTATATTGCCACAGCAACAGATAGCGCACAAAAAACTGAAAATTGTAATAGTAGAATTTGAGAAAAGCGGGAGAATTCAGCAAGTTTTAATTCTTCTGTGTACAAAAGGGCTGCTATTTCGGAAATACAATGAGAGTGGTGATTATCCTTCGAATCGAAGCCATTCCAAAGAACTGGTCAGTAATGAGTAAACGCGATATTTATTCATACAATTTTTAGAGGAATATATAGATACCAAGTCTGTTTTCATCGCCACATCAAAAACTAACGGAGACAACCTTTTCAACCATTTTTGACCTTTGTTTTCCTTGATAAGGAAAATTTCACTGGAAAAGAACAAGGTCTGAGTATGTTTAACCAAAACTAAAATAGCTGGATGGAGTTCAGCAAACATAATAGGTCCCGTCTTTCTTTCTTGGGGTTTTCGGGTATTATGAATGGAACGTAGAATTATCACTAGAACGCGGGAAATGGTATTTAGACAGGAATGTTGGTCGATTAGGTTATCGAGGAAATTTGATTGTGCAGTGTTAAAGAGTGTCACCTTCTTTTCTTCTATAACAGCTTCGACAGGTTCCGATAAATTTTCACCGGAAAAAGATGGACTACAAGACTTTCTCAGAAATGGGGGGCCTTGCCACCAAAGTGCATTGTCTAATAGTTGAGAAGGAAGTAGACCCCTTGAACCCAGGTCAGCAGAATTATCAGCTGAAAGAACATGAAACCAACAAGAGGGTGCAACATTTTCTTGAATGAATGCCACTCCGTTGCTCACAAAAGTTTGCCACCTGTGCGCTGAAGCGCGAATCCAACATAACGCTATAGAGGAGTCACTCCAACATATGATGTTATTGAATGACATTTTCCCATGAAAATTACGTACAAAAAATGATACTAATTTGGCTCCAAGAACTGCAGCACAAAGTTCAAGTTTTGGAATAGATAATTTTTTAAGTGGTGCCACTTTGGCTTTTGCACATACGAAACTGGAAGCCATTTTCAAACTGGAAGAGAATACAAAATAAATTACCGCACAATAGCCCTTTTCAGAGGCATCGACGAAGCAATGTAAGGTACATGACTCATACGTATTATTGGATAATTGACGTGGCAAATTTATCTTTGTCAATTCAAGAATCTCAGATGAGAACTTTTCCAGATTTGAAAAAACTCTTGCGGAGGTGTTTCATCCCAATCTGGTTTAAGACACATAATTTCTGGATTAAGTCTTGTAGTCCATCTTTGTCCGGTGAAACTTTATCGGAACCTGTCGAAGTTCTTATAGAAGAAAAGAAGGTGACACTCTTTAACAATGCACAACCAAATTTCCTCAATAACCTAATCGACCAACATTCCTGTCTAAATATCGTTTCCCGCGTTCTAGTGATAATTCTACGTTTCATTCATAATACCCGAAAACCCAAAGAAAGAAAGACGGAACCTATTATGTTTGCTGAACTCCATCCAACTATATTAGTTGACTTGTTTTCTTTTCAATAAGAAAATTGACGTATTTAAGAGTAGAAATAGTGTCAAGTAAAATAGAATAGCCTTCAAAATATGTCAAAAAAAATTGGGCTCAGGCCCCCAGACCTCCTTCAAATTCGATAATAGAATCTAGGTGAATTAATTCACTTATGTAAACAGATATGAATTCCATCTAGTGAACTGGATGTAATGGGAGGAGGATATGAATTATATTGTATGTGGATTGTCACCGGAAAAATTGGTGAACATTAAAACGTTTCAAAAGCATAACGTTTTTTACTTTCCTCAATATACGTAGTATAAGGGAAGTATTGTAATAAGCTAATAAGCCTAAAAATTTTTTACCGGATTTTCGCAGGAATATCCGTATGAGGCTTTCTGAATCAATCTAGACTATTTTTGAGATTATGTTACTATGTGCATACGTGTGTGTATATGTAAAAACAGTGTAGCCGATTCCGCCATTCCCATTAGTCCTAATGAAAATTTGTAAATCGCTAGTGATGAAAATATGGGATGTTCTGCTTTTGGGCGCGGTAGGGACGTATGAAGTGGTATTTTTGACATCTATCTTCAGTTTTTCAAATAGAATTATACTAATTCAGCGTTTTCCGGTTATAAATATACAGAGGTTTCTAGGTAATTGGCCAAAATTTACCATTAGATTCCTAAGGTAAAAATATTGTGTTTTATTAGACAAACATATCTTCGTCCAAAAAATTTTAAAAACCATTCTATTTTTATTTCACTTACTTCTTCATAAATGTGAACATGAAAACAAAATTTTCGGTTTTGGGGTTTTTTGGGTTGAGGAATTGACATATGGCTTACAGTTTGGTTATTATTCATAGAAGGCGCTAGTTACAGTAGTTTGAATCTGTTAAAGACATCTTCCGTAACAAATTCTCAATTGACAACTTTTCATTCACAAAAAAATCTAATGAAATCAAAGTTGCTTTGAATTATAATTACCTATTATTCATTAAGCAGGTTCTTAAAGTAGGCTTTGGACCAAAATCAAATAAGGAAGTTTTCCATTTGTCTTAGTATTGTCATTCGTATGTTATTTTTCATTCAGTACTATTCGTACCAAAATAAAATTACCTCTTAGCCTATAATTTAAATTTCTTCAAAAATTGAGATAGAATGCCTAGGTATAATTTACTTACAAATGAAGAAATGCGCAATATGGTCTGCGTTCATGCGTAAATAGATTTTGTTGGTCGTAGAGCGCATCGTCGGTATTTAGAGTTCTTATCCAAATAGAAGGCCGCCAAATCGAAAGCTATTTCAAGACCCTTTTAATAGACTTGGAGACTGATACTTTTCGTCCTGAAAGGGATAACGTCGGACACGTCGACACACTAATATAGTATACCAAGAAGAAGAAACTTTAACTCGGGTGGCAGAAAATATAGATGCTATAGGTAGACAAATATCTAGGGCCACAGGTTTGTAAGTAAAACAGTAGTCATTGAAAACTGTCATAAGGAGAAGTTGTATCCCTACCATTCTACACCGGTTCAAAAGCAGTAGATCTAACAGTTTGCTTATTTTATGTGGAATAATGTGCTATCCACCAATGAATTGAAGCCATTAAATTTACGTTAGCAACTCTACTTCCATGCAAGATGGCACTTCCGCTCATTTTGCTTTCCAAGTACGGAACTATCTTGATCACACTTTTGCGGATCGTTGGATTGAAAGTGGGAGTCGAATGTCATGGCCTGCTCGTAGCCCTGACTTTAACCTCATGGATTTGGTTCAAAAAGTATCCAAAATTCTCATTTTCTGTTTCTACATTCGAGCCGAAGAAGTGTCCAATCAGGTATTTTGATAACAAAATGGAAGGAGAAGCATCAATGTTACATCGAAAATTATTTCCTTTTCAAAATCAGGAAGTGCAGCCTCGTCTAACCTGAAATACTATTATTCTTAGGTTAAAGCCATATTCAGTGACACAAGATAATAGAAATTAAGGTTTCTACAGTTGTTCGCAGAATATGAGACTGCAGGATAATGCTGAAACCGCGAATCTAATGTTAAATTCATGTAACCCTATTGCGGCAAAACGCATAACCAGCACTAAGTAGCTCATTTAATTCTCTGCCATCCTCACAGCAATTGTAAATATAATAATTATTTCTAGTACAATGACATAAGGATCTTATTCGAAAATTTAATAAAAGCAATAGAGTAGACTAAATTTATAACTGTTTATACACGTTTATCACGGAATTAAAAACAATATTATTTATGATTCTTATATTTTCATCTTCTTCTACAACTCGCATATTTTTAGAATATTCTTATTATATCAACAAAAACATTTTCAGTTTCAATAAATTGTACCTTTATTTTTCTGTAGCGTTTCGTAAAATCATCTTATAACATTATATTAAATTTCAAGCTGATTGTGGCAAACGGAGAAATATTGAAAATTGTCATTTCTAAGGAAACTTAGCTTCTACCGCCATTCTAAACGACTTCACCGAACTTAAGCTCGAAGAAACGCCTATATCGATCGTAGCAAGATTCTCCCTTCTTTACGCAATGAAAAATGTCTACCTCAATCCACAATCTAGATTGCACGAGAAGTTTGTTTGATTTCAATTCTTAATTCATTTTTTTATTCCACTAAAATATACGTTCACAAACTACAAACTAAAACAACAGTTAATAAATGATCACTATATTTGAAACAAAATTATGTGACGCGTTTCATCAACCATGTGACTTTACCAAACACTACCAGTGAGTACCTACGTAATATTTATTCGAAAGAGTCACAACGTTGACTAAACGTGTCACGCAATTTTGTTTTATAATACAATGCAAATTTAGTAAGAACTCCACATATATACATATGTGCTCCCTTAAAATCAACTCACTTCAAATGGGTCGACGTATATTGAGTCCGACATCAGTCCCGGGTGTTTTTAAGGTCTACCTGAGTTCCAGGTACCCAGGTCTGTACCTGGTTATCAGGTCAGATAATTAACATGTCGTACTTGCTGCCTAGGCCAAGTATCCTTCTGTGTGTGTCTTGATTAAACATTATTTTAGTCGAGTCAATTTAGCAAAAAAGCTCGGAATTTTTCCAAACAGACCAATCAACTTAATTTTTTTTTGCAAATCGTTCCTGAACGGATACTGAACGATATTGAACTTTAAGATCTAGTCGCTCGACCATTTTTCACCTGTTAAACCGGAAATTGGCCAATTTTCAAGGGAAAATTGGTAAGTATTGCCAAAATTGGCTGGAAAACTCCACTCGGGGGTTTTTGGGGTCGCTGATCACGATTCCGAAGTTAAATTTACCATTTTCCACCGCGGTAGCTAAAAATTGGTCAACTTTATGTCCCAAAAATGGTCAAATTTAATAATTTCGCAATTTTTTTCTGAATTGACTAAAACATTTCACTCGGGGGTTTTTGAGGTCGCTGACCACGATTCCGAAGTTAGATTTACCATTTTCCACCGCATTAGCTAGAAATTGGCCAATTTTATGTCAGAAAAAAGGATAAATTAGATAATTTCGTACTTTTTGTTGAAAATGGCTAGAAAATAACGTTTGAGTGTTTCGTGATTCTGGAGTAACATTTTTTTATTATTGTACCATTGAGAAATCTACCAATTTCATGGCAAAAAAATATTTCATACATGAAATTGGTCAACCGTCTAGAAACAAAATGGACAAATTCAAATAAGAACAAGAATTTATGAATATATTTTTATTAAACATTTTAATATTTCATTTATTTTTTTACATTTTATTATTTACAATTTATATTTTACAATTTCTTACATTTACATTTACACTTACATTCTGATGTTTATAAATTTAAAAATAATTTAAATAAAATTCTGGGTACTATTCCGAAACTATAATTTGCAAGAGACAGGTATATCAGAAATTTCTGATTCTCGAACGCAAGCGTCATTTGATATTGGATATGAAACAAATGTTTTACAGTCACGAATAAATTCCCTGACTTTTGATAGCAGTGCCAACTTCAACAAAAATTACGAAATTATCTAATTTATCCATTTTTCAGACATATAATTGGCCAATTTCTAGATACTGCGGTCGAAAATGGTAAATCTAACTTCGGAATCCTGATCAGCGACCCCGAAAACCCCCGAGTGGAGTTTTCCAGTCAAATTTAGCAATACTTACTAATTTTACAAATTTTACAATAAATTTTCCCATGAAAATTGGCCAATTTCCGGTTTAACAGGTGAAAAATGGTCGAGCGACTAGATCTTAAAGTTCAATATCGTTCAGTATCCGTACAGGAACAATTTGCAAAAAAAATTAAGTTGATTGGTCTGTTTGGAAAAAATTCCGAACTTCCACAATTTTTACGTCTAATTTGACCCAACTATTTCTTGCGTGGAAAAAATAATACGCAAGCCAAAGAAAGCATCGCTTGTTTAACTTTATGGTGACTCTTCACCTTCGATTGGAATGATTCACAAGTCACAACCGAAAGGGTACGCAACATTTTGGATAACTATTTGAATATGAGACAGCTATCTGCCAGATGGGTGCCGCATTTGCTCTCTGTTGACAACATGTGCGACCGTGTGACAAACTTCAAAGGAGTGTTTGTTGGCGATGTTCAAGCGCGATAAGAACGACTTTTTGCGCCGTTTCGTAGCTGTGGACGAAACATGGATCCATCACAACACACCAGAGACCAGAGAACATTCGGAACTGTAAACTTGTCCTGCCGAATCGAAGCTGAAAAAGCCCAAAGTAGTTTTATCGGCCAACTAAGTCATGGTGACAATTTTTTGTTATGCTCACGGTACCGTCCATATTATCGATTACCTTGATGAAAAGGCAAAACGATTACCGGCGTATATTATGCAGAGTTGTTGGATAGATTAGACACCGATTTGAAGCGAAAACAACCGCATTTGGCAAAGAAAAAAGTGCTCTTCCACCAGGACAACGAACCGGCGCACAGGATCGCAGTCGCAATGGCAAAATTGTATGAATTGCGCTACGAATTGGTTCGTCATACACCATATTCTCCAGATTTGGCCCCCGCTATAAATAAATGACTCAGCGGAAAGAGATTCGGCTCCAACGATAATTCCTATTTTGAAGGATTGCCGAAATAGTATTATTTGGAAGGGATCGAAAAATTAGAAAAATGTTGGACGAAGTGTATCGGGCTACAAAAGGATTATATTGAGAAATAAAATAAGATTTGACCAAATAAATTATTTCTTTTTTCATTTTCAGGGACTTTTCACCTTGTCCTCGTAGAATGCAAATATTGTAATTGCGCTAACCTTAACACTCTCATGATAGCCAATAATGATTGTTTATTTTACCCCCTTTGTTTCTAACCTAACCTATCCTAACCTAACCTAACTTCGTTGTTATAGAATACAAATATTGTAATCACGCTTGCCTTAACACTCTCATTCCTAAGAATATTCTGAGAATTATATTGAAACCCGGGACTCAATCTACTTAGTATGATTTTATCAGTGAGACTGAATTTACGTTTTCCGATTTAAATGAAAACGAAAGTATATATCTGAAGAAGGCGAAAGCCGAAACGCGTCTTATGAGATTGTTTCATTAAGATACATCGTTTAAGTTGCTGAAAACCTAAGAAAACTTACAAGTTACTCTAGATAAACCAGCAAACGAAAACCACGAGGAACATATTTATAACACCAGAAACAAGTCAAATCTAATATAAGATCAAACTTCCTTAAATCAAATATACAAGATCACTAAAAATGCATTAATCAATAAGAATATACAATCATCATACTTATTCCCAAACATATTATAAGAGTACTTGACTATTATAATTTCAGAAAATGCCTGAAATCTTCATTACTAACAAAATGCCACTATAAAACATCGGAATATTTTATATCAGCATTGTGATTAACTTCAGACATATCCTCATTCACATGATTAACATTTCAAGCTCATTGACATTTATTTTGTACTGTCTTATTACTACTACTTAGGGACAGGCATTTCAGTTAGTCTTACATTTTTATTTTTGGCTTATATTTTCTTTCACAATAATTATTTCTATTTTCAGAATCTTTTATTTTAATTGACGTGTTCCATACCATGTACATTGGTCACCTGGATAAACTTTTGTTATTATTATTGATATATTTAACTTGCAGTAATGCAAAAAAAAAACGAAGAAACATGAATCTGAAGAAAAGACAGTCATGTAGACCATACTTTGCAGTACTTTGCAGTACAAAACATACTTACCATTTCTTCTATGTATATAATTGAAAGTGCATGTTTTGTTAAAAAATACATTATGGATATCATCATGATTCACGAGTAGGAAATATGAAAAAAAATTCTCTATTGTAAGACCAAACGGCTTTCGCTTACATACACAACACAAAGAAAAATGTAGACATCAGAATATTTAATAATATATTTACCTCAGCATGGGTCGACGTAAATTGAGTCCGGCACCTATTAATATCCTTTCTATGTAGGCAAATTCAGCCCCGGGTCTATTTAAGGTCTACCTAAACTGAGTCCCATGTATGCACCTGGTTATCAGGTTAGCTAATTAGCCTATAGTACCTGCTGCCTAGGCCAACCACCCTTCTGTACAGAAGTATTTGCACACTAACTAATAATGATTGTTCATTGTACCCCTTTGTTTCTAACCTAACCTTACCTACTGACCTAATTTTGTTGATACAGAATGCAAATATTGCTATCGCGCTAATCTTAACACTCTCATTTCTAAGAATATTTTGAGAATTATATTGAAAGCCGCAGGACTCAATTTACGTAGGTACGATTTTATCAGTGGGACTGAATTTACGTAGGAATATGGAAATGGGACAGAATCTACTTTTTCCGCTCAGAACATCCGAGATCTAAATCCTATGCAATTCAAAAATAAACTGAAATCACTTCTAGTAGAAAAAATTTTCTACCAAATCTGAGTTTAAATTGTAAATGGTAGTTGTCTTTTACATTTATCCTAACGTGATTTCAAAACTTTGCAGCTAAGTATTTTATTTTGTGATTTAAATATTTTTATTATTCTATATCTATTATTGAACTGACGTGTGACATCGAATTCACATTTAGAGTGACTTTATGAATGAAGACGTTTTTTATTCGATTCTATTCCATTCTATGTGTTTTGTATAACTGTATGTATCACACTCATGTATTAATCAGGGGTATTGTCAAAATTATTGACATGTATTGTCAACCTTTCTTTCATGATACCACAGAGTATGTAATTCAATGTTACCTCATTATAAAGTAACTATGGTTCATGACCTATAGATTTCAGGATTGTCTCCATAATTAGGAACATAAAAAATTTGATGTCACTCCTCCGATGATGACGTAATTTTTGAAATTTATAAATGTCGGTTTGGGACCATAGAGATCATCTAATATGGTCTCTATGTTTGAGACTCCTTGTAGATTGAATGGACAATTGTGATCTATATTCATAACTAGAAAAACACCATTGTCATAATGATACAAGATATACTATAGATTCGATTTGTGGAAATGAAAATGTATGACAAAAGCCACTTGGAAAAGGGTAACCTTGTCTAAAAACAATACCGTTCCTATGTTTACCGCTGTAGAACGATTCAGATTTGCAAATTGTCATATTCGTATGACCAAAAGGAAGGGCGCATTCATGTTCATATTGTATTGTATTGTACGTACAAACAGACATTATCTCAAAAATAGTCTAGATCTATTTAGAAAGGCTCAAATCGGATATTTCCGCGAAAATACAGAAAAAATTCATTAGGCTGATTTCAATACTCTGAGGAAAGCAATGAAAAGCATAGTTATAATCATATATTTTAATTTCATTGTTCCTAGTTAATTGTGTTGTTTTGATTTTGAGCGTAACATTTATTGAATCCACTTTGAATAAAAATTTCAAACGTATATGAACGATCAACGATTCAAAGAACAAAGTTCTATGATTCTTGGAAATGTTTCATTTTTAGAATTATTTTTTTGTTATAACAACTTGACTTCTCTAAGGCCTTTGATTGCTTGGACCATGGATTGCTTTGCGCAAAGTTATTCTTTCTGAGTTTCGATCAGCAGGCGGTTGCATTTTTTGAGTCTTATTCAAGTGGTAGCTTGCAAAGGGTTGTAGGCCATGGTATGTCCTCAGATGTTGCCTATGTTACATCTGGCGTACCGCAGGGGTCCATTATTCTCTTTTTAATTTATACCTTTGACATGTGTGAATCTGATGTAGGGTGCTCAACAGTTCAATCTTATGCGGACGACACGCAGATTTGTCACACTTTTGACCACAGATTCATGGTAAATGCAGGTCAGATGTTAAATGATGATTTGGAGTCTGTTTAGGCATATGCCGCGAGACATAACTTAAGGTTAAATCCTGATAAATGTTCTGTTACGTGCTTTTGTCCTGCAAAAGTTGAAAAGACTATTAAATCGAGTCAAAATATTTTTATTGATGGTAGACAGCTTCCGTTCGTTGGTAGCGCCAAAATACTGGGTGTGGTTTTTGATGACAATCTTCGTTTCCGGGCTCACGTATCCTTTTGGTCAAAAGATCGTATATCGCGTTAAGGTTGCTGTATCAAAACTTCCTCATAATTAACTTTAAGCTAAGAAAGAAGCTGAGCGAATCTCCAGTTTTGTCTATAATTAATTATAGTTTGGTAGTATACTTTTCGTGTCTTGACGTTGTCTGCAGGAACCGGCTACAGAAGATACAAAACAGCTGCTGCCGTTTTATTTTTGTTTGAGGAAGTATGACCATATAACCCATAATATTAGAGAACTTCAGTGGTTGAGGATTGAACCTATCTATAGATACAGTTTGATAGTGTTAACTCATCAAGTCCTAGCGCAATCTCAGCCTGTGTATTTGCGCGAAAAGCTGGTTTTCAGAAGTGATCTTCATATCGTTTTATGTTGAAAAACATGGTCAATTCTTACTAATTAAACAAAATTTATTCAAACGTTAGAAAAAGTAACAAAACCAAAAAAATTGACCATGTTTTTCAACATAAAAGTTGATTTTCCTTGAAAACGGTCAACTTTAGAGCTTATGACCAAGAGTACCTTTTTTGTGTAGAAAACATTGGCAGTTCAAATGGTTGTCTCAAAACCGTACTTTTCCAGTGGCGTAGAAGTTGGGGAGAAAAATTCCAACTACCCCTTCAAAATCTTCACCAATTATGACTAAAAAAATTTTTTTTATCTCACAAAACATAGCTTACTATGAGTAGAAAATGCTTGTAGAAGCTGTTTTCTGTACGATAAACGATTCCGGAGATATTTGCAAGAAACCAAATTTCTTTTTCAATTTCAACCCTGTATCTCAAAAACTAAGCATCTGTGCATATATGTTAATAGGAACTTTTTTCTCAAAATCCAATTTTCTATCGACTGTTGAAGTTTTGCTACTAAAACCTGGGACACCCTGTATATTATAATTCTCTGTCTAGTCAGTGCAAGAGTCTTACGGGTGCATGATTTAAACGATGCTTAAAACTATTGTTTTTGTAAACATGATGAATCGAGGGGAGGGGGAGGTAGTATCTGTTATGTTTTTTATTTTATGTATATTTTAGTTCATAATCGCTGCTCTATCTTTACTTTTCTTTTTATTCATTTATTAAAGTGGGGTTAAGTAGAGTAGCTAATTAGCTAGACTTCACCCGAAGAAATTACACTTCTGTAAATTTATCTGAAGAAAGACATTATTATTATTATTATTATTATTATAAGTTTGTGATACAAGTATTATGTAAATTGAATTTATTATAACAACGTACTGAAACAATGGTAAAGATGACGAGTTTATTGAAATTGCTCTTGTGTTTGCAGGTGGATTACCTTACAAAGTTTATCCAGGACATGATGGAGTTTTAACGGAGAAGCGAAAACAACGCAGGATACGAACGACATTTACATCGGCACAACTTAAGGAACTCGAGAGAGCTTTCCAAGAGACGCATTACCCCGACATCTATACGAGGGAAGAAATTGCCATGAAAATTGATCTAACGGAAGCTAGGGTGCAGGTAAGCGCTAATTTTGATTAGACACGAATAATATTTACATTGGGAAAAAGTGAGACAAACGTCACCAAAAGACTGTAATTGGTTTATATCCCCCACTTCCCACTTGCTTGTGTGCCATGTATTAACATAGAATATTCACACAGTTCACATTCTGCTCATTTTTTCAGTCTTTCGAGATATAGTAGAAACAATATATTTTATCCACGATCATATTAGGGAGATTTATTACGTTTGTTTCCGTGGATTAGAAGCCTTCTAAATACACTATTGGATTAAAATGCATATATAATACCACGCATTTTATTTAGAATTATTATTAATATTAACATTACAATTTATCTCGAGAACGATCTTGTCATTTTAACCGGGATTATTCAAATTCACTCGATAGGGAGTTTGTGAAGTACTGGAAGGGCCCACAACTTCGCCGACATTAGATAGAACCTGGATTTTTTTCATCAATATTGCCATCTTGCTGGACAGTGATTCTTTAATACAACTTTCCGCTACCGTAGTCGATTTCCTACCACCGTGACTCTTGACAGTGGTAATATCGCCATCAACATTGGCCAATAATGTTGCCGAGGAACGCCTCATTCCATGTCCGGTAAAGCTTTTTGAATCATGAAGCTCAAGGATGAACCCACTTTTGAAAAGGTTTTCAGAATTGTGTTGAAGCCTACATGTTGTGTAGTACATTCTCCAGCCGGCAGTTTTAACCGTTTCTAAATATTGAAAAAATAGGATAGTAGCACCTCTTCTATAATTGCTCCTTCTCATATGCCCCTTTTTTGTGCAAGTTGTCTTTTGCTTTTCGCTGGTAACAGACATTGCTTCTTGAGCTTCCTGCTGGATTTCAGCTGAAATGAAGAAATTCTCAGCGTTCTCGCTCATTTTTTCTGTCGATTTTGTACATTTTTTCTGTCTTGTTGACAAATAAACAAACGCAAGCCATAGAAACGATTCTAAAACTTTCTAGTTTTCAACTCAAAATCAATATTTTTGATCAAAACAATAAATTTGCCACCTGCTCTCACACGACTTTAACGCTCCTAATTGTCCGGTTTTGGCCGAGGTCGGGGATAAAACGTTGAATTACATTCGGGAATTAACAGTCTTCAATCCTACGCTTCGATTGCCCATTTTTTTTTGTGGATTAAAGACTGGTTAATCTCGTTATATAATTAATAACTATAATCAATTGAATCGAGGCAGTACTACACATCGATTACTGAAAGTTAACGTGTGTAGAATCTATGATTCATTTGAAATGTAAAGCTATCATAATTATTTGAGTTTTGTCAACCGTTTATATTTTAAGCTGACAAACACGTTCTTGTTCCTCGAAAAGGATATACTAAGTAAACTTGACCAAACTAGTAACTTACAAATACGTAATTTGTAGAAATAAAATTTAAAAATAAAATCAAGACAAGCTTTTATTTTAAAGTGTACCAAAAAGAAAAATGTATTTAACTTCCGGAAGTTTTAGAACTAAACTCGAATTTACACAGAACTTATAACATTTAATTCAGACTAATAAACTATAAAAGAGTTCACACTGTGAATATATTATAACACTACCTTGTATACTCCTGATTCTTGATCTTTTTTATCCTTAGCCTTGTTGTTTTTGATATATTTGCTTACCGTATCATTTGTTCTAAAAAAGTTCGAGAATCAGGAGTATACAAGGTAGACTGTGAAGATTGTGATAAATTGTATATAGGCCAGACAGGAAGATCTTTCAAAACCAGAATTAAAGAGCATTTTAATTTGAACAAAGAAAATTCAAAAGTACTAAACCATATTAAAGAAACTGATCATCATTTCGAAGATGATTTCGAGATTCTCCATAAATCAGTTAAAAGTAAAGTATTAAACAACTTAGAGAAAATTGAAACTAATAAGTTTAAAAATACAGGAAACCTTTTAAACGATCAGAAAGACTTTACCAATTCTCTATTATTAAATTTATTTGTAAGTAACTCGTATCTTACTGTACACGTACCTGACTCATCCCCTCCTTCTTAATCTTAATTTTAATATTTAAGTAATAAACCATATTTTGTGAAAACATTGTTTGATAAAGCCACCGAGTGGTGAAACATGTCACGTTTTGTTTAATAAAAACGAAGTTCTTCAAAATTTATTACAAGTGTAATTTTTATTAAAACTATAGATATGAATTTTCAACAAGTAAGCACCAAAACCATACAAAGTTTCGTTAGCAAGTTTTCCATCAATGGTTTATTTTATAGTCGTAAGTAATTAGATGATTCTTCATTCCATCAATTGCTATTAGGGCTTCAGTATTGCAGAGCTTTCGCTTTTCTATATTTACCTAGTTTCAACTCGATTGGATACCTACAAGTAGTTCGAAAAGTAACCGTTATCTTGAATTTTTGAATTTTGACAATGTTACCGATCCCAAATACCCTCACTTACCGATTTTGTATAGAATCAGACCATGGTCGCAAAACTCGTTCATATTAAAGCTTCCATTTGAATGTTGACTGAAAAATTTGACTTTGAAAGAAAACTAAATTTTATTTCTCAATATAATCATGGCATCAATGCACTTATTACATCAATTCATCAATAATTCAATACCCCAGAAAAGATATTCCTCCGGTTAGTCTTCAAAATGTGCCCAAACCCTCCACTTCTTCGTCATCACTGAAATGGGGTCCTTTTTCAGATTCCCAAACAATGTAATAGTCACTGGGGCCACGTCTGGACTATCCGGAGAGTGATAGATTTGTTCAAACCCACAGTCTGGTTGTATTGTCGTGTAACAAACGCACACCTCTGGTCAGGTCACGTCTCCGGAATATTTTGACGTAATTTGTGTAGGTCTGCTGCATAACATATCATGCTAATTGTGGTATTGCGTTCTTCAAATTCTATAAGGGTAAATCGATATAGGCCTTCACAATCCCAAAACATCGTATCCATCACCTTTTTTGTCGACTGACATACCCTAAACTTTTTGGTGGTGCCTCTTTTTTCCTCCTCTAATACATATCGATTCCCTTTTGAATAAAGGGTAATAGTAGAGACCCATGGTTTCATTTCCTGTGACAATGGACTTCAACACCTTCACAGGGTTTTCTCCAGTTCCAAAAGGGTCCGAGCACGTTCAACACTATGCTTGCGCAAAAGTGCTGATAGCTGTTTGGAAACCCAAACTCAAATTCGTAGTCATCGGCCACAAATGACCCTTAGGTTACATTCTCGATGCTGAAAACATGTTTTATTTAAGCTTAACAAATGTATTTTGGTACGAAAAGCCATAGGTCAAAAATGGGATACAAGCCGTCATTATCTTAGAAAAGCCAATAGTGCGAAAGCATTCTGTGGTCTGATCACTACACGCACATGTACCATGGTTGGGTCTTGTTCTGGATAGAATGAGGAACTAACTATGTTTGTTCATTAGCAGTGATTAGACGACATACGGTAAATTAGCTTATTTATTGCTTTTACAAACTGCAATAGAATTACCTACTTATTATTCTTCGCGACGAAGAGTATATTGCATTCACTCAAGCTATTTCTAAAATCGT
This sequence comes from Endomychus coccineus, assembly GCA_958510875.1. Classification (NCBI taxonomy): domain Eukaryota; kingdom Metazoa; phylum Arthropoda; class Insecta; order Coleoptera; family Endomychidae; genus Endomychus; species Endomychus coccineus. The sequence continues at coordinate 152,310,834 of OY294068.1, read as the reverse complement.
TGAAAAAAGTTCTACAGTAAAAATTCCTGCACTATAGTATTTTGTATCAAATTTTAAGTAGCTTTGAAAAAATCCGTCTATCTGTCTTGATGTCCGCTACGGAATTTGTCGTCACGATAACTCAAAAACGAATGGTCCTATCATATTCAAATTTGAACAAAAATCCGTTTGCTGTTCGGTGACGAACCCTATCGTTTTTCAGGGAAATCGTGTAGATAAATGAACACACCCCTTTTCTGCAGGGTTGAACATTTTTAAAATATCGTAACTCGCAAAGCATATATTGAATCGATTCAAACCTTTTACTGTAAATCTGAGTTGATTTAAAGCTGATTTTACCAAAATTTCAACAAAATCGTTCAACTAATACAACAACAAAAACATTATCGAAATAAACTCAAACTTATATAATATCGACGTTGTGGTTTGAGTGCTAGTATACGCCTCTTACGCAGTAGACTTGGGTTCGATTCCCAGAAGCGGAAAATTTATTTTTGTAAATTTTCTTAAGAACATTATTAATTTGAATATTATTTATTTGAGTGAAGATAATGAAATGAATAATTTATTCCATTATCTTTAAGCAAACGCGAAGAATATCTTCTAAAATGTGAAACAATTATATAAAAATTAGTAACCCAATCAAATGATTTGTGAAGAGGTTTTGCCCTCCACACTATTCATCTATTCTCCAAGTGGCAACACATTTCTGGTTTTAGAAATGGATTTGACATAGGTCTGTATGGTACTTTGAAAATAACAGCGGGCGCACATTTTGGGTAGAAGAGATGCCACAAATTATATTGAATAGCAGTCATTATGTGGAAAATTCATTCTAAACTTAAATAAAATAACTATTAAAAGTTCGATTTTCACTAATGATTAGAGAAAATCAAACTTTTGATAGTTAATTCATTCAAACATATTATATTGCAAAAATAATGTCTACATAGTTATATCCGAAAGATAAATGCCAAGCCGCGAGCGAATAGTGGACTGAACAACACAACTGTCAACAGCAGTAAAAAAAGTTGGAGCTGGAAAATATGCTTGAATCTCTCTTTCTCAATGCTGTGACAGAGTTGCGCCTAAAATCCTTTATTTGTCAGTTTTGATTTTTCAGGTCCTGTAAAAAAGATAATAAGTTTTTTTACTGCAAATTATTTTACAAACGTGGCAGTTTATTTCATGATTTTTCCTAAGTTCAATTTTATACCCCATATCTTGTTTATAACCCAAAATGTTTTTCTTTCGATAGTGAAAGGTTGATCCTGATACACATGAAGAAAGATTTCATTACGCCTTACCCGTTCAACTTTTTTTTAGACCCATTTAGTATTTCTGCCAGATGGTTTCGTGAGATACCTACGTGGTTCCTCTACCCATACACAAACTAACATCCAACCTGGACAATTGAAATTTATTTATTTTTTAAAAACCTTGAATTTGAAAAGTGATTAGCCATAATCCTTTCGTATGTACGTCATGGGTATCGATGTATGTGACAGATACGCCTACAGATGTTTTCGAAAGTTGAGTCTGAAGCCGGTCTATCAGTTCCAAAAAACATTTGAAATAATTCGGAATATACGAAGCTGCAGGAATACAAAATGAAATTTTTATTTAGCATTGTTAAACACTCGATCCCTTTATTTCCAATTTGTAAGCGTCTAGGCATCACTATGAATAATTCGTAATGCCACAATTTCATAAATGACATTTTCCATGTTATTAATATTATTTGATATAACCCGAATTACAGGCGGATTTAAACCTATCACACGGTTGGGGAAGCGCTATTTTAATTAGAATAATTACGGATGACAAAATGTACGTCAGTCAAATGTGAAATTTCCATGCTAAATTTCAGGATTTATAGTTGCATCTCTATCGCTTTCTAACAATTTACTACTAAATCAGTTGGAAAATGTTTATTTTTAATCATGAAACGTCGAATGTTTTTGAATCGTGAACATCCAGTGATGATACAAGTTAATTATTTAACCAGGAGCGCACCCAGAATATCGTCGGGGGGGGGCTTACCTAACATTGTAGTTTATTCAACGAAGGGTTTTAGTTCTACAAAATTAACTCTAATGAAACCTTGTGCAATCCGTCCATAGCAAAGATAAGAGAACTTTTTTTTTTAATTTTCGTTTCTTAATAATAAAATATGAGGAGTGATATAATCGGCAAAATTTTCTACCAAAAAATCATTTGTTTCGATATAATAATGAAAGCAATTGTAAAAACTATTCTTTTGTCGTAGCGGAAAACTATCTGTAAAATTTGGATATTATCAAAAATTTCATGGAAGAAAAATGGTTCAGAAGCCCTGAATGTACACATCTGAATCTTAAAAAAAAATTTCATCCAAATATTTTCACACCGTTACAATGTACTAGCAAGGGCTAGTTTTTCATGTTTTTTCCGAAAAACCCGGACAAAACACACTTGAGAAAAAAGTTGAAAATTTGCATTGTTTGTTAATTCCGTTATTTGTTGATCTACGCTTCAATTTGGCCTTACATTTATGGACATTGGAATAATTATTTCAATTTTCTCGTTATTCGACTTAATAATGATCAAACGAATAGATTGCTATATTATTTGAAGGTTATAGATGAATAGATTGACAGATCACTCCTATGAAATTTTGTATTAACTCCACTCGTTTGATTTAACCTTACGTTTCTATTATATTGTATTCCATCATTGTTTTGATCCAGTCTTCTACAGACCTTCGTGCTGTAAGTTTTGGTACCCCCGTGATCTGTTCTGGATCTGGAGCGTTCTATGACCCTCTTTTTGCAAGTTCGTCGGCTTTTTCGTTGCCTGTCGTTCCCTGATGTCCCGGCACCCAAAAAAGTTCAACGCGATTTCAGTCTGCCAGTATGTCAAGTTCTTTTTTGCATGTCCATACCAGACGGGATGTCACTTCCTGACTCCTCATTGCCTTAAGTGCAGCCTGACTGTCTGTCAATCTGTGGATCTGCTCATCATCGATGGCTCTCCGATTGTTTTCCTTCACACATTGGAGGATTGCATATACCTCTGCTTGGAAGACAGAGGTGTGTTTACCTAATGAATAGCTCAAGCCAGTCTTTGGGTTTCTTGAGTATACTCCTGCACCTGCACTTTTTTCATTCTTAGACCCATCTGTATACCATTCTCTGTAGAATGTCGTTCAGGTTTGTATGTTCCCATTCATTCCTTTCTGGTATTGATACCCTGAATGTGTTGTTGAAAGAGTATCGCTTTAGGATGTGATCTGTTCTCATGCCTAGCACGTCCCTGGTCACGATTTTTACTATACTCATGTGTCCTGGCCCAATGTGAACATTCTCCAGTGTATTTTGTATTCTGAAAGCACCAAGCCTGGCCTCTCCTTGGATTACCAATTGGAGGGGAGGCAATCTCACTAGTGTTTCCATTGCCGCAGTGGGCGTAGATTTCATAGCCCCTGTTATCCCAAGACATGCAAGTCTCTGGACCTTGGTCAGTCTTGTCTCATGGTCCCTCTTTGTTGTGTTTTAGGCCACCATACCAAAGAGGCGTATGTTATTGCGGGCTTAACTACCATGTTGTCCAACCAGTAGAGCATGTTCGGTCGTAACCCCCATTTTTTCCCGAAGGAGCGTCTGGCCACATATAATGAGGTCTCCGTTTTTTGATTACTTTTCCCAGATGCTGGTTCCAAGTCAATTTCGAGTCTAGTGTCACCCCGAGATATTTGACTTCCCCTTCTATCTGTACGGTTTCTCCTCGAATCTTCAGTGGTCCCAAGTCCTCTGTTTTGCGTTTACGAGTGAATGCTACTATGGTGGCTTTGTGGGGACATTAAATTAAATTTAGTCATGTTCCAATTGATTTTTTTGTTTAGAAAATAAATTATTGATCGAAAATTTGTCATCAATAATGAACGACTTCGTTACTATAATTTTGTTGTGACAAATTTTTTTTGCTGAGGTAATCAAATTGGCTATTAAGCATTTCTTCAGAATGTTTATCGACTTTGGGATTGACGTATTCTTAAGTAGTGAAATAACATCAAATGAAAGGAGAGTATCAGCAGGTTCAAGTTTGTAATCTTTTAATTTTACAATTAGTTCCAAATAATTTTTCACAGACTGATTGGTTTCATGGAATTACCTGGTTTATGAATCTTAGGTAAGCAATATAGTTTAGGAAGATTAGGATTCGAAAATCTAAGTTTGTATTTTAAATCATCGGAGATTTGGATAAAGTGTTCCTGGTAATATGCTCATAGAGACTAGAAGGAATATTTCAACTCGATATAAAGAACATTTTGCCCATATAAAGAAAAATTATGGTGAAAAATCAGCGTTAGCCAAACATATTTTAAATACAGGTCACACCATTTCTTTCAAAACCTAGTACGTACAAATATCTTTGTAGTTTAGAAGGAATGAAATGTATAAACAAAAAAGCAATTTATCACATGCAGATTTATCTCCAGCTGAGGGTAACCTCTTTTTTGCAAATAAAAACAATAAAAGATAAGAACAGTTGTATTGTGGACTGCCTTTGCAGTTACAAATACCATAAAAATAAGTGTGTTTTTCCGCATGTTTATGATAAAAATACAATAACTTTGAAACAAATTAAATTTTTTATTTTAAACCCTACTATTCCCACAGAAATTCTCCAAAGATGTACCTTCATAAAAGTTTACTTCAATTTTTGAAGTGAAAACATCTTTAGGCGCTTGAGCTATTTCAGATGGGGGGAGAAAACCATGAGTCCGTCACGTGCCGTCACGCTGTAGCTATATATATTAGGTATTATGTATACTGCCGCGTGCGCAATTACACGGGTCAGGCGTCAGGCAGTATCTCTATACGCTTACACACGTATGCATATCTGAGTCGGATACTCGACGTTTTTCATTTACTCAATCCTCGGTCCTCGTGCAGATGAAAGTTATATTTTTATTGAATTTATTAATTGTACATTGTGTACTTAGTATCGTATTTATAACAAAAACTTCATCGTGCCATATATACTCAAAGTACGGGTCATACGGAACAATAGTTTCAATGGAAAAAAGCCCCCTTTGAAACCCCAAAATTATTTTTAAATGGTTAATAATACCTGTATTTATAGCTGTCAACACGAAAATTGGATTTTTGCACTGTCAAGTTATTACCTAAAATGTTTGAATACTTACCTCACGGTATCATATCATTTTGTTATTCTGATGTTTATAGTGAATTTACTAGTTGTGATTGGTGAAACTAGAGCAACAGAACCTTACCGGAACTATTGAAACAATAAACAGATCCCGATCTAAAAGTTGTTAAGATTTCCTATGTTATTTGATGATTTTGGTCGATATTGTGACAATTTCATAAGCAGGGCAGTTATTGATTATGAAAACTGCTCTACTCAAGGAAGTGAAAAAATACAAAAACCACATCCATTACAATATGAGTGGCATTTAAAGCTGTGAAGATGATGAATAATTCGCGGAGAAAACCGAAAGTGATGGAATTACTTTTATAGATATTGATATCGTTAGGTTTAATTTAGTTGGCTGTAAGAGGCGGCCAAATGCACCTGGGTTTCCAGTTTGGAGCTGAATATTTCATAAACCAGGAGACCAGGATGCGGCGCGCAACGCCAGGCGTAAACCCTCGACGAAAAGTTAAATAGAACACGCGTCGGGAAACGGAATGAAAAATGAGCAGCTGAAACAAAGAATTACGAAAATTATCCTGATCCTCACGCATCATGTTGCATGTGCTCATACGATCCGTTTAATATTAGAAGACAATCAATATCACAAAACGGAATGCTTGAGAGTCAAGCTTTAATTATATAATCAGAGTTCAATAATTAAAACATTTAGTGACAATTTTAGTTACCCTGGAATACATTCGATAAAAAGACATTATAAAACGAATTGATTTAAGGAATTTATGCTCAAAACGTAATTGCAATTTTATAGACATTTCAAATTATTAAAGAATCAATTTAGTTATTCATATATTTGGAATGTTGTGTTCGCAATCAGAAAAAGCTCACGTGACAATCCTCATTTATGTAACCACTTCTGCTGATCAAATGTATGAACAGAAAATAAAGACGTTAAGAAACACTCTATGTTACATCGAAAGTTTATAAATAGTCTACATAATGTATTTTACTAATCTGTGTTTTATGCTGACACCTGCTGTCACACGAACTATCAAAATTTTCCACAAAGGAAACTCATAAAATAGACCGTGACGTCACATTTTCCTTGGAACAATTACAATAATACTTCCCTAACACTTCATATTTTCTATAGTGAGGGAAGTAAAAATATGGAGATGTACGTGGTTGCATTTTTTTGGGAAAACCTGGCAATCAAAATAATAACAATTAGGAGGTCGACTTTAATTGAGTCCGGGTCATTCATTGCGTTTCTATGTAGGTAAACTCAGTTCCGAGAGTTTTTAAGTTCTACGTAAACTGAGTTCCAAGTATGTATCTGGTTATCAGGTCAGATAATTAGCATGTAGTACCTGCTGTCTAGGCCAACCGCCCTTCTGTACGCAAGTATTTGCACAATAACCACTAATGATTGAATATTGTATCCCCTTTGTTTGTAACCTAACCTAACCTAACTTTGTTGATAAATAATGCAAGTATTGTAGGTCGCGCTGATCTCAACACTCTCATAATAACCAGTAATGATTGTTTATTGTACTCCTTTTGCTTCTAACATAACCTTACCTAATCTAACTCAACCTAACCTAGCCTAACCTAACCTACTAACCTAACTTTGTTGATATAGAATGCAAATATTGTAATCGCGCTAATCTTAACACTCATAATAACCAATATTGATTGTTTATTGTACATCATTTGTTTCCAACCTAACCTTATCTCACTTAACCTAACCTAACCGAACCCAATCCAACCTAACCTAAGGTACTAACCTAACTTTGTTGATATAGAATATTGTAATCGCGCTAATCTTAACACTCTCATTTCTAAAAATATTCTGAGAATTATATTGATACCCTGGACTAGAATTATGTAGAATGATTCTATCAGTGGGACTGAATTTACGTAGGAATGTGGAAATGGGACTCAATTTACATTCCGCAATCAGGTATGGTATCACTTATCTGACTACATAAGATATATTAGATAATATCCGGTTTCAAAGAAGTTTGCGTTCCCCCTTTAGTTCGTCTGCTTTCAACTCAACAATATCATACTACATACTAGTGGAAACATGCAAATTGTCGTAGCTGATTTTATTATAGTTTTACAATCTTCTGCTTACAGAATATTCGACAGTTAACGATTATTGAAAATTTGAAGCATCATTATATAATACACTGTGTTACAAACACTTGTACTAATTGTATTTTTTATTAAGCTATTGCATAGCTTTTATCGCGGGCTTTGAGCGCGGCGACCGAGTCAAGAAATTCCGTAACACCGAACACCCCTCACTCCGCCTACCATGTAGCTCGGCCGAGCGTTCGCTTAACGAGTATGTATATGGTACGACTGTACGAAGCTCGCACGGATCGAGACGAGCTGCTCCGAAATCGGACTAATACGTAAGCAGCTGTTTGTGAGAAAGTATATAGGTGTATAGGTATCTATCATATCTTTATAATGCCACAATCACCGCATTTGCGCCCCGTATACATGTAGGTATATATACTGTTGTAGATACTGTTCCAAAAGGTGGGGTAGCTATTTACCAAAATAATAATAATGTTACTAATATTATGACTCCGAATATTGAAATAAATATTGCACACGTTAAGCCCCCCATACACGTGCGAACAATTTGCGCAAATTCGGTGTTTGTGCAAACAGTTTGACCGTCTATGGGGTGTTTGAATGGTTGCGCAAACTGTTTGAGTAAAATCGGTCAGGATCGAAATAATTTGTACAAATACTCCTTGTTTAGTACTTGTTTGACGTGTAGGGTACGGTTTGTGCAAACTTTGGGTTAGTCAACTCCTGCTCCGACACTGTCAGGCAGTTTCCTTTCTATTCTGTGGTTGAAAACGTAGTTTCGGTAATTTTAGTTTTAGTTTGTTGCTATTTACCTCTCCAATATGGCGAATGAGACAACAGAGGATGAACAGCGGGAACTTTGGAGAGAGTTTATTGCAGTGTATCATGATGATAACCTGGCGTGTGAAAGGTGAAAAGTGACTGTGTTTGAGCTGCGATGGTAGTTTGAAATTTCAGATCTTCAAAGGAGGCACCGCTTATTAGGTATCTCAAAGTGGCCAACAATGTCAGTTCTGGAGATATTGCGTCTCTCATCACCGTGTTGTTTTTCACTATGAGGGGTGTCACCATTTCGAGTAGCTCGCTGAACGAAGCTGCGTCGATTGGAAGGTAGTTTTTGTAGTCTGCAGCTGACGTTATTTTGAGCTCAGTGACCAGGCGGTCATGACTGAATTCGTTCCTCTTCTGGAGCCAACTCTTGACCCACACTCTTCGCTTTCTTTTTTTTTAACTATTCGCTTCTCAGCCACTAGGGCTAGAAAATGGTGGCACAGCAATCGTCCGTATCTGACATGTTCAACGAACAACACCACAAATCGAAATGATGTTTGCGCAATAGGTAGCTACGAGAATGTGCTAGTGTATGTACAAACAGGCGTTTGTACAAACACCGAATTTGCGCAAATTGTTCGCACGTGTATGGGAGGCTTTAGCGATGTTCATGTTAGGCGCTCATTTGATGGAGATATTTGTGCGTGCTTATGCAAACTTAGAAATGGCCTACACATAGTCATGGTAGCAATTTACATTTATCCGAATCCAAAATTGGACGAGGTAGAGCATTTTATTCATCGCACTTTACTGGAGTACACTGAAGAAGGGTCAAAATACTTGGTACAAATGGTAATAAATTTCCACTTATCTTGGCTGGCGATTTCAACATCAACTTCGCTGAAAAATCTTGTCTTTCGGATGGATTCCGCGTCACAATAGCTCGACTTGATGCCGACGTTTCGCCAACCATTACAGCTGGCATCTTCAGAGCAGGCTTGAGGCTTGAACTGAAACTACTATCCAAGATAGTGAATAATGATTCACAAGAATCCACAACAAAATATGGGACCACCATTGACGCGGTATTCTCCAGATATTTAGAGCATATCAAGTCTCAAACTTATGTTTCTTATTTCAGTTACCATAAATATATAGTTTCAATGATAAAAATTCCTGAATAACCTACATGTATTGTAAGATAATAAAAATATTTTAAACGATATTAACTTCTCATTTATTCAATAAAAGAAAAAAATTTGTTTTCTTATGGGTCACCACGCTCAAAAAGTGTAACTTTTGATTCAAGAAAAAACTTGAATTAATATCAAAGAAAAAAAATACTGCATAAACAAAAAATAAATAAATAATTATAATTGCATAAGTTGATAAAAAATGCTATGCAATAGCTTTACCGCGGCAGTCCCCGAGTGCCACACGTTTTTTTTTGTTTAAACAATGAAAAATCATTTGAATTTTCCATATGTGTAAGCTAAACTTTCGAAGTTGACATCTCAGAATGTAAAGATGTTCAACCAATATGCGCAATCGCCATATAGTTAATTGTATTCATCAATTAGTTTTATTAGCTAGCAAAAACAGCCAATACCCGTAAAAGAAACCGTGGGCTCCACTGCCTTGTTGAGGGTTATGTATTGTCTGTAATAGATCAGTAGTCCAAGAGAACGTGCCATTGAATACATCAATTGATTTGCTGAATCTCGCGGGGCTAAAGTAGATCTTTTTGGGAAATGTCCAATTAATCTTGAAAGCGGAAATTGAGTTTCGCAAATTTTCTACTTATGATGTTCCATCGAATTTTATTCTTCCTGTATGAGGAAAATATTCAAATTTCAGTAGCAATAAAGACGTTTTTCTTATATACTAAAAGCTTTTGTTTGCACAACAAATTGAATTTCTTGGTCCCAAGGCCCGAACAAATGACCTAGATACCACTTAAATGTACTATCGAGTTCGCCCATTCCTTTCCCTTTTGTTGCTCCTCATGTTCTCCTTCGAATGTCTGGCTTTCTAAGTTTAGTTTAGAGAAGAACGTACGTCGAGTTTTGCTGGTTCTCTGAATTGTTTCTAGTCCTAGTAGTTTACAATTCAATATGAGATTAATCGTATAGTTAGTAATAATTTCCACTAAATAGAAAACATTTTTCACAAACATGAAGCATTATTTGCGTATGCAAATGTCTATACACACACAAAGGTAATATGGTCGAGGTTTATACAGAACAGACGGCAATATGCGGCACTGGGAATTGCGACTGAAAAGATAAAGCTTCTGTATGCTCCATAAAACTCGCTAAATGACGCGAGTTCTCGTCACTATTTTACCCACAAACCATTTCGCGGTCACAGCCCCATACGCGCACGTTAATTCTGATATACGCGTTTGATTTTCTCTACAACCCGCTCATTTTTGTTATTACCGTCCCATTTTCTAATTGACTACGTTTTAGACCAATAGTTGTGGTATGTATGCGATACATATATCAATTAGCAAGTGCAGATCTAATGGTACATTTCAGTTGATTTAATTATTATCAATTCGTATCAAATTTATTAGGTATAATGAAACTAATCTCATTGCCATGATTATAACAAAAGACTTTTGAACAACACGAACTCCCTACATGCTGCTATGAAAAATCGAGTAGTTGACTATCTTGAACAAAATAAAATTATTGTCGATAATTAGCATGGATTTCGTGCTGGTAAGTCTACAGATAGTGCTACATATGAATTATTAGGTGATATTTATAACAACACTATTAATAAAAAGGTATGTGTAGTATTGGTGTGTGTGTGTGTGATCTGCTTCTGACACGGTCAATCATAAAATATTAATAAATAAAATGGAAGCTTATGATATTCAAGGTATTATACTAGTGTAGTATATATACAAGAGGAGTGTTTTCCAAGGATACTCCTTGGGTCCCCCCTTGTTTAACATCTCACTGTTGCCGCTCTCCATTGCATTAAGACGGATTCGTGGTTTTTACTCTGGACCACCGAACGACCGGAGGCATCAAATCATCCATTTATTTAACGTGGATGATCTGAAACTGTATGACTCTGAGCTCTCAACGTGGCTTAAGAATGTACACGAGCCGTAGGTATGGAGTTGGGAAAAGTGAGCACTGTTTCATTTGAGGAGTGGACGATCTCCGGAAGTGCACGAGAATATGCAGCTTGCTTACGGAAGCATCTTTGAACATCTTGATGCTGGAGAGACCTATCGATACCTGTGGATTGAACAGCGTTCTAATTATGACGCTTCCCAAGTAAAGGTGGCTCTCTGCGGCAAGTACAAAAACCTTGTTCGAAAGATTTGTTCTTCCGAACTTTCGAGTGAGAACAAGACGTCTGACACAAATATGCTTGCCGTTCCAGTCCCACTTCACTCTTTTGAATTGGTGAAATGAACAGTCGATGTGCTGCATGGACTTGATGAAGACACCCGGAAAATCATGCCTATCCATCACAGTTTTCATCCCAGGTCGTCCGTTTCCCTCTTTTATTTCTCACGTCTTTGAGGAGGTAGGGGACTCCTTAGTCTGGAGGGTCTGCATCGAAGTGCAGAGTATAGCCTGTTAGTCAAGAGGGCAAACTATAGGACAACCTCGAGTTCCAACTTTCTTGCCTGAAAGCTGAATCCGGTTCACCAAAATCTTATGCCCAGGCGGTATGTTGACAAGCCGATACACGGTGCTTTCTATCGAAACATTGAAACGCTCGTCTTGTCAAACAGACTGACCTTCGGCTACCTAAGATCAATCGGGCTAACATCGGTGACCGGGGGAATTATCGCAGCTTGCCAAGATGACGTAATCAACACCTTGGTCTATCGCCGCAACGTGATAGGTGTGCAGGTCCCTGATGTCAGCTTGCCTGTCAAAAAGCGCCTCAGACGCTTTTTCACCATAATGTATCCCTAGGGGTGTATTACTATCTAAAGCACTCGTATGACATAGACCAAGAGCTTGGCTACCAGGAGATACCAGGAGAGATTGAGTCCGTTGTCGGAAACGAAAAATGCCAGATCTACTGGAATTACCCGTTTCCGACCTTCAGGTTCATACAAAAAAATAGGCCTGACGTTGTCCTCTTCGATAGACAAACAAAGACTATGATTTCATCGAATTCTCTGCTCCGGCAGATAAGAACATAATCTCCGCACGCTATACCCTGGTCACAAAGTCGTATTAGTATATTAATGGTTCTGACTATCGGTGTCTTGGGCGTAATTCGGCAGATCTTGAAAGAATGGATGCAGAAGGCAGTCTGAGTTCAATAAGGTTACTTAGGTTACAAGATTTAGGAACCTGAAGCTATAGAAAACCGTAGGGAAGGATGCATGTTTAGTTCTCAGATCAATTAAATCGATTGTCTTTAGGACTGCACTTCGTTATGTATATTATGGTCTTGTAGACAATCTACGGTAGTGCGTTCAATTTTGGGGAAACTAATTATTATCGTATTCGCGTTTTATGTGGCAAAAAATCAACACGAATAATTGCTGGTTTGGGATGGCAGGAGGTCTTCAAAACCCATAATTTAAACTGTGCCATCAATGTATGTGTTGATGCTTTCGGCTTATAAAAGAAGAAATACAAAAAAATAATGATATTCATAGTAATCCAACACGGCAGAAAGATTTTCCGACCTATTCATGCTAATAATTCTACATAAGCTAACAGTTTATTTATAAATCAATACATATATTCAACAAATTACCACCAACCATAAAAGAGCTAGCGAATCAAAAATTATTTAAGGAAGCTATATTCAAATTATTAACCACTAGAGCATATTATTCTATAAAAGAATACAAATATGATAAAAACCTGTGACACTTTATATTTAGTTTCAATTTTGTATTTTTATAAATTTTATATACATACAAATTTTGAAACTTATCTTATGTTATGTTTTCTATTTACATAAGTATGTATGTTCCTTCATACAAACACGTACTTGTCCATCGTCAGTTCGGACAATTAGTACACATAGACATCATAAAGTATTTCAGTTGACTTTCTCATCATGGATAATGTATAATGGAACTATTTAATTAGCAACACGATTAATTTTATACATAGAAAGAATCATCATCTTATCACTTCATGGAACACGCTAGCAGGTTGATATTAGAAGGTATGATAGACTCTCAACGTCTCAACGCTTTGGATATTTTATGAGGATCCCATATCATAACCAGACTTCAGTACGTTGATATCGATAGGTGCTTGTTAACACAAACGTGTGTGAAATTAAAATTAGATGTGGAAGTAGCTCTGCTTCTATAAAAGTAGCATATGGAAAGAAAATAAACTTTTTGGGACATGCTTAACACAAAGAATAGCATCAAGAAGTATATCTCTTAATTTCTCAAGGACAGACTGAATTGAACTGGACCTTAAATATGAATTGTGTTTATAAAAATTTGTTGAACAGTATATTGTGACACAAAAATAACTTTCATTTTTAAAGGCGGAGAAAAAGATAATGTTCAGATAAAGAATTATGAACCAATACGAATTTTCTCGTCTATGCCTAAGCTATTTGAGTCAATAATCTGTGAATGTTTATTAAATCACGTGAAAACCATAATTTCAGAACAACAACATGGCTTCTCAACGGTAGGAATTTCGAAAACAAGCTACTCATGTTTGCGAAATACCTCCATGGAGGCTTAGATACACAGACTCAGGTTGATGTTATTTATACCGACTTCTAAAAAGTTTTTGACAAAAGTAGCCTTGCTTTCCTAGTTAACGATTAAACGATTGCTGAAGTTGGAGTAAGTGTCATCTTCCTGCTATGGATGAAATCGTATATAGAGGATGGATAGCAGTTTTTTTTTGTTGCAAAGGTGAAGAAAACCCTTTATGGGGAGGTTATGAGCCTTTGAGTCTCATGGTCCACTGTGAGAGTCACCATTCCAGACATACTCACTAAAAACTTCATCCCCATTGTAGGCTCGTCAGGCTATTGTCCCTGGTGACACTTACGTCTGCTGGCCCATCGTATCTCGCCTACGTTTTGTTTCATTACAATATCCACTCATGTATTTTTGTACCTTGTACGAGTTTGTACAAGTCTTTCACTGGGCGGGAACTGTATAATTCTGATTCGCCGTTAGGCTTTCCAAAAATGGACTGTCTTTTGTGATCCAGTGCCTCGCATTTACATAGTATGTGTGTCACTGCTTCTGTATCCTTACCGCAAAGTCTGCATGTCAGGTCGCCATTGTACAATCCCATTTTGTTTGGGTGCCCTTTTACTGGCGCATGGCCAGTCATGAACCCTGTTACGAATTTTATTTTTACCCTATTTAGTGCTAATAGGTCTGTCGTTCTTTTATTACACGGAGCTTTGATGTATTTCTTCCTATGTTCGTTTTCTAGGATTTTTTCCCTGTTTTCTCTGTGGTTTTCCATGATCCAGTCTCCTACAGACCTTCGTGCTGTACGTTTTGGTACCCCCGTGGTCTGTTCTGGATCTGAAGCGTTTTCCGACCGTCTTTTTGCAAGTTCGTCGGCTTTTTCATTGCCTGTCGTTCAACTTAACGCCGTTTCAGTTTGCCAGTATTTCAAGTTTTTTTTTGAATATCCATACCAGACGGGATGTCACTTCCTGACTTCTCATTGCCTTAAGTGCAGCCTGACTGTCTGTCAATATGTGGATCTGCTCATAGCATAGCAGTTAGTTCTCAATGAATGGTCCATCACAAAACTTTGTAAACACGTGTCGAATTCCTTAGGGCTCTTATTCAAGTCTTCTTTTCTATATAATTTATATAAGCAATATTGGAACCGGTTTTCTACATGCTGAATTTTTATTGAATGCAGATGACTGTTCAAAAAAGTCGTTATAGTCGAAGACTATCAAAATATTGGTGGGTATCGTAGGAGATTATTCGAGTATTGTAATGAAAAATCATTGTCCTTAAATTTCGAAATATGTGTTAAAATCACGTTCAGCTAAAACATAAACTTATTAACATTTCTATTCGATATGAAGCTGTGACCTTGAGAAAGTAAGCACAAATTCGATTCCAGACGTATGTGCGATCACATGTTGAAAACGTCATGAATGGTTTTAATAAAATGCTAGGCTTCATTTTCGACATTTAAAAAACTTTGGAATACAATCTGTTCATAGATTTAAGAGCAAGGTAGAAACGGTTAAGGTAACACCTTTGATGAAGTTTCCGATCTCGACAAATCGAGAATTTACAAAATCGATTGTACTAAATGCTATGTGGGTGAAACTAATAGTAATATTCTAACTGGGTAGGATGATTTCCCCATATAAATAGAGAAAAATAATGGTGAAAAGTCAGAATTAATTTTGAGAAAGCTTATCACACAAGTTTAAACTCTGCAAAACTGTCCCTTTACAGATATTGTCCTGAATGGGTAAAATATACATGAAAATCAGTCAAACTCTATAGGTCACCATGATAGTATTATAATTAATGTGGTGACGTAGTATCCTCCGATACAATGACTATTAATGCTGGTGTTCCACAGGAATCTATCTAGGCACCAACTTTGTTTCTGCTCCATATCAACGATCTGCTGGAAGTGACCACCTGTCTCGTCCACAGCTTTGCAGCTGTTGGTTCACTCCATACTGCTTTCTTATCTAGAGCCCCTATACCATTCAATGAAGCCAGAGGAGCGAGACAGGGACAAGTTGACGCAATTAATGAAGATCTGGCGAAGACTTTGGGATGAACATTTGATAATTTAGTAGAGTTCGATACAACCAAAAGTCAAGCTTGCGTCTTCTCCAGAAAGACGGTTCCCACAATCCTCAATATGATGATGTTAGGTACAACTATTCCTAAGAAGTCTTCCATAACAATGCTCGGGATCATAACCAACGGCACCCTCTCATGTGACGATCACCTGAGGTTCATTGCAAAAACCGATTCACAAAAACTTGGTTTTCTTTTCCATGCCAAGAGCTACTTTGCATCCCAGGAGCTCCTCATAATCTACAAAGCACAGATTCGACCATGTTGATAGTGTAGCTAACAAAATTTCAAAGACTATTTTCTTGATAAGAAATTTAGTAAGCTACTTGCATGAGGAGGCGATGCGCATGGCATACTTCTCCCTTCTTCAGTCGCATATGTCATATGCCTTGACAGGCTGGGGTAATTCACCTCATTCGGATAGGATTTTTCGCCTTCAAAGGAAAGTGTTGAGAATCTTGACAAAGAAACGTTTTAAAGATGACGTCAGAAACAGTTGTATTGATCAAAATTGACTTTTCCGTCACTATATATTTATAATTGCATACTAATGGGTATGTCGTCTGATACACATGTTTTTAATAATAATCTGCATAATTATAACACTAGATGTTGCCATAATATTCATATTGACTATTTAAGATTAAATTCGAGTCGCTGTTCTAGTAACTATTATAGTAAAATATTTATGGACAAGCTACCCAAGAAGCTAAAAGAGTGCTCACTCAATGTTTTTAATCCCACATTAAAAAAAATCTTTCTTAATCATGCATTTTACTCGATAAAAGAATTGTTTGTTGCCCCAGTGACCTATCGATTGTTTTAAATAGTTTGGAATGGGTTTATATAAATTTTGTATGGCATGTCATACATGTCCACTCAGATTTGTTAAGTCCATTCTGTGTTCCATATAAATTATTAACTACATTTACTTACAAACATTTTAAATATTTTTTATATACATATTATATATAATTTTCATGTTTTATTTGGAAAATGTAAACAATGTTAATACATGCAATAAATACTCTTACTCTTACTCTTACTCTTACTCTTACTGAAATATTGTATGATTTACTGTATTATCTTGAAGTACTTGAGCATAAGATTTGATTTTGTTCACTTTTATCATTTTACATTTTTCTTCTAGTAATCTACATAACTCTTGCACATATCCAACAAGACACGTAACGTTTACATGACGGATAACTGAAACATCGATGGTCACATACCAACCATGACATTGTTTGCTCAGATCTACAGAAGAAGGCGAATTAAGTACCAAAATATGTATTTATGTCACTGATTAGAATTGTCTTTGGTGTATATTTGATCGAATATTGATCTAAATTTGTTGAATTGAGAGAAGTACTGTACAGGGTGTCCCATTTTAGGTACTTTTGCGGGTTATCTCCTTTATCTTTAAAGATAGAGAGTTGCGGTTTTCGCGACTGCTACTTTTTCGTAAAACTCAAGATGCCGTCAACAGAATTTTCATAGCCCTTTTAGTTTTTAAGATAAAGGGCATTTCTGAAAATGTTGCATTTTGTGACCCCCTCGTATCTCCGTTATCCTTCAACTTATCGAAAAGGTAAAATAACATTCTGATAGTTTTTTTTTCCGTAGAATGCAGTGGTACAGATAACTTTTGTTACATATTTACTGTTTTTAGTTATAAAGCAAACTTATGTTTTTTTAAATGAAACACTCTGTATATTTATAGCCTATAAAATTTGTCTTTTTTTTACCTTTTCAAAAATATATGATAGTATAAACTTTTTTCCAGAAACACGCAAATAATTGACAATTTTCAGAAATTAAGTACATATTTTAATAGTAGGCCATTGATATAGTTTATGACAAGAAACAGAAATAAACGTCAAATCTCTATCGCATTTGAGCTGTTTATTTTCGTTCTTTTGGTATCATTATTCAATAGATATTTAACAATTTTTTCGAATAATGGCAGTTTACGAAAATTATGAGAAATATGATATGATGGTATGTTTTATACAAAGTAATGAAAATTCTGAAGAAGCTTCGGAGTTATATTTCCAAAGGTGAGTAAGCTATTATGGCTATGAAAATCTCTATTATCATTTTAATTTTTGCTTGTTAGATATCCAGAAAGAAGGCAACCGTTTTTTGGGATATTTGCCCGTTTAAAAGCAAATTTAGTTGAGCACGGATCATTTGTTCACCCGCGCCCTAAAACATACAACAAAGAGAACAGGGAAACAAAAGAGATAGATACTTTAGGATATATAAAAGCAACACCTTCATCCTCATGTAGAAAAATTGAGAAGGAAATTGGTGTGCCAAAACCTAACGCTCGCAGGATCTTGAAGATATATAAGTATCATCCATACAAATTTAATATACTACAACATTTGCATCCTGGCGATGCCGAGCGCCGGGCACTGTTTTGCCAGTGGTATTGGCAACAAATCGATGCTAACGATTTATTTGGCAGACTTGTTATCTGGTTAGACGAATGCTTTATTTCAAGTGCTGGCATTTTCAATCGTCACAATACCAGGAACTGGCATAGTGAAAATCAGCATTTAATGTTTGAAAGGGCACAACAAGGACGCTTTGGAGTTGGGGCTTCATGTTTTATTTTGGGTAGACATATAGTTTATAGGATTTTCGAAGGAGGTCTCACAGCACATAGATACCTAGAAATTCTTGGGGAAGTTGTTCCAGAACTGCTCGAAAACATTCCATTAGCCCAGTATAATGCTGTTTACCTACAGCAAGATGGTGCCCCAAGTCATAACTCTAGGCTCTTAAGGGCCTTTCTTAATAATAACTTTCCTCAAAGATGGATAGGTACCAACGGACCTGCTAGATGGCCTCCACGATCACCAGATCTCTCAATTTTAGATTTTTTTTTATGGGGCTATATACAAAATGAAGTATATAAAACTCGATATGACGGCATTGCAGAACTTCGAGAGGCAATTCATTTAGCTTTTCGAAATCTGCGAATGAGAACAATGGTTCTTCTGAACGCTATTCAAAGAATCTCAAAGATGTGCCAATTTTGCATTTGAAAAAATGGTGGTCAATTTGAACATCACATTTAATTTTTTTTAATAATTAACACTTTAACACTTAACGCCACAAAACTGTTGTTACAAACTTACTGTTAGAAAAAAGATCATGGGAATTTTTTTTAATAGATAGGTACCTATATACAAGGTATCCAATTATTTGTTAGTAATATGTAAGTTGCACTTGTTTATTATAGTTATCCATAGCCTACTATTAAAATATGTATTTAATTTCTGAAAATTGTCAATTATTTGCGTGTTTCTGAAAAAGAGTTTATACTATCATATATTTTTGAAAAGGTAAAAAAAAGACAAATTTTATAGTCTATAAATATACAGGATGTTCTATTTAAAAAAACATAAGTTTACTTTATAACTCAAAAACAGTAGATATGTAACAAAAGTTATCTACGCCACTGCATTCTACGGAAAAAATTCATTAGAATGTTATTTTACCTTTTCGATAAGTTGAAGGATAACGGAGATACGAGGGGGGTCACAAAATGCAACATTTTCAAAAATGTATCTTAAAAACTTAAAGGGCTATGAAAATTCTGTTGACGGCATCTTGAGTTTTACGAAGAAGTAGCACAGTGTCGCGAAAACCGCAACTCTCTATCTTTAAAAATAAAGGAGATACCCCGCAAAAGTACCCAAACTGGGACACCCTGTACGGTTCAGTGAAGTTGATCGGAGAGATTGTTGATTATAAATTATTATTAGTAATAAGAGAAAATCTAAATTAAGAAATTTGCAAGTTTCTTTCTCTCCGAATCAATGAATTCTTTCTTCTATGGGCATTGATCTGTTTCGGTTCTCTTCTTCCAAATTATGAAAACGAAACAGGAATAGCCGTATATTTTGCCCACTTAACATAATTGAGTTTCAACCGAAGGAAGTCAAAAGTGACATATTTAGTGAACAGACATTGCAATGTATAAATTCATTTATTATTATCATCATAACAAAAAGTCGAGAGATAATAAGTCATTTGATAAGCGAAGCATTAAAATTAAAACTCATTTGGTTAATTACTAGAAGAAATTCATTTCGATGGCAAATGAAAACGTCGTTTCCTTAATTTTATTTCTTAATTTAGCTGATTAAATTTTGTTATTAGGTGGCTCTTCGTAGTGTCGGCAGCGTTTTTAATTTATACCATCTTCTCACTGGTAAACACAACGAAAGTAATTTGAAACAGTGTTCCACAGAAGTGCAACCCTACTTATAGAGATTAAGGAATGGGATGAATAATTTATCGTCTTGTGAGTGATTTAATATACGGTTGCTAATGTAGACCGTTCAATTTAACGTTCTACCATTACAAAAATAGTCGTGAAAATATGCTACTTCATCTTGAAATTTTAATTTCTTTGTAATCATTGAATATTTTTCGAATAAATTGTATTTTCATACAATTAAAACATAGAACTCATCACTGTTGGAATTAAATATTTCTGCAGTGTAGTCTTGTTTTCTGATTCTTCATAGAATCAAAGTAAAAATGTAGAAGAAAGATCCAGAAAGACGAAGGGTGGTGAACTGAAAATTGTGTTTTCTCGATTCAATCATATTCTTTTTTTTAACTCAAATTTCAATTTCAATAGTGTTGTCAACTTTCGGTGTCATCTCTAGTCCATTACTTTTCCCTCACATTTATACGGCTGAAAATATTGATGCTTGCATGACAAAAATCATAGAAAATGTAGTAACGACATTTCGAGCTTAACGTCTTCGTCCTGTAAAATTTGCTGTTTCTTCAATAAATATTAAAAATATGAAGTTGATTTCTTCAGTTCAGTTCCCAAACTTTCCTATTCAAGTGTTAGAGAATAGTTCACTACTCATTTATTCATTTATTCAGTAAAATGTAAAATTTTCATACAGAAAAAAGGTTTCTATCGATACAAATGAAACCAATGGAAACTAGCGTATACAGCTACATTTGGCAAAAGTTTTGCGGAAAGTACTATGACAAGTGACTTGTCGAAGTTAAAAACCGAATTATCAACTTTCTGCGTGTAAACGTACAAGCGTGCAAGTGCAAGCTTTAGTTATTATACAATGAAGTGGGATAGAAATCAGATGATTGCATTCTTGAACATTTATGAGAAATATAAAATTCTGTGGAATCAAAGCTAAAATACAGAAATGTATATCTAACTGCACCAAAACTATAAAAATAAAAAACTCTCAGTATAAAATAAAACCATGGATTACAAAGGGACTTCTAAGATCTATTGTTATAAAAAATAGTTTATATAAAGATATTCGAAAAAATCCCAATAATTTACAAATTAAACAAATATATAATAATTACAAAAATAGACTTACTGTTTTGATTCAACAAGCAAAGAAAGATTATTACAAAAAAGAAATAGGAAAAAATAAAAATATCACAAAAAACCTGTGGAGTTTAGATAAGAAGATCACTAATACCCAAACAGCAACTAAAAATACAGAGAAAATAAAAAACAAAAACGGAGTAATTGTATCAAATAAATATGAAATAGCAAAACATTTTAACAATCATTATGCTGGAGTAGGTAAATCGTTAGCTGAGAAAATTAAGAACAAAAATAGAAACAGAGTCAATACAACGCTTTCAAAATATATTAATAAAACATTCTATTTATTTCCTACTGATGAAAGTGAAGTTAAGAATACTATAAAAACTTAAAAAAACGGAAAATGTCCAGGAATTGACAAAATTACTAGTGAAATGCTAAAGAATACTTCTACTTCTATAGCTAACCAATCACCTTCCTAGTGAACAAAATTTTTGAACTTGGTACTTGTCCTGAAGAATTTAAAATTGGAGTAATCAAGCCATTATTTAGAGGATCTGAATTGGATATAATAAACTATCGCCCTGTTAGCTTAATATCAAGTATCGATAAAATATTTGAAAAATTATTAAAGGTTAGAATGGACAGTTATTTGAATAAATATGAAATAATGTCACCTAAACAATTTGGATTTCGTAAAAAAAAATCTACTCAAGATGCAATTACGTGTTTAATAAAAACAAATATATGAATCACTAGATAGTAAAACACCATCTCTATGTGTTTTTATAGACCTTGAAAAAGCTTTCGACTCCGTTAGCCATGAACTACTACTCAAAAAATTAGAACGGCTAGGCTTTAGAGGTTTATCTCTACAACTGTTTGATTCCTACTTGAAAGATCGACGTCAATGTGTGCAAATAGAAAACATTTACAGTTCTGAGAAGAGCACTGAATATGGAATTCCTCAAGGAACAGTCATTGGACCTCTTCTCTTTACTGTATATGAGAATGATCTTCTACTCTTGAACTCATGCGAAAATATTGTAAGTTTTGCTGATGACTTGGCTATATTTTTTACAGTGGAAACATGGGACTATCTTAAATTGGAATGTGAAGATGCTCTAAAAATCATGATCAACTGGTTCGACGACAATTTATTTACTAACAGTTAATTTCTCCAAAACTCAATACTTACCTTTTACCTCATATGTGAACAAACTTCCTAACATTGGTTCATTATCCATAAGTGAAGACATTAGAATTAAGGAGACATCAACAGTGAAATACTTGGGTATAACAATTGATCGGCACTTACGATGGGATGTACATGTAAATGATATAAAGAAAAAAGTTCGACCCATTTTATTTAAATTTAAATATCTTAGAGACTTTTTAGATATTAAATATTTAAAAACCTTATATCATTCACTGGTGCAATCACGCTTAAGTTATGGAATAATTGGATGGGGTGGGATAAGTGATAAACATTTAAATAACTTTTTTTTAAACCGGCCAGAAATTAGTACTTTCCGGTTTATTTTTAGGTCAGAAAATCTCATTTTGTCGGACCGAGCCAGAAAATTATTGTGATAGTCCGGTAAAAGCTTTTACCGGACTCATTTTTATTTACTTTCCGGCCTATCTAATGAAAAAAATAATAAAATAGTTAGTCTAAGATAGCGGTCAATTGGTTTCTATAGTAACCGAGTTTTGTATTATTTAAAACTATAAAATAACTTGACATATTTTGACGTTTAGTTGAAAACGTGACATTTATTATAAAATGGATATTCAAAATGATTGTGAATTAATGGAAGATGAATTTATACCAGATGAATTGTTAAGGCGGCCACCCAAGCAACGTTTGATTTATTACCGTCGAAGTCCCGGATACGATATGAACAAACATACCAAATTTTTGAAAAGTTAATTAATAAAGAGTTCTTGTTATAAAAATATAAACTGAATAATATGAAGTTTATGGTATAACAATGTCCGTTTTAAAAAAAATATTGTACGTAATACGTCCCAAAAGTGCTTTTACTGGACTCGCAGGCTTGCAGGACTCGCCTGCGGCTCGCCCTGCAATTTGCCCACTCGTCCAGTAAAAGACCACTTTCGGGACTTGTTACGTAAACTACTATAAACATACTACAAAAACGATTTTTAAAGCTAATTTTAGCTAAAAGCCAATTATATTCAAGTAATCAATTATATATAGACGTTAAAATTTTAGATATGCGTCAACTATTTGCTATCTCTATTTTAACAGAAACAAAAATAGCGTCATCAGGCACTTAGATAGAACATAAATACGGAACGCGCCATAAAAATAAAAATTTAGTTATAGTAAAATGTAATAAATTGATTGGTCAAAAGAGCTTTACTTACCTGAGCGAAAAATTCTACGATTTACTACCAGTTGAAATCAAAAATATGCTATCCATAACAATGTTCAAACGAAGGGTAAAGCAATGGATATTATTAAAACCAAGAGATCTCTTTAAGATATAATCCTGTCTACTTGGCACATTTCAAGCTGTTTTTTTATAATTTCACCTATATAAAAATGCTTCCTACAACTTATTATTTTATGATATACACTATTAATTTGGAAATTTGGTGATTCTCACAAACAAGAACTCTAAACAGTTCTTCGTGAGTTTTTTGTTTATTCGAATTTATCTGTGTAAATGTGTGTCGATATTTGTTACATACCTACATTCCCATATATTTTATATACTATTGTTGCTGATATACTTGTATCATGAATGTAGTTTGATGTATTCTTTTTGAATAAACTTATTATTAAAGGCTTCCACTCAAATCGTTTGGTTCCACTCAAATTGGACAATGCTACATCCGGCTTTCCTCGGCCGTCTTTCAACCGTTCAACTCGAAATTTTGTACATAATTAGAACTCGACTGGTGGAGCTCAAATTTTGAAATTCAATCTGTAGCCTGAGTTATCAGACTTTTCCGACACTAAATAACAAATATTCTTATATATTAATAAAAAATTTTAATTACAGCTCTTGATGACACGATAGCTTACTTATCTAGCATTATACGCTATAGGCAATGACTATATAACGGAAGTTATTGTTATAAACCCACATGAATCCAGATAATTTTTGTCGGCGCTTTAGTGGTCGATAAACCGCCCCCATGCATTCCACGAACCCATATGCATGTTAACCAAAGCGCTTTTTTTTTTAAATGCTTAATTGAATCGAGCCATCGAAGGCCGAAAATTCTTTCAGTTCAATTCCAGGGTGGTATTAAATTTCATTGTTTGAGGAGTTTATCAAATCGTGCTGGTCTTCTGTTTAGGAAAGCAGTTGCATTCTTGGATAATTCTTATAATAAAAAATAGCCTATCGACAATATAATTGCTAATTTAGAATGCGGAATTAGAAATAAAACTTTAGAGGAAAAAAATTTAATTGGAAACAAAATTTGTAACATCTTGACAAATAAAAAGAATAAACAGAAAGCAGAAATAGGCATAGCAAAAATCGTTTTAACTGTCACACAAAACATACCAAATAGTTCTTAGATGCTAACCCTCAAATATTATTTTGAACGCTGATAAATGTAATAAACCTGTCATAATGCATAGAAACGACTACGAAAACAAAACAGGAAATCTATTAAATGATGAAACAACGAACTAAAATCAAAATCTGACCTTACAATATCAGTACAAGATGACACGAATTAATTAATTAATTAATGGTACAAAAATAAGATAATTCCTATTGAATTAAAAAATAAATTAATTTGCCATAATGGGCATGCACCTTATATCTAAAGGCTTCCAAAACTGAATAAAAGTGATATACCCTCAAGCCCCATTGTAAGTAATATTGGAGCGCCTACCTACAATTTATTAAAATTTTTATAAAAATCTATCAACAAAATAATTGGAAAAAATTAAATTTATATGGAAGACTCATGGCATTTTAATGAATTTATGAAAGAATCAATTCGTACCCGTAGATCATCTATCAATTTCCTTGGATGTTTTTTCTTTTTTACAAATATACCAGTTGTTTTGGCATTGAATATAGCATTAAAAAACGTTGGGCAGAGATTAAAAACAACACACCTCTAGATCAATCTGAATTTATAAATGCAGTGAAGTTTTATTTAAAATGCACTCATTTTCAATACGGTGAGCAATATTTTGGGCAAATATTCGGCACTGCAATGGGATCTCCTATTTCAGTTACTATTGCTAACCTAGTTATGGAATGTTTAGAGGAATCTGTAATAAATTAATTTTTTTTCAACCCATAATTTCAAACGGTATGTAGATGATTGCCTAATGTGTAAAATTCAACATTACGATACATTTCAGAGACCCTCAAAGAAAATTGAGAAATGTTTCAAAAAGTATGATATAAATGTTGCGCTTAAACCTACTTGCTGTGTCGGGAAATATTTTTCAAATCTAAAATCTTCAATACCTAAAGATAAACAAAAATTGATTAGATTGTGATGGGACAAATACAGGAATCTCTAAGCAATTTTCGCAAAAAAGAATGTATGGGCATAATTATAGTACAAAAAGCAAAAAGTTTGACAATTCCACCGCCCTTGCTAAATACTGCTTTGATTATAACCATCAATTCGATTACAAAAATGTTAATATTTTAACCAAGGAAACCAATTATTATAAAAGATCTATTCTGTAGATGATTCACATAAAACGTGACTCCAAGTCTGTAAATCATAGAACAGATATTCAATCATTAAGTCAAATTTATACTAATTTAATTGAAACCCTTACAAATTCCTACATGCGCCTTCCCAATGTTAAAAGTATATTTTATGTAGAATACTCAATTAGCAATATTTCTAATAAGGTCTGACAATCTTCTTCTATTACCTCATAAATCTTCAACATCTGGTTCGAAAGTGAATACTCGAACGTTATATTCTCAGTTCAGTCCTTCAGTCGTATTACATACTGTGATTCGATATGTCTTTAGCAGTGGCGGCTCCTCGAAGTAGGCTAAGGAGGCTCAGCCTCCTCACAAATTCATCTTGTTGATCATTCTTCATTTTATTTCCTGTTTCTCTAATAATTTTTTAAATTTTACAATTAACTCCCCGTTCTCAGTAGTTATTTTTAATCTGGTAACAGTGCCCTGAGGCTAGACTCTCTATATATCTCAAACGCTGAGCATGTGTTGTTCAACACAGTTGTCGTTTTTCCGACCAGTCAATCGCCAAATAGCGTGAAACAGCGAAAACGGCAACATCCTCTGGAGGCTAGCCTGCCTCCCGCCTTTAAGTTCAGTACGAGTACAGTCGGTGTGGTACGGAATACGACTTATGCGTGTTGCGTCAGTGCTTGTTTTGTTTTATGCGGGTATAATGGTTGAGTGACACCACGCGAAATAAGGCTAGATTAGAATTCGTCTGTTCGGTAAATTATTAATTGTAAAAATGGACAACTAGTGGAAAGATTATTAGGGTTCTACGATGTTAGTTCGGGAAGAACAGCGGTCAATTTATTCATTTTTTAATGGAAACATTTCAACGATTCGACTTTGCGAATAAATCAGACTTACGACGGCATCTGTAATGGCGGGACATTTAAACGGTCTTCAAACAAACGAACGTAAGTTTTAAATAACATAGTAGGAAACAGAATTCCCTGAATTTTACATCACGTGCAGTATTTACCATCCATAAAAATAGAGACAAATTAATTGAAACATTTGATTTTATATTAAACAGTGATGACTTTTCAACAGATCAGGTTTCATTAAATGCTGCTGTTGGTTTAAAATCTTATTTAGAAAATGAAGAATTTTTGTTTTTTCTTGATACTTTTAAATTAATATTTGAACAAACTGATCTTATTTTTCAAATTTTACAACATAAATTCACTAATATAATTTATTCAAGAGATCGTTTAAAACATCTCATTGACAAAATTTCAAGTTTCCGTTATACAGAATTTAATTTAAATATTTTATTTGGAAATTATTCAACTGATGAGGCTTCTCCCGTGAAAAGGAGGAAAACGTATAATTTGGTAGACAAGAAACTACATTATAAACAACTTTTTTATGAAATTGTAGATACTATTAAAGGTCAAATATTGAGATTCGATTTTCCGATTTACATGAATTGAAGTTTTTCGATTTGACGAATAGAAGATTTATCGAATCTTTTTCAAAAGAGTTTCTCAATACACTTTCAGATAACTTAGTTCTAAAATATAATTTTTTTGATAAAATAGCGCACAATGAATTATGCGTTGTATACTGGGATAAAGATATTTTAGGCCAGTACGACAGTCACGCCGATATGATAGATAATGATTTGCAACAAGTCTTACCTCAGTTTTATAAACTACTTTGTTTGACAGTCACCATTCCTGTCACGTCGGCATCGGTGGAGAGATCATTTTCTACTCTCAAAAGAATTAAAACATACATGCGAAATACAATGGGCCAAAATCGTTTATACAATGTTAGTTTAATATCTATTGAAAAAGATTTAGTAAAACACTTAAAACATAATGATACATTTTATGATAATATTATTGATCATTTTTCGCAAATTAAAGACCCTAGAATTTCGTTGATATATAAAAAAGTTGATAAAATTAATGAAAAAAAACAAAATATGAAAAATTTAAAAAAAAAAGAAAAAAAATTAAAAGTCCAAAAAAAATATAAAACAAAAAACGAACGAAAAAAAATGTGTGGGCAAGAGAAACTCTATACCTCCACGTTGGTTCTTGCTGGGTAACAATTAATTTTGTCACTGGAGTAGCTGGTACGGTCGCTGCGCGAAGGTTAAATTAATTGACTGAATATAGTATATTTTTACAAAAACGTTTTATGTCCAGCCTCCTCTCTCAAAAAGTTCACGAGCCGCCACTCTTTAGTGGTTATTAGAATATTGCTTAGCAGCGGATTCTTAATTCTTATATTTAAAACATTAATGTGTTATAATTTCGATTATTCGTGTTTCTTTCCATTTCGGTAACGTGATCATTTTTAGTTGAAATTAGTGCGATAAGGATGCCTTGTGGTGATACAATTTGCTTTAACAAATCACGTTTTATACAGTGATAAATCTTCTGATGATGGTAGTGACACCGAAACGTACGTAAAGACGGAAATAATAAGCATATGTGTTAAGTGTGACCTATTTTCCGAGAATTTTATATATAATTATTGTATGAATAAATTGAGGAGAGATAAGACATTTGAAATAATAATTAGAAAAAATAGGATTCGAAAACGTTGATAAGAACTCAATGAAAACAACGTTGAAAATATTGAAAACTTCATAGACAAGAAGTGAATGAAATTTTGAAATTAAAAAAAAGTAGAATCACATGGTTTGCAAGGTTGGGTGAACCTTCAATTAAAACCGTACGTCATCGTCATAGTATTTGAAGAATCTTAATTGTCTGCAGAATAACTTATTTTTAGAATTGTTGATACATTGTCGTCAATTTGTGAATTCCAGTTTATTCACATTTTATTATTCAACGTTGTAATTTGTGAATTCATTATTCACTGGTCACAGATTCCACGTGAATGCCTTTGGCAGATTCTGTTCGCCGGTAACGACTCTGATAATTTTGTAACCGGACTAACGCAAGTTTATCTGCCATTATGTTTGCGGCTAACAAGTGAGTGTGTAATGGGTAGCACTTAGGGCCATCTGGCTGGGCAATCTCGTCTCGCTTAACAGAAACGTACCTGTTCCTCGAGAAACATTTGTTTAATTTCCCTGCAGATATCCGTTTCGTCCCTGTTCGGTGTATATGAATGGAAATAAATATTGGCAAATAGTCATGATTCCGGAAGCGTTTAGCAACGGTAAGCAGTTTACCGAAATTTGTTCCTCAAAGCGGTCAGGAGTTAATTTGATTAGTCGAGTCTCTAGTGACTGCACTTCAGTTCTGGTGACCGCAGGCATTTATATTCTGCGTACACACGCCAATGTAATGTTGCTCGTCAGTTATTCAAATGTTTATCAATCATTGTGACATACTGATAGCCTTGCAGACTCTTCCGAATTGATAGCTCTCTGAAAATGGATGGATACGTTGGTTTTGTGGCCTACTTTTTCAAAATACACTTACACCTTTGCTGGTGGTTTCTGTTAGTTGCAAAGATGTCAGATTAGTTGTCGCAGTTTTTATTCACATTTACCAAATATTATTGTTATTAGAGATCATTTGATCATCTAATGATCAATCAATCAAAATCAATTGATTAGTGAAATGGGGAGAAAACACAAGCTTACATTTTAATTAAACAATTTCCGCAATTGTTCCACCAACCAGTGGTATCCTCATAATAACTTATTTACCGGATACAATGTAAACGTAATTTCACAGATTATAGAACAAAAGTATGTAATTAAGGGCGAAGTGGGTATAACGACATTCCAGAAAATGTGCCAAAGTCATTCATAATTGGTGAAATATAGTTATATTAAATTCAGAGCCTATTTTAGGTTCTAGTGGGCCATAGGCACATCTACCTTCTGGGGTCCCCTCGTAGGATTACGAATAAAACAAGAACTTAGAGTTAGAAATAGAACAAAAACAAAATAACAATAACCAACATTTATATCATTTTGTCAACATGAAATAGATGTAACACTAAATAAAATAATAGAACTAACACAGAACACAAATAATAAAATACTATAAAACGGTCTTAATAGACAAAAAATACAAGACCAACATTCCTGTTGCCTAAAGCACGTTAAATTAGAATATTAAAAAAAAATTCCGTATTTTTATTTCTTTATAATTCCTTTAGAATCTATGTTTTCTAGTAACTCATTTTCCCCGTTAAAAAGGACCAAAGATGATAAGTTATCTTGGTTCAAAGAGTTTCTAAGATATGATATTACTTTTTTAGAGTGGAAAATGATTTACCTGACGCGTTACTTATTGGTATTAACAAATATATCCGAAGTGATATTTAAACATTGGAAAATGTTGAGACAGTATTAATTTCGATCAAAAACTTCAACATTTTTTCGGGGTTATGCACAATGTTGCCAGATTTAAATTTACGCATTTCCTTAAATTACATTAATTAATTTTCTAGGTCACATCGATATCCTGATTGTAATATTGTTCAACATTTTAAGGACTTGTTTTGAAATCTCCTTCGGAATTATCCAGTAAAACTATATTGGGAATATCATTAGCAGAATTGTAAGATTCTTGCCGTCTTTTTAACTTCATGACTAATTTGTCGCAAATTACAAAAAAGTGTTTATTTTAGAGTTTTTATGTTCCACAAAACCAAAAGAACTATGTTCAAAACATTTTTTTCTCTTCCGTATTCTGGTAGTTTCATCTTTATACTACATGTTCTCAGGATGGATTTTTTGCCTCTTCAATTTCCCTATACTCTCTTAATTTTGTAACGAAAGTAATTAAACTCTTATAAAGTTCACAAGCTATAGTGAGGTTATTTTTAATTTCTCGCAAAGGTCTTTCGCTTCTTTTGGTTAATACCTTCATGCAATTGGCTTAAAGTAATTTTATTTCCATTGAAACCAATTGCAAGAGGTTTAATAGCGTCGGATCCAGCGGGCTATCTGTTATCGCATATGTTTTTAACTATAACCAATGGCTAGGTTTGGTTTTTTTCAAACATCTTCATAGAACACTTCATTTCTTCGTAGATGCTGAGAAAAAAATTGTACAAATGTTTGACATGATCAAAATATGTACTTGCTTCCAAACAACTTTCAGTAGCACTGTTGCCGATCAAGTTTGATGAATGACTAGTACATGGTACGGAATGTGCACATTTTGCTTTAAACCATTATATTTTCCAGATTTATTTGACGTGTTATCATAACTTTGTCCCCGGCAATAATCAATATTTATATCAAGATTTTTTAAGTTATCCAATATCACATGTGCCAGATTCTCCGCAGTATGAGAAAATATACCCTCAAAAGCTAAAAATTTTCCTACTGGTTTTCCGTTCGATAAAACAAATCTAACGATTAAGTAATATGAGATATGAGAGATATCGGGAGCCGAATCAATAATTTCAGAAGAGTATTTTGCGGCACGCAAATCTTTAAGGATGTAATTTAAAACTCCTCTCAAGAAAAGACAGCATTTCATCTTCTTGCTTTTCTTGTTCATTTCCTCTCATTCTTTTCTTCTTGCGTTTTTCGCTGCCGCTTAAATGTTGTCTAGGAAGCATGGTACTTATTATCAGCGACTGTAGATATAGAAACCTGAAAAAAATTTGTAACTCTCAAATTTACTATAATATTGCATACAAGTCCAATGAGAAAGAGAATTATGAAGATATTTACATATATATATATATATATATATGATATTCCATTTTTTAGCTTAACGTATTTGGATCTCACTAACTATAAGAGATAGAAGGTATGTTGAAGGGAGAAAGTTTTGGGGAATCAGATGACTAACTGAGATCAGGTATAGAAAAATTGTATTACTGCAAATTTCCAAGATATTGGGAAAAGCTAAGAAATGCTAATTTCTTCACTTCACTTTCTGCAGTTGTTTGGGGAAATACGGAAAAACCGATGACACTTCTTCTTTATAGAATTTTATCATACTTCTTTGAATATGACGTATCGTATTCTTAGGCCCATCATTATCTTTTGTTTCTTAAATATGGAGCTGCATTTTTTGTTACCGATTTTGATAGGAAGTAGTTTCCACATGTATGTCACATTTATTATTTCACAACATATTGGAATATAAATGTAAAGCTAAAAACTTTTTTTTCTGAAGAAATTAATGTTCCATCGGGGGGTGCCTCAGGGTTGACATTTAGGGCCATTGCTGTTTCTCCTTTTCATCAACGATATAAACTATCTTTTCAAGATATGTCGTTTTTTGCTTTTTGCCGATGATTTGAAACTTTTCATTGAATCTGTTTTAGATGCTCTTACAGTTCAAAAAGAGTTAACAGAACTTTTTATATGGTGCAACGAAAATGGGATGGAGCTTAATGTTGATAAATGCTTTGTAATGAGGTTTCATGGAACCAATAATTTTGTGGATTTCGATTATCATATCAATAACAATATCCTAGCTAGTATAAAACAGAAATACGGGATCTTGGTGTTATTATGGACAGAAAGCTTACTTTTAATGCAAATTGTGATTATATAGTTGATAAAGCACTCAAGTCCTTAGGTTTTATAAAAAGAGTTTCTAGCGATTTTCATTACATTGTTTCTATAAGATATCTTTACACAGCATTGGCGCGTCCTCACCTTGAGGTGAGACCATCTATATGATCTCCTTCTTATAATGTTCATGGCATGAGGATTGAAAGGGTTCAACATAAGTTCTTAAACTTTGGCGTCTATAAAATGAATATTAGATTTCGTGACTATAATTTCAATTACGACTTGGTTGAATCAATTCTAAATATTGAAAAATTAACATTACGTAGAAATCACAATGATCTGAAATTTTTATTCAAACTCATTAATGAGTCAGTTAACTGTCCTGATTCACTATAACAAATTAATTTCCGCATTCCCCAAAGAAACACCCACTCGGCTAATATTAATATATTTCACATACCATATAGCAGAACCAACTACCTAATGCATTCTCCATTTTGTCGTATTTTAACTACCGCAAATCGTTATTCAAATCTCAATTTTTGGAACATTTCTTTGGTCGCTTTTCAAAGGGCTTTAACTGGCTCAACATAGATAAATTATGTAATTTCGAATGTATGTATATGTCTGTGTATATTTGCAATGTAAACTCTTTATTTTATATTCTTTTTATTCTTTTTACAATACATTATATTTAACTAAATTTGTTATACTGTAAAAAGGTTCGTCCCGTTAATGAATAAATAAATGAATTACCAAGTTCGTATTATCTAAAAACGAAGTCCACGCCTGTAAGAAAAGAATTTGAAAAAAAATTTTACACCATAACATCTAGACATTACCCCAATTAATAAAATGTGTTATGAATTAAATTAAGGGAAAGCCTTACTGCTTAATGCTTCGCTCCCTATGCATAATAACACAGTAAGCAATAACCAGCACGAAAATTAACAAGCACGACAACATTGTATTTTATAATAATGCATTTTTTTCAGCCCTACTAGATAACAGTGTAAATTGGTATTTCAATTGCCTAGATTTTCAATCTTTTTTTTAGCAACTATTAAAACTCTTCGCACGGAATAGAAAACCAAGTTTTTG
This sequence comes from Endomychus coccineus, assembly GCA_958510875.1. Lineage (NCBI taxonomy): Eukaryota > Metazoa > Arthropoda > Insecta > Coleoptera > Endomychidae > Endomychus > Endomychus coccineus. The sequence goes on along the minus strand of OY294068.1, from coordinate 152,277,424 downwards.
TGAAGTGGGTTTCCCAATGGACCTCACATTAACATCCCATGAGAGCGTGCTGTTGGTGATGATACCGAGGACTTCATATAGTACTATTTCTACTTATCATATCAGGGATTATGGGATCTTATTGATAATTTTGTTTTTTCCAGAAGTTCATCTGATTTTGTTCCGTAGTAGTGGTAATAGCATGTTTGTTCATAAGAACCCAGAGGAATATGCATTTCCTCAATAAAATTATTAATTTTGCTTCCTGGAATCTGCGAACGTGCATGTGGAAATCTCGATTTTGACCTGGGCCGATCACGTCTACTTCTCACAAATTGTATTTGTGGAGAAGTTTACAAACAAACGTATCGCGTTACTCAATTATGTTCCGAAGTTCAAACGTTGATGGATAATATTATATTTAGAGAGGGATTATCTAGATTATTTGTAGTGTTAGTTCGGACGTCCTCTTTCGATTGTCGAGTCACGTGTCGCTTAGTGGTAACTGGATACTTCTAGCTCTATAGTCTTTAACAGTGACCCAGCGATTCGTGAAATTATCATTCGTCGCACTGATAATGTAATACAAGTGTTTGTGAATCACTGTCAACACAAAAGTCACACGAGGCTCGTTTACAGCCTACTTGACTGCGAGTGCGTGAATAATGCAGGCGCTTGTCATTTGTTAGATACAGTAGAAATGTATATATTACAAGATATTTTCCAGTTGCTAACTATACTAATAAAAGTAAGGAGGAGCTACCAGCTGGAGGAATAAAACTAGAAATGTGTTGCCGCTAATTATATAAGTCGTATTTCGACTTAGGAAAAAGTTGATTTTATTGAATAAAATATATCATACAATATACTGAGATGTTAATTATAAGAATATCATGTCAGAACTAATGTGAATACAGCAGATTATGAATGTGTAACCTCACGTATACATTGCAAGTCAGCACTATATAGATATATGATGATTCTATTAATGTTTATAATACGACGATGTTTTCTTAGAATATAACTCCTCCCTTCTCAGAAAAATCAATACAGTGGCTGAATGGATTGATTGATTATTCATCTTCGTCTTCGATATTTGGTTGTACTGGTTGAACTATAGTTTCCTTGACGGTTTCTATCCGGTGATCTTTTGGTGATGATTTCTCGGATTTTGTTATTTTGTTTTTAATTAACCGGAATAGGCCAAATATCATGATGGTCAATAAAATGATGTATAATGGAGAAGTCCAATAATGTGTTAAATTTTCTGGCATGTCCTTGAGGGTTATTTGCCGGATTTCTCGTTGTTCTTTCAGTAACTGATGTAGTCGGTCCAATGGTACGTCGTGTAGGATTAATTGTTGGCTTGAATGGTTGACAACTTTCGGTGTAGGCACAGCGGGTAATAAAAGTGGTTGTCCAGCGATAATGTCTTCATTATTTGTGTATAGGCTTTTTGATGTTTGAAAACTGCAGTTGGTAGGTAGCTCGATTAAGAAGGTGCCTATGAGAATTGTAAAGTCAGATTTGTGACACGTGAGTTTGACTTTGACGGCTGCTGGTAAAACAGCGATGTAATGTGTTGAAGAGATTTGTTCAATTATTTCTTGATCGACCAAAACTGGAACTTGATGACACGCTGTGGCATTTGAATTCTTTAGTTGAAGGAGTTGATGCGTGCAGTCATTTTGGGTTGTTTGTTCTATTGGCCTTCCATTGGCACAGTAATACAATGGGTGGATGTTTCTGCATTCTTCATCTTCGTACTGATAGTAATTATCTTCCACAGCCAGATAAGGTTTGAAAGGGACGAGGGTGGTTTTATCTTTAGTAGGTATTGAATACAAATGGTAATAGGAATAAGTTTGAGGATAGACAATCGGAAAGTGAATTATGAAGACTATTCGGTCCATGGAGTGATATGACTGAACATCTAATATTTCATAGTATTTATAACTGTTTTGCAGATTGTCACCAAACATCAATTCATCAGAGGAATGATGTTTCAAGAGTTTCTGTATAATGAAGTTTATATCACTGATTTTTAACATGCTGTTATGCACGATTTTGAGTCTCGCAAAAGTTACTGCATTTTCTAGATTATTCAATACCTGAAGAATTATAGTCAAGACTGAGTTTACTTGATCATAAGCATTTTTTGCTGTGAAATAACTTTTGAAGTTAAACAAAGTTGTGTTTAGGTCTTCGTAGATTGCTTTGATTCTATCAGCTATTTCCTTTTCATTTTGTTTAATCAAGGATAAAGTGATATTATATTCCTCAAGACTTTTCGTAGTCAGTGAAATCTGTTTATTAAAGTTTGATGCAATATTATCTTGGTTTGATTTCAAATTAGTAATAGCCTCGTCGTAACGACGACCATCTTCGGCGTCCAAATTGCCGGAAATACTTTTGAAGATGGATCCTAAGCCATTTATCAGACCTCGTTTAAATATTTTATTCGGTTGTAGAGATATTAATTTTTGTTTGGCAAGTTCTATCTGGAAAAGTATAGAATTTGCTATATTACGTAATACAATGGAATAGAGTTCGTGTTTTTCTGTTATTAATGATTTCATTTTTAAAAATTGATCGGATATTGTATTTAATTCTGTTTCGATTGGTCTTAAGTCATAATAATGAATAAATGTGTGATAACTATCTTTTAATTTTGCATACCCTAACTTATAAGGAAGGATACCGGGATTGGAATCGAGGTTGGTTATTTTAATGTCTTGAGCCATGTCGAGAGCCGTCACGGCTAGTACTGTCCTGTAAATTGATATTGTTTTGTTTAGACAAAGGTTTTCTCAGATTGCTTTTATGGTAATATGTTACAGGTGTTTCAATAGTAATACCTTTATCATTTTGAACTGGGTGCATTTTGAATTTAGGACTTGCCTTATCACGAGAATTTGTTTTATGGTAGATTAATTCACCCGGTTCATAGATCAGAGGATCTTGTCTATCGTTGTTTCGTTTTTCTATATTTCTTTCTTTTTGATTTGACATTTGCCGATTCAAATGTTTGTATATTTCGGCAGTGCATTCTTTGTGTTGGTTAATATAATTTGTATATAATTTCTCATTAAGGTCTATATCGAATGGACTGTTTGCATCCAAATGACCGTTTATGACATCTATTGGTCGTTGTTTGGTGCCTGAGTGAATAGAATGATTATATCCAAGGATTGCGTAAGGCATTTGATCTAGGATGTTTAGATCCTTTTTTGTTTCTCTAATAATTCTTAAGTGTTCAAGGATAGTTGAATGAAATCTTTCAATAGCACTATTAGAATTAGGGTTTAGAGGTGTCGTATAATGAAGCTTGATTTTGTGCAATAAGGCAAATTCTTTTATGATATTATTTTTCAACTCGGTACCATTGTCTAATGGTACCGTGATGGGTCATAAAATTTATAAATGCTTTAGTGACGTGAACAGCTGTTAATGCGGTGATTGGGTAGGCTTGAGCATATTTGGAGAAGGTGTCTATAATAGTGAGAAATTTCTGAGTTTTGATAGTGAAAGTATCTGCGTGAACGATTTCAAATGGTTTTTTAGCAGTAGGAGTAAGTTCAAATTTTTGTTTAGGTGGATTCCTATTATATTTCATCTTCTGACATAGCTCGCAGTTATTGACATATTTTGTGATACTACCTCTTATATTAGGCCAGTAATACTTTCGTTTTATTTGAGCTTCTGTTTCGGTAATCCCGCGATGGTTTGTTTTACCTTCGTGACACAATTCAACAATTTCGTCTTGAGATTCTGGTTTTCTCACATCTTCTAATACGTTATTACAAATAATAAGTTTTAAAGAGGAGGTTTTAAAGGTGTCCTTTAAAATTTGACAAAATTTTGGGATAAGCTCTTCTCGGTCTATATTTACAGCAAATGTTCTATTGGTTCTAGTGAATTCTTTGAATATGCCTATTATTTCATGTTCGAAGTTGTTTTCAGATACCTGTACAGTGGTCCTAGTTCTATTTCCGAAAGGTCTGGTAAGTATTGGTAATCGTGGTGAATGTAAAACGACTTTTAAAAATATTTGATATGGGAAATTATTAATTGCTGTTTCTGATATTGGTATATCAAGAATTGGGTTTTCACGACTAGTGTGAACAGTATTATTGTCACCGTTATCATCTTGATTTTCGACGTCATTTAGATCAGGGGGTTTCGTCTATATTACCTGTGACGGAATGTGAGTCGTCTTGATTATTTTCATCGTTATTATTTTGATTTTCATTAAACGTTTCGCTTGGCTGTACATTCTTGTGAAAGAATTCAAAATTATTATGGACTGGTAGTGATTTGATTGGATATAGTATTGTGAAATTTATAGCATGTTCTGAATTATTATGAATTTCTACTTGGGCCCATCCATTTGAGGATATTGTTAAGGTTTCGGTTATTACACAGTTTTGAACTATTTGTTGAGGTACTAAGATTTCGCCTGAAGGGGTCGTAACAGGGATTACGATTCTCGACACAGTATTTCCTGGTAATAACTTTTCTATTAATAATTTTGGGTTGGAAACAAAGTACTTAATAGGTATTTTGGTATTTGAAGTTATAACTTGTGAATTTGCAAAATCTAATTGTGCGTTCAAAGATTGGATAAGATCGATTCCGATTAGTCCATCAAAAATATCATGGAACTTATAAGAATAAAATTTTAGCTCGGTATTTTGCTTGAACTCCCTAAACGCTGGTATTGTAACAGACGTGTCGTGCTTAGAGGACGCGAAAGAGGTCGAAACAACAAACAGGTCATGAGTTTTATATTTATTAAAATATTTGTTCACGATTTCGGGGTCTAAAAAAGATTTGGTTGCACCAGTATCAATTAATAATTTCAACGGAGGATCGTGTATGTCAATATACGGTAGTTGTCGATTGTCAAAGAAATTATTCAATTCTACTATGGGTTCGGATCTTGAGACGTGTTCTTCTTCAAGGAATTCATGTTCATAATTATTGTCGTACTCCTGAGGATACTCTACCTCAGTATCGGGAGAACACTCTGTATAATTCTCATCTGAAAATTCTACTTGTTCTGTATTAAACAATTCCTCAGCATGCCAATTTTGTTTGGATACAGATTGTGGTTTTAATTCCGTATTCTTTGTAGTCATACTCATGGGTGTTGGTCTATATGGGAACGTTCCGTTTGGTTTGGGCTTGAAAACATTTGTTGGTCTCGGTGGTTTACCGAATACTTGTTGGTTCGTAAAGAATTTTTGTGGTGTCTGTCTCTGTGTTGGTTGAACATTTACGGGACCAGTAGGAAAAGATGATCTAATTTTGGGATAATTTTGGTGGAACATATTGTTAGAGGTAGAGGGCTGAGAGTGTTGTTGTGTAAAATTGTTCGCAAAATTATTTCGTGATGAATGATTTTGGTGTACTTGATGAGAAATATTTTTCTTTTGTGAATGCATATTAACGGGTTGTTGAATATTATGTGAATGTGAATTTTGAATATATTTAATGTTATCTTCGTTTCTAATGAAATTTATTGCATCTAACATTGTTTTTGGTTCCTTTGTACGGACCATAATTCCGTAAGGGTTTCGTAAACCTGCCAAAAATACTTCAAGGGCTTGATTTTTATACATATTTAATTTGAATTTGCGTATATTTATATCGTTTTCGTGAATAGCAAGATAGTTGGAAATGGTGTTTAACATCTTTCTCACACGGTCATGAAACTGATAAGGGGTTTCATGTTGCAACTGCCTTAGGTTAGTCAAGTCTAGAGATAGACACGTTTCATTCCTAGGATCGCTAAAGTTTCTTATCAATTCATTTTTTATCTCTTGGATATTATTAGCACAACTTATGTTAACAACTTCCCTTGCAGATCCTTTTAATTTACTTATTATAGTGCGAAAAATGATTATGTTCTGGAAATTATTTACGTTTTGTTGATCAAGGAAATGCGTAACTATACTATCGATACTCTCTAAAAAGAAATTCAATTCGTTTACATTGCCATCAAATTCTGGAATTGTTTCGGCATGTACTTTGGTGAAATTTGGTACTTGGGTCATCTTGTATGAATTTTGTTCTACTTGAACAGATTCAAAGGTAATGTTAGAATTATTTTTTGTAATATCACTATTGCTCGATGCAAGAGAGAAATTATTTAACCTATCGGTTAGTTGATCGATAAACTCTAGATTGTCTTCACAAGAGGATTGAGAGGATCTAGAGGAGTCTGACATATGAAAAATAAAATGGAGTGCTTACAGTACGATTCTGGTATACATCGAACTCGAACTGGAAGGCCTCTGGACTGGAGATGATATGCCGGTTACAACACTTTCGCTGAAGGAAGTGAAGAAACGTTTATCGTTCAAATTGCCACTAAACTGTTGAAACAGAAAAGTTATGCACGTCGGACACTTCGTAGCAATCCTGTTCTGCAGCGCCAATTATATAAGTCGTATTTCGACTTAGGAAAAAGTTGATTTTATTGAATAAAATATATCATACAATATACTGAGATGTTAATTATAAGAATATCATGTCAGAACTAATGTGAATACAGCAGATTATGAATGTGTAACCTCACGTATACATTGCAAGTCAGCACTATATAGATATATGATGATTCTATTAATGTTTATAATACGACGATGTTTTCTTAGAATATAACTCGCTTGGAGAATAGATAAATAGTGTACTTGTACTCATTTGATTTGGTTACTGATTTTTATATAATTGTCTCTCATTCTATAAGATACTCTTCGCATTTGTTTAAAAATAATGAAATCATTTATTTATTTTAACCACAACTAAATTATATTTAAATTGAGTAACAATGTTTTTAAGCAAACGATAACAAATTTTCCGCTTCTGGAAATCGAAACCGAGTCTACATTTGTTCTCGTGGCACTGTAGAGTTTCTTTGACATATATATAAAGACATATGGAAGAAGCGTCGAGCGTGCATAACTTCATTTTCAGCAATTGTTAATTTATCGTGAAGTTCTTGCCTTTTTTGGCATTTGCCTCTCAACATTCAGCTTTTTTTACCCTGAAAGTAACATGAATGGGAATAACATATGTTTAGTAAAAATTGTTAGTGAAATGTCAATAATACTTAGTAATTCTACTACAGGAAAATGTTAGTAAAACCTGCGCTTAGAAATGACAGAAAGAAATATTTTATTTAATTTTTTTTCTTACGAATTAAGTCCTACAGGGTAATGGTGACCATGAATGATTCAATCTTGGAAGATATTCAGCGCTTGATGAGGCAATCTATGTTTGATCTTAAATGGGGCATTTTGCATTGTTAATTTACCTACTTCCCTCAATAGAGGATTATGATGTGTCTGTGTTCGGTAGAATTGTAGGTTATGGTCTCTTATCATGAGGGTGTTTGTGCGTTCATGAAGATCACGTATGTAATCGTATCTTCGTTCAAGATTAGTCTGAGGCATTTGTTCTGAAAGACTTGTAGTTTTCTAATATGAGTGGCTGAGCCACTGCACCATACGGGGGCAGCGTATGTGTGCCTTATTAAGACTTTATCAATCATTTTTGAAATTCATGTGACTGGTTCTGTTAAGAAGAAGATATAAACTTTTCAGTATCCCATAGTCTTTATCCAAGGTTTTTGTTATATTAGTATTGTACGTCAGTTTAGTGTCGGGGTGGACTGCTAGATACTTTACATTGTCTCGTACGTCAATTTTTTGACTTTGAATTTTGATAGGCGTAATGATTTTTGAATTGTTCAATTCCTTCGAAAATATTATTGTCTCTGTTTTGGATAGATTTATGGTAATTTTCCATTTTATATAGTATTTTACCAATATATCTAAATGTATCTGAACCTGTTTTGCGGCAATTATTGCGCTGAAGGAAGGGGCGTATGTACCCGTGTCGTCCGCGAATAGTGCTAGACTGATTTTATCAAATGTTGGCACATCATTGATGAAAATATTGAAAAGCTGTGGTTCTAATATGGAGCCTTGAGGAACACCAGTTACTATGGGGTTTATTCTTCTATTTGTATTATTTACGTTTACGAAAAATTTTCTTTCTATTAGATAAGAATGAATCAGTTTGATCAGATTCGAGGGATATTTATATTCGATTAATTTATAGATCTTTATCTATCCATACTGTGTCAAATGCCTTATGTATGTCTAGCAGAGTCATCGTTGTTACTTTTTGTTTATTGAAATTAGAAGCAATATCTTTTACGATCATTGTTACTTGCTGAACTGTATTGTGACCTTCTCTGGAACCGAATTGATGATGTTTAGCTATTTTGTTTGTGTTATCGTGATTTTTCAAGCGATTCAAAATCATTTCTTCTGCTAACTTTCCAAGTGTGTTTAGTAAGCTGATTGGCCTACAGCTTTCCGGTTTTTCCTGATCTTCCCCGGGTTTCTTGATGGGTATTATTTTCCCGATTTTCCATAATTTCGGAAAATGTGCATGCTTAATTATGCCATTTATTATATAAGTTAATTGGATATTGGCTTCACTTGACAAATTTTTTATAATTTTATTATGTATTTTATCGGGCCCTGAAGCTTTAAAGTTTTTTAATTTTTAGGGATTTTTGTATTTCGTTCGGTGTTGTCATTTGACTGTGCCATTCATTATTTATTTCTAAATTCATTAAAAAATTTTGGACCTTATTTATTACATCAATTTGTTTTGGAGTATTGTTGATAAGATTGATTTCGTGTACTTTTTGAAAATGTTTCACTTTTTCTTAATCCGTAATTGCTGTTTTATCATTTTACTTTGACGCAGGTATTATGTCAAACTGTTTTTTTTGATTGTTAGGTGACCTTCCATAATGATTTGTCGTTAGGGTTCAAGTTTTCTATTTAGTAGACCATTTTTGATTTTCATGTTGATTTATATCTGCGCGTATCTGCCACGTCAATGCGTTCATTTCATGCTTGAAGTTTTGATTTTTACTTGTTTCCCATCTTTTCCTAATCTTATTCGGCTCTTTGATTTTAATTATTATGATCGGGGATAATTCCATGGAGTCTATTGTATTATTCGTTATGATTCTAATTGTTTTATTTTGCGCTTGTTTAATGGCTTGCGTTAGTTTTATGACTCCATTATCAATTTCATTATTACTGAAATAATTTTCAATAATTCAATGTTTAAATCGAGCTCTGCTTTGAACCGTTTCCAGTTGGTGTTTTTGTAGTCAAAGGTAGTTCTTGTCGTATTTTCAGTCTTTTGTTTGTCGATTTTTATGTGGATTGGATAGTGATCCGAGTTGAGTTCGTTTGTTGTAATTAGGTCAGTTAAGTTTGTCAGATTTTTAGTAACAACAAGGTCTATTGTTGTTGGTGTCATTCTTTTAGTTGGAAAGTGGGTATGTGATTCAGTATACAACAAGATGTTGGTGGTTGTATTTATATAATTGAAAATTCTATTTCCGTTTCTATTGTAACTGTCTACTGAGTGAGAGGCATATACCCTAGCACTTAGACCATAGCCAATATTATATAAACTGTTGAAGGACTGTGTAAATTTAAAGTTACTTCGATAATTGTTTTTGTTGTTGTTGTTGTTGAACGATTTTGTTGAAAGCAGTTTTGAATTAACTTAAATTTGCTGTAAAATTAGCCATCGGTTCAATGTACCTATACTTTGGGTGTTATAATTTTTTTGAATTTTCAACACTTTTGAAAAGAGTGTGATTATTACACGATTTCCCTGAAATATAATAAGGTTTGTCACCGAACATCAGACAATTTTGTCAGAATTTGAATATAATAGGGCCTTCTATTTTTGAGTTATCGTGTAAACAAACATTTCGGGACATACATCCAGACAGACAAACCTTTACACGGCCTTGGTACATACCCCATGAAACAGGAGAAAAATCGATTTCAATTTTTTGTCACTTAGCCCGTTATATATCTCCGCTCTTCATGTAGTAAGAATGCATTCAATTTAAAGCAATATACAATGTCTTTAATGTAAAGGATGATTAACAGTGGTCCCAGGTGGTGTGGGCTACAAGTTGTAGAATGTGAAAATGACTCGTTCCCTGAGTTCTAGACAAATTGAGACCTAGCATGTTACTATGAAGCGAACCATGCCAGAAATGTGCCAAGTATACAAACCCCAAGAAGCTGTATGATTTAAAGATCAACCTTGTCAAAATCTTCACTGACTACATCAACAATAACTGTTAATATATTATTTTGATAGGAGCAATATTTTGGACAAATATTCGGCACAGCAATGGGATCTTCTATTTCTGCTACTATATCGCTAACCTAGTTATGGAATGTCTAGAGGAACCTGTAATGAATTCATTAGATTTTCAACTGGTATTCTTTAAACGGTATGTAGATGATTGCCTGATGTGTGTTCCCAATGATAAAAATACGTGATTATTAAATTTAACAATTACCACTGCAAACTCCAGTTTTTCGCATTTTGTACAGTAATGCACTCTGCATTAACGAGCTCGTACAGCAATGGGACATTTTACTGCATAGCAACAAATACTGCATAAAAACATCAGTATAATTTGAATCATAATTTAGAAAAGAAGGGAAACGTTTATTTTAAGTATTATGACAATAAATATTAGAAGAACTGTTGTTCAAGTTACGAAAGATTAGAATTTCTGACTTCGCTGCATTAACTAGTTGTTGCTGAACATTTTTTTCATTCACCACAATTTCTAAACAGGCTTCTTGGGATTGTCCAAGTTGGATATTGTTCATTATTTTTTTAGAATTTATCATTTATTTTTATTACCAATGATTTCTTCCACGTTCAACTGCGATTGTAGATCGTCATTCCCCATGCCATTTAAGAATCTGAAAATCAGTACCACTGTTAGCAAGGAAAGTTGCAGAAGTCCTTCTCAGGCAATAGCCGGTTGAAGAGTCAGGAAGTTTCAAATATTCCGCAATTTTTTTGTGGAATTTTTGCAAAACTATGAATGCCAACTGGCTGTACTGTACATTTTCCATGACGATAAAACAGGAAAAATCGATTATGACTTACTGTTTTAGGTCTTAATAGTAAGTAAGTACTTGTGGTAGATTTCATACCCATTGCAGTATGAGGCTCCAGTAAATACACGTTTTTTTTTGTTTTATAACGTTACAATCAACCTTGTTTCAGAATCCTCTATATCTTCAGTATTTAAACTGCATAATTCTGCTCGCTGACATGCACCATTCAGCTCAAAAATTAATAACACTTTCATTAAGAAACGTATCGTCAGGAGCCTCCTTCAAAAACTTTTTAACATTTTACATTGTTGAAACTTTTGATTTCTTAGGTTCATTCTTGTCATTTTGACGTTTCAAGAAAGCTATTACCTTTTTATATTGTGAAATATTCGTATATTTTCATTGATTTGTATCGTACTTCTGATCTCAGAGTATGTAGCCCATAAGCTAGAAGATTAAGGATATTTGTCTAAAACAAATAATAAAATTAGCACCTATGTATAACCATATAAAATAACCAACCGTTTTGTAAAAATAAGTCAGCATTAAGTTTTCATCATTTCCCCTCTTGGTGTTTGAGATATGTTCCAAGTCGTTTTCATCAGCCATTTCCGTAATTATTTCAAATTTTGCTATTCAAAGATGAGTTTATTTGGATGCTGCCAACCTTTGTCAATTGAAAAACATCCTATTTAGATTGCTAGGATACCGAAAAGTCAGACCACCACTTTTTTCTAGATTTTCTCAGTAATTATTATTATAAGCAGATTATAACATAAAATGTAAAATAAGTAATTATTTCCAAAATGCGAAAAAATAATATACCCATGCACCTAGTGATTTTACTTTTCTGAACTTGATAATTGATGTACTATTACTTGTGAAATAGAAGTGAACAAAGCCATACATTTCGTAGATATGAACATTAGGCATGGTTCAGATGGAAAAATAAAAACTTCGTGGTTTGTTAAAGAAGTTTGGTCACGAAGATATCTTCACTGTAATTTCTTTACACGAACAAGTTATCTAAAAAATGTTATAAAAAGCCTTACAGATCGCACTGTTAAATTGTCCCACCCAGAGGACCGTCCCAAAAATTTGAAAATTGTTCGTACTACACTAGAATTGAATGGCTACCCAAAAACTTTTTTCAATCCTATCATTAAAGAAAGAATAAACAAAATCTATAATGGAACGTCATAGATAAATAACATAACCATAAATACGGATAATTTTATAGCATTACCATACATTCCGGAGACCTCAGAGAAAATTAAGAAATGTTTGAAATATTATGATATAAATGTTGCGCATAAACCTACTAATTGTGTTGGTGACTATTTTCCAAATCTAAAATCTTTGATGCTTAAAGGTAAAAACCCACACAAATGAAATTTAAATTGCTTAGATTGCGATGAGACTTATACAGAAGTCTCTAAGCAATATTTTCAAAATAGAATATATGGCTATAAGTATGGTACACGAAATAGAAAATTCCACCGCCCTTGACAAACCCTGCTTTGATTATAAGCTTCAATTCAGTTACAAAAATGTTAATATCTTAACTAAGGAAACCAATTATTATAAAAGATCTATTCTGGAGATGATTCACATAAAACGTGACTCAAAGTCTATAAATCATAGAACATATATTCAGTCATTATACTAATTTAATTAATTAACCCTTGCAAATTCCTAGATGTATCTTTATAATGTTAAAAGTATATTCGGTAGAATGCTCAAATAGCAATATTTCTAATAAGGTCTGACCACCTTTTTATGAGAGTTCTTGGAAGATTTTTGTTGAAAAGTAAAAAAAAAGTATCGTTAAGTTTATGAAAAATATTTCATTTTGTATCTATGGATTTGTGTACTTAATTTTGTTTAGTTTCTTTATATTTAAGCTCTCCACTTGCAAATATCTAGTTTTCTTGTATAAGAAGTAAATTATATTAAAAATGATTGTTTTTCTTTATCTTTTTCATATTTCTTATTAAAAGTGCACAAGTTCATAGGCTAAAGGGTGCGAAAAGTCTTAAAACTGGTGCAATTATTAAAATAAAAGTATCTGAAAAACTGCTTTGGTATGACCTAATAGCCCTTCAATAATAAACGATCCAGTTATAATCTATTATGGAATTCATAATCAATTAAAACCACGGAATTCTCTTAAATTGCTAATTTGTGTTTTGTTGTTGTTGTATAAACTGTGTTATGTTAATCCACCTTGATCATCTGTCCGAAAAAATTTGATATTATTTTTGTTTCGAAAATATTAATACATAAAAATTAACTATTTATTCATCGGGGGGCACGGTAGTGCCCCCGCCAAGTCGAGCGCGAAGCAAACACTGCCGTACCATCCTTTACTGGAACCATTTCGCAGCATTTTCAGGCCCCTATTTGAGAACCTCTGGATAAGGCCAGAACGCAGAAATTCGTCATCCAGTAAGCTATAAAATCACATACTTAAAATAAAAAAATTCAAGTCTGTAGGTCATTTAGTTCCGAAGTTAAGTGAAAGAAAAGTTTCGCATTTATGACACTCATTCACTCACTCACTCATGATCATCAGAATAGAACTAGTACTTCCTATAAACTCAGAGAGCTGAAATTTGGTACAGAGTTAGGGTTTAATGGCCACATAAAGGGAAAACTATAAAAACTAGGATAATCAAAGATCTGGAGTACCTGGTGACCCTTATTTGAAAACACAAGAGCCCAACCAAACTATTAAAGATCGACATACCGCCTTTACAAAAGATATTCAACTTTGTTTGCCTCTTCATTTGATGTCAAAAATCGAAGGTCTGATGTATCTAATGAAGAACCCTCAGCTTGTCTCAGCTGTATTAGAGATATGGTAATGCCCCCTTCTACTATTGGTACATAAAAGAATGCCGTGAATTTGATTCACGAATTATTGCCTATTAAGTCAAAATTTGAGATCATTCCCCGGGCATACGTGTACAGAGAACAATTCCCAATCTGTGTGGCGTATGCCCTAACAATTCACAAGAGCCAAGGTCTAAGTTTAAAAAATGCCCTCATGGACATTGGCATCTCCATATTCTCTTGTGGCCAAGCCTATGTGGCGCTTTCACGAGTAACCAATCTTCATGGGGTGCACCTCATAAATGTTGACTTCAAGATTATAAAAGCTCAAGCTTCAGCGATCACCGAATACAACCGGCTTAGGCGTAAATACCGCGCCGATCTTTCAGAAATTAAACCGTCTAAACCGTCTAAAATGATAAATGATGAACGCGAATGGACAATACGAAAAACTGTTGCTACTGTACAAGAGTCAGAACCGGAAAAAAAGAAAAGAAAGATTTGTAATAATAAAAAAACTACTCCTAAGAAGAAAAAAAATGTGTCAAATAAGAAAATCTAATGAAATAAATCAATATGCCCACGTTTCTACAAAAAGAAGTGAAATCCCACCAAAAACATTCTCTAAAAAACTAGCCAAGTCTCGATGGAGCTGCTTGTTTATCTCTAAAAAGTAATGAAATCTAGACAAAGTCGTGCCAAGTCTAAGGTTCCTTACTGCGATTTCTTTATTATTATAGTTACTGTTGTGTGACTTGGCCGTTGAAGGGTACACAAGGGTACAAAACCAGGTGCTCCATGACACCATTGCACCAATCTGTCGCCAGAACCGCTACCCATTGACGATGGAAAATTGCCACTTGGAAAACGTTGATTCAATAACCAGTCAATTGTAGGCTTGATAAAGCTGCGTATTTCAATGATACTTATGTGTAGGCGAGCCTGAAACAAACAGTATAAAAAATTATTTTCAGTACAGACGGACTTCTAATCATTGATAGAAGTCTGTCTGTACGTCTATTTTATGTTAGATCGGTGGTCGATTTGACGCTCCAAAAAGAAGAGAGCAGAAGTCAGCATTGTCAATGCTGAATGCATGTGTTGCACAATCAACAACAGCCTAAAATGAGACACTAGCGTCCAATTACCAATACCAGTATGGGCTATTATCTCGCTTAACAAACATAGGTAGTTACAACAGATAACATTACGTGTAAACAAAATTGACTTGTACTCACTAACGTATAAAGAATGTTCAACGGCCAAGTCACACAACATTAACTATAATAATAAAGAAATCGCAGTAAGGGACCTTAGACTTGGCACGACTTTGTCTAGATTTCATTACTTTTTAGAGATAAACAAGCAGCTCCATCGAGACTTGGCTAGTTTTTTACAGAATGTTTTTGGTGGGATCTTATTTTCAAGTTACACAAATTTTATAACATTTGGAATTTAACTCAACAAAACTTGAATGCATTTGAATGGATCAAATTTTCCAGAATTGTTCTGAAATCCAACTGGGCTGAATATGGACGCATTTAAATAACTCTAATTCATTAAAATATTATTTATCTTTTTCTCAGGTCCTTCATATTGAAGCAAAGCCGACTCCGATCTGAAATATAACAAAAAATTCATAAAAAATATTACATTTCGATGAGCGATGAGCACCGACATACCGCCGAAGCTGAATCTTAAATCCTTATGCCCTAAATGTTGAAATCACTTCGAAGAATGTCGGTGATGCTGGAAAAATACCTCGGATATATAAGTAGGTGAAAGTTGCTTTAGAGTATTTCTAAGTTTTCAAAAATAGATAGATTTAATGGTTCCAATAAAGCAAGACAGGCAGAAATATTTAGTTGAGAATGATTGCGCAGAAAGTAATTAGCTAATGTAATTTCATGGAATGGATAGAAAATCTAGTGATCTCTGACCAGAATCGAATTATAAGTCAATGTGCAGATAGGAAATGCAAAAAGGCAGCGGGTTTCGCTGTACAGGATCGGAGGGTGTACGTGGGGGGTGGGGTAGAATAGAGATACATGCAATGACGGGATGTGATTAGACTGAGTGTTTGTAGCAGTTGTGCTTGCCGGCAATTGTAATAAAATAAATGTCTATCTCATGCCGTCTGCCAACGTAGCTGTGCTAGTGCCAGCTTCTGTCCTGTACCCCCGCCTGTCGATTACGATCCACTTCAAATCACATTATCGTTTTCTGTC
The DNA here is from genome assembly GCA_958510875.1 of Endomychus coccineus. NCBI lineage: Eukaryota > Metazoa > Arthropoda > Insecta > Coleoptera > Endomychidae > Endomychus > Endomychus coccineus. The sequence goes on along the minus strand of OY294068.1, from coordinate 152,261,403 downwards.
CCTGCCCTACGTTTATAGAGACGTCATATATTCATTTCTTCACGCACATCATTCGTTTCAATTACAACTCGTTCCACATGTGTGACTTTTTTTACGTAAGTTCTAATAGAAGGACCATTTGAAAATAATTACCCAGCTATTAGTGGACCTGTGAGTTTCGTCTTTGCTAAATGATTTTTCTAAATCATCCATGTTAATCGTACAGTTTCGGCTCCTATCAAATTATATATAAATTCTCGAGTAATAGGTCAGACTAACACATATGCTCATTATTTTCGTCTTAACGTACGTTTCGGTCTCCCGACCATCATCAGAAGACGTATCAATGTCTGATACGGGATTTCTTAAAACTAATTCTATCAGCACAAAGCGTCCTTATTTCACTTATTTCAATTAAAAATTCCCACGTCGCCGAAAGGAACAGAAACACGAGTAATCAAAATTGGAGCACATTAATGTTTCAAATATATAAATATGTATCAAGAATCCATTGCTGAGCAATTTTCTTACAAAATTAGAAGTCATTTCAAGCAATGTTTGTGAACAACTGAAGCCAAAAATACTAAATGTATCCACTTTTGAACCGGATGTTGAAGATTTATGAGGTAATAGAAAAAGATTTTCAGACCTCATTAAAAATATTGCTATTTGAACATTCTATCAGAAAAATACTTTTAACATTATAAATACATATAGTCCAGGCATTTAAGGAATTTTTTTGTCCGAATTCCCGCGAGGTCTAATTTTGGTCTATTCTTATGTATTTTGACACGCTGAACACGATGGTGTAGTTCAAATTCGGATTAACCTTGTGCTCGAAAAACTATGATCATTTTTTGGACCGAAAAATGGCCATTTTTCGATTTTCTGGGGTTTGAGACAAAACTATGGGTTGTATTGAAAAATGTTTGAACAAAAGTTGACGAACAAGTTAATACGCGATTTTTGGCTCTGGTCCGAAGTTGATTCGAGGTCGTGGGCCCAAGATAGGGCACATTTAGTGCACATTGAAAATGTGCTAAAAACTGTTTTGGCGGAAAGATAGTATTTTTATTTCTCCTCTTTCGATTCCTGATATTTTGACCTACCTCATTTTTTAGCCATTTTGAAAATTTTGGACCACCGAAAAATTCAAATTTTTTGAGGTTAGAAATTTTCAACGTCTTTGGAACAAAATGCTTGAATTTTGGATATTAGGTGCAGAATAATAAAGTCTTCCGAATCAATTTAGTTTCAGATCGATAACGTAGGTATTTCGTCTGAAATCCGTAGAATACGGATTTTTCTAAATGGCCGATTTTGGCACCAAAAAATGAGGTAGGTTAAAATACCAGGAACTGAAAGAAGGGAAATAAAAATACTATCTTTCCACCGAAACAGAATATGAAAAAAACGAAAACTCTTTGACATATACTCCATTTTTCGATGTGCTAAAAAACACACTAAATGGGCCCTATCTTGGACCCACGAATCGACTTCGGACCAGAGCCAAAAATCGCGTATTAATTTGTCCAACAACTTTTGTTCAAACATTTTTGCATACATAGTTTTTCGAGCACAGTGTTTATCCAAATTCAAACTACACCATCGTGTTCAGCATGTCAAAATACATAGACAAAAATTAGACCTCGCGGAAATTCGGCCAAAAATCGTCGATTTTCCTCCTTAAATGCTTGGACTAATATGTAGGAATTTGCAAGATTTTAACTAATTAAATTAGTATAAATTTGACTTAATGATTGAACGTCTGCTATATGATTTACAGACTTGGAGTCACGTTTTATGTGAATCATCTCCACAATAGATATTTATAATAATTAGTTTCTTTAGTTAAAATATTAACATTTTTATAATCGAATTGATGGTTATAATCAAAACAATGTTTAGCAAGGTCGGTGGAATTTTCTACGTTTTTGTTTCTACTACTATTTTTTTTTCCAAATATTGTTTACAGATTCCTGTATAAGACCCACCACAATCTGAACAATTTAATTTTTATTTGTGTGGGTTTGTTTACCTTTAGGCATTAAAGGTTTTAGATTTGAAAAATATTCACCAACACAATTAGTAGGTTTATGCGCAACATTTATATCGTACTATTTCAGACATTTCTTAATTTTCTCTGATGTCTCCGGAATGTATGATGATGTTATAAAATTATCTGTATTTATTTTTATGTTATTTACATATGACGTTCCATTATAGATTTTGCTTATTCTTTCTTTAATGATGGGGTTGAAAAATGATTTTGGGTAGCCATTCATCTCCAGTGTTTTACGAACAATTTGTAAATTTTTGGAACAGTCCTCTGGGTAACGCTTTTTCTCATAACTTGTTGGTGCAAACGGAATTGAAGTGAAGATAACGTTGAGACCATACTTTTTAGTAAACCACGGCGGTTTTAGTTTTCCATCTGCATCATGCCTAATGTCCATATCTTGGGAATTTATGATTTTGTTCACTTCTATTTCACAAGTAAATTGAAGTTTACAGTGGAAATTATTACATTTAATAATCACGTACAGAATTTTGTCATTGGGAACACACATTAGGCAAACATCTACATACTGTTTGAAGAATACTGGTTGAAAATCTGAATGAATTTATTACACATTCCTCTAGGCATTCCATAACTAGGTTAGCAATAGTAGCTGAAATAGGAAATTCCATTGCTATGCCGAATATTTGCCCAAAATATTGCTCACCGTGTTGAAAATAAGTGCATTCTAAACAAAACTTCACCGCATTTATAAATTCAGATTGATCTAGAGATGTGTTGTTTTTAATCTCTGCCCAAAGTTTTGATACTAGTCAATGCCAAAACGACTGGTATATTTGTAAATGAAGAGACAACGCCCAAGGAAATTAATAGATGATCCATGGGTACAGATTTATTTTTATAAATTCATTAAAATGCCATGAGTCTTTCACATAAAATTCATTTTTTCCTATCATATTGTTGATAGATTTCAATTTAAATTTTGATAGATTGTAGGTAGGCTCTCCAGTATTACTTACTTGTGTCTTAAAGGTATATCACTTATGTAGTTTCGAAAGCTCATAGATATAAGGTTCTTGTCCATTTTAGCAAATTAATTTATTTTTTGTTCAATAGGGATTATCTTATTTTTGCACCATTATTTTTGAACAATTAATTTTAAGAAATCCCGTTTTAGACATATTCGTCTTCTGATGATGGTCGTGAAAAGACAAAAATAATAAGCATATGTGTTAGTGTGACCTATTTCCCGGGAATTTATGTATAATAAAATAATACTTTAATTTTAATTATCCGAGTCAGAAGACCTGGTTGATGTCGACCTGGCAATGATAGTATCATAGAAATTCTTATATTCTTCGTCAATATAATGAAGTACCTTTTTAACATCGCCGATTTTCTTTTCGTTGATGGGAATCATTCCAGAAAAAGCCTTCTCTAGAGGAAGATCGATAAAACGTGTGTTGGGTCGAGTCAGCTTAACCCTATTGTTATCAAAGCCTTTAATGGTGTTCGAAGCTATGAGGAATCCATCGGCCATATCGAAATAGAAGTATTTAGTAATTTTGTAAGAAGTACGTCTTCCTCCTGACTGAAGTTCCGCCGGTGTTGTAAACTTTTTGAAATACTTGGGCCATCACTTATTAAAATCAAAAATTATTTCAATATTTTCCAGGAGAATTGCTTCATTTCATTAGAGGACGAATTCTTCGTCAATATTGTAGGGGCGCACAGATTTGGTCTTCTCGTTTTAAGTATTGTTTTATGGTCATCCTTCGTTTCATAGAGAGCTCGAACCAAAATATTAGAACAGTGTGCTTTCTGTTTTGTCCTGGGCATACGTGCGAAGAAATGTGAAGTTGGGAAGGAGGATATACTTTTCTATGTAATCATACAGCAATCACGACACATCGTTTGCACCTTTTTTGGCAATACCCTCGTGATAAGTGTACATTTTGATGGTATTTCTTTTTACATCATAAACACAAGAATAGTTTACCCAAATCTGCCTAATAAATAATATCCTGCACAAGAATATGTGATAATTACTCCGGGTATGTTTTCCTCATCTACTCATCTTTTGCCAACATCTTTTGATGATGAATAAAACTTTTTAAAATTTCTGAGATGAACCAATTTTTCGGTAACTGCCACTCTTTTAGCCGTATCATTCAATGTAGTATCTTCCATTTTCATTAATAGTTCTTCACATTTGCCACATACATCTTTTTGAGGTCTCCTAAAACGGTAATAAAACCTGTATTTTACATGGAAATCGGAATGTTTTCTCCCGAACAAACTATACATAATTTTGATATTTAGATCAGCAGATAAATAGTTAATCGTTTTTGCAGTATGATGGGACGTTTTAAGGAGGAAACTGCTAATATGATCCCTATCAAGTTGCATACTTCATCTTTTATAGCATGGGTTTTGAGAGTCGTTCCTCGCATATATTTGGGAGATTGTCCATCAGACAAGAAGAAATCCTGCAAAGTCGTTTTTGTACTCAATGAAAATGCAGTTAGGCTTGTATTCTTGCAAACAGGAATTTCTCAATAAAACTTGGTATAGCACGGGTAATATTTTTTATCTCCATCAAACCTTGCAGATACGAGCACAAATTATTTTTTCATAACTTATTTTATTTCTCAACATAATCTCCTTGTATTCCGATACACTTCGTTCAACTTTTTTCTAATTTCTCCATTCCTTTCCAAATAAAACAATTTCGGGAATCCTCCAAAATATCTAGAGAATATGGTGGATGTCGAACTAATTCGTAGCGCAATCCATGCACTTTTGCCTTTCCGACTGCGGACCTGTGCTCCAGTGCGGCCGCTTTCGCTCCAAATCGGCGTCGAATCGATCCAACAGCTCTGCATAATAAATGCCGAGGATCGTTTTCCTTTTTTCATAGTAATCGATATGGGCGATACCGTGTGCATCCCAAAAAAACTGTCGCCATGACTTTGTTGGCTGATATAATATATCTACTTTCGGCTTCGATTCGCCAAGACAAGTCCACTGTTTCGTCTCTTCTTTGGTCTCTGGTGTGTTGTGATGGATCCATGTTTCATCCACGGTTACGAAACAGCGCAAAAAGTTCTTCTTATCGCGCTTGAACATCGCCAAACACTCCTTTGAAGTTGTCACACGGTCGCGCTTGTTGTCAGCAGAGAGGAAACGCGGCACCCGTATGGCAGATAGCTTTCTCATATTCAAAAATGTATGCAAAATGTTCCGTACCATTTCGGTTGATATGCCCATAGCCTCAGCAATCTCGTGCACTTCAATTGGCCGATCGTTCAATATCATAACATGGACTTTCGGCGTTATAACCTCAATCGGACGACCATATCATTCGGCGTCCTTTGTGGTCATACTACCACAACGAAAATATGTAAACCACTTGTGAATCTTTCCAATCGATGGTGAAGAGTCTCCATAATGTTTAACTACGTCGCAACAACAAATGGAAAACGAATAACTATAACTGTAACACATTAATGTCTAAAATATATGAATGTGAATATGAATTTAAAAACACTACACAGTAATGATTCTATAGTTGACGACGTCACATCTCGAGGACGAGGCAAATCTGTCTGAGAGACAGAAAGTTGCCAGAAGTACGTACAATGTTTAACAGATGTGTTTGAAATTTTATTACTACAACGCAAAACGTCTTTGATGCCCCAATATTACTGATTTATTGTATCAGCTATCTACATATACACATTTGAAAGAAGTACGTAGAAAGTTGGAAATTATTTAATTACTTAAAATTGTATAAACATGACTCAATGATTGTATCAGTTCTATGCATCAGTAAGTCAAAGTTATTGTTCTCCAGGTTGAACTGTGAAAACACGTATATTAGTTCCATATAGCTGTTTTGCTCGTCTCGTGAGGTAATCAGTGGAACGAGACAGACAACTGATCAACCTGCAGAGGTATAGCTACCACTTTAGAAAATATTCTGAGAACCTACATGGCTTAACAGAAACTACTGGAAAGCTGATGTTTCACTGCGAATGTTATTCAGAATGCCACGCAGTGAAGAACTCATTGTAAAACCATCAATTATGCCTGATTGGTTTGGTTGACATGGCGTCTAAATTCAGTCGATCAGATTTGGAATTTCGTTGCCTCATATTAGATCAACTTAGAGATTTTTTTTCTCTTTGATTTCATTGTAAAACCATCAATTATACCTGATTGGTTCAGTTGGCATGGGGCCTAAGTCGGACTTTTCACTTGCCCTCAAACTTCTGTGGTTTCTCACTAAATGACAAGAACGTGTATCCGCTTTGCTAGCTTGTCCTTGAAAATGAAATACATTGGCTATTGATCATATAACCTCTCTTCGTTTCTAACCGGAAAAAAGCTCATAATCGAAAGAACTATTTTCTTCTCGTAGATTCACTTTTATCTTGAAAACGTTTTATTTCCTGATTCTATTATTTTCGTCTACATACGTCCATAAAAAAACTTATAGGTTCTAAGACATGCACTTACTAAGCTTCAAATTTATTAGAAGGTGTCATTGATTGATAATCATCCACCAATATTTTAAGAAGCAATGCTACTGAAAATTGTATACCTCTTCTAATGTAATTTGAATCAATTCCTCAACGAGTACTGAGCCCTCTTCATTATATTTGAGGTGGTTAGCTATATAATTTTTTTAAATTGAATATTAACAACTGTGCTGAAAAATTGAAGCCATCAGGAAATGTATTCGCTGTGTCATCTATACTATCGATCATAGTTCGACAATTAAAAACAATTGTAGATGAAACCTTCCTGAAACGGTGTTACTGCATGCACTGCCTACAGTAAACAATGCGGTCACAAGGGCGAAATTTCGCACCCTTTCACGACATCTGTCATGACACTGCCTGAATGGGAGCTGATCTATGGGATTTGTATTGCTTTAAAATAATTTCATTTCATTGAATAATGATCGCAACTCACTGTTCATGGAAAATAATGAGATATAACGTTGATACTCTTCGTGGTGTGAAATTTGAAAAAACTATAGGTACTAACTGAGACACAGACAAATAAGAACAAATTTAATTGAATTCTATTCAATAATACACCAGTTTAACAGAATAACTTCTCCGTAAAGAGCTTAGGAGTATATAGACCATTCAAGTTCAGACAGTTTGTTAACGAATATACCTGTATGAGAGTATGAGTCAGGGCCAGAGGAACCAACTCCGTTAATTAAAGCTACTCCTCTCGTCCGATCGGTATGTAGCTTCAGGTCCCCAAATTGTGTACCATAAGTAGTCTTATTGAACCCAGAAAGACTGCCTTTTGCATTCGGTCTATAAAGATCTGCGCCGAGTTCTTATAGTCCAGGCAATAAGCCTGGAAAAAGACCATAATAAAAAAAATATATATAGTAAGCTAGAATTTCAAAATTTGTTTTGCATTTTGTTTCTAATACCCCATAGATCATTGATGACACTCAAGACCGCGGGGGTCGACCTTCCTACCCCCTCAAAACGGGGTTTCAACCCCTCAGAGGAGCATTCTTATAAAACCAGTCCAAAATTAATGAATTAAGAGCCGAAAATGACCCCTAGTATGTTTTTTGGGTCCCTGATCACGATTGCACAGTCAGTTTTCTCGAAAAACTCCCTCCAGATGGGAAATTTGGAAAATTTATATATAATATATAACTTATAATTTTGTTGCAAAAATGACCTCTAGTAGGATTTTTGGGTCGCTGATCACGATTCCGCTGTAATTTTTCCCAAAAAAAGTCTCTCCAGATGGAAAATTCGGGAAATTTGAGATTTTCCTGAGACGTTTGTGAATAATAAAGTATAATTTTGTTGCAAAAATTACCTCTAGTAGGCTTTTTTGGGTCGCTGATCACGATTCCGCTGTAATTTCTCCCAAAAAAGTCTCTCCAGATGGAAAATTCGGGAAATTTGAGATTTTCCTGAGACGTTTGTGAATAATAAAGTATAATTTTGTTGCAAAAATTACCTCTAGTAGGTTTTTTGGGTCGCTGAGCACGATTCCGCTATAATTTTTCCCAAAAAAGTCTCTCCAGATGGAAAATTCGGGAAATTTGAGATTTTCCTGAGACGGTTATGAATAATAAAGTATAATTTTGTTGCAAAAATGACCTCTAGTCATGACCTCCAGTCATTTTTGCAACAAAATTATACTTTATTATTCATAACCGTCTCAGGAAAATCTCAAATTTCCCGATTTTTCCATCTGGAGAGTTTTTTTTGGAAAAATGACAGCGGAATCGTGATCAACGACCCAAAAAACCTACTAGAGGTCATTTTTGCAACAAAATTATACTTTATTATTCACAAACGTCTCAGGAAAATCTCAAATTTTCCATGTCGAGAGAGTTTTTTGGGAAAAATAACAGCGGAATCCTGGTCAGCTACCCAAAAAAACTACTATACGTCATTTTTGCAACAAAATTATAGTTTATTATTCACAACCGTCTCAGAAAAATCTCAAATTTCTCGAATTTTCCATCTGGAGAGAGTTTTTTGAGAAAAATAACAGCGGAATCGTGATCCGCCACCCAAAAAACCTACTAGACGTCATTTTTGCAACAAAATTATAAATTATATATTATACATAAATTTTCCAAATTTCCGATCTGGAGGGAGTTTTCCGAGAAAACTAACTGCGGAATCGTGATCAGCGACCCAAAAAACATACTAGGAGTCATTTTCGGCTGTTAATTCATTAATTTTGGACTGTTTTTATAACAATGCTTCTCTGAGGGGTTGAAACCCCGTTTTGAGGGGGTAGAAAGGTCGACCCCCGCGGTCTTGATAGTCATGAATGATCTATGGGGTATTAGGAACAAAATGCAAGAAAAATTTTGGAATTCTAGCTTACTATATTTCATTTTTTTGTTTTTCGGTCCGTTGCCTGGACTATTAGATGCGCGAATTATCTTTAAGTTCGAACGCACTGCATAAACTAGAGTAAACTAAATAAAACCGAATTCATGAAATTACTTTTTCGCGTATACATTTCCATCACTTCTGAGTTAACTAGATATTTCACTTACCTACTGTATTTCAAGAGTGATAAGCTTTCTTGAGAAATGGGGTGACCTGTATTATTTCTAATATATTCGGTAACGTTGATTGTTCACCATTATTTTCCTTTATATGGACAAAATGTTCTTTATACCGAGTTAGAATATTCCTTCTCGATTGTCCCACATAGCGTTTTGAACATGACTCACAATCAATTTTGTAAATCCCAGATTTGTCGAAGTTTGAAACTTTATCAAAGGTATGGCCTAAATGGTTTTTATCTTGTTCTTATATCTATAAACGGGTGTATCGCAAATTTAGAAAAACATCTATGGAATTTATCAATTACTTAAGGATGACGTTAAACTTTTGAATTACTTGAAACTAATTTGATTAACTGATTGCGTTCCAATTCCCTTTTTTGTTTAGAAATCAGGTTATTGATCAAAAATGTATGGTAATCATCGCCCAACGCTATTTGCTTCAGTTTCTTAGCATCGTTGTTATAATTTTGTTGGCTCAAAGAAACATTTAATATCTATAAACAAGATTATTGAATGGGGCTATTCTATAATCAATTGGTGTAACAAAATCCGTTTGAGTCAATTTTCTGTATATGTTAAATTCCCAGTCATCACCATATTTTATAATGTCAATATCAAGGAAAGGAAGCTGCTTATCTGTTTCTATTTCGACAGTGGAATTGAGTGAATCAAATTGGCTATTAAGCGTGTTCGAAAATCCAAGGAAATCAAAATCTATACTTATAATCGCGAAAATATCATAGACATATCTATATCAATTTGTGAAGAAATTTCATCACTCTTGAAATACAGTAATTACAAATATCTGGGTAATTTAGAAGGGATGAAAATGTTCAAGCGAAATAGAAATTTTATTAATTCACATTTATCTCCAGCTGAGGGTAAACCCTCATTATTACAAATAGTATTTATAATTAGGAATTAGATTTTAAAATTATTTGTAGGTAATTATTATAAATTTTTATTTCATTTTTTAGATAAATAAAAGAATATACATTAACTATTTATCATTAAAATATGAAAAATTATTTAAAATACTTCTCGATTTAAATTTAAAGGAAATGTATTTAGTTTTATTATTTTTAAGAGAAAATTAATTTAATTAAATTTTATTAGTACCTATTGAAAAAGAATTTTGTAAAATAAATATTATTTTAGTAAATAATATTTTGTTTAATTAAGAAATTGCATTTTCTTGGTGAAATTTTAAGAGTGCCTTCTTTCTGAAAACTACTACTAGTATAATTCAAATTTTAAAATAAATGAAATATATCTTTAATCATTTGTTATTACTAAGTTAAGTATTATTTAAGTAAAAATGTTTCATCTTTATCATTTTTAGATGAAATTTTGAATGTATATTCTGGTAATTTTAATTTATTGATTCAATTATATACTGTTGTTCCTTCATAACCTCATTAAGTTGGAAAATATTATTGATTATCGATGATCTTTATCTCCTTATGAAAACTCTCAGCAGTAATCGAAAACTTTTCGTAGCGAGTGCTTCAACAATTCTGTGTTTGATTTTATCTATAGACTGATTCATATATTGAAGTTGTACTGCAACCGTTATAAGGGAGACAATCATTAAGAGTCCTACATTTTTTCACCAATACTAGTTAAGCGTAGAAGTTCTAAATTGTACTTCATCTCTGCACAAACTAGTTCACGAGCTAGATAAATACGAATACAGGAGTGTGTTTCCGGTACACTGTCAACAAAATTGGTGAAATTTGTATCGTTGATTTGATTCATATCACGCTGATTAATTCTACAGTAGATTCATTTGTATAAGTGATATATAGAACAATAAGATGCAAGGAAATAGATAGGGAAACATTTTTCGAATGTAGTGAAATTGTATCATTAAATCTATTCACTGTTTTTGATGACATACTGGACAAGCGCAAATTACAGAACATAATATCATAACCAAATAACGAAAATAACTTATAGAAAGAAGAAAGCAGAAAAAGTATGAATATGTGATGGCTTTAGCAAGAAAATATGTGGCACTGTGTGACCAATGGTTTTAAACAGATATAGAATCCTAAATCATTTCATCCAATGATACATCCGCTTTAGATTCACATTGAATATATAAACTAAGTCAATTTTATTTTTTTGACTTGGAAAGTCAAACTGGTGAAATGAAATAATCTTTGTTTGACGAAGTTAGCTCGACATTTATTAAATAAAATTGTTCAGATGAATTGATTGCACTAAATTACTTACTATGGAGTTAATTATTTCTTAAAGCGGACATCGTTTAGATATGACTCCTACTCAGTATTTCGAACGTAGGTGAACGTATTTTCTGTGACTTTTCCCTCCGATTAAAAGACTAATTGAAGATAATTTTGATTGAAATGTAATGAAAAACTAAATTTTTTACAAGCAGTGAATATTTTTCATAGGAATCATAAGGGTGTCATTAGCTCTATCTGTACAAGGGGTGAATGGAGTAACCCCAGTCGTTTAGAGCGGTGTATTGAAACATTCCGACTGGAAATGATTTAATATTCATCACAATGGTCGCGAATTTCCTACTTACATCATATACGACACCCCTGCTTGATCAGAAAATAATACAAAGTTACTTGTCATGTTTGGTAACATGTGTTACAGATAAACTCGCATTAATTGACTGGACCTATTTATATTCACACTTGTTCCTTGATGCTTATTAAAGTGTAAACTGTTTTTATGTATTTATTGACCCTAACCAAATCATGTTATGTTCATGTTTTAAATCCTTTCAACGTATAGAAAGGGGGCTGGCAATGTGTAAAAAAATAACTCATGGTTATCCAACGAAAATCTGAATAAAAATGTTGAGATTATCATTGAGGTCTCAACTAATTATATAGACGTTTTCGAATACTACTTCTTCTAATTTTTCATTTTATGAAATGTTCGCATGAAGCACATTTGGTCTGTTCGTGCTATGAGTTTTAATTTGCAGGGAAATGCTATTTGTATTCGCGCTCAACATTTATGAGCAATAAACATTTCATCTTTTTGAAATATTGTACCACAATGCAAACCCAATCAAGGCAACTGGTGTAAATCAGCAAATATGTAAAAGAAGTGCTCACTAAGCCAACCAATTTCACAATTTGCGTTCTGCACACGAATAAATCAGGATAATATAAAACTTCTCCTGCATTCTACGTTGAACCGTTTAAGTTTTAATACATCTCCATTACACTATTTATCAAAGTATGTATGTTACAAACGGATGAAAATTAAAAAAAAATGTCTTATTATAAATAGATTTCTGATCGATATCTGCCATTACCAAATATTAATTATCTTTCGGAGAAATTGAGTAATACGGTAAAACCAGGAAAATCATTCTACAAAATCGAAATGCAGGATTCCTTTTAAATTGTGTATGCTTCGATCCTTGTGAAGATTGCTAGTAAGTATACATCGGCCAATCTTCCCAATACATCGATAAAAGGTTGAACGGGAGTAAATATACAAGGAATTCATCCACTGCACTTAATAAACAAGTGAAAATTCATTTGACTATGACAACACAAAAATGTTGAATATTGAAAAGAATAATGATAAGCGTTTGATATATCCAAATTAAGAAAAACAATTGTTTTATTATTAAAGTTGACTCCCATCTATCAACACTTTATAAGGCTCTGATTCAATCATATCCAAATTCAGATATTTGGAAGTATCATCACTATCTCTTGTAGATCTTTTACATATAAATTCTCGTGAAATAGGTCACACTAACACATATACTTATTATTTTCGTCTTTACGTACGTTTCGGTCTCACGACCATCATCAGAAGTCGTATCAATGAACTTTTTCTTTCTGTTTTTCCCCGTGGAATTTACGTAACAAGGACGGAAAATACTGTATTTTTGAACGGAAGTCTGCGAGTCCAAAATTTGCAATTCAGTTACGAAAAGTCATATTTGTGACGCTGATTGTCATTGTGAAGGTACATTTCAACATTGAGTGATAAAATGAGTTCATTTCAACACTGAGTGTTAAAATGAGTTCAAATGAGTTTTGTAACATATTGCTTTTTAGTAACACATATTGCTTTTGACTTACTTGGCAGCAAATTTGCTACTACAGCTTTTGCAACTACTTCAACGACCGAAAGTGAGGACTCTCCAGATTCGCTCATTCTTAAACATGAAATTAAGATATAAATGAGAATATTTGGACAATCATTGGCGCTTTTCTATGGTAACTCTTATATTACCATTTTTGCATTGTTATCTCCATAAAACTTCAGCAAGCAAATTGCGTCGGACAATGGTTACCACAAATCTTTGATCAATAATTCAATTTCTAAACAAAAAAGGAAATTGGAACGTAGCCAACTAACCAAATTAGTACAATTACCTCCAAATACTTTGATAAAAACCCAAAAGTTTCACTTATCATTCTACAGTAATTAATAAATTATAAAGTGTGTTTTCTAAATTTGCAATACAGCCAGCTTACAGATGTAAGAACAACCTAAAACAACGTTTAAGCAACACCTCTGATGAAGTTTCCGATTCCGACAAGTCCGGGATTTACAAAATCAATTGCGAGTCTTGTTCAAAATGCTATGTGGGTCAAACTAGAAGAAACATTTTAACTCGTTATAAGTGACATTTTGCGCATATAAACAAAAAAAAATGGTGAAAAATCAGGAGTAAAGTAGAGTATTTTGAATACAGTTCACACCATTTCTCAAGAACGATTATCACTTTTAAAACACAGTACAGACAAATATCTAGGTAATTTAGAAGGGATGGAAATGTTAAACGAAAAAGCAATTTATTAAATTCCGATCTCCAGCTGAGGGTATCCCCTTAGTATTCCAATAGTATTTTTAGTGGATAAGGGTGTTCATTAAAACAAACAAAAATGACTATCTAAATGAAAATGAAACGCAATGAAAATTTTATTTTTTTCGTAACAACTGAATTACAAAAAATCTTGTTAAAACACGATGCAAAAAGGCGTGTTTTTTGCAAATGATGTGCTTGCTACGATCGTGGTCCAATCTTCCCCTCTATTGCAAAAAACATGCTCATTTTGCAATTAGTTGTATAAATAGCTATTTGCACTACAACAAACCATTAGTAACGACGTAGCAAGTTAACTTAATGCTTTGAAATTGTATAGAGAGTATTTATTTATTACATAAAATTTTAACTGATTAATTTGTTGCTGTTGAACAAAAATTGTTTGTATTTCGTTTGTGCAATTCGTGTTTTAATGTCACGTTCGAGTGAATTCCAAATGCTATTATCAGAAATACTCATCTAACATCCTTAACACAAAAAACTATTGCATAAAATAACACGTTTCGTTCTTTTTCGAAGGAAGGGCGTGTGCTGATCCCGTCCCCGGTGTACATACGCTGAGACTGAAACTATCAACAACTTATTTGCCTTTCTTCGCAATATTCTCAGAGTATTTTTCTCGCTTGATTCACGGGTCGGTCATATTCCAGTCAGATAGTGTCATTTATGTCCCATAAAATCGAAACGTACTATCCTGAGAAACTGTAAATTCACGTCAGGACACCTGGAGCTGTATCATCCAATTCGCTAACGACTTGATCTGTCACAAGACTGTAGGTTAGGTAGATTTCAATTCGTTTTCCCAGTGCACTTGATCTACTATATTATTAACCTTATTCCTTGCTTAATAAAGTCGGTGCTTTTCAAACTTGCAATTATGTCAAGTCGAACTTCCATATTAGAGCAGAAAAGTAGAAATGGTTATTATTTTAAGCGGAAACACTGAATATTTCAGCAGTGTTTGATACAAGATATTTCATCCCATTGATCCAAATTTATTACACAGCCCATTCACCAGAAATGTGTTACAATTTCAATTATTCGTGTTTTGTTCATTGTTGCGACGTATATATTTTTAATTGAAATCAATGGGATGAAAAGCTTAGCTCCTAATGCAATTAGTTCAAGAAATTCTGCGCTTTATTTGATGTGAATCAGTTCTTAAAGGTCTTCTGATGATGGTCGTGAGACCGAAACGTATGTAAAGACGAAAATATAATCGATATAACTATTAATAGACCTATTTCTCAAGAATTTACATATAATAAGTAATAGGCAACCAAGTATACATATACATAGCATTAGGCTATTTTTAATGGGGGGGTGGGGTTCATATTAACAGTATATAAATACGTGACCTATATAACTCATTCTAATATATTGGAACTGTCAATAGTTGTTAAACAACCACTTCCCTGATTGATATGTCTACGGCACTTGAATTACAACATGTTCATGAATGAAAAATAATGGAAACAAGGTTGCTAAGAGTGTCGAAACAGCTAACAACTTTGAGTTTTCAAGTATACTGCTCAAAATGGCTGAAGGATTAAATTGGCAATGATTCATACTAAAACCCGTATAGTTTCTATTTTCACAACTTTTAAGCGATTTGCAAATTTCCAATACGAACGACGCAATCGTCTCCACAGACACAGATATTGTCTCGAAAATAGTTTAGATGGATTCAGAAAGGCTAAAACTATGGAAAAATTTACACTCCGATTACAATAATGAGAGCAGAAAAAGCTAGAAAAAGTATTTTGTCTCCCGGAAATACGACCAGCTTCATTACATCCAGTTCGAGTGTACAGTAATATTAAGAAGACAGCAGCGTCACCTATTGAGATCCTTATGAAGGATTAACATTACTTACAGTAGTTGGTCATGGTCATATGACCATACCATGTGTTAATCTATGTACTCTATGTGAAAAGTCTATGAAAAATAAAATAGACGGCCCCAGAATCGAAAATCCCATGCTACATTTGTGATGTACCATCTTTACTGGAGCGCATTAAAATTTTCAGGCTGACATATCATTTGATGATCACGGTTTTATATTTAAAATGTTTAAAAAAAAAAGTTTTCCGGAAAAACGGTGAGAATTTTATCTTGAATTACCTTTCCTTTTTCAATGTTATTGTTCCAGTTTTGTGTTGATTTTCGTTTACTTTTTCAATGTTCATTTTAAAATTTCAAAATTATAAGTAACGCCAGAGAAAACGTTGTTTGAAAATTTCGGAGAAATCAAAGAAAATGCCAATAAAAAACATTGTAACGCCATTGAAATGATCTTGCGATGTGTCTTCGTATGGGCTTTTTGGGGCGCTCATTTTGTATTTAAAATATTTAAAAATACCATGTCGTTTCAAAACGCTATTGTAATGACCGTTCCTTGTGACTTCGTATGGATTTTTTGGGCGCTCATTATGAATTTTATATCAAAAATTGCTGAAATGAACATTTAATTAAAGATAAAATGAAGGTGTTTCAACAAAATCTAAGAACCAAAATTCAAGTTTGTAATTGTTTATTTAAGCTAAAATATTGAAAAATGTTTCGTTCAAAATTTATTTCGTTTAAAATAAATCTTATAAATAATTAAAATATACATATTTTCTAATTTGGCATAGTTTATTTACAATTTTATCATTTTCATCATCTGGATTATCATTTTCAAGTACCTATTTGCATGATATTTTTAAACATTTTAAATATAAAATTCATAATGAACGCCCCAAAAAACCCATCGCAAGGTCATTTCAATGACGTTACAATGGTTTTTATTGGCATTTTCTTTGATTTTTCCGTAATTTCCAAACAATATCTTTTTTAGCGTTACTTAAAATTTTGACATTTTAAAATGAACATTGAAAAAGTAAACGAGAATCAATACAAAACTGGAACAATAACATTGAAAAGCAAAAGTAATTCATGATAAAATTATCTGCGTTTTTCCGGAAAATATTATTGAAAATTTTTCTTTCCAGTTATGTCATAGTTTTCCGGGAATTTCCATGGTTTTTCGTAATCGTTATACGTGACTGGTAACTTTGATGACGTAGGAAATGCAAATCGCGTGAAAAATTAGTCAATTTCCGCAAAAATCACCAAATTTTGCCGTTTTCCCTGCCGTGGTATGTATTTTCCGGGAAAATGCCACCGATTTCATGGTCAGCGACCCAAAAAACCTCCTGGACCCCATTTTCGATGCTTAAATGTCATTTTTTCAAAAATTAAATATTAGTCTAAAATAGTTATTTATTAATACAACACCATCCTTTTTGTAGCTAAGTCAATACAATTGACTCGATAGTGTTTCTGTCCAAATTATAACAAAAGAATGTTCACTCAATGGAATCCAATTAGTTTATTGAGATATGTTCCTAGATATATAAGATTTTGGTATTTTCCGATTCGTCATGAACACAAAAGGCCGGAGCAAATAAAACGCGTTAAGCGCTTCACACATAGCAGAGGAGGGCAGGTTCCTTTAATACACATGTTTCCCTTGTCACTTTGTTAAATACACACTGCATACGAAATGTCGCCTGAAGTCCCCATGCTCAGCTAGCAGCAGCCCTTAACTTAGCAGCGCCGTCCCCACACTGTGTATGTCATCAAACACGGGTTTTTAGCCACCAGGCTTGCTAATCTACTACACAAATACTCCACCTACTTTCAGAACAAGATAATCCAAACAGAATACCGCTACCATCTGCGCGTATTTATATTTTCTTATTCATTAGTTATTGAGCAACGGTTCAGCAAAAATAAACTTTCGGAATTATTATTCATAACAAGATAAGAGTCGGGACAGAAAACCAAAGGGTAATGGACATAACCTCTACTATTTTCATTGCATATTGAATGTGTATATTTAATACTAATAGGATCGTATATCCTTTATGACATATTGATTTATGAAGAAACCGCTTAGCAATAAATGAGTAACTGTATTGTATCATGCAAATTTTTGATCACACTTGGTTGTAATAACAATAAAATCAATTCACATAACTTCACCTCACTATACGTAGTATATAGTGTGAGGGTATCAAAAAGGGAGTTCCGGATTTTCGCGGATACGAGAGAAACGTCCCTGATAAATAAAACAGATGGTGCCACAATCGCAAATCCCATGTGACATCTGTGATGTACCATCTTTAACTAGAATGCATTAGAATTTTCAGACTGATATGTCATTCAGTTTTTTTTTGACACCCAGCGAAAGCAAGCAATCTTGAAGATTTTTATAAATATGTAAAAAAGTGAATTTCGTGGAAGAAACATTACGCAAACCAAAGCATCGCTTGTTAAAGATTTTGGGAATTTTTCACCATCGATTGACAAGTTGTTACTGATTTTCCTTGTGGTAGTATGATCATGAGAATGCCAAACGTTCTGGTCCTCCGAATGAGGTTACAACGTCAGAAATCGTCGATAAAATCCCTGGTATGATATTGGACGATCGGTTAGTTGAAGGGCACGAGTTTGCAGAGGTTATGGGCATCTCAACCGAATGGGTGTGGAACATCTGGCATACATTTTTTAATATGAGAAAGCTATCTGCCAGATGGGTGCCGCATTTGCTCTTTGTTGACTACAAGCGCGACCATGTGACAACTTCAAAGGAGTGTTTGGTGACGTTCAGACGCGATAAGATGGACTTTTTACGCAGTTTCGTAACCACGAACGAAACAAGGATTCATCGGAACATATCAGAGACCAAAAACAGTCGAAACAGTGGACTCGTCCTAGCCAATTGAGGCCGAAAAAGGCCAAGGTGGGTTTGTCAGCCAACAAAGTCATGACAAAGTTTTGTGGATGCACACGGTATCGTTCATATCGATTACCTTGAAAATGACAAAACGATCAACGGCGTATATTATGCAGAGCTGTTGGATCGATTCGACGCTGATTTGAAGCAGAAGCAGTGGCATTTGGCAAAGAAAAAAGTGCCCTTCCACCAGAACAACGAACTATTGCACAGGTCCGCTACGAATAGGCTCGTCATCCACCATATTCTCCAGATTTGGCCCCCTGCCTTGAAGAAATGGCTCGACGGAAAGAGATTTGGCTCCATCGCTGAAACAAACACCTGCTATTTTGCAGGATTGCCGAAATCATATTATTTGGAAGGGATCGAAAAATTCAAGGAGTATCCCGCGTGGGAGATGGATATCCAATGTTCTTTTTTTCTTATTTCATGGAAATAAATACAGTTAATTTTTTCTCCCGAACATTTGATAAACACTACAATTATTTGTAAATTACGTTCAAGATTACAAATAATTTGTATTATTTGATAAGTAAAGAACCCAAGTTTGTTTGTAACAGTCTATTATGTAACAATGTCTCAAAGCTGCAATAATATATGATACCTTGTTGATTTTTCTGCAAGTAGAGAATCGTAAAATTACAGATAACTAAACATAAATTATCAGTTGAGAATGCTTTAAAAATTAAAACTACTTTAAGTTCATTATGAAATTGGTTGACTAATTAGAAGTATTTAATTAAATCCAACATAACCAACATTAACGATTGAGGGAAGTCACGTGATAGGTGGATCACAGTATGTTTCATTAGTAACTGTTACTACCCATCTGCTTAACAGTTTGTATTAAAAGTAAGCGAAAATTCATAATGCACAAGCATTACTATTTTTCAGAAGGTACACCCCTGTTTCAAAATGCTTCTTTAAAGTTTAGTTCATCGATTATTGATATAAAACTGATCATACACTCGAAACATTTAGATAAAGATATGGAAAATTTATATGCAGCTTCAAGTCAATAGTATTGATCCCTATTGTTGTGTTAAAGTAAGCATTATTTATAGAAACAAAATCTTCAAAACAGTGCACAATTTCCGAATCTACTTCCTATAATCTCAGTAACTCTACTATTACTACTGATCCAATATTTTTGAAAATTGGTATCAGGGGGCTTTTAGGTCCGCTGAACCTAAATCTGAAATCAGAAAATGGAAAATTCGGTTCGTTTGCTGAAAAACTGAGAAAATTTTACCAAATCTTAGCAACAAACAAAATTTTTTCTCGGACTGTGGTATTGGAATAATAACATGCTATGATGTGTCTCGGTACAATTTTCACTGAAGGAAAGAAAATTTCGGAAAATTGCGCCATTTTTCCTTCATATTCCTATCTCGGTATTCGTCCAACGTGTCTAATTATGTTTTCGTGATTGCTGAGTATTATGGTCACAAAATCGAAACTGACGATATTTTTCGGGAAAATAAAAATGTACCATTTCTACACGACAAACTTTGATTGTTTTGTTTTTCGAACAATTCTAGTCAGTGTTATTGGAACCGTGGTGGTTCTTGGTACAAATTTCACTAAAAGAAGGAGCATTCTGGAAAATTGGAGGAAAGTTGAGTCGTTTAATATTCCTGTCTCGGTCCTCGTCCAACGTGTCAAATAGGTATAGGTTTTTGTGGTCGCTGAGTATTATTTTATGGTTATAAAATCAAAAGCATCTATAGTTCTCCGGAAAATGATAATTTTCTGCGCAAAAGCTTAATAAATTCGAAGATTTGGTCTGTCTAGTTTTTTAATCTAGGACCTTCGGTAAGGGCCTGATTCCATAAAGCTACATCCATTTTCTTCTCAAGAACAATAACGCGGGCATTCAATCAGTGGCGGCTCCTCGAAGGAGGCTAAGGAGGCTCAGCCTCCTCACCAATTTATCTTAATGATCATTCTCCATTTTATTTCCTGTTTCTCTGATAATTCTTTAAATTTTACAATTAATTCCCCGTTCTCAGTAGTTATTTTTAATCTGGCAACAGTGGCCAGAGGATAGATTCTCTATATATCACAAACGCTAAATACGTGTGGTCAACACAGTTGCCGTTTTCCAAGCAGTTCAATTGCCAGATAGGGTAAAAGAGCGAATATGGCAACACCCTATGTAGGCTAGCTTCTCGTACGGAATCGTCGGTCGAATGAAATACGATTACTTGCTACCGCCCTTCCGCTAGAAGAATGCGACACGTGTCGTGTTCCGTTAGTTCTTGTTTTTGTACCGCGAGGCGAAGTAAGGTTAAGTAGTTAAGTTATAATTTATCTAATCGGTGAACGTTAAAATGATGAGTGACTTAGTTGCTGGGTTCATAGAAAATCCATTTAGTGGATTAACATATGATAGAAAAGTGTTTTGTTAAAAATAAACGGCCTTTACCAGATTTGAAAGGATTAGTGGTAACGATGACAGGTATGTTTCAAAATCGAAATACACAATAAATTATATTGCTTGCTATTTACATCTGA
Source organism: Endomychus coccineus (assembly GCA_958510875.1). Lineage (NCBI taxonomy): Eukaryota > Metazoa > Arthropoda > Insecta > Coleoptera > Endomychidae > Endomychus > Endomychus coccineus. The sequence goes on along the minus strand of OY294068.1, from coordinate 152,240,180 downwards.
TACAACTTCATGTTGGGGGTACTCGGGTTATGATGATTTGAAAAATTTAACTCGTGGTATAGACGGACATGAAAAATCGCAGGAACATATTACATCGAGTATCAAGTTTAAATTAACCGGTAAACAGAATATTGTTAAAGGAGGAAAACATATAATTTGGTAGACAAGAAACTACATTATAAACAACTTTTTTTATGAAATTTTAGATACCATTAAAGGTCAAATTGAGATTCGATTTTCCGATTTACATGAATTGAAGTTTTTCTACTTGACGAATAGAAGATTTTTACGAATCTTTTTCAAAAGAGTTTCCCAATACACTTTTAGATAACTTAGTTCTAAAATATAAATTTTTTGATAAACTAGCACTGCACAATGAATTATGGGTTATATACTCGGATAAAGATATTTTAGGCCTGTACGACATTCACGCCGATATGATAAAATATATGATAGACAATGATTTGCAACAAGATTTACCTCAGTTTTATAAACTACTTTGTTTGACAGTCACCATTCCTGTCACGTCGGCATCGGTGGAGAGATCATTTTCTACTCTCAAACGGATTAAAACTTACATGCGAAATACAGTATGCCAAAATCGTTTATACAATGTTAGTTTAATATCTACTGAAAAAGATTTAGTAAAACAAAATGATACATTTTATGATAATATTATTGATCATTTTTCGCAAACTAAAGACCGTAGAATTCCGTTAATATATAAAAAAAGTTAATAAAAATAATAAAAAAAAACAAAATATGAAAAATTTCAAAAAAAAATAAAAAATATCAAAAACCCAAAGAAAAAAAAAACGAACAAAAAGTTTTTTGCCAAGAGAAACTCTACACCTCCACGTTGGTTCTTGCTTGACAACAATTAATTTTGTCACTGAAGTAGCTGGTACGGTCGCTGTGCAAAGGTTAAATTTATTGGCTGAATAGAGTATATTTTTACAAGAACGTTTTATGTCCAGCCTCCTCTCTTAAAAAGTTCACGAGCCTCCACTGCATTCAATATGAAAAATGGTTATCCGTTTTTCAAATTAAAGTAAATATTTCCACTTATATGAGTAACGAAGTTCATAAACCCGGTATTGGTAACTTCCCACGTGAAGTTAAAAATGGACACGGATGTTTGACTTAAAGATTTAGGATGATTTTGATTTGAGCAGCAGTAGCAGTTCACTTAGCCGAAAATCAATAAATTAGCATATAGCCTTGTGAGTTGAAGCGTTAATACTGGCAAAGTCGGTTGATTGGTGTTTGCTAAGGATCGTCTTGCACTGGTCTGTCGTGATTTGCTCTGATTTGAGCAGACCGACGACCGCCGCTTTATTGGCTGACAATTAAGAGTCATCGGTATTCGACTCTCATTCCGTTCATTCCTCGCTGTTTACAAGTTTGATTGAATCGGCACTATAGGGAACCGGAACGAAGCTACTTTAACAAGTTTTTTGTAAGGGAGATCGTTTTTTCAGATTCTAATTGGTGATGTGATGAACGTGTACCTACATATCTGATTGATGATTGAAACCTTCGACGTATTCACGATATTTATTGAATGGAAATATTACAAAATTCAATACTGGTTCAGTAGAATTTCTAGAAAAAAGTTACAGATTGAATTACCATAAATAACTGCACCATGCTATTCTGTTGAGCTTCTAGGTATGATTTTAGCTCAAAGGAAGGCTATTCCATCCTCAATAAGCAATTGGTGGATCAAACTGGAGAGGGGAGGCGATGACTACCTCCCCTATATCCTGATAGTCTTTTTTTTCTTCAAAATTTCAGGATTTGTGAAACAGCGGTGAGAAGTTGAAAGATAATATGAAGTTATGGGGACCAGGATTGACCTCTTAGGTATAGTACAGTAAGTCTGTAAAATTTTGTGTAAAAAAAAGGATCGAAACTTTTTTCATGAATCGTTAGCGGGGCATGTGACGAGCGTAAGATCAAAAAGTTTTAACACCGACACCACCCTTGGTCATCTCTGACAATATCAAAATGATTCAATTTTTTTTGGAAATAAGGGGCCGAAGTGGTGTCGCATTCACTATCAGAAAATGAAGGAGCTATATCTCCGTAATAGCACCTAAATCGTAGGGAAAACGCGCATACATATTTTGTAGGTATTTTTGGCTCTATAAATTTTATATTCCCCCTGTAGTCATTTTTGGCAATTTTGGCGTCCTTTGCTTTCTGAACTTTTGTTTGTAGCCCAGCGACTGCATGAGATAAATTGTAGATAATATTGTTTTCTAGAATTTTTACTTACAAAATCAATTTTATAACCTAATCATATATTCCGGAGACGTCAGAGAAAACAAAGAACTGTTTAAAGAAGTATGACACAAGTGACGAATAAACCTATCCAGAAGAGAGCTATTCGTCTGATAACGAGTTCTTGACCTCTCTACAACATCGTACAAAGGTGGGAGATCTCTCTCTTTTGTATAGATATTTCCATGGTCGGTGTTCATCAGAAATCTTGTCTGTTGTTCTACCACGAGATATTCCAGATAGGCGGCTTGGACGTGCTGAAACTAGTTACACCTTCATTGCCAAGCTCGAACTTGTCGCACTCCTTCCTACTAGACTTCATTTTTCTAATGAACAGCAAACTTGTGAAGCTCTTTAGCTAGTGAGCTTTTCCCTATGGCTATACCCTTCAAACCTTTGAGAAAAATTCGAATGTCTATCTCCTCTCCCAACATTTCATCGCTGGCTGTTCTTCGAACATTATAGGTTTCCCTCTTGTGTTAGACAAAGTATAAAAGAGAAAACCATGTTGATAAATATTTTTCAAATCTAAAACCATTGATATGGGACCTGAAGATAAACAAACCGACACTCTATATAAATTAAATTGTTTAGATTGCGATGAGAATGCCCAAGCAATATTCACAAAAAGGAATGTATGGTCTGTAAGTATAGTACTAAAAACAAAAACAGAAAAATGTTTTGATTATAATCATCAGTTCGATTATGAAAATGTTAATATTTTAGCAAAAGAAATCAATTATTATGATATATCTATCTTGGAGATGATAAGTCGATTAACATGAGAACCGATGTACGATCATTGAGTCAAATTTATACAAATTAAATTAATTAAACACTACGTACTCCTTTATAATGTTTAAAATTGTGTATGTGTAGGAAGCTGATATAAATCAGTAATATTGGTACAGCACTGCCATTTCCTATAGTGGTGAAACATGTTAAACCCTATATGTTTAAGATTGTAGGTAGGTACTTCAGAGCAAGGAAATTTGTTGTTATTCATCCCCGTTACCGGGAAATGAAGTCTTCAACTATAGAACAATTAGTGTAGTGATTTTTTAATAGTAATATGTCTATATTTTGGATTTTCTATATTTTAAATTTTTTGATTTCTTGTTTTGCTTGTTCTTGCAACATAGATATTTTTAATTGGAATTAATGCGATAAAGACGCTTAAAGATTAGTACAATTATATTAAAAAATCCCGCGCTTTAGTTGATGTGTATTAGTGGTCTTCTGATGATGTTCTTGAGACCGAAACATAGTGAAATGTTAATGTGACATATTTTCCGAACAGTAAGTGTAAAAACTGTTATATTGTGGACTAAATTACCTATAAAACTATAAAAGAGTTCACACTGTGAATAACACTATTGACAAGAAATAATCATCCTTATTCACTAAAAATACTATTAAAGTACTGAGAACCTTTCGGCTACCAAGTAGCCATCATCAGAGTAAGCTAAATTATGAATCAAAATGTGCCTGCTTAAATACTATTTGGGGATAATAATGTAAACAATGGGTTACCTCAGCTGGAGATAAATCGGAATTTAATAGATTACTTTCTCGTTTATACATTTCCATCCCTTCTAAATTACCTAGACATTTGTATGTACTAGTACAGTCGTCAGAGGAATGAAATTCAGACCATATCGCTTCAAAAATGAAGGTGTAAATTTGGTATGTTTTTGTATGTATTTTGATGAAAATCGTGAAAACGTGAAAAAGTGAAAAATTCCTACGAGTTAGCTTACAAAGTTATGGCCACTTTTTGGCACGAAAAAAGAGATTTTAAGGTTTTTTGCGTTTGTATTGAAAACGGTGGCTCAACGCTTCGTTGGAGCCGAAGTAAATCTCATTTTGAGGTTATGGTCTCGAGATATAAGCAAATTAGTGTTTATTGGGTCAATGCAAAATCTTTTTTTGCAAATCGAATATTGACCAACAAAACATTCTGTTCAGATAGAAAGATGAAGATTTTATACACTTTCTACCCAGTTTTTTTTTGTTTTTTATCTTTCATTTTGGCGCCACAATCGGCAATTTTATAAAATCCGTAAAACTGAGATTGCAAGCAGAAAAATGGACTCATCCGACATAGAAAAAAATGCATTTTGTAGATTTCAATAAATATGATCTAAAACATCTAACAATGCAGGTTTTGGGTAATATGAAACAATATAGGACAACTTTGAAAATTTGGGACCCCGGAAAATGTGGAATTTTTTGCGGTTAGAAATTTTTTAGGATGATCAAATTCAAGACTCCATTGGAGTATTTCACGACGCTCCAAAGAAAACTTTTCTAGGTTAAGTAGAAGCCGAGATATTGATATAAATGTGTTTGGGCCTCCCGGAGCCCAGTTTTGGGCCTATCGAAAAAATCGGAAACCGTTGGAAAGTAGACAAATTTTATAATCTAAATCCAAACATGCGACCTCGTAGCTATCACCATGTCGGATTTGATATTGACATATGTTATATTATTATTTCACATGAAAAAATCACGCGTAGAATAGTGCAGAAGCTTAAATTTGTATGCCGCTTATCTGCCGGTCTATAGTATATTTCTAGGTCCTCTGCTTTTTATTCTGTACTTAAATGACATAAACTTGTTCGTTAATGTAGACTTTGTAAACTTATTTGCAGATGATGCACTTTTGGCATGCTATGACACAAACTTAGATAGAGCTATTGAGAAAATGAATTCTGCACTCAAGGGAGTTAATGAATATCTCATGGCAAATAAATTGAAATTAAATACAACAAAAACTAAAGGTATGATAATAACAACTAAATATAAGCTACAAAATATTGATTTAGATGAAGTAAATCTGCAAATTAATAATGAAAAAATTGAAATTGTGGAATGTATTGAATATCTCGGTTTCCAGTTAGATAATTTATTACTTTTTGGCAACCACTTCGATTATGTTTGCAAAAAAATAGCTAAAAAACTATATTTTCTTTCAAGAATTTCTAGAAATTTATCCACTCAAACAAAAATCACTGTATATAATGCTATTATTCAACCTCACTTTGACTACTGTGCTTCTATTATTTTCCTTTTTAATCTAAATCAAACATCACAACTACAAAAACTTCAAAATCGAGGTATGCGCATAGTTCTAAAAGCGAGTAGATTCACGGAAATAGGAATCATGTTACAAACATTGCAGTGGCTTTCAGTTTCTCTACGATTGTATTACTTATCAATGATCTTTATATATAAAATACTAAATAGCTTAGCACCTTCATACTTTAGTGAATTTATTAATTTGAATTCAGATGTTCATGAATATGCCACAAGAAACAACGCCAATTTGTATGTATACAGAACGAATAAGAGAAGTGCCATGAATTCTTTGTTTTTTAAAGGCTTTGCTACTTATAATAAACTACCAAACATAGTTAAATCTAGTCCATCATTAAGCATTTTTAAAAAACAGTTATTGGAATCCATACAAAATGTTTGATAAAATATAATGTCTGAAGAATATGTTAATTATTAAATTGTGCCTTATATTTGAACTAAATTAGGTTTACTTGTATTCTGAATTTTTTATATATTCTACTGTTTAATTTATTGTATACTACTGTTGAATTTATTGTATAGTATTATATTTTTTGTATATTAGGGTAACCTATTTAAATAAATATTTATTTTTTCTTCTTCTTTCTTTCTTTCTTTTTCTACTGGTAAATTCAAAGATAATTGTTTTTTAGATTATAACAACTTAGAATCAAAATAACTGAAAAAGGATCATAACAAGTTATATTATGGTTAGTTGGCTACGTTCCAATTTCCTTTTCTGTTTAGAAATTAAATTATTGATCAAAGATTTTTGGTAACCGTTATCCAACACAATTTGTTTAGGTTTCTCTACTTCGTTGTTATAATTTCCTTAGCTTAACCTTAAGGGGACGTTCAACAATCTGTGAACTAGACTATAAACGAAGCTATTTTATATCTAAATGGTGTAGCTGAATCCGCCGGGGTATACCTTATTGTTTGAGTGGGTTATCAGTATGTGATGTCCAAGTGGTAGCCATCTTTTAATGTTAATATCAAGGAATGGAAGCTGATAATCTGTTTCTATTTCGACAGTGAATCTCAGTGAATTGAACTGGCTACTAAGTGTGTTCAAAAAGTCATGTAAATCAAAATATTCACTTATAATCGCGAAAATGTGGTCAACATATGTATACCAAACTTTTGGAAACTGATTCAATTTTGATTATAAGGAGGTTTCAAGTTCGCTTAGAAAAATATTGGCCAAAAAAGGAGAGAGTGAATTGCCCATTGCACATCCGCTTGTTTGCTCATAGTAATTTTTGTTAAAAGTGAAATAATTTTGTTCTATACATAAATATGTAAGGATCACTCAGGGATTGGAATATTTGTAAATAGTCAAACAACATCAAATGAAACGGAAGTATCACCAGATTCAAGTTTGGAATATTCCAATTTTGCAAATAATTTGTAAAAAAATTTTCACAGGCAACTTGGTGCTGCTTGGAAGTTGTAAATGTAAATGTAAATTCTATCACTAACCATTTTGCTATGTGATCCGTAAGACGATTATTGTTTGAAATGATTGGTCTCGTGGAATTACCCGGTTTAAGAATCTTAGGTAAGCAATACAGCTCAAGAAGATTAGGATTTGCAAGTCTAAATTTGTATTTTAAGTTATCGGAGATTGCAGCTGCTAAGTGTGTAGTCTCTATACATCTCTTGTCATATTATACAGCTAAAATTAATTGGCACTAATCAATAATTATTATAGTTGGAATCTCGCAATTAGAACATTCAATCACGTGCTATCAAATTCAAACGTAGCACACGTCGACAAGTGTAATTAAAATATTAATCGAATAACTTCGATGCAATTAAATTACAAGATAAATATATAAGATCTCTTCCAAACCAAACGAAATTATCATAATTGACGATATATGGCGTAAAATCGCAAATCCACGTATTTGTATAAAAGCAGCAATTTTGTTACAACGGCACTTGTACTCCGGATGACACAATAAATAAAAGCAGAATTGATTACGCTGATTGCCTCGCAGCCTGCGTTTAACATAAATAAAACGGGCAACGCTAAATTCTACGCGGGAGCAATTTTAATCGGGGAACCCCCGACGTACGTTCGTAATTACGACGGTACGGGTTGCGTTTTAGGGTTGGCTATCGTGCTGCTCTGTATATCAGTTCTTTAAATATTATTACAGTCACGGTGTGATTGTTGTTTGTTTAACGATACGGCTAATCATGTCCGTTGATAGATTTTAGGGGTCACTATGGAGCACTGATTGATTCATTGAGCCGTAAATGCGGCTAACTTGTTATCATTGATTTGTGCAGTTTGTTTCACTGATGAGCATTGAAAACCTGAAGCCTTCGACAATATTTGGAATTTACTAGTAGAATTTGAGTTGTTATTATACCACAACAGAATGTTACGTAATTCTCGTGACTCCTAATAGCACCAACCGAAGAATATTAAACAAACAAAATATGAGATTATTTTTATTGCTTGGATGCTTCCTGTGCATTTCAATCGGCTGGTTTACAACCACTCGGTAATAGTCCAGTAAATGGTGGGCTTCATTACTAAATTTTTTTCTTATGTACCGATTTTGATCCGCGAGAGCTCATTTGATTCGTCGTGACACCTAGATCAAACTTATCACTTTTGGTTCTTGACAAATCGTTTTTTGTTAATAAACAATGAATGGTGGCAAAAAAAATGTAAACGCTATTTTCCATCGATATTAAGCAGGTGAAGTGTATTTTTTTTATTTATTTGCCCGAAAAACAGTGTTTATTCAATGTTTATAACAACTTGTTAATGGACAAACAATTTGTTATTCAACAAATTAACAAAAATAAAATACAAAATTTCCTGAATATTCCAGATTAGAGTTATTTTCTAATAATTTGAACCTTTTAAACACGAATTTGATGTCCTTTTTTCGATTAGTTGCTAATATAATTAGCTTATGAACAAGTTCTGAGTTAACAAATTAACAAAAAATTAAAGTTTTCTTAATATTCGACATTACAGTCATTTTCGGATAATTGGGACCTTGCTAAACATGAATTTGATGTCCATTTCCCAATTAGTTCCTAATACCATTAATTAATAAGCAATTTGTTAACTTAGAAATTGTTTCTTAACTAATTATATTAGCAACTAATTAAAAAATGGACATCAAATTCATGTTTCGCAGCTCCTAATTATCCGAAAATGAATCTAATCTCGAATATTTAGACAAGGGTGATTTTTTGTTAATTTGGTAGTCAACAAATTGTTTATTCATCAACAAATTGTTATAAACATGGAATAAACACTGTTGGTCAGTCAAATAAATTAAAAAATACACTCTACCTGCTTAAATTCAAAGGAAAATAGCGTTTAAAAAATGTTTCGTCACTATTTATTGTTTATTAACAAAAAACACAATTTGTCAAGGATCAAAGGAGGAAAACTTTGATCTAGGTGTCAAGACGAATCGAATGAGCCCTCACAGATCAAAATCGGTCCATAAGAAAAAATCTTCGTTAGTCAGGTCGATTTCAGACTTCATTAACTGAACTATAACTCCAGTCATCTGTACATGTCTGTACAAGTTATTCACAGGTTGGCTACCCGAATGTTGCTCGCCTTCTTCGATTTAATGCTTCGCATTAGGGATGTTCAATACTGTGAAAAGTATCGATATTTTGTATTGATACGAATCGTAATTAAAGTATGGAACCCATAAATATTGCAGTGAACAGTATCGGTATTACCGATATCGATTCTTTGTTCGATTCAGGATATCACTAGATGAATTTTGTACCATAATATGTATCTTAAAATTCTGAAGGAAAGGATTTAAGTAATTAAGAACAGGAAGAACATGATAGTATTCTTCAAAACGCTTATTATATTTATGATTATGAATTTCAACACTTCTCAACTAATAGTCTTGAAGTTGGAGCGATATGGCAGAACTGGGTAACAACATGATGTCGCTATGGCTCATTATTAGAGAACGGTTCAATGTTCAATCTTCAATCTTGTAGGCCGAATCTTCCATCCTAAGGCGTTTTCGAGGTACAGCCTCCGCAGATTTTCGATTTTTTGATTGCATGACAACAGTTTTGAAGTTGCGGTTATTTTTTTTTGGATGGCTAGGTAAAAAGGGAGCCATGTTGTATTACGTGCCAACGCTTCCAGACAGGGCGGAAAATATTTATTGGTATTGCCAATTGCCGAAATACGACATGCCATCAAAAGCCAGAAAATGCCAGAAAATTGACGTGTTCGCCATTTTATTGCTAAAACGGGCGGATTACAAGACAACATGATGACACCATGTCGAATACTTAATTATATGTGGGGGGTGGAAATAAAGCACCAGATAATGAATATATAAATATACTTTCTTATCTCAAGTTGGCTCTTGCCAGAAAACAAAGATAAGGTCTTTCTAGTTCAGATCAATCAGTAACGTCACAAACTTGAGGTTTCAGACAAGAATTGTTTCGTTCTTCTCATAGAGCTCATCAGTGAATCGAGCGATCTTGCAACGTTACTGAACGATATCTGTTGAAGGTAGTCATAAATGGCCAACAACATGGTAAACGCACCAAAAATATCTCACGCCATCTATGAATAGATGTCTGACTAACAAAACAAACAGTATACTACATTGACTGATAGATTTCTCGAACTTTACCAAAGTTACGGGGAATGTGAGACTACTTGAGTGAGCAACACGTGTTACGGTATCAACAATACAATTTGTATGAGACAGATAAAAGTCTTTTCTGAACATCATGGTACATTATGAAATATTGCTGGCCGTTACAGTTGATCTCAGTGCATCAAGAAGTGAGTCCAACTTTTCTGCAAATAAGATTACACGATGCTACCGATGAGGACCACTTCAATACCATTTCTTTTAAATAGTGGATTCAATTCAATTAAGGTCTCTTTAAAATCCAACCAAATTATCATACAAGGCGAAATTGAACCTGTGGTAGGTTGAAATATTGCCTTTAATTCAACAGAAAATTATAATAATTAACATATAAACAAAATACTTCAACAAAGTATATATTGTCCGCAAAGCTAATTAAGTTTCTCTGGTCTCTCTATCATCTTGTCAATGATGTTATCATATATCAGTAAATATATCTACCAACAGCACTGCAGCTTGGTCGTTCTGCTGATGAGCTTGAGACAGGGAAATAGCTGTCTAGAACTATTAGACTATTGATCATTCTAGAGAAACCTAATTACACCATTGAATAGATTCAGCCATTACGTGATAAGAATCCATTATAAACTCAAATAAAATAACCATAAAAAGATTTTCACAAAGTGTATCCTTTGTAATATCTGTTTCAAGAATGAGTAATAAGTATAAACCTAATTTTTTTTCGTGATGAATAGCATTTAAGCAATGACCAAGCATTATAAGGAGATTGAAATATTGAAAAAATGGGGGTTGTCCTTCTTCAAAGATAAGAAACCTGATATAAAACAACATACAACATCATAATCAAACGCTGTTGCAGATAATGTGAAGAATAATCTATTCACGATATAACAGCAGTTATTGGTGAATACTAATTAGAAATTTATTTTTCAGGTGTGGTTCCAAAACAGGAGAGCCAAATTTCGAAAACAGGAAAGACTAGCACAACAGAAAACGTCAAATAATTCAAACGAAAACAACAATCCACCCACGAACATCAAAGCAGAAAATAATAGTAATAACAAAAGTAATTTAGGAAATTCTAAGGAAATTAAACCAGGCTCGCCACATTCCAGCATATCTACAACACCAAACTCTAATACAAGTAGCATTTCTAGTCAACACTCTTCAAATGGCCTAGACATTAAACCTATTAACGGAAATAATGGTAAATATATTCTTCGTAAACACGCTTCCTTTCCTGCATCATTGAGTTCAATTGTAGAGTAGTTAAATCATTTGTAATACCTACAAAAAGCTGTGATCAATAGTTCACGTGACCTTCACCACTTTTGTCAGCAAACTAGCTTTCGGACACTCCTACGGATCAAATGTATATCATTGTAACAACAAAACATATATCGGAAAATAAACTTAAAAATTAAAAAAAAAGTTGAACACAAGCGTTTATTTTGAAGTGTACAGAAAGAAATAAAAATCATGATTTCCTACCCTAAAAACTAAATTTGTATAGAATCGGACCGTAATTACGAAACTCGTTCGCCTTTATATTGAATTTTCAAATTTTGACTAAAAAATCATGATCTCCGACCTCAAAAACCTCCACAAACCGATTTTGAAAGGAATTGGACCATAATCACCTAACTCGACCGCCATCTTGAATTTTTTGAATTTTGGCTCGAAAATCATGATCTCTCAACTCGAAAACCCTCATATACAAATTTTTAACGTAATCGGATGATAAACATGCAACTCGTCCGACATCTTGAATTTTTGAATTTTGATTCGAAAATCAATGATCTCCGACACACACCAATAATTCTCATATACCAATTTTGAAAAGAATCGGATTATAGTCATAAGACTCGTCTGTCATCTTGGAGCCACCATATTGTGTTTTCCCTTATAAATATGCCATAATACATTGTAACTCGAGTGATGAACACCTGCCAGATTTCAAGTTGAAGAGACGACTAGAAGTTGGTCAAAATTCACTTGCAAAATTTCACCCGAATGAACAAGGCAAGTTGAATAAAAGCTTGTAATGACTTACAAACTGCTATGTCACATGGAAATTATAATGTATTTCCCAACACTATGTCCTATACTGTCACCTAGCAATAACTAGGTCTGCCCAAATAGCACTGGAAGAAATAATGCAAACCCACATCAGAATATGCACAGACAGCAAGGCAGCCATTTTTACGCTGGGTAGAATGAGAATAACAACGAAGCTGGTGTGAGAGTGCATCAACACGATAAACAATCTTGGCGGAGACGAAGGTAAGCTCACCCTATTCTGGGTCCCCGGTTACTCTGGAAAATAGGAAAACGAAATAGCCGATGAGCTTGCAAAACTAGGGACTATAGAACACCGAACTAGCGGTGAATATCTCGAAGAGTAACATCAAGAAGACAATCCACTGCTGGGTCAGAACTCAACACTCGGAAGAGTGGAAACGAGTGAACGGTATTAGGAAAGACTGGTCTCAGCAAGTGAGGAACATGGTTAAAAGCGATGCTATACTGCTGACATAGATACTGACAGGATACGGACCGTTTAACTACCCCCTCCACAGGATGAACCTTAGCGATTCACATTTGTGCAGGTGGTGTAAATGTAAATACGAACATCAATGCACATTCTGTGCAGATGCGTAATACTGAACGCTCAAGACGCAGAGCACTCTCGGTAAAGCTATGCGACACTGAGGAGATCCAGAAGCTAGATACGAAGATGATGCTATACCTCTTCAGGGCATTAACCATCCACCCGGTCACGACTGGAAGTTGAGTAGATGTATATTTGTACACCTCGGGTACCAGGTGAACACCGTCGAGAGGGGACCGCTTCATTAGGATGACGTTTGAATAATATATCACGAAGTTGATGTTAACCTCTTTAGGAATAGTTCATCTGAGGGAGAATGGTGAGCACTCTCGGGCGGGAACAGATCCTCTGGTAGATAGGTGAACACTCGTGGGTGGGAACCGCTCCACTAGGTAACACGTGGCATGGAGTGCAAGAAGCTTGGGCCTAGGCATTAAGGGACCGCAATGGCCCCCCTTGATTAATAATAAAATACTGTCACCTGCTGTCATGCTGACTTTCGAAATATAACCTTGTTTTATACTGATACTTGTATTCACATGAACTATCAAAATTTGCCACAGAGGAAAGACATAACATAAACAGTGACGTCATAGTCACTTGAATCTTAAAATACGAATTCCGGACACTTCTGGTCTCAATTATATACTTGTGATGGTGTGTATGGTTCTATAAAATACCATAGTTACATTTGGAAGAAAGAAGATAGATGTCAGAAGTACCACTCGAAACGGGGATTCAAGTCAAATTAATTTTTTTTCAAATCATTATATTTAAGTCAAACACCGCTTTACCAGCCTAATCACTAGGTGGGGAAGGGAGTTGAATCTCCCAATTTTAGATGAAAATAATCTTTCTGAAATAAAAGGCATAATTTCCGAATTACAAGATGATACTTCCTAGTCTGTGATGGAACCCAAAGAAGTACTGGAAAATAGAGGAATAAACAGCGCAGCTTTCATCTATTAAGCGCAAGTTTTATTTATAAAACGCTATCTCAGTTAGAAGCATCAAGCTTACCACTTTCAGAAAGCATAAAATTAGCAGTCAGGGGTAAATACTTATATTGACGTGGATCCTGAAACATTGACCAGTTTAGAAATGGCTCCCTGTACTTCAGTTTTTTGTTGTTTTATATATTGAATGTACGAGAGGAAACCTATAATTTTCGAAGAGCATAGTGTTGATGAGGAAACAAGTTTTTCTGTATATTAACATACGTATTCGGACAAATAAACGGAAACATTAGTAGCATTTAGTTTGAGTTAATATTTACTTGGTTAAGTCAACTTTGTACCGTAATAAATATTTTTTTATGTTATTTTGAATATCTCACATTAACATTTAAATTTAGTTGCATATATTCGATGAAGTTAATGCATTTAAAATATAATAAACTATAAAGAGTTCGCAGTGTGGATATATTAAGATATTGATAAGAAATAATCACCCTTATGCACTAAAAATATTACTTGAAAGTAGATGACGGAAATTCGGGCATCTACGACTAGCGCGCAGCTCATTAAAAATAAACCCCTTCTTATACCACTAGCGCGCGGGGTCGGTATACGACCAGCGCGCGAGCTACCTGCCGTAACCTTTTATGTGAACAAAACAAAATTAAAATGCACTTTTTTTCTGCAGATAAATTTTTTTTCAATTCATCAAATAATAAAAAAGATGATCTTAGCCTTTTTTGATTTTTTTTTCTAACTTGAACCAAACTCATAACATACATTAGTATTCAATATAAGCATAGATATGGCACGGCTGATAGATTCTTTTGCAACATTTTTACTTTGTGTTTTTTGGGGTGTTATTTAGATAATTATAAGCAAATGATTTGATTAAAAAAAGCCCATCATCATGATATGTTATGCAATCAATTACTATTTGGACTTATTTTTTCAATTTTCCGTCAACATTTTTATGTTTTTTCTTTGTAACTTCTGCTCCAGACAATGAAAGTATGGTACTTATCAACGAAACTGTCAACCAAATTATAGTGCTTGGAACTATTCAAAGTACAGTTTTTATGCTAAATGAGAACGATCTATATGGATGGCACATTTGAATATTGTGTCCAACATTTCCAGCAACTTTTCACCATCCATAGAGTGAAAAACAACAACTATATATGGCTGTTGTTTTGTTTGTTACCAAACAAAGAAAAAACAACTTACTACATTTTATTCCAATCAATAATTGATAAATGTTGGGAATATCGGTGGGATATTTTTTCCATAAAAGGTTGTTGTGGATTTTGAATATGCCATTCAAGATTTGTTGAGATCACGTTGGCCTGGGTTGATAATACATGGCTGTTTATTCCACCTCACCCAGGCGTGGTTCAGGAATATTCAGGAATTTGGTCTCGTTAGAGGATACAAGAATAACCAATCTGTAATTGGAATATGGCTCAGATGGACATTTGGCATACTTTTTTTTTTTTGAAGAAAAATTACATAAATAACGACGCAAAATATCCATCACAGATATGGGCAACAGACAATGTTTGGGATTGCGAAACCACAAGTGCATGCGAATCATTTCATTCGGACTTTAACGTATGCTTTTCCAGTGCGCATGCAAACATTTATAAATTCGTCGGGGAGTTAAAGGAATTTATTGTGGAAGCACAAATATGTATATCGCAAGTAGCTCGCGCGCTAGTCATATACTCACCCTAGCGGCTTTAAGCGACTTTGCGCGCTAGTCGCCGAACGCCGGAAATTCCTTAGTCATTATGGGCAAAGAGGATTATCAAAATTGGGCTAATACCTATGAACAGATCACCAGGCATTCGTTATCAAAAAGCGTTAAACTAGTCAATAATTCATTAGAATCATGTACAGCTGTAATATCGGATAATTTGAAAATACAACTTAGACTTTCAAATCCTAATCTTCCATAACTGTATTGTTTACCTAAGATTCATAAAACTGGGAATTCCATAAGACCAATCATTTGAAACATTAATTGTCCTACGTATAACATAGCAAAATGGTTAGTGAAGGAATTTAGTAACTTCCAAGCCGTACCAAGTTTGTCTGTGGAAAATTCGTTGAAACTTAGTGCAAAGTTGAAAGATTTCAAACTTGAATCTAGTGACCGAAACTATTTCACTTTTAACTGAAATTACTATAAACAAACAAGCGGATATGCAATGAACAATCTCTCTCTTTTTTGGCCAACATTTTTCTAAGCGAACTTGAAACTTCCTTAAAATCAAAATTTAATCAGTTTCCAATAGTCTGGTACTGATATGTTGACGACATTTTCGCGATTACAAGTAAAGATTTTGATTTACACGGCTTTTTGAACATGCTTAATAGCCAATTTGATTCACTGAGATTCACTATCGAAATAGAATAGATAATTAGCTTGCTTTCCTTGATATTAACATCATAAAAGATGGTAATCACTTGGATTTCGACATATACAGAAAATCCACTCAAGCCAATAGCAGCTACACCATTTAGATATAAAATAGCTCCATTTAATAGTCTAGTTCATAGATTATTGAACAACCCCTTTGATAAAGTTTCCGATTTCGGCAAATCCGGGATTTACAAAATCAATTTGAGTCGTGTTCAAAATGCTATGTGGATCAATCTAGAAGGAACGTTTTACTGATATAAAGAAAAATAATGGTGAAAATCAGTGGTAGCTGAACACATTCTGAATAGAGATCACACCATTTCTCAAGAAAGCTTATCACTTCTAAAACACAGTACAGATAAATATCTACGTAATTTAAAAGGTATGGAAATGTATAAGCGAAAAAGCAATTTATTGAATTCCGATGTATCTCCTGCTGAGGATAACCCTTTGTTTACATTATTATCCCCAAATAGTATTTAAGCAGGAACATTTTGATTTATAATGTAGTTTACTCTGATGATGGCTACTTGGTACCGGAACGGTCCTCAGTACTTTAACGGTATTTTTAGTGGATAAGGGTTATTATTTCTTATCAATAGTGATATAAAATATACCCATATTTTTTGGTATTATCCACGCATATTTGAATTTGTTTACCTATTACCCGTATAATAATCTATTATACTTTCAATTAGATTCAGGAAACGTCACTAGGTATATTTGCAGTTTAAGACAACTTATATTGTTTGTATTTTCCTAAATACACTAAACGTCAAAAGTCTTGGCCCCCATTCAGTCTTCTTAATGAAATGTTTTGTTAGAAAAACAAAAGATATCTATCAAAGTATATTGTTTGTTCAATATATTTCTTGTGAAAGGATTATTTTACATAAGCTGGTATACTTAGAAAAAATTAAAAAGTAAGAAATGTGTGAATTTGTTGAAAAAAATCATTGAATAAAAAAAGTAATGAAACATGTTGTACACTGACTAATAGTCGGTATTACCTCCTCCACGTTGGAATAACATGTTGACACGTCTGTGTATTGAAATAATCAAGCGGTTTATAGTGTCTTGTAGAATATTGTTCCATTCCTCTACCGCCGCGACAACTAACTCATCTGCAGTCTGAGGTGGGTTAATTCGATTTTAAATGGCTTTACTTATGTAATTCCACATATTTTCAATCGGATTCATATCCGGCGAGTTGGCTGGCCAATCCAATCTATTGATATGTCCTGCTTGAAGTGTATCCTGCACCCTTCTTGCGCGATGTGGTCGGGCGTTGTCGTCCATAAACACGAAATTTTCGCCTAATTCGTTACGTATGGGATAGATGATGGGCGTAACAAAATGTTCGACGTAAATTTGGCTGGTCATATTCTGTGGAACGTGAATTTATGGGGTGCGGCGGCTTAACATTATTCCTCCCCAAAACATTACAGTACCCCCTTAAGAGCAACTACCCGGGAAAAGTTAAGTCGCTGTTGACGACATGGCTCTCTCCAGACTCTTTGCCGATTGTCGTCACTCACCAGTCTAAATCTAGTTTCGTCTGTGAATAACACCCACCTCCACTGCTGCAAAAGCCAACCCCTGTGCTCTCGCGCCCATCGGAGACGGTCTGCACGATGTCTTGGAAGTAGAGTGGGGACCCGAATGGTCTTCTAGCACGTAAATTTGCATGATAGAGTCTTCTTCGAACTGTGGGTGTCTATATACACGACGAAACGTACGCTGAAAGTGGCTTCTGAGAGTTGAAGCGTGCATATTGCACCAAATAACGATCTTGCCTTTCGTTCGACACTCGAGGACGTCTACTACGTGGTCTGTTTTCCACTATATCGAATTCTTGGTACCTGTGAACTATTCGCACAACAGATGGTCTAGGAATGCCCAACATTTGCGAGGTCTGATGATTAAAGTGCCCTCCATCGTGTAAAGCAGTAATTCTTGCTCGATTAAACGCAGAACGCATGACAATCCAAAAGAAATTAATATACTAGTCACTTGGCTGAATATTCTTTCACTGCCACTGCTGTCAAAACATTGATAATAAAGTCAGGATTCATTATTGAAATCTCTTTTTGTCTTTTTTATACCTTAAATACATGTTACTTTTCACCACAGTAAGAAAAATAATCGGGCTCAATCGAATCATTTGATATATAGGGGGTCCAAGACTTTTGACGTTGTGTTTAATTGAGGATGTGTTTTTATAAATTAAGCTTTCGCACCTATATAGTAATAATAATACAAAATATGTTTATAAAAGGTATGAATATATGGTACATAAGGTAATGTTCCATTTCCTCAACTATATTCAATGTTTCGAAAGTAAACATTGGTCAAAATTACAATGAATGGTTCACTAAACGTGGTGACTTTTAACAATGTATCTCCCCAAAATGGAATTTCACAAAGTAACGTAGTAACTCAATTTTTGAATAGTTCAATTTTCTACGTTTTGTATCAGGGTTTCTGTCAATGGACATATTTCCACTTCAGTTTTTACGCTCTTACTTACTCCTCATCTTGATTTTTGTTTGTTTGTTGAGGCTCTACCTTCTTCAATTACATACTTATGTAAATTTTGTACATTCCAAAACAAATACTCGAAGGGCTCTAAGTATCTTCCAATTTCTCCATATTTATAGGAAAATGAATAAGAAGGGATAGTATTAATGTTTCGAATAATTTATAGCTATTTACTTAGGAACCGTTAATTATCCGAAAACTTGAATAATGGTTTGACTCAGGAAATAGGAAGTATTTCATCTATATGCTGTCGGGCACAGAACATCTCCTCATCATGTAATATGACATCAGATTGCCGGCTTGTGCTGTTCCTCCGGCTGAAGCTAAAGAGTTGACAGTAATGGAAATAAATGAGCGGCAGCGGGCAATTTTCTAGATTAAATGTCAGAGTGGCGCGGCGAGCTGTCCTGCTATCCTGCCATGCCATCCTGCTGCTGTATCCTAAGCGTTGTAGGGAGAGGGAGAAGCAACTAGCAAAGAGATCCTCCCAGTTATTGGGAATGAATAACACATATATGAAATGTTTTGAAGCTCGCCAGATGCTCTCTAGATTTATATCCCGAATATAAAAATAATATTGTCTCTTCCGATTCCATAAAATACGCATTTTTGACGCACAACCGAGCTTTTGAAACGTCTGTTCGTCCTGGCAATTTTAGATTCTCTCTGTTTACATATCATCCCGAATCGGCGTTTACACTCAGATATGAAATGCAGGTCAACAACGATTGAGTTTTATTTTGGATGAATACTATATCTAAATAACAATTCAGCTTCTCGCAGGTTTCTTTTGCTTGAGTAATTTTTTTTTGTTATGCGTGTTTAATAAAATTACAGTAAAAATTTAAGCCATTATTCCTGTGCTATTTTAAGGTCATTCTGTTCTTTGATGTTTCGAAGATACAGGGCGATAAATGTTTTTTGACAGGAATTATGGTTCTTATATTGTTCAACTAAACGTGGTGCATTACGCCCATTGTCTTTGCCGAGTACTGAAATGTTCGCATTGTGTTTTTATCTTTGAACAACATTCCGATTTCTAGGAACCGATATTTTTTTGTGCACTGACAGGAGACATCAGTTCAAACGTGGATTTATTCGAATACGTCTCGCGGTTTTTTCATGTTGTATCTTTTGAATTTGATTAAACTAATTGCGGTAGAATTGGAAGACTACGTATTGAACATGATAGAGGAAAATCCAGGTACTTCTACTAGTGAATTTGTAAATACTTTAAATGTAAGTAGCGGGAATGTTGGAAAACTTTAAGGGACTATTTGTTGTACTCATACCACATACAACGTGTTCAGGCACTTCTTCCTGAAGATTTTCCTTCTGTACACAATGGATCAAAGCTCTCAACTACTGTCGCTAATTATCTTTACCATGAAATGTAATCCTAAGGAGTTTCCATAATAACCATGTACGGGCTGAGGAAAATCCTCATGAGGTACTTGAAGATCGTTTTCAATATCAGTTTTCGTTGAACTATTGGGTTAGAATTGTGGGCTACTGACTAATTGGACCGGTATTTCCACCAGGACGACTTCCTGGCACAACGACTTTTTGCAAGAAAAAGTGATCTGGTGTGAACACGTGGATGACTCGATATTCATATAATTATTGGAAAATATCATCGATCAGAGAATATACACATCCACGACTAGGCTTAGATACAATTAGACATCAAATTAAGTATTCTCTGTCGAAATGGTGTGACCTGTATTCGAAATGTGTTCGGCTAACACTGATTTTTCACCATTATTTTTCTCTATATGGGCAAAATGTTCCTTAAGGCGGGACTCCACCAAACTGGGCTAGGCCGGCGGCACGTGCCGCCGGCACAACCCGCCAGCTTTTGCTGAAGGAAAATTAAAATAGGAATTTCTTCGATGCCGCCGGCATCGGCCGCCGGCATAATTTTGGTAGCGGGCAAATGTCGGTAAATATCAAAATAATTTCAGCCCGCGGTGGATGTAACTGCCAATCGATCTGCAACTGGTATAGCATTTCTGTAATTTGTGTTGCGTTTAGCAATTTGAGGTCCAATTAAGCAAATTACCTCCTCAGAATCTGTTGCATTCTACCAAAATTCTGAAAAGAGCTTCTGATAGTATGACGGCCAGGTACTAAACCATAATCATCACTTTTTAAATCACTTAATAGTTTACTTTCAGTTTTTTGAAGATTTTTGTTTAAACTAGGCCGTACCCAAAACCTGTTTTTTCCTCTTTTTTTTCTTGGTAATAATTTTCAGGGCAATATAACCTAACAAAAAAATTTCGTCGTCATCAAACATTTCCCTATGAAGAACAAGAACTCTCTGCATTCTGCTAGCGCAAGCCGGCACATCTGCCCAGTTTGGTGGAGTCGATCTTGAGTCTGCGGCAAAGCCGCAATAAGCCGCGGCATTTTGTGCCGGCGGCAAGGCCGCACATGCCACCAGGCTTGCCCAGTTTGGTGGAGTCCCGCCTTAATACCGCAAGAAATATCCAGCTAAATTGAACCTCAAGTGGTATTACCTTCGATTAGTCATTCCAGGAATAATTGTTTTCCTTGGTTCCGTAGAAAAAGTTGGGCTTACATTTCGATGGCTGGAATTGACCTGAAAAGGGTTCTGTGCAGGCAATAAAAAATCCAGGATTGGGAAGAACTGTTCATACACCTGCGACTATTGGATGAGTGAGAGTAACTTTCACATAGTCATAGTCATATAAGTCTAACAGTTGTGTTCACTAGCTGTAGGAAGACCCGAGGGAATTCTTGACAGAATCCTCCATGAGGATCTAAAATTTCATCCTTACATATACCAAATTGCACAGCACAGGAGAAATCAAGATAAGGATGCGAGGTTAACGTTTGGTCAAGAATGTTTAAATCCGTGTCGAGAAGCAATACCTAATTAGTTAATGATCGAAAAAGTAAATTTTTAGTTAGATGGCGTTGATAATGAACTGATGGTTCATCAACCATAAAGATAAATAAATAAGATCATGTCTAAAAACGTTACAAATTAGCTATCTACGCATTGTTTCCTACAATAAAACAAAACAATTCTTAAGTTGGTATCACATGTTTTCTTAGTAACTTAGGTATTGATGTAGCATGATTTCGTTAAGTTTATCAAAAAAAAATACATATGTCATCCGATGGTGACAAATGTGACAATTACAAGCTAACATGAGGATCTTGCTCTAAGATATACAATATGTCTCACTAAGTTGGAACCATATGGAAAACTTTTTTATTATTAATTTTAGGAAATGAGTTATTCCTCATAAAAAGTTCTACATCTTCTGAAATCTGAGATACAATTATCAGATATTGAATTTTTTCAGTCGTATACGCGGTTTGTCAAAAATTATGAATTTTACTCAAGAGTAAAGTACCTTTATATTGGATAATATCGAAAATTGCTATGGAGAATAGTTGATCAGAACTAAAAACTACGTTCAAATATGCAATTATATCCATTGACATTGAAAAATTAGGGGTTACCGAAATCGTATTATTTGAAAGGGAACGCAAAAATTAGAAAAACGTTCGAGTTTTGACCTAATAAATCATTTCTTGTTTAATTTTTCAGGAACTTTTCACCTTGCCCTCGTAAATCTGTTTTAACCTTTTCAGAATCGATGTGTTCCTATTGGTCGTATGGATTCAAAATTTTGCAAATCGCTTTGAAGTTATGAAAATAGGAACTGTATTCTTTTTGAGCTCGGTACCGTTCGAGTGGTAAATAAGTTTTAACCAAATAAATAATTTTATATTCCATTTTTCACATATCAGGTTAGCTCTTTTGTAGTAAGTTAGTACATAATAAGATTTGTTTGGAAAAGTTGCGGTGTTAGCGAAACTATAGCTACATTTATTTATTAAATCAGTTATACTCGAACTTTTAATAGTTATTTTATATAAGTTCGAAATAGTTTTTACTCATCTTAGAAAGATTTTATCCGAATATTGAGATGGTTAGAGTTATATGCGATAGCTGTACTAGATTTGATGGTATAGACCCAGAGGCGTAGCGAGGATTGTGCGCGCCCGGGGCAGCTATCATAATTGCGCCCCCCCCCCCTACGTCTCAACCCCTTGATTCTTAACAATATATATTATCGTATACAACGTTGCCAAATATATTTAATGGAAGAAACAAGGGAACACAGTTTTTAATAGTTTTAAGTACCTTTCTTTTAAACTTACATATATTCATTGAACAATAAATCTAGATATGTATTTTACGCGATTTCATTGATGCAAACGTATCTAGTATGCGTAATGCATCAATCGATTCGAGAGTCTCTATACTCAACAGAGCTAAGTCCGACAGTCTTTGTTGCTCCATTGATGCCCGCAAATAAGCTAATATTAACTTTAACTTGCTGAAGGACCGCTCACAACTTCCAATAGATACGGAGACAGGATCTGTAACGCAACTCTTAAATACGGAAAAACATCTCTACCGTACTGTATAAGAAATCGGAGTAGTCCGATGGGGTATCGATGACATTTTCCCGTGAACGTAGTAACATTCTGCAGTCAACGAAGTCGTTTTACAAGCCAGTGCCGTCAACGTCAGTAGCGTAAAATTCTCCGAAACTTTCACACTGTTTTTCCATGCAATCGAAATCTGAATGACTTATCAACTCTGCAACATTCAAGATGAAGCCAAACTTCTTGTTCAGATCACGAAGACGCTGAAAACGATTGTCGAACTCAACCTGGGGCCTATCAATAGCGTTTGCCAAAACGCGACATTATTCCTCCTCTGCTGAAAGGCCTGCATCTTCAGCTAACTCTCCAGGCATTCGGCGACGACTTCTTCTTCTCCGTTCGACGTTGATTCCCCATCGGTCACATTTTTGTTTCGCGTCTGCAATCGCGGCAGTACGCAAATCGTCTCGAATGTGTGCTAAGTCGTGTTGAAGAGAGTCTAGGTCGTTGGCAGCATCTGCAAAATTCATTGCAGGATCTTGCAGCCTTTTTGGAACGCGTTTAATTCTCCGCACAAAAATTGGTCCCAAAAGTAGAGAAGGCTGAGAAAGTCGAACGTCAGCATTCTGTGTGCAAGGCTCCCCGCTTCATTTTTAGTTTCCGGCGTCAATTCTAGATTTTCACTCATTTTTTCGAGCAGATCCAAAATAGAATCCAGATGTTCAAATATGACACTGACAGCGTCATACCTAGCACTCCATCTGTAAATGTGCATTATAGAATTGTTAGAGATAGTGAAGTGAAATTGGGCATGAAATTTTGAAATCCATAACAAGGAACTGTTAAAAAACAGGATCTCTTGTATTGCATTATATCTGAACAGTTGCTTGTTGAACCTGTAAGGGTGGTAATGGCGAACCGTCAACCGGATTGAAGAACTATTCCTTCAATTCTCATCTCAATATATAATCAGAAAATCAAATAGAAACAGTAATGAATCTACATATTTTATTTTTATGATATTCTCCAAATATCCCTAGGTTTTTCCGAGTGTATTCTTAGAAAACTAGATCTGTAATGGTTCTTAACTGATCAATTTCTTTTTCAGGAAAACTATCCGATGATCTAATTTCAAATAACAACAAATGGACTTCGATGACATCCCAAACGTGCAACACGGCGCTCTTGGTTCAACAAGCAAATAAAGTACTATCATCTCAACCATCCCACCTGCATCAGTCTCATCACGGGCATCATGCGGCTGCTGCAGCAGCCGCTGCACTTTCGTCACCGTTCACATCGCTCCTGGGAGCTGGTGGTGGGGCGGCGTCTTACCTATTAGGGGATCATCTCAAACCCTCAGCTGCGACAAATCACTTATTCTGAATTAAGCAAACCAACCTGAAATTTCGCTTTCAAGTAACTATGGAAAATTGCTAAATCGATTCAGAATTGTTGCTGTCTATGAATTTCTTTCCATGTCTCACCAGAGTTAAATAATTGAATAGTAACCTTCCGCAAATAGCTAATATTGGTTTCTTGGATTCCGCGTCACAGTAGCACGACTTGATACTGACGTCGGAAACAAAGACTTTTCAAAGGTGAATATTTTACCCGATCAACACCATGAATTGGAAACTTGGTATCTAGAAGCAACAGCATGAGTTCATTATTGGTAATCTATAGACTTCAATGAAACATATATCCATAGCAATAATCACAACTTGAAAGAGAAACTCAGATGAAACGTGATTTCTTGCGAAAATCCGTCACAAATTCGATAATTACCTGAGAATTTTTTATGGAAGTATGTAATTGTATACGGATTTCCTAATTCCCTTTATAATTTCTATTTAAGATGTCTAATGAATGTATACTAAAAGCTGGTGTCTTTGCATTTTTTAAATCCAATGTATATTTGTACATATAATTGAATTATTTGTGTTCATCTAGCGGTGTACCTACGTACCTTTAAAAAACGAAATGAAAATGTCATTATTGTTCATTCACAATATCATTCTATTTCACACATTCTAGTCCAATATTGTAATAATTTCGTGTATATATCTTGAGAAAAAATAAATTAATAAACTGGTTACATCATTGATTTCAAGCTCCTGCTCCTACATATCGATTTTTTTTTAAATTTTGGCTTTGACCAGGTTTAGGGAGTGGTAACAGACACACTTCTCGCCCTGGGACCGATCAGGGCATTTGGACAGATGGAAGGCCTCGGAAACACATATATGAGAGAGGAAAGGATACGAGTCCTACAGATCCTACTTCGTCTAGACTTTATATTTTGATTTTCGATTTATGAAAGAATTTATAGAAAGTGCGATAAATTTCCACGGAGTTCTTTAGAAATACGGAGGGTAACCATATGGGTTCCTCACAACCAATGGATCTCAATTGGGTTATTAACCAATCGAAATTCACTCTGTTCATTTCTACATATCGATAATTCAAATAAAGAAAAAGATGTGATCAATCGATCACTCCCCTCCCAACAGTGGATGCGGGTACGGCGTATCGGGTTGCTGGTATGGGCCACGTTGATAACTCTGGGTGGACCTTAGTCCACCGGCCTGCCCGTCCAATGGAATCTAGATCCGTCGTACTGCCCTCCCCTAACTATCGACACCACGCCACTGCCCGGCAGAGACCAACGCCTTAATTGGAGAGGTCTTTTGAACCATCTGGGCCCCTCTCCCCCTGCCTACTCGTGTTCGTGTCATTTTACAAATACTTCGTTTGACAAGTAGCCGCCGGCCTCTTATCATCTGCCTATCACAAATCATTGACCTGGCCGCGAATCAATTGCTCAGAAACCTGAGATAAGAAGCACAGACACGGGACTTTAGAAGTAAAGTCATGTGGTGCAGCTTTTGACCACGCAGAGACAGCTGTTTTTTCGCCCCCGGCGGGACTACTTTAGGTGGACCCACTACGGGCTCGGCTTGCTAGACTATATTACTGCCCCTTCTGGGCTATAGCCAACTCCACCTCCTCGTATTTACCTGTTTCACCAGGAGCGTTACGAGTAATCGATCGGCTTCGTCCAAGTAGCCTACCGCATAAGTCTACCACGGCCGTGAATCCATTTCGACCAGTCATCTGGGATAGGAAGGCAGTACGTCGTGGTTTTTAGGGTTAAACGTTATGTGGTGCACCGTTTACCTGACTTTCGCAGGGGCACCTTTTTTTCACCCCGCTCTAGCTGGCAGAGGCTACTTTAAGCGAGAACCTACATACACATGGTGCAGCAGGCACGGTACTTGTTGACTATTCCCCTAACAAACGAGGAATAGCCTCTCTCGCCTGCTCGTGTTAGCCTAAGCTACGTTTACGAACCATCGTCGGCCTCGTTAAAGTTTGGACTTCCGCATGTGTCTACCACGTCCGTGAATCCGTTCCGACCAGCATCTCTGGGATAAGAAGGCGGGGTCGTGGTTTTAGAGGTGAAATGTATGTGGTGCCCAGTTCACCGGATCTTTTGCAGTCTCAACTTAGTTTCGCCCCAGAGGGTTTCTTATCTCGAGACCCGCGGAGAGGACGTTGCTTGCTGAAGCTACTGCGAGTTTCTCTCCGGCATGGTAGTTCTCTCTCGAGGCTGGTATGGGTCAGTGGCCGGTGCGTCCATACCTCGCGGTTATGGCAAAAGTTTGGATTGGGCTGCTGGAAGGTTCAACTGAATGAGGATGCGATAGCGCCTGCTGTCAGGTTCCAAACCCAGATGACGGACTGAGAGAACAACGTCTCGGGACAACTTTCGCCAGGGGGACACGTATGGTTCAAGAATGGGTCCAAGACTGGGGATTCTGGTGGATCCGGAGTCCTCTCGTGAAACCCAGAAGGGAGATCTGTGCATCCGGACCTGTGTCCTGGAAAACCTGAAACTAAACTGCCGAGGTAGGTGCACTGAAAGCGGAGTAGCCTTGGGAGAGCTTCGCGCCAATATAGTGACTTCTAAGCTTGTTTTGGAGTGCAGGGAGATCCTGGTTAAAGTAGCCAGAAGGAATGAACTGCAGCTAGTATTGATACCCGTCTACTCTGGCGTAATAGTAAACGAAGTGGACGATGAACTGGCCCCGATTCAGCGATCGGAATCTCATCGACCACCGGGTTCCACGCCCTGAGTGAGCTACTGGATAAAAAGTTGCTCTCATTTTGGCGCACTGTATGAGGTAGGCGATAATCCTATGTTAAATTATCTAAGTTATCTTCATAATTCAGAAAATTTAATTCTATATCTCTTAAGTTATATATATATATATATATTTTTTTTTTTTTTTTTTTTTTTTTTTTTTTAAACCTGGTCGGGGCTGCTGCGAGCTCCGACGACATCGTAGCAGTCGCGCCAGAAAAAACCTAAAAGGCGGTTAATTGAAGCTACTCCTCCCCACCGGTCGGTAAGTAGCTTCAGGTTCCTAAATCGTGTGCCCTAAGTATTCTAATTGAACCCAGAATGACTGCCTTTTGCATCCGGTCTATCAAGATCTGCGCCGAGTTCCTACAGGCCGGAATGATCTTCAAGTTTGAACGCAGCGAAGACCGAATTCCGCCCAAAACACCGATGATCAGAACCACTAATACGACCTTGTGGCCTGGGTATAGCGTGCAGAGCTCGAACAGGAGATCTTGATATTTTGTCCATTTTTCCTCCTCTTTCAAGACTATGTTCTTCTCTGCCGGAGCGGAGAATTCGATGACATACATAGTCTTGATTAGTTTATCGAGGAGGACAACGTCAGGCCTATTTGCTTGTATGGACCTGACGGTCGGAAACGGATAATTCCAGAAGATCTGGCATTTTTCGTTTCCGACAACGGACTCAATATCTCCTGGCATGTAAGGCAGCACCGGCTCTTGGTCTATTCCGTACGAGTGCCTTAGATGGTAATACAGCACCCGTAGGGCCGCATTATGGCGATGGGTGTACGCCGAGGCCGCTTTTGCCGGACATGCCGACAGAAGGTGGAAAAGCGTCTCAGGCACCTTTCGACAGGCCCTGCAGCTGACATCAGGGACCTGCACACCCATCACATTGCGGCGATAGACCAAGGTGTTAATTACGCCATCTTGGCAAGCTGCGGTAAATCCCTCAGTCTCGGATGTAAGCCCGGCTGACCTTAGGTAGCCGAAGGTCAGCCTAGTTGACAAGCCGAGCGTTTCGATGTTTCGATAGAAAACACCGTGTATCGGCTTGTCAACATGCCGCCTGAGCGTAAGATCTTGCTCCGCGGCATTTATCTGGGCTTTCAGGCGAGAAGGTAGGAGCTCGAGGTTGCCCTCTAGTCGGCCTTCTCGACTGATCTGAAATTCGAGACCAAGTTCTTCCGCAGCTTTTTGTGCTGCCTTAACGATAAATGCCCCCACTCCGGCCAATTCGTGACTTTTAACAAGGCACAGGAGGGGGTCCGAGCTCCTAAGAACTTTACAAGCTATACTCAGAACCACACTTCGATGCAGACCCTCCAGACTGAGGAGTCCCCTACCTCCCCGATGACGTGGGAGATAAATACGGGAAACGGACGATCTAGGATGCAAACTGTGATGGATATGCATCATTTTCCGGGTGTCTTTATCGAGTCTATGCAGCTCATCGACCGTCCATTTCACCACTCCAAAAGAGTGGAGCAGGACTGGAACGGCAAGCATATTTGTTGCAGACACCTTGTTCCCACTCGAAAGTTCGGAAGACCAAATCTTTCGAACAAGGTTTCTGTATTTGCCGCGGAGAGCCACCTTTACCTGGGAAGCGTCATAATTAGGACGCTGTTCAATTCCCAGGTATCGATAGGTCTCTCCAGCATCGAGGTGTTTAAAGATGCTTCCGTCGGCAAGCTGCATATTCTCGTACACTTCCGGAGATCGTCCTCTCCTCAAATGAAACACTGCGCATTTGTCCAATCCCAACTCCATGCCTACGGCTCGTGTATATTCCTGAACCACATTGAGAGATTGATGGAGGTTCTTCTCCCCAGAGGCATAAAGTTTCAAATCATCCACGTAAAATAAATGGGTGATCTGATGCCTCCGGTCGTTCGGTGGTCCAGAGTAATATCCATGAGTCCGTCTTAAAGCAATGGAGAGTGGCAGCAGTGAGATATTGAACAAGAGGGGACTCAAGGAGTCTCCTTGGAAAATTCCCCTCTTGAATGTTACCAACTCTGTCAAGACTCGTCGTGTGCCTGATGTGATGGCAAAACGGGTCTTCAAGAGTGGCAACAGATGTTCTATGCATCTCACTAGTGGGGTAGGTACCGCAAGGCATTGGAGCAAGTATAATAATAGCTCATGTGATGTTGAATCAAATGCCTTGCGGTAGTCAATCCAGGCCATGGAAAGGTTGCGCTTGTAAAGTATAGAGTCCTGAGTGATAGATCTATCTATCACCAGGTTCTCCCGGCAACCCTCCATCCCTTTCTTTGCCCCACGCTGCTCGCTGATGTTATTAACTACCGGACCGATCGATTTCAACAACCTAGCATACAAGATACGTGTAAATAACTTGTAGCAGGTGTTGAGACAAGTGATCGGTCGGTAGTTCTTGGGATCAGACAAGTCTCCACTCTTTGGAAGTAGCACAGTGTACCCCTCGACAGCCCAGCTTGGAATATGCCGCTCCTCTTTGACCCATGAGTCAAAGACTCTGGCCAGACGGCGGTGAGTGGAAGGAAATTTCTTCCACCACCATATGTTAATGCCGTCAGGGCCGGGAGCAGCATAGTTTTTGGTACCGACAAGAGCTTGTCGGACCTCATCCTCGCTGACTGCCTCGCACACTTCTGTTTGCGGAACTTGACGTTCAGCGCAAAACATTTGGAAGTGTGCTAGGGCTGGAGTGTCTAGGTGAATTGGACGCGGTGACTCATACACTCCTTTCCAGAACTGCTCAACCTCCTCCACAGTCGGTGGAGCAACAATTGTGGGCGGTGGAGATTCAAAAAGCCGAGACGGGCTATCGCGAAATAAGGAATTCTCCCTGATGCGTCTAACCCGTCTGGCCAGATTTCTCCTTACCACGCCCAGGACTCGAATCCTATCCGCACAATGTTGCTTGATGGTCTGCAACACTGTACGTTTTAGTGTGTGATGGTGGCGGCGCAGTTGAGCGGCTATACGCCTAATTTTTGGCGTGAAAGCCCTGCCGCTAGAAATAAAATCCATCACACACTGGATCCGAGACGCTTGCTGCCTCGCCGACTGAATTTTGGCCTCGACTTTGTGTAGGCGCCGTTCGGTTTTCTCGATCTGGTCGTGCGGTCTCTCACTCCGCACTTCCGGAACGAGTCGCTTTGCGGCACCATACACGGCCTCGTTGATTTCCCAGAGGTCGGCGAATTCCGGAAGCTCGTCGTTAATCAACGTGTCCAATTCTACCAGCTCGTGTGGTCGTACGGAGACCCTGATGTTGATTCGGGTTCTCCTAGTTCTAAGATCAACTTCGGTGTTCTGGAGCAGGCTTGCTCTACCAGATCTGTTGCGGCGCACCACAGGTGGTGCTGGTGCGGCTAGATCCGGTTCTGGTGCTGCAGCCTGCCGGAGATTCGTTCTTATATAGCCGGTTCTCCACAGGTAGAATACTTGATTCCGCAAGGTTTGTGCGGAAAAGTCACGGCATAGAGGATGCATGATGCACCAAAGTGCATGCAGCCGTGACATGTATCCCCTACGGGCCGGCTCGCTGCGCTCGAAGCAGTCCAGCAAGTCATCCCGAAGTTCATTAGTCCACTCAGAGCGTCCATGTACATTGCGGTGGTCGTCAACGTCGGGACCGTCCTCTTGGGCCCCACCCACCTGTCCCTGCTCCTCATCCGACGAGGAGCTGATGTGGGAGGCCAATCTTCTGCTGCCCGTAACAAAAGACGTACCCTCTGCTGGGTTGTTAGCCCAGCATCGGGACGGCATCGGTATTGAGTGAGGTTACCGAGCCGATTTAACCCCGACTTTTTATCGAGGTTGTCCCCTCTACGCTCGGATATGTGGTGGCGCTACTCACCAGTGAGCAAACCGAGATCTGCTCAACCCTGCATAATATATATATATATATATATATTTGTATGTTTTCTTGGTATATTGGTTCGTATATATACTGATAATGAAATAAAAATTCTGTTTTTAAAAACAGAATTTTTATTTCATTATCAGTATATATACGAACCAATATACCAAGAAAACATACAAATATTACAAATGGTTCAAGAATATCAACAAAAGAATATATATATATATATATATATATATATATATATATATATATATATATATATATATATATATATATATATATATATATATATATATATATATATATATATATATATATATAACTTAAGAGATATAGAATTAAATTTTCTGAATTATGAAGATAACTTAGATAATT
This sequence comes from Endomychus coccineus, assembly GCA_958510875.1. Classification (NCBI taxonomy): domain Eukaryota; kingdom Metazoa; phylum Arthropoda; class Insecta; order Coleoptera; family Endomychidae; genus Endomychus; species Endomychus coccineus. Next base: position 152,208,814 of record OY294068.1, on the reverse strand, counting down.
TAACATAGGATTATAAAGATGAATAAACGTAAAAGATTGAACCATAGGCGGGATTCGAACCCACATTTCTGGATTTCTAGTCCAGGGTGTTTACCAATTACACCACTTCGGTCCTATTAGATTTTTATATTTTTGTAAATATAAACCTCTGAAAGGATAGTAGATCATTGATGAACACAATGCGATTCGATGCCCTACCATAGATCAACTATTCACGCATATTCATCTAAAGTTCAGTCGTTTTTTGAAGTAAGGATTGTAGGTTAGTACTGATATGGTTGGCAGTTACTTGACAGTTCTTATTCAAATGACAGCATCCCTGGTTCTTATATATTTCAATAGAACTGACTGAGAATTGTTCTGGTTAATTATAAACAAGTTTAAAGTTTCTTTGCCTAATTGGCCACTATCGTGTATGTAACTTAAGAGATATAGAATTAAATTTTCTGAATTATGAAGATAACTTAGATAATTTAACATAGGATTATAAAAAAACGACTGAACTTTAGATGAATATGCGTGAATAGTTGATCTATGGTAGGGCATCGAATCGCATTGTGTTCATCAATGATCTACTATCCTTTCAGAGGTTTATATTTACAAAAATATAAAAATCTAATAGGACCGAAGTGGTGTAATTGGTAAACACCCTGGACTAGAAATCCAGAAATGTGGGTTCGAATCCCGCCTATGGTTCAATCTTTTACGTTTATTCATCTTTATAATCCTATGTTAAATTATCTAAGTTATCTTCATAATTCAGAAAATTTAATTCTATATCTCTTAAGTTACATACACGATAGTGGCCAATTAGGCAAAGAAACTTTAAACTTGTTTATAATTAACCAGAACAATTCTCAGTCAGTTCTATTGAAATATATAAGAACCAGGGATGCTGTCTTTTGAATAAGAACTGTCAAGTAACTGCCAACCATATCAGTACTAACCTACAATCCTTACTTCAAAAAACGACTGAACTTTAGATGAATATGCGTGAATAGTTGATCTATGGTAGGGCATCGAATCGCATTGTGTTCATCAATGATCTACTATCCTTTCAGAGGTTTATATTTACAAAAATATAAAAATCTAATAGGACCGAAGTGGTGTAATTGGTAAACACCCTGGACTAGAAATCCAGAAATGTGGGTTCGAATCCCGCCTATGGTTCAATCTTTTACGTTTATTCATCTTTATAATCCTATGTTAAATTATCTAAGTTATCTTCATAATTCAGAAAATTTAATTCTATATCTCTTAAGTTACATACACGATAGTGGCCAATTAGGCAAAGAAACTTTAAACTTGTTTATAATTAACCAGAACAATTCTCAGTCAGTTCTATTGAAATATATAAGAACCAGGGATGCTGTCATTTGAATAAGAACTGTCAAGTAACTGCCAACCATATCAGTACTAACCTACAATCCTTACTTCAAAAAACGACTGAACTTTAGATGAATATGCGTGAATAGTTGATCTATGGTAGGGCATCGAATCGCATTGTGTTCATCAATGATCTACTATCCTTTCAGAGGTTTATATTTACAAAAATATAAAAATCTAATAGGACCGAAGTGGTGTAATTGGTAAACACCCTGGACTAGAAATCCAGAAATGTGGGTTCGAATCCCGCCTATGGTTCAATCTTTTACGTTTATTCATCTTTATAATCCTATGTTAAATTATCTAAGTTATCTTCATAATTCAGAAAATTTAATTCTATATCTCTTAAGTTACATACACGATAGTGGCCAATTAGGCAAAGAAACTTTAAACTTGTTTATATATATATATATATATATATATATATATATATATATATATATATATATATATATATATATTTGTATGCTTTCTTGGTATATTGGTTCGTATATATACTGAAAATAAAATGAAATAAAAATTCTTTTTGACGTTTCGACAATGTTTATTGTCTTTTTCAAAATGTGAATTAGTGTTTCCATGTAATTTAGAAAAGAATAGATGATTTCGATTAATGAAATGCGTCTGCAGCCGACTTGTGTTTTAAGATCCAAATAAAACTGCAGAAAACATTGGATCGGTTGTGTGTGAAAGAGTAATGTATGGCTAATTACAATTTGAAATGGATTGAATTTGATTAAATACAAGACATTCCAAGATTGTACAATTATAAATATCTATGATTATTATGAGAATTAGTTATTCTATGATAAACACTCTATCCACATCTATTATAATCAACTATTGAAGTTTAAGATAATTCTATGGAATTTAACCTCGAAATTGTTACTCACAGTGTCATAGTTAAACAATACGTTATCTTTTTTAGGTTGAATTTTGAATAGACATTTATAAATGTCAGATATTGAGAGGTTTCAATACTTTCAATTGAAATGTTTCCTTGAATTGAAGATAAGCATTATCTAAGTACTCACTATTGAGAATGATGTGATTATCATTGATTTTTGAAAATTTTGGTATTATTCTCAAACTTTATAGTCGTAATAAGTATATTTTCATATTTTCCCTTCTGATTGGCGAGAGTATTCATCATCTTTGAGAACGTTTTCAATAAATGGACGGTGTAGAATCCATAATATTCTTCGATTTTCTTATAAAAAGCCATGATTCTTATGATGTATGTATATTGATGTTCAGGGTAGTGTATTCTTGAAAAATAAAAAACCTATTTCACCAGGCGAAATTATTCTTTTATTGATATTCTTGAACCATTTGTAATATTTGTATGCTTTCTTGGTATATTGGTTCGTATATATACTGAAAATAAAATGAAATAAAAATTCTTTTTGACGTTTCGACAATGTTTATTGTCTTTTTCAAAATGTGAATTAGTGTTTCCATGTAATTTAGAAAAGAATAGATGATTTCGATTAATGAAATGCGTCTGCAGCCGACTTGTGTTTTAAGATCCAAATAAAACTGCAGAAAACATTGGATCGGTTGTGTGTGAAATGGATTGAATTTGATTAAATACAAGACATTCCAAGATTGTACAATTATAAATATCTATGATTATTATGAGAATTAGTTATTCTATGATAAACACTCTATCCACATCTATTATAATCAACTATTGAAGTTTAAGATAATTCTATGGAATTTAACCTCGAAATTGTTACTCACAGTGTCATAGTTAAACAATACGTTATCTTTTTTAGGTTGAATTTTGAATAGACATTTACAAATGTCAGTAACAATTTCGAGGTTAAATTCCATAGAATTATCTTAAACTTCAATAGTTGATTATAATAGATGTGGATAGAGTGTTTATCATAGAATAACTAATTCTCATAATAATCATAGATATTTATAATTGTACAATCTTGGAATGTCTTGTATTTAATCAAATTCAATCCATTTCATTAATCGAAATCATCTATTCTTTTCTAAATTACATGGAAACACTAATTCACATTTTGAAAAAGACAATAAACATTGTCGAAACGTCAAAAAGAATTTTTATTTCATTTTATTTTCAGTATATATACGAACCAATATACCAAGAAAGCATACAAATATTACAAATGGTTCAAGAATATCAATAAAAGAATAATTTCGCCTGGTGAAACAGGTTTTTTATTTTTCAAGAATACACTACCCTGAACATCAATATACATACATCATAAGAATCATGGCTTTTTATAAGAAAATCGAAGAATATTATGGATTCTACACCGTCCATTTATTGAAAACGTTCTCAAAGATGATGAATACTTTCGCCAATCAGAAGGGAAAATAGGAAAATATACTTATTACGACTATAAAGTTTGAAAATAATACCAAAATTTTCAAAAATCAATGATAATCACATCATTCTCAATAGTGAGTACTTAGATAATGCTTATCTTCAATTCAAGGAAACATTTCAATTGAAAGTATTGAAACCTCTCAATATCTGACATTTGTAAATGTCTATTCAAAATTCAACCTAAAAAAGATAACGTATTGTTTAACTATGACACTGTGAGTAACAATTTCGAGGTTAAATTCCATAGAATTATCTTAAACTTCAATAGTTGATTATAATAGATGTGGATAGAGTGTTTATCATAGAATAACTAATTCTCATAATAATCATAGATATTTATAATTGTACAATCTTGGAATGTCTTGTATTTAATCAAATTCAATCCATTTCAAATTGTAATTAGCCGTACATTACTCTTTTACACACAACCGATCCAATGTTTTCTGCAGTTTTATTTGGATCTTAAAACACAAGTCGGCTGCAGACGCATTTCATTAATCGAAATCATCTATTCTTTTCTAAATTACATGGAAACACTAATTCACATTTTGAAAAAGACAATAAACATTGTCGAAACGTCAAAAAGAATTTTTATTTCATTTTATTTTCAGTATATATACGAACCAATATACCAAGAAAGCATACAAATATTACAAATGGTTCAAGAATATCAATAAAAGAATAATTTCGCCTGGTGAAATAGGTTTTTTATTTTTCAAGAATACACTACCCTGAACATCAATATACATACATCATAAGAATCATGGCTTTTTATAAGAAAATCGAAGAATATTATGGATTCTACACCGTCCATTTATTGAAAACGTTCTCAAAGATGATGAATACTTTCGCCAATCAGAAGGGAAAATAGGAAAATATACTTATTACGACTATAAAGTTTGAGAATAATACCAAAATTTTCAAAAATCAATGATAATCACATCATTCTCAATAGTGAGTACTTAGATAATGCTTATCTTCAATTCAAGGAAACATTTCAATTGAAAGTATTGAAACCTCTCAATATCTGACATTTGTAAATGTCTATTCAAAATTCAACCTAAAAAAGATAACGTATTGTTTAACTATGACACTGTGAGTAACAATTTCGAGGTTAAATTCCATAGAATTATCTTAAACTTCAATAGTTGATTATAATAGATGTGGATAGAGTGTTTATCATAGAATAACTAATTCTCATAATAATCATAGATATTTATAATTGTACAATCTTGGAATGTCTTGTATTTAATCAAATTCAATCCATTTCAAATTGTAATTAGCCGTACATTACTCTTTTACACACAACCGATCCAATGTTTTCTGCAGTTTTATTTGGATCTTAAAACACAAGTCGGCTGCAGACGCATTTCATTAATCGAAATCATCTATTCTTTTCTAAATTACATGGAAACACTAATTCACATTTTGAAAAAGACAATAAACATTGTCGAAACGTCAAAAAGAATTTTTATTTCATTTTATTTTCAGTATATATACGAACCAATATACCAAGAAAGCATACAAATATTACAAATGGTTCAAGAATATCAATAAAAGTATATATATATATATATATATATATATATATATATATATATATATATATATATATATATATATATATATATATATATATATATATATATATATTTGTTATTTCATAGGTATTTTGGATCGCTGCATTTTTTTAATTTACGACTTGTTCTCATTGCCACTAGTGAATTTTTAATAAAATTCAACCAAACTGATGTGTAGATTCTTATATTTTTAAAAATTATTAAAATAATTATCAATTAAATGTGTTCTTGTATTCATTATTCTGATTTGAGACAGGAATAGAACTGTTACTCTTGTCAAAATGTATTACTCACCTTAAAAATAACTTCCCCTCTTTCGTACACATAAAAGACCTCGTTAAAACGATTTCTTTCCGGAGTGTGTACTTATTATCTAAGGCTTTTTTTGGTAGTAATAAAAAGGAAATGTATGAAAATAATCGATCGCATATGAAAATTTTTTTAATTAAATTAGGATAACAATCAAAATACATGTATACTAATAAACTATAAAAGAGTTCACACTGGATATATTATAACACTATAAATAAGAAATAATCACCCTTATCCACTAAAAATACTGGTAAAGTACTGAGGACCTTTCGGCTACCAAGTAGCCATCATCAGAGTAAACTAAATTATGAATCAAAATGTACCTATTTAAATACTATTTGGGGATAATAATGTAAACAAAGGGTTACCGTCAGCTGGAGATAAATCGAAATTTAGTAAATTGCTTTTTTGTTTATACATTTCCATCCCTTCTAAATTACCTAGAAATTTGTCTGTACTGTGTTTTAAAAGTGATAAACTTTCTTGAGAAATGGTGTGACCTTTATTTAAAATATGTTCGGCTATCGCTTATTTTTCACTATTATTTTTCTTTATATGGGCAAAATGTTCTTTATAACGATTTCAAAAGACAATGAAACTCCAATAGTTCTACCTAGTAACCATGATTTCGACAGGAATTTAAATAATGATTTAATGTCAAAGCAGTATCTGCTCACAGATTCGTGAGGTATCTACTTACAGTTCTAGTGATTTTGTTAACTTTATCAAGTATAGTTTATAATGGAGAATATTGAAGAATATTCTAATAATGATTTGTGGAATTTGTTTTATACTATAAATGGTGAATGTGGACGAATTGTCAGGCGCACATGCAGATTATTTAACGAACAATATCCGAACCTACCAACAATGACTCCCGGAAAATTCCCAAGAATCGAAGCTCAGTTTATGGAAAATGGGAGTGTAAGAGTTGCTCTTATACTAACTAAAGCCCGTATTAGATAATGAAGATAACGAGGTGAATGTGTTGGTTTATTTTCAAGCTTATCCACGGAGTTCAACTCCAGCCGCAGCGCTGGACTTGGGTATTTCTAGAGCATCAGTCCACAGAATATTAAGAAAACATGGAATGCATCCTCTTTCTGAGATAACTGTGCACGGATTACGTCTTGGTGATGACTGATGAAGCAAGACTAGTCGACTTTTGCGAGTTCATGGTCATAAAAATGACCGAAGATTCGAAATTTCTTTATAAAATTATGTGGACTCATGAATCGAAATTCAACAGGCTAAGAATTATAAATCGCAGAAATAATCACTACTGAGCACAAAATAATCCACATGTCATTATGCCACAATCACTTCAGTTTTAATGTTTTTGAGCTATTGCATAGCTTTTATCGCGGGCTTTGAGCGCGGCGACCAAATCAAGAAATTCCGTAACGAAAATAAAACCTAACACCCCCCACTCCGCCTACCATGTAGCTCGGCCGAGCGTTCGCTTAACGTGTATGTATATGGTACGACTGTACGAAGCTCGCACGAATCGAGACGAGCTGCTCCGAAATCGGACGAATACGTAAGCAGCTGTTTGTGAGAAAGTATATAGGTGTATAGGTATCTATCATATCTTTATAATGCCACACTCACCGCATGTGCGCCGTAAGTATACATGTAGGTGTAGATACTGTTCCAAAAGGTGGGGTAGCTATTTACCAAAATTATAATAATGTTACTAATATTATGACTCCGAATATTGAAATAAATATTGCACACGTTAGCGATGTTAATGATAGGCGCTCATTTGTTGGAGATATTTGTGCGTGCTTATGCAAACTTAGAAATGGCCTACACATAGTCCAAAATTGGACGAGGTAGAGCATTTTATTCATCGCACTTTACTGGAGTACACTGAAGAAGGGTCGAAAATACTTGGTACAAATGGTAATAAATGTCCACTTATCTTGGCTGGCGATTTCAAGATCAACTTCGCTGATAAAAAATCAGAGCGGTTGACAACTTTTCTTTCGGAAAAATTGAATGTGAAAATGAATAATGATCCACAAGAATCCACAACAAAATATGGGACCACCATTGACGCGGTATTTTCCAGATATTTAGAGGATATCAAGTCTCAAACTTATGTTTCTTATTTAAGTTACCATAAACCTATAGTTTCAATGAGAAAAATTCCTGAATAACCTACATGTATTGTAAGATAATAAAAATATTTTAAACGATATTAACTTCTCATTTATTCAATAAAAGAAAAAAAATTGTTTTCTTATCGGTCACCACGCTCAAAAAGTGTAACTTGAAATAATATCAAAGAAAAAAAATACTGCATAAACAATGGCGGCTCGTGAATTTTTGAGAGAGGAGGCTGGACATAAAACGTTTTTGTAAAAATATGCTCTATTCACAACCTTTTAACCTTTGCACAGCGACCGTACCAGCTACTTCAGAGACAAAATTAATTGTTACCCAGCAAGAACCAACGTGGAGGTATAGAGTTTATCTTGGCAAAAATTTTTTTTTTGTTTTTTGTCCTTAATTTTTTTGGATTTTTAATATTTTTTCTTTTTTTTTGGAATTTTTCATATTTTGTTTTTTTTTATTAATTTTATTAACTTTTTTTATATATTAACGGAATTCTACGGTCTTTAGTTTGCGAAAAATGATCAATAATATTATCAAAAAATGTATCATTTTGTGTTTTACTAAATCTTTTTCAATAGATATTGAACTAACATTGTATAAACGATTTTGGCCCATTGTACTTGGCATGTAAGTTTTAATTCGTTTGAGAGTAGAAAATGATCTCTCCACCGATGCCGACGTGACAGGAATGGAGACTGTCAAACAAAGTTTATAAAACTGAGGTAAAACTTGTTGTAAATCATTGTCTATCATATGTTTTATCATATCGGCGTGAATGTCGTACTGGCCTAAAATATCTTTATCCAAGTATATAACGCATAATTCATTGTGCAGTGCTATTTTATCAAAAAATTTATATTTTAGAACTAAGTTATACAAAAAATTCATGTAAATCGGAAAATCGAACAACAATATTCTGTTTACCGGTTCATTTAAACTTAATACTCGATGTAATATGTTTTTCATGTCTGTCTATACCACGAGCTGAATTTTTCAAATCATCATAACCCGAGTGCCTCCAACATGAAGTTGTATCAGATGTAAATAGCAAGCAATACCAGCAATATAATTTATTGTGTACCTCAGATCCCGTTAACCATAAATATTTTTTACAATTATCAGTATCAAATCATCGATTTTGAAACATACCTTTCATCACTAATCTTTTCAGCAACTAAATCACTACTCAGTTTAACGTTTAATAACCAAAGAACTCTTTGTTAATAACTCACCGAACGACCGAACAGATAAATTATAACTTAACCTTACATCGCTTCGCGAAGCAAAAACAACAACTGGCAGAGCACGTGTCAAAGTTTGCAGCGACGGCAAGTAATCGTATTTCATACGACCGCCGGGCAACGAGATCTATACCTCGTTGCCGCCGGGAGCGTACGAGAAGCTAGCCTCCATAGACTGTTGCCATATTCGCTGTTTTACCCTATTTGTGAATTGAACTGGTTGGATATACGGCAACTGTGTTGAACACACGTATTTAGCGTTTGAGATGTATAGAGAATCTAGCCTCTGGCCACTGTTGCCAGATTAAAAATAACTACTGAGAACGGGGAATTAATTGTAAAATTTAAAGAATTATCAGAGAAACAGGAAATAAAATGGAGAATGATCATTAAGATAAATTGGTGAGGAGGCTGAGCCTCCTTAGCCTCCTTCGAGGAGCCGCCACTGTGCATAAATAAAAAATAAATAAATAATTATAATTGTATAAGTTGATAAAAAATGCTATGCAATAGCTTTACCGCAGCAGTCCCTGAGTGCCACACTTTTTTTTTGTTTAATTATGGACAATAGAGTGGAATATCAAGTGTACGATGCATATTTGAATGGGGTTAGATGTCTGGAGATACTCAGAGGGTTTGTTAGTGATTTCCTAAATGCACCTCCACGTGACATAGCAAACAGTTGGTATCAGTTGGATGGTGGTCCAGCACATTCCACTATAACCAGCAGTTGAACCGTAGGTCGATTCTGAAAGGCTCAAAATGGATATTTCTCCGAAATTCAGAAAATTTTTTAGACCTATTACAATACTTCCCCTATACTACTTGCAGTTAGGGAAGTAAAAATATCCATAAATCATCATACATGCATAACACCATGCGCCATCTGCTGGAAAGTAACTACACTAGAAGAAATTTTTGAAGTGTAGAACAGGTTTCTGTAGCTTTGCGGAAATAAAATAAGTATACAGAAAATGACTACTATGACTATACAAAGATGAGATAAGTAGAATTACAGAGCATCTATAGGGATATTGCCCACAATGTCATATAATTCAGCATTTTACTGTACGATTCGTGAGTTTCATACATAGACATATACATAATGTCGATGGTTTCATATGAATAAGAAAGCGGAAGCATCGAATGAAATTATTTGGAAACTGATCTGACCAGAGACATGAGACTAAACTTCTAGCACCTTAGCGCTGGGCGATGCTTACAGTACATTAGCAGATATAATGTACTATAATGAAGAATTTCTCGCTGTTATCACCCCTATCCCTATAAAGTCACTGCAATCAAAATTAAACGTATAAATCTATTATTATACATACATCTGTGTCACTTCATACGGGTATAACCACAGACAGACCCGGACTGGCCCTAAAAATCGACTTGACGCGAAATGTTATTAGCGGCCTCGGGATTTATTGTACATAACATGCAAATTATGTTTTAGAAGGATATTGCTCATTAATCACAACTGTCAAGATATGAATTATGATGGTATATTACAACTAACAAATAGCAATAATGATTTAAAAGAAGAATAAAAATATAAATGTACATGAACCGTACGTAACCACTTACAGAGGTATACTATACGGCTTCAATTCTTGTAAGACTTGATCAGTTTAGACTGGTTAGATCATAACGTTTCGGCCGAAATGTCCATACATACAGGTTTAGTTTAAAACATAGGTATATTAAGATGCGCCTTCAACCGCAACTAGACGTTGAATTTTGGATCAACTACATACACAACAATTACCACTTTGACAACTGACATAAATTTATTTTCATCCCAAAAGCATGACGAGTTGATTTGACTTCATATCTCATTAGGTCATGAAACAAATTGTATCACAGAATAAGGACATAAAATTTTTGTCTCACCAGACAATTCCACATCTTTCAAAGAAATAACTGAATGCTTGTTGTCATTAGTGTTAAATCCTTATTAATTGGTGGCTGCCAAGTTTGACTATTATGGGCACTTGACTAGGAGTAGGGCTTGCCAAGGCAACTATCGCTCAATGCAGCGCGAAAGTTGGAATCCTGACTGGGAGCAGTCTTCGTCGGGTACTACGTAACGTCAAAATCACGTGAACGCGCAACGGTTCTCATCAACTGGCTCATCATATATGCGAATAGGATACACAAATCTGCGTGCTATAACTTCTATTGTTGGGATGCATCTAATAACAACAGCCGCAACGACTCCTTATAATAATGTCGTCATATTCTCACCACTCACTGCCACAACAATTTCAGCATATTTGAAAACTCTAATATTTATCGCACTAGTAAATAAGGGTTACAATAAGCTAATTTTTACTTTTATAAGTTTTATTCAATTTCTCTTTCGTAACAATATGTAAGAGCCTCCAATGCTATGGTGGTATACTTGAAACATTTGGGAATGTGATGTGTTTCCTTCATGATTCTTTTAAAATTGAAATGAAATGGAAAGTATTGAGTGAAACTTAATAATGTTTATATTAAAATAAGCGCAAATTATACAGCTCTGACATTACATTAATCAAAGTTGTTAAATAAATATCCACTTAGAGTGACGTACGGATCAATATGAATATTCTACGGTATTATGTAAATTATGATCCTTATATGCATAAAAATAAATACCAATTTTATAAATGTTCAAAATGCCAAAAAGTCACTTTATGAAATAGTTAGAACACAGTTAACGATGTTGACAAAACCGAAAATACCGTAAACTCAACAATTCTGAAAAATGTTGTTGACGTCAACAGCAACGGATACAAAATCTTAACAATATGGTAGTGTCATGCCCACTGAATTTTGGATCAAGTGGAAAAACATTTCAATGATTACATGTAAAAGCCTCCCTTTAATAATATACGAAAGATTCAATAAACAAAAGTTGTCATTATTTTATGTTGGCTTCCAACACCCTCCGATGGTTGCAAGTGTTGCGAAATCTGTGTTTGAACAAGTAATCAATTTTTGTTTCATTTGTGTTATTCAAAAATAAGTCATACTCACGCTGTTTTCATTCATTATAGTTGACATTAATAAAGATCTCCTTAGTTTTCTTATACGTGAACTTTCCTTTCGGATATATTCTTCTATGCTAACTTAGTAACTTATACAATATCAATATACTTAATTTAACATTCTTGAAATACCTATTTATCTCTATTGTATGGTTATTTGAACATTCTAAAAATATAGCACATTATCTTTATCATCTATAGATCTGTTAAACTATGACTAAAGTAAGCAACCAACAAAATAAGACGATTGTATTATCAATAGACCTTGCTGTATTTCTATCTGCAACTAGTATAACGTTCATATGTATCACTAGTTGCGCATTTTGAGCAAGATACGCAACTAGCATAGCATATTGCCTTAAAGTATTAAGTAGTTGATTTCATTTATGCTATTGTAGCAAGTATATTTTAAATGACAAGACCAATGTAATCTATATTCTACAACGTATAAAATCTATCATGCTAAATTCGTATGCAACTAGTAGTACAAATATTTAATTTCAAAATTAAACAAGTCAACCATTATTTGGTTTACGTCATGCTTACACAAAAAAATAAAACCCCTCATTGACATGTGTTCCTGTTCCTGTTTCAGAATAGGAAACGCTTTAATATGTTCTGTCATTAAGTGAACGCAACAGCTGTTTCAGGACAAGACTAAAATATTGCGATCAATAATTCATTACCTATAGACTACAGGAACCTGTACAGTGTATATTTCTCGGTGTCCTATTTGGAAAAGGTAATTCCTGTCTCAATATTAACTATAATATTAATTGCACATAGTAAAATATATTGTCAAAACTGACAGGACGTCAAAGTATGCCATAAGTTAACTATTTTGAATTGTGCCGAATACAGCAATGTCAGGTTTTCAACTATCTTACTAGATGGCGCTATATCAACCTCAATAATTATTTTATTTCTATTTTCAGGCTGTTGGGTTTTGTGGTATTGCCGTATTGATATAATGATTACTGATATACGACACAGTTTGGTACATAATGTAAATATTTGGTACAACATTCACAATCACTAAAAAAAGGTGAGTACTTGAAAAATAGATATAATTTATGTGAATTACAAATAATGCACAAAGCAATTCCTACTAAAGTACCTTTGAGCTTGATCTGTTTTTACATTAGATAACAAAATAAGTATGTCATCAATATATTTTTATGTTCTATCGTATTTTCTCCATTTTTTTATAAATATGTGATCTGGCTGTACAGTCAAATTTTCCCTCTCAACCTACATTCGCCATTGTAAACAACTTCGTTAAAATTTATCGTTTGTTTACTTTTCTCGCTGACTTATTGCGACTCTTGCTCATCATTTTATTACTATATGGTATTAGAATCTAGATCATCTGAAATCACCAAATTACAATCGTAAATCGTAATTATGAGCGAACGAACCGTGGCGACAAGTAATCAAATGTTTTGGTCTGTCACGAATATAATATTACGCATACAATGAAACAATGCAGCATAGAGTACCTATTTGTATTCGTTTGGTAAATTGTAGGGTAAGAAAAAGTGGAATTTTAAATTTTCACTACATTCAATGAAATGTCTGTAAAGACTAGGTAGGTACATAATAATGTAGTACCCATATTTATTTATGAAAATAAAGCTTCCTTTGTGCGTTCATTCCAGCCTATCTCGTCAATCAAATAATACGTTTTACTTTACGCATGTCGCGTATAAAGCATAATCGCTTGCTATTGTTATATATTACATGAATCTAAGCATGTAACCATTTATAATCGAAGGAATAAGCTTAATACTCTTACACTTTGCTTATCTTTCACTCATACTTATTGCAATAAGGGATAAATCACCACTAGCGGTGATTCCGGTGATTCAGAAAATTCCTGACAATATTGTTAAATCAACCCAAGTCTGTAGGTACTTTATACAATAAGATTATACTCATTCATATTATTGTCACTATTCTCTTGATTTAATCGTCTTTAAGACTTGTCAATCGCTATCTTTATAATAAGCTATTGTAGTTGATTGTTTAGGTGAAATAAGCCTATTAGAACCTCCGGATTACTTTTGTTTTAATAATTATAGCTTATAATATTGTCAAGTAACCAACAATGAAATAATAAGTGGAGTAAGGTTCGGGGTCTATGCTAGTCACGCGACCAGTCGCCTTCTACCTATCTGGAAAAAAGCTATCACGATTTTCCGGAGATTTTTGTTTGCAAAATTTAAAATCTGAATGCCATGAATCTTAGACCATAATCGTTTATTAGTCTGAAGTAAGAGAGCATTTTAGTTCTTCGAAACCCATACGCACACATTTCGTTTCCATTTGTATACCAGTTTCTATAGATGTTCCTTTTTGCCTATTGGACCGATAAAAGTTTTTGTTGTTATTAACTATTAGTCCAGGCAATAAGCCCAGAAAAAGACCATAATAAAAAAAATATATAGTAAGCTAGAATTCCAAAATTTTTTTGCATTTTGTTCCTCATAGATCATTCATGACTATCAAGACCGCGGATGTCGACCTTCCTACCCCCTCAAAACGGGATTTCAATCTCTCAGAGGAGCATTCTTATAAAAACAGGAAATGACGGAAATGACCCCTAGTATGTTTTTTGGGTCGCCGATCACGATTCCGCAGTTAGTTTTCTCGGAAAACTCCCTCCAGATGAGAAATTTGGAAAATTTATATATAATATATAACTTATAAGTTGCAAAAATGACCTCTAGTAAGTTTTTTGGGTCGCTGATCACGATTCCTTCGTAATTTTTCCCAAAAAAGGCTCTCCGGATGGAAAATTCGGGAAATTTGAGATTTTCCTGAGCCGGTTATGAATAAAAAAGTATAATTTTGTTGCAAAAATTACCTCTAGTCATGACCTTCACTCATTTTTGCAACAAAATTATACTTTATTATTCATAACCGTCTCAGTAAAATCTCAAATTTCCCGAATTTTCCATCTGGAGAGTTTTTTTGGAAAAATAACAGCGGAATCGTGATCAGCAACCCAAAAAACCTACTAGAGGTCAATTTTGCAACAAAATTATACTTTATTATTCACAAACGTCTCAGGTAAATCTCAAGTTTCCCGAATTGTCCATCTGGAGAGACTTTTTTTGGGAAAAATTACAGCGGAAACGTGATCAGCGACCCAAAAAACCTACTAGTCGTCATTTTTTCAACAAAATTATAAATTATATATTATATATAAATTTTCAAAATTTCACATCTGAGTCTCTCCAGATGGAACATTCGGAAAATTTGAGATTTTCCTGAGACGGTTATGAATAAAAAAGTATAATTTTGAGGTAAAAATGACCTATAGTCATGACCTCCCGTCATTTTTGCAACAAAATTATACTTTATTATTCATAACCGTCTCAGGAGAATCTCAAATTTCCCGAATTTTCCATCTGAAAAGTTTTTTTGATCAGCAACCCAAAAAACCTACTAGAGGTCATTTTTGCAATAAAATTATACTTTATTATTCACAAACGTCTCAGGAAAATCTCAAATTTCTCGAATTTTCCATCTGGAGAGACTTTTTTTGAAAAAATTACAGCGTGATCAGCGACCCAAAAAACCTACTAGAGGTCATTTTTGCAACAAAATTATACTTCATTATTCACAACCGTCTCAGGAAAATCTCAAATTTCCCGAATTTTCCATCTGGACAGAGTTTTTTGGGAAAAATAACAGCGGAATCGAGATCAGCGACCCAAAAAACCTACTAGACGTCATTTTTGCAACAAAATTATAAATTATTTATTATATATAAATTTTCAAAATTTCACATCTGGAGGGAGTTTTCCGAGAAACCTAACTGCGGAATCATGATCAGCGACCCAAAAAACATACTAGGGGTCATTTTCGGCTCTTAATTCATTAATTTTGGACTGTTTTTATAAGAATGCTCCTCTGAGGGGTTGAAACCCCATTTTGAGGGGGTAGAAAGATTGCCCCCGCGGTCATGATAGTCATGAATGATCTATGGGGTATTAGGAACAAAATGCAAAAACAAATTTCGAAATTCTAGCCAACTACATTTTTTTATTTTCTTCTGGTTCGTTGCCTGGACTATATGAGTAGGTACTTAACTTACTTTTACTATAGGATACGAAAGTCAATATGAAATATGAACAATTTCAATTATTAAACCATCAAACATATAAATATGTTGAATGAAAATAAAAAAAAATCGATTGTGACTCGTGTTCATAATCCTATGTGGGTCAAACTAAAAAGAACATTCTAACTCGGTATAAAGAACATTTTGCCCACATAAAGAATAATAATGGCGAAAAATTAGCGTTAGCCGAACATATTTTGAATATAGGTCACACCATTTCTTTAAAAAAATTTATCACTTTTAAATCACAGTATGGATAAATATCTAGGTAATTTAGAAGGGGTGGAAATGTATAAGCGAAAAAGCAATTTATTAAATTCCGATTCATCTCTAGCTGAGGGTGACTCCTTGTTTACATTATAATCCTCAAATAGTATTTAAACAGTCACATTATGATTTATAATTTATTCTGATGATGGCTACTTGGTAGCCGAAAGGTCCTCAGTATTTCAAGTGTATTTTTAGTATTTCATTATCATGAAAATTAATTAAAATTTATAGTATCTACTCAAAACCTGTTGTTGATGACGTCATACTGACTTTTGTACTAAGCGTTCAGGCTCTGTACTATAGACGTTGACATAAATCGTATGCGCGCGATGGCTCGGTGACCAGGGCCATATTTAGAATCTGCAGATCCCATAGGCTGAATCTCAAGAGCACACTGGGGTCTGGGGTTCCGACGATCCTCCCAGGAAATTTTTTGGAAATTAAATTGGAAAAACAAAATTTTCTAAATGAGCACCTAAAAAGAAACATTTTAACTTCATTATTAGATTTTAGAAAACTTTACTAAACAATATTTAGAAGATAATGAATTACTGAGATAAAAATGAGAAGATTTGAAAACCATCAACATATTCAACACGATATGTCAATATTGCTATGAATAACTGTATTAAAAATAGAACACAAAGTTGAGATTCATGTCTATGTTGCCAAATATGCGAAAATCAGTAATTATTTTATGTTCAAAAATAACATTTTGTCATTTTAAGCAAACGTGTTAGGCTAAAGCAAGATAAAAAAATGTAACAAACTGTCGACGTTGTTCATGATTATAAGGGGACTTGCACTACGGTATTTAAAACCTTCTTTTATGTTGGACTATTCGAAATGATTTTTCTCTTGTGCAGCCTCCTTCTTCCCTCCTTTTCTGGTGTAGACCTAAAGGCTGCAGCCTGCGCGTAAATGAGGCCCTGAGATGAATGACAACATGCGCGATAGAGAATGCGCACGCAGGGGCGTAGCTGCCGCAGGTCTGACGGGGATTTTCCCCTGGGCCCCGGAGACTATGGAAACCCCCATAAGCTATTCAGCGCTTTTAAGCTTCTTTCGGTCCTTATCAGTCACGGTGGCCACAGCTGAATGATCATTATCAAGATGAAATTGATCAAACTTATTTGAGAAATAGTATGGGCGAAGAACATTTGAGTGATTTAAGTTTATAATCAAATGAGATGAACTGTGCAGGTTAATCGGCATGTTTGCTGAAAAGTTCGATGTAAAGTATTTGAAATAGTTATATATATATACCACAATCATAGCATTACGGCAGGCCAAGCTCGCTATCAAAGAGTCTGTGATTTGGCTCTTAGAAACTCCTTCTTTCAAATAAAAGGGACATTCGCTAGATGACTGAAATCCTTATGGGTCATCTTAAAAAACACCCCAATGTCATGGGTATCGCAGATGACTCTATATGTAGGAAATGCAGAGAGGTTGAAGAAACTACCTCACATATCTTGTTGAAATTCCCAACTTTGATATTCCTTAGGCACCGTTACTTCGGCGAAGCGAAATTGCTTCCAGAGGATTTCTAGCGGCCCATAAACATGCTAGTATAGAACATGGTAGGTTTTTTTCAAGCGCGAATATTAATGGAGATATCCTATAAGGACATCCAATTTTGTTCAACCTGTACACCTTCTTGTAGGCTAACTTTAAGATTGAAAATATTATCTTGGATAGTAGACTTCCGTGGATAGCAAATCTTGAAAATTCTTGGCTTCCGGATAGATTCCGCGTCACAATAGCTTGACTTGATGCCGACGTTTCGCCAACCATTACAGGTGGCATCTTCAGGACAGGCTTGAGGCTTGAACTGAAACTGGTTCTACTGGTTTCTGTAGCTGTATTTATTGTAGGAAAAATCCTTCACGCTACACAGTTCACTGGGTTTCCAAATGTTCGGAAGGTAATATCCTGAGTCACGTTTCAGATTATTCGGATGTTTTAGAATTTCTATAGCTTCAAGGATTTTTCGCTGATAGAAGTTTGATTAGTTTGACACTAATCATCAAATTCTTTTTGAAGATACTAAAATCCTAGCCCGAGCCCCAAACTTCTATCAGCGAAAAATCCTTGAAGCTATAGAAATTCTAAAACATTCGAATAATCTGAACCACGACTCTGGATATTACCTTCCCAACATTTGGAAACCCATCCTCGAAAATTCCACTTCACACATGATCACACAACGGCAGGGTCAGGTGCCGGAACGGAGTTAACCACCGGAATAAAGTCAGTAAACTGTGTAGCGTGAAGGATTTTTCCTACAATGAATACAGCTACAGAAGCCAGTAGAACCAGTTCCAGTTCAAGTCTCAAGCCTGCCCTGAACATGCCACCTGTAATGGTTGGCGAAACGTTGGCATCAAGTTAAGCTATTGTGACGCGTAATCCATCCGGAAGCCAAGAATTGAAAAAATTATCTCCCCATTAGTATAGTGTACCAATAGAACATTCTAACTTTTTCGCATTTTTGGTTTCAATTAGTCATGAAACTGTCATAAAAAAATTGAGTGAAAAAATTGTGTAAACATGTCATGAAAATTAGAAAATTCAGTAACTTAATTTTTTTAAATAGCTGATCATAGTTTTTGTCCACCATTAGATTGGCCGATTGATTCTTATTATGCTACTGAATAATATATGTATAATATTTTTTAAGGAATTTTTTTTTAAGATTTATTGAAAAACAGTAGACTGATAGCTTGCAAAACCTATTTAGGTTGCTATGGATACGTGCATTTTTTCGAATTCAACATAACTCAACAGTAAATGTCAGAGTGTATCATTAAGCTTGAATGTTGGAACGTTTATTGGGGAACTCTATCCAAATGAAGTTGGCAATAACCCAAAATTACTTTACCTTCACTCTAAATTTCGACAAGGAAATAAAAAATTCAAAAAAGTTGAGGTGTTCTATTCAAAATAACAAAGTTGCAGTTTAGCCGGAAGTGAAGAAAGATCGAAAATATTTTAGAATAGTAGGTCCATTTGAAAAAATATTCTACCAAAAATTCAAAACGATATTCCTATTAGGACTGGGTATACATCATAGACCTATTATCTCAAGGAGACGGAACATCTCATTCATAAAACTCTATTTGACTTGTCGCAGTGATTACATGAATACGCCGAGTCATAATTACTCCTTATTGGCAACGCTGTAACTATGATTGAAAACTTGGTACACTTGTAAGGCAACACCGCTTCGAAATAGCTACGAAAAATACGGGAGCTGTCAAATTGCGTAGTACAGAACCAAGTCGCCATTCATAAAAGGTGCGTGGCGTTGTCGCTTTCTGAACAAATGGTGCAATGAAATGAAATAGTTCTATATTTCAAAATTTAAATATTCTATAATTCGATTGTATATTCCAGGTTACCATAAATTATGGAATGTTTTTCAGAGAAAACGACATTCCAAAAAAATTACAAATCTCAATCCGGCACACAGAACAACTAATCCGGCAACAGCACATTCCATACGGCCATACTTGTAATATACAGCTGTCTGAGTGGCCCGAAATTTTGGCAATGCCTGATCGTGTTTAAATGTAAACAATTCTGTCTCCTTAGGATAATAGGTCTATGGTATACATGTAGGGGTTAGGTGGGATACTAACACTCTGTTAGTACACAATATAACTTATTAATAATTACTTAAATCATTTAAATAAGTTACAATGTTGAAACCCCACAAATATTTCTACAATTAGTTATTTAAAGGATCACATCTATAAACATAATTCAATTGATAACCCTATGTTCTGATGATACCACTGTGTGTTGTTGGAACAAATGTTAAAATTAATAAATACATGTTGCAGTCAAAAAGTGAAAATTGTGTTTTTATAAACTAAATTAGTGAATTAGGAATTTACACTTGGTAATGCGAAAACTGTGATTTTTATTCCGGCTATAACTGACAAAATTACAGACGTGATTCTTTTTCCCAAATTAACAAAAAAAAAACATTTCAAACGAGAAATCATCAAGAGATTTCTCACTAACTCCTGTACGAAAACGACCCCAGGAAATGTGAATGACATTCAGGCCAGTGCAAAATAACTTGGCGAGTTAAACGTTAACGTAATTGAGCATTTATCGGAGCTCCATGTTACAATAATTATATTACGTACATACTGCTTGATAGGAACTTTAGTAACATTTCAGCCCCCAGCATATGAACCATTGTCGACTTTCAGTTGGAGTTGGGGACTAACATTGTCTGCGCGTGTAGGTACATAATACCTATAAGCTGCGTATATGAAATGAATGAATATTATAGTTTGATAGTATAATACGTATGTGAGTGTATTATAACAATTTATTTTGTCTCAATCCGCGGTAGTAGCGCTTGATGATGCATCGCATATAAAGTATATATTGCGTTGTATATGAGGTTCAATTATTACTAGAGAAATGTGAATGTGCACGGTGATTGCCTAACTTTCTACATAACCGATTTGATTTGCGGTGTGTTGTGACCACAGTACTTGAGTAGTGAAATAGTTCAACTCCGTTCAAACATGTACAAGAGGCTGTTGAAATCAAAACACAGGAAGAGGAAACTTTGGAAAAACTTACGTACGTTTGTTTTTAATTTATTCGAACACTCGTATTGATCGTTTAGATTTATCGTTATTTAAATATCATTTTTTGATCCCAAACTGTTGATTCAACTAAGTAATAAAACCAAAGTGTGAGACAAATGGACCTGCGGTATCTACATTGAACCATAGCTTCAACTTCTTGTGATCTTTTAATAAAATGAATCATTCAAATGATAAATTTTCAGAAAATTATATCTGAATCTAGAAATCATTTTGTTATTGTGTACCAGACAGCGGCTCCTTAGTACGGAGATCGTCTATCGCGAATTAAAAAGTCGGCAACTTATTTTCTTATAACACAGATCACTCATGGATTGACAGTAACTAGTTGAGCCGAAATGCAAATTGCAAACTGTCAAAGGCTAATCACAGCTACCTTATGATCTTTCACAGTGTGGGTAGATTTAAAAGTAAAATGCAGGTTGTTGTTTGGATTTGTTTATCTGCTAGGTTTATTTATTGTTTTTTTTAATAACTGAAATTGATGATAAAAATAAAAAGCCTAAAACAAGTGCAAGAAGAAACATTAGCGCGCTTTTAAAACAAGCAGAATTTTTGTAACACGAAAAAACTTTATTAGTGATAATGCTTTTTAAAGTTTTTTTTTGTTTTGAGTTGAGTTATAAAAGAAATGTAATATACCAGAAAGGTTCTAAATTGAATGGTAAATCCTCTCTGCAGTTGGTGATCTAAGAAAAACAGTGACGTACGTTTTATTGAATAATGTATTTTTGAGGAAACCCTTTCGCACGCCTCTGTGTTGTAAATAAAATAATTACAATCACTATTTAATAAAGAATACAAAGAAAAAGATCTATGCTACCTTTTTTCATTATTGATTTATAACAAATTATTCAAAATAATGTATTCTCTTTAATCAAAAAGGAAACAAAATTCGACCATATTTTACTATACAAAATACCTTTAGTTTTCGATAAACTATTGGCTGGTGAAATCCTGATGATATAAACTAGACCATCCTATATATAGGTGTATGCTGCTCAAAATTTTTACGTTTCAGACGTGTACGTCCAAGTGTGGCAATAAAAAATAATCCAGGAGGGGATAAAGAAAAAAACTTGTTTATTAAATCGTTCAATATTGTAATCCATATAGTTTGTTATAAAATATCGAAATTACGGAAACGAAAATAAAAATAGGAAATATGGAATCAACAACACTCTAAATATAAAAGTAATAAATAAGTACACCAGTCATATGTTTGGAATATGATTCGGAAAAAACAAATTTCAAATTTCCAGACTCTCTTCCGAATTCGTTATGCACATTGTCTAAAAACGGTTTTTTATTTTTCTTACATATTCGCGATATACACTAAGCAGAGTCAGTTGCCGTCTTGGCTAATACCGGGATATCAAAAATTATCTTGGTCAAGGGTTCAAGGGTGGTTGTGGAATGTAAAACGTGTGTCTTACTTTAAATTTTTGAATATGTTTTGTTGTGTCAGAATCTGTTAAGTCATTGTGCTGAAATTTACCAATCCAGTTTTTGAATCATGCCTCTTACCACACAGCACAAAATTTTCATGATTGAAGCCTATTTTCGAACGGGTGCGCTAGTTAATGTGCATCAAACAAAACGGGGGGACATTTCCAACAATTACTGTAATTTAGTTTTTCTTGTTACTAAAACCGTTATTTCATAATTTGTAGTTCCTTATTGTTTTACAACTGAAATAAATAGGTATGAAATTTGTAGGTTATTGATGATGTCAGTGTGACAGTGACATAATTATTTCAAACGTAAAGTAAGACACACGTTTTAGATTCCACAACCACCCTTGACCAAGATAATTTTTGATATCCCGCTATTAAAGCGAATCCAGGTTTTCACTCTTCGAAGAGTGCTAATATAGATCTTTCGATAGTGCTTGTTGTTGATGACAACCAATCAGATATTAGTATGGCATTGCCAATAGCAGGGTAAAACTGACAGTGTTGTTGTTGTTGACCATTTGTGTATTTTCATTTAGGTTTTTTTCAGTTGGAAACTAACATTCAGATTATTGCATAAAATTATCTAACTCATAATGTTTTTCAATTTCCTCCACTGGTTTCAGATAGACCCTTAATGTAATAAGGATACAAATCATCAATCAATCACTGACTTCTCTCTATCGGACACTTCTGCGGCTCAAATTTATGATTGGGAGAACATGAAATATATTGGAAATGATTTAGAAACAGCTAATGAAAGACCGAGTGAAGGACATTAAATTATACTCTATGTGTCAATGAAATTGAATTGAAATTGATAATGACACTTGCTCTAAGGTGGACTTTTGAAATCATTCACACTATAATATAACCTTGTTTTATACTGACACCCACTGTCAGATGAACTTTCAAAATTTGCCACAGAGTAAACACACGTAAAATAGATACTTAAATCTTAAAATGAGAATTTCGGACACTTCTGCAGGTTAAATATCCGTGTGAGAGTTTGATTTATATTTACAACCACAAAAACAATGGTTGTCATTGTGGTTCAATAAGATAATTCATTGAAAAATTGAAAATGGATGTCAAAAATATCACTTGCAACGGAGCTACCGCCCAAAAACGATACAGTTCCTATTTTCACCACTTGAGAGCGATTTGCAAATTTTCAAACCCACAAGACCGATAGGAACGGCGCAATCGTCTCTACAGTTTTTACGCACACGCACACACATACATTATCTCAAAAATAGTATAGTTCGATTGAGAAATGCTCAAAATGGATATAACCTCGAAAATCCGGAGAAAATTGGTTGTGCCGATTATAGTACTTCCCTTAGTTCCCTTATACTACGTATAATAATAAGGGAGGTCAAAACATTGGATTATCATCAATGGAACATTGTGTACTAAGTAATGAATTTACCGAATCAATCTATAATGTTCGAGGTACATCGTGTGAGCCAGCGGTGAAGTGTTGGGAAGGAGATAGACATTCGAATTTTTCTTGAAGATTTGGAGGTTAAAGGTATAGGGAAAGAGTTCCACAACTTTGCTGTTCGATAGAATAATGATGTCTGGCAGAAAGAACAGACGAGATTTCTGATGAACACTGACCATGGAAATATCTATAGAAAAGTAAGAGATCTCCCACCTTTCTACGATGTTCTAGAGAGACCAATGCATTCGTAAGTGTGACATCATCAATCAAACGAATAGCTCACTTCTGAATATAATCCAAGAGCTTCAGCGTATGTTTGGAAGCCGAACTCAAATCATGTGAACAGTGCTTCAGGACAGGTCGAATCTGTCCTTCGTAGATTATGAGGAGCAGCTGGGATGTAAAGTAGCTCTTGTCACGGAATATAAAACCAAACTTTTGTGAGGCGGTTTTTGCAATGGACCTCACATGATCATCCCATGAGAGGGTGCTGTTGATGATGGTTCCGAGCATGGATGTGGAAGACTTCCTAGGAAAAGGTTATACCTGACATCATCATATTAGGGATTGTGGGATCAGCCTTCCTTGAGAATACGGAAGTTTGAGTTTTGGTTGCATTAAACTCTACTAGATGATCAGATGCCCATTTCAAAATCTTTGCTGGATCTCCATTAATTACATTAACCTGTCTCTGTCTCGCTCTTCTGGCATGATTAGATGAGAAAGCGGTATGAAGTGTTCAACATCTCCAAAGCTGTGAACAGGACAGGTGGTCAGTTCCAGCAGATCGTTTATATGGAGCAGAAACAAAATTGGTCCCAAGACACATCCCTGTGGAACACTAACATTGATAGCCGTTGTATCGAAAAATACTCCGTCAACCACCATATGAAGAGATCTATCTGAAGTAAAACTCGATAGTAAGCGACAAAGTTGAGGCGGCAAACCATATATAGATATTTAATAATATTACTCCATAGAATTTGTGGAAAAAATCGAACGATGCACTTGGTGCTTTACTAGCCTTACCATTTTTATTTCAAGACCAATATTTTTTAGAAACTCTTTCTATTTCGTTGACGATGTTTCTTGACGCATGTCTTACAAGTTTTTCATATGTTTTTTTTTGACACTAAATGGATTTCGTTTGTGAAATATTTGTAACTAGCTCCAACAATCCTGAATATTTTAATATAATATGAAAACATATTAAAACACACTATCCTGATATCGCATTTGAAAAGTGCTGAGCGAGTTGCGCTATTCAATTTTGTTCCTGAAAAATGAAATAAGAAATGATTTATTTGATACTACTAACTAAAATACTAAATACTAAGTCAAATGTACACCACTGAATTGTACATCTCTTATTTCACCAAATTAACTGAACAATTTTGTGAAATGAACGTGTCTGAGATATCATTAACCAAATCACTCCAAATTTATTGCCAGCAGAATCTAAAAATGGTGCTAGAACTAAAATTGAGTTAGGTACTATAAATGTATTTTATTATTCATAGAACGAGATATTAAAAATTCTCAAATCAATATATAACCATGCTTCTATAGCGAGTTGCTGGTAAACCGTGAGTGCGCGTTTCGAATATTGTTGAATACAACCCAATATAGCTCTTTACTTGTTTCTCTTGTAAAACAATTTAATACGTCTCGCTCGCTCTAAGTCACAAGACACTTCTATATACAACTGATATAAACTCAATCTGTATGTATGTCGCAATAGGTTGCCTTAAGTGCAGTACAGATCTGATATACAGGGTGTAAATAAATAACTGCGAAAAAATTCAGGGGGTGATTCCTTGTTGATAAATAAGGTGGGTCTTTCATATAAAATTTTTCTCTAAATCACTTCGTTTTCGAAATACGGGTGTTGAAATTGAAAAAAAAAATTAGTTTTTTGCGAATATATCCGGAACCGTCTATCGTACAGAAAACAGGTTTTGTAAGCAATCTCTACTCATAGTAAGCTATGTTTTGTGCGATAAATTTTTTTTTTATTCATAATTGGTGAAGATTTTGAAGGGGTAGTGATTGTTTTCCTCCCCAACTTCTACGCCACTGGAAAAAGTACGGTTTTGAGATGCCCATTTGAACCGCCAATGTTTTCTACACAAAAAAGGTACTCCTGATACTAAAGCTCTAAAGTAAACCGTTTTCGAGAAAAATCAACTTTTATGTTGACAACATTGTCAATTCTTTGAAATAAAAATTTTTTTTTACCAATTGAACGGAATTTTTTTACACAAGTAACAAAACCAAAAATTGACCATGTTTTTCGACAAAAAGGTTGTTTTTTCTCGGAAACTGTCAACTTTAGAGCTTAGAACCAAGAGTACCTTTTTTGTGTAAAAAACATTGGCGGTTCAAACGGGCATCTCAAAACCGTACTTTTTCCAGTGGCGTATCTCGTAACGAAGTGATTTAGAGAAAAATTTTATATGAAAAACCCACCTTATTTTTCAACAAGGAATCACCCTCTGAATTTTTTCGCAGTTATTTATTTACATGTACTGTTAAATATGGCAGTTCGACACAGAACTCCAATGAATAAAGCTTCTGTTTTAAATGGTATCAGCAATTTTATGATAGTTTCGTGTATATCCGATCATCAAATAATAGTGTTTTCATTTTCAATGAAGCCTAGTATGTGTCTTTTAAACCAACAAATACTAATTTGTATGTCATAAATTTGCTTAAAAACATGTTCAAATCAAAAATTCATTGATTACACCATTAAAATTACTTTTTTAACAATTTTTTTTTAAATTAATGTTTCGTTTGTGGTCGTATGTTTCCTGATTCCAGTATTTTTTCATGTGCAAAAAATTATTATATTTATCATATTTTTACCTTAATTTCTAATGGAAATACATCTTATATTCTTCATACAGATATGTGTATCACCTAATTTTTCGTTGACACTTTTAATATTAACGAGAAAACAAAGAGAAATGGAATGGAAAAGAGATATTATGTGTATTCAGATATTTGCATGCATGTAAGTTACATCGAAAATACTACAAAATTGGATCTAAATTTTCATCCGCTCCTAGGTATCCTTCAATCATTCATACATACATTCAAACTACAATAAAATTGCCATCATTAATTTATCCCGGGCACGGATTCATTTTAAGGTCTAGGGTAGCAGCTTAGCCTTATGACTATGTTTGTAGTTTTCTTTAGTCATATTTAACTTGATATTAATAGCAGCTGATTGTATTGACTACATCTTCAATAACCTCATTTAATCCGCCTCACTAAACTGAAGTTGATTAATTTTCAAATTAACAAAGATATTTCAGCCACTGGCGAGTAAGTTTACGGTCAATGATACGTTCCAAATTACAAAGACAAAACAAAACATAAGTTTACGTTTAACCACATATTAATAACCTTCTCGATAGAAGAGGATGTAAGAATTTAAGTTGCTACCTTGCAAACATCAAGGTTCACCTGTTCTACTTTTGTAATTTGAAGTCCCAGATAAATATTGATTAATTTATAAGTATTTATGGATATCAAATCTGTTTCAGGTCGTAATGTTGAATTGTTTAGTAATAGCTTAATATACAGTGTGTCCAAGATAAGGATGTCTATCATGGCGATATCGGAAACTGTAATATATACAGTTTTGGTAAATAGGGAAAAGTTATGTAACATATAAAATTATTGAATTTCGAGTAATTTTGGAAAACCGATGTTCGATTGAAACATGAGGTCTGCTATTAAGAAATTCGGTAGATCTCGAACTTGACAATGAAGAGGTGACTAGCTATCTCGAATCTCTCATGGTAGAACAACAGACGAGATTTCTGATGAACACCCACTACGATGTTCTAGAGAGGTCAATGAACTCGTAAGTGTGACATCATCTTTTAGATGAATAGCTCTCTCTGGATAACATCCAAGAGATTCAAACATGTGAACAGTATTCGCAAGACAGGAATCTGGGCTTTGTAGATTATGAGAAGCTGCTGGGATATAAAGTAGCTCTTGGCATGGAATAGGAAACCATTTTTGTGAAGCGGTTTTCGCAATAGACCTCACCTGATCATCCCATGAGAGAATGCTATTGGTGGTGACCCCGTTTATTGATATGGAAGACTTCATAGGAATAGTTCATCATATTAGGAATTGTGGGATCCGCCTTCCTGGACACGACGCAATCTTGAGTTGTGGTTGCCTTAAACTACTAGATTATCAGATCCCCATTTCAAAATATTCGTCAGATCTACATTAATTGCGTCAACCTGTCTTTGTCTCGCTCCTCTGGTTTCATTGGATGGTATAGGGGCTTCACATGATAATGTGGTATGAAATGTACCATCATCTGCAAAGCTATAGAATGGGCAGGTGGTCACTTACAGCAGATCATTCATATAGAGCAGAAACAAAGTTTGTGTCAACTACTCTCCGTCAACTATCATATGGAGTGATATATCTGAGAAAAACCTGGACAGTAAGCGACAAAGTTACGGCCGTCAACCATATGACGAAAGTTTACCAAGGAGGCTTTCTTGCCAGACTCTGTTAAATGCTATGGAGGTATCCAATGCTACAGCTGGAGATCACCCATGTTTTTCAATAGATTTCTGCCATACATGTGTTACATAGACAAGCAGATCTCCTGTTGATCTCTGCTGACGAAAGCCATATTGCCGGTCGTTCACGATTTTGATGCTCTCTACGAATTGGATGAGCTCGATGTTGATTGCTTCCTCCATCATTTTAGAGATCACAGATAATAGTGCAATGGATCTATAATTATATTAGGAAGGGTCCTCTCTCCTTTTTTCGGAATTGGTTGGACTCTAGCTGTCTTCCAGCTGGAAGGAAACACATCATGTTTGCATGAAAGGGTAAACAACCTGCAGAAATCAGATGTTTCTCCATAGACTTATTGGTATTAAGATCAAGCAGAATGCGACTAATTGTGCGCCGACGAAAGACAATTTCAGGCATATGGCTATCGATGGCAGCAATATTAGGAGGGTCCTGGAATTTTCAAACATTCCAGCAAAAAGTTAGGTTTTTTCTTGTAGCGTAGTAGCCAGTATGCCATCCATCTTTGGTTAGGAGAGGGAATTAACGGGAAGTGAAATTTCTACCAATTGCTTTGACGAAAGTGCAAAACGAACCGGAGCTATTCAGGCATTCGATAAGCTTTGATCTTATTGTGGCATTATATGCCTCTTTCGAAGCGTTTATTATTTCATTGCACATATTTCTGGCTTCAAGATATTCTGGTCTGGTCTCCAGACATGGATTACCACGCCGACGACGTTATGCTGTTTGTTTTGAAGCGACGGTTCTAGAACAGATTTTATTGAACCATCGTTCACCAGATGACGGTAATATATTGATATGGGGTATGTAAGTTTCCATCCTTATCCTGGTAATATCCGAAATCTCTGTGGCACATTGCGTTGGGTCATCAGATTCAAAACATACACTTGTCCAAGGATACTCGGATCTTGTTTGAGACAGAGTAACAGCCATAGGCCAACTTTGCCTGAACCATGTGCACAGCATCGCTGCTGTGAACTTCACTGACGTATATATGCTGTGTAATTTTCTTGTATATTTTCTTTTTTTTTGTAAAATAAGGGATATAATAAAGACGATTATTATTATTAAAAAATAACAAAAAGTGAGAGAAACTGGGAGTTACATAGTGGAAATATCCCACAAAGTACTAAAATTTAAAAAATTGTGTTTTCACGGTCGAAACAAATTGAATCTGACTATTGAAATTAAGATCAAAAGTGGAAATTCAGTTAACAACAATTCTCGGTTATTATACCTTTTAATGTTGAATGTAACATCGACTCCAGGTCAATACTTCACAATTTTAAAATTCTACTGTGCAAATAAATAATCCGAGATAACCTTGTATTGAGTAATCACACATACTTAACATGGTGAAGAAAGTTATATTTTTAAATGCAACTAATCGAAATCAGAACAATCATATATATTTCGATTTCGATTCCTATTTACACAATTTATACTTCAATAACAAAAACATTTATATCTCGAAAATAAATCATTTATCGATACTACTTTGTAATTCCACAGATACTATAGCATAGATACACAATTATGAGTAGAGTGGGCATGGCAAAGCTTGTGAATGGGATCACTTCCCAGAAAATATGTTTACAAAATTATTGATAAAGAACTGTTGAACTATTAATATGTACTTATCTGACCCTTATGGACATCATTACTATTCTGTGCAATGTTTATATTTACCACTGTTCTTAATATATAGATTTGGTTTTAGTCTAAGCTTCCATGCCGCAAAAGGTACCCCATTAAACAACATATAAAAAATGTAAAAATATTAGAAAACGTGTTACGTCTACCAGACTGATAAAAATTTGTTAATTGCTATTTTTAATGAATTTTGAAATTAGCTATTAAAAAATGAATTTCCTTTTTAGAATATCTGATTGACATTTACACAATTATTTTCGGAATGAAATACCTGCTGAACAGTTCTTATGTTTATTATCTGACGGCTTTTTGATATTAGATAATTTTTTCCATACACTTCATAACAATGCAGTTTGAAATCTCCCCTATCTATTAAAAGATGTTTGGCTGCAAGTTTTTGTTGACAATTAATATTTGAGACACTTTTTTTTATAATAAAAGTACATCTTATCCCCCCCCCCATTGTTCAAGAAGCTCCCGATTATATGGTTTGCCTAAAATTCATATGCCCTCAGTTTCCCTGAGACCAATTGTCAGCACTATCGGATCCCCTACTTATAAACTTTCTCGATATCTGTCATATTTTCTCAAACCTCTTGTAGGTAATTCTAACAGTTTTATCCTAAATTCCTTACATTTTGTTGAAAAACTCAAAACCCTAGGAGTTGATGCAGGCGATTTGCTCGTCAGCTTCGACGTCGAATCACTCTTTACAAATGTTCCCATTCCAGACACCCTTTCCATAATTTCTCAACTGTTATCTGGCAAAAACATTTCAATGGACTTACTACCGGTAATAGATTTTTGTCTATCTTCCACATATTTTCTGCACGATGGTAAGTTTCACGAGCAGTCCTCGGGAGCTGCCATGGGTTCCCCACTTTCTCCAGTCATAGCTAATATCTTGATGGGCATTTTTGAGCAATGTGCTATTGACTCATCTGTTCTCAAGCCGAAGTGTTTGTTTAGATATGTCGACAATACTTATTATTTGGTCGCGAAAATCTTATTCTCTTCCTCAAACATATGAATTCATAACAGACCAACCACCTTTTCACCATGGTAGTTGAATAGAAAGGTTCACTCTCGCTTCTAGATATATCAGTTAGTCGACAGACTGACGATAGTTACCTCAATGGTCTTACCCACCACCACCCTGCCCAAAATCAATCTGTCATACACTCCTTGATCCACAGAGTTGTCAACTTATCTCAAACCCAATCCTTAAAATCAGAATCAGAATATCCTTCATCTGTCTTATTATCAAATGATTTCTCCCATTATAACCTTCAAAGAAATACACTTAGTCTAAATTTCAAACCAACCTGAGCCAATCCCCCCCCCCCCCATGCTTTATTCACTAACTATGTTCCAGATCTTATTGAAAATATATCACATCGAATTTTCAAAATTCTTAAGAACCATAATATTTGTACTTCATACACTATTAATAAGGAACAGTTTGTTCATATAAAGGAAAATAATGGTGAAAATCAACGGTAGCCGAACATAATTCGAATACAGATCACACCATTTCTCAAGAAAGTTTATATCATTTTTAAAACACAATACAGACGTATATCTAGGTAATTTAGAAGGGATTGGAATGTAGCTACTTGGTAGTCGAAAGGTTTTCAGTACTTTAATAGTATTTTTAGTGGATAAGGGTGATTATATCTTATGAATAGTGTAATTAGATAGCTAATAGACAAAATTGCAATAATATTACAGATTTCGCATGTGGTTCTGCTTGAGCGCAGTTACTTAGTTACTTTTAAAAGAAAAATACAACGTATTCGCCTCAACATGTGTGAAGGAAATGTCACAGTTTATCTGGGAGATTTTTTATTCAACAACACCATTTTGAAGCAATTCCAGTAGATCGGCACTGTATTTGTCAATGAATTTCTCAATACGAAGACACCTTATATATTTTTTTAAATACCAAAACAGGCAATTTGAAGCAATGAAAATTGCCTTGATTTCATTAGCCTTTCCATAATTAAACTTAACTGTATTGATTTAATTAATGTACCAATAAAACGAATTCAGGTTGAGTAACTCGTTAATTTCAAACATTTCAAAACATGAAAATATCTAAATATTTAAGAAGTATTAGTAGTTATGTTTCAAAAATTTTCAATTATTATTCAAAATATTTCAATTTGGGAAGAATTCTACCATATTGATTCTTGAAGAATTCCCAAAATTAATGACAGAAAAATCGACATTTCTATCTTCACAAAACCTGCGAAATACATTTTAGCTAGATGGCATCATCTACCAAACAAAGGTAAAATGATCTGGTATAATAATTTCATTATATGTATTGATTGGATAAATTATCCAACCGGAAAACTTTCAATTAATAGTTATCTCGAGTAAATATAAAACAATCTCCAGTCAAAGCTAAAGTAAATAGAATTAGTGGTTATATACAGAAGCTGTAATTAATTCAGTTCATATTGTCAAAGAACTATTTGATTAAATTCAATTACGGCGATTTTATTTACAGCGAATTTTTCTTTATTAACTCTAAGCATGCAGTTTTATTGAATAATGTTCCTGATATTCCTTAAATAATAGCGTTGCAGAATATAATTTGATTGTCGTTTGAAATCAATGACAACTTACTTAGTTTCACAATTTCTTTCATAATCATACCTACTAGAACTAAGTCAACAAGACAGAGGTAACGTTTAGATAACAGCTTAGAGAAAATCCGTGACAGACAAACAGAGACATAAAAATCGCCTAAAACGTAAAAATTTTAAGCAGCATACAGACCTGGTTTTTTGGGAAGCTTTCGACTTCTAGAACATTAATTTCACAAATGAAAGGAGGGGTGATTTTAAGAGATAAGAAGATAACTTAGATAATTTAACGTAAATTATAAAGATTATAAAGATGAATAAACGTGAAACATTGAACCATAGGTGGGATTCGGACCCACATTACTGGATGTCTAGTCCAGGGTGTTTACCAATTACACCACTTTGGTCCCGTCAGAGTTTTATGTTTTTGTGAATATAAACCTCTGAAAGGATAATAGATCATTGATGAACACAATGTGATTGGATGCCTTACCATAGATCAACTATTCACGTACATACATCTGGAGTTCAGTCGTTCTGAGATAAGGATTGTAGGTTAAAGTATTACTATGGTTGGCAATTACTCGACAGTACTTATTCAATGACAGCATCCCGGTTCTTATATATTTCAATAGAACTGACTGAGAAATGTCCTGGTTTAAGTATAAGCAAGTTTAAAGTTTCTTTGCCTAATTGGCCACAATTTCGTGTAGGTACATTAAAGATATAGAGTTAAATTTTCTGAATTATGAAGATAACTTATTATAAAGATGAATAAACGTAAAACATTGAACCATAGGTGGATTCGGACTCACATTACTGGATGTCTAGTCCAGGGTGTTTACCAATTACACCACTTTGGTCCCGTCAGATTTTTATATTTTTGTAAATATAAACTTCTGAAAGGATAGTAGATCATTGATGAACACAATGCGATTCGATGCCTTACCATAGATCAACTATTCACGTACATTAATCTGGAGTTCAGTCGTTTTGAAGTAAGGATTGTAGGTTAGAGTATCACTATGGTTGGCAATTACTCCACAGTACTTATTCAACGACAGCATCCCGGTTCTTATATATTTCAATAGAACTGAGAAATGTTCTGGTTTAAGTATAAACAAGAAGATAACTTATTATAAAGATGAATAAACGTAAAACATTGAACCATAGGCGGGATTCGAACCCACATCACTGGACTAGACATCCAGAAAATTAAAAAAAAAATGACAATTCCAACGGATTAATTTGGAATATTATACATTTAGTCTTGAAACTTGGAGAATTATATCGCGGCTGTGAAGCCGACGGTTTCTTTGACGGGTATTATCTGTTTCTGTGGGCGTAGCACACGGACAACAGCTAGTAATCTATAAATATAATAGGCAAATACCACTCGCTACGAAATCTCCGAATATATAAAGGCGACCGACTTGAAATGCAGTTCTTTAAACAACGCAGGCACCCGCTAAAAACAGATTTTTCGAAATTCAAGCTAGTAGAATAAGAAACTTCATATTGATGCAAATAGTATGTCTAGAAATGTGTCAAATTAATGTTGAAACAACCGGGTTTTTAGTTTAGTAATTGTTTCCATAAAAGCATAAATTACAAACCACTGTTGATTGTAATTCTGCGTTTCTAAGACACACATTGAGAGTTTTTGATTACCATACTTATATTCATCTTTTATCAATTAATAAAACACAAAGAACTCTGTGATGTAACATACACGATTTAAATTGTGACAGAAGGCCACACATACTAAGATTCGACAAGTTTATATCTCTATTAGGAACGATTCGTTCAGTATTCATAATCTTCACCAGTGGCGGCTTTTCAAACTAGGTATGATGGACGCTTATTCTAGAAAATCTCGCCTAATATCGTTCATTGAGAATAAAACAAATTATTTGTTATAGAGAAGAGTATAAAAAGCCAAAAGCTGAATCTACTGATACAATGTAGGCGATGAGAATGCCGAGCTCTGAGTTAATTCACTTTAGCACAGCATTGCATTGAAGAAATCACCATAGTATTCCGAAATTGATATGAAACCTCATGAAATGGCACATCGAAAAGTGGTCAACTCTTCATCACTCCATCGTTTGGCGTCGGAAATGTCATCTTAACAAATTCAATACTGCACGATTAATCTTAATATACCTTGAATTTGGTTATTATATTAAATTAATTCATAGGGTAGTAGTAACCAGTGGCGGCTCGTGAACTTTTTAAGAGAGGAGGGTGGACATAAAACGTTTTTGTAAAAATATACTCTATTCAGCCAATTAATTTAACCTTTGCACAGCGACCGTACCAGCTACTTCAGTGACAAAATAAGTTGTTGCCCATTTGCCAATTTTTTTCGTTTTTTGTTTTTTATTTTTTTTTTGGATTTTAGATATTTCTCTTTTTTTTGGAATTTTTCATATTTTGTTTTTTTTTATTAATTTTATTAACTTTTTTTATATATTAACGGAATTCTACGGTCTTTAGTTTGCGAAAAATGATCAATAATATCATTTTGTTTTAAGTGTTTTACTAAATCTTTTTCAATAGATATTAAACTAACATTGTATAAACGATTTTGGTCCATTGTATTTCGCATGTAAGTTTTAATTTGTTTGAGAGGAGAAAATGATCTCTCCACCGATGCCGACGTGAATGGTGGTGACTGTCAAACAAAGTAGTTTATAAAACTGAGGTAAAACTTGTTGCAAATCGTTGTCTATCATATATTTTATCATATCGGCGTGACTGTCGTACTGGACTAAAATATCTTTATCCGAGTATATAACGCATAAATCATTGTGCTGTGCTATTTTATCAAAAAATTTATATTTTATCTAAAAGTGTATTGGGAAATTCTTTTGAAAAAGGTTCGAAAAATCTTCCATTCGTCGAGTCTCTTGAATAAATTATATCAGTGAATTTATGTTGTAAAATTTGGAAAATAAGATCAGTTTGTTCAAATATTAATTTAAAAGTATCAAGAAAAAACAAAAATTCTTTATTTTCTAAATAAGATTTTAAACCAACAGCAGCATTCAATGAAACCTGATCTGTTGAAAAGTCATCACTGTTTAATATAAAATCAAATATTTCAATTAATTTGTCTTTATTTTTATGTATGGTAAACACTGCAGATGATGTAAAATTCCATCGAGTTGGAGCATTACAGGGAATTATGTTTCCTACTATGTTACTTAAAACTTCAGTTCGTTTGGTGGATTTGCTAAACAAATTTGTAAATTACGATAAGTTGGAAAAAAAATCCTAACTTCCTTAATGGAACTACATGCATTACTTAAAACCAAATTCATCTTGTGAGCGCAACGATGGGTGAAAATAGCCTGAGGCGAAACTGATTATATTTTTGTTTGAAGACCGTTTAAATACCCCGCCATTACAGATGCGCCGTCGTGAGTCTGAGCAATTGATTTATTCGCAAAGTCAAATCGTTGAAATGTTTCCATTAAGAAATTTAATAAATTGACCGCCGTTCTTCCCGAACTAACATCGTAAAACCCTAAAAATCTTTCCACTAGTTGTCCATTTTTTACAATTGATAATTTACCGAACAGACAAATTCTAATCTAACCTTACTTCGCGTGGCGTCACTCAACAATTAGACCCGCATAGAACAAAACAAGCACCGACGCAACACGCATGTGTCGTATTCCGTACCAAACCGACCGTACTGAACTTAAACGCGAGCGGCAAGCTAGCCTACTGAGAGTGTTGCCATTTCAGCTGTTTTACGGTATTTAGCAATTGGAATTGTCGGAAAAACGACAACTGTGTTGAGCAACACGTGTTTAGGGTTTGAGATATACAGTCTAGCCTCAGGGCACTGTTGCCAGATTAAAAATAACTACTGAGAACGGGGAATTAATTGTAAAATTAAAAAAAATTACCAGAGAAACAGAAAATAAAATGGAGAATGATAATTAAGATAAATTGGTAAGGAGGCTGAGCCTCCTTAGCCTCCTTCGAGGAGCCGCCATTGGTAGCAACACATTTCTTGTTAGAATTATTCGATAGACCAAGTTTATATTGTCCAGGTCTAACCGTGACATCAAGTTGCGTTCTCTCATGAGCTCATCAGCAGGACGAGTAAGACGATGATGTCACTATTCGACCAGCTCCATGAGAGGTATAAAAATGCCCCATTTGGAGATGTGGCATTACCAAGGTGTTCCAACACCATCTACCGGAAAGTACATGTCCCCCTGAGAGAGTCATTCACAATGCTTTGCATTGTTATACAGATCCCACCCTTTTCATAGATACAATGAAGGATAAAGTTGGAAAATATAGACCGTTACACATACCAAAGACTATGCTATCCATCTTGCAAAGTTATGTGTTGATCTATGATACCACAGAGTAATTGATTCAATGTAAGTGTGTGACGTCACACTTCGATGACGTAGTGTGGCGTCATTCAATTCTCAAAGTAAAATTTCGCAAAATACCTAACTCCATTTGAAAAACTAACGAACTGACAATATTTAGCATAGTCTAAAATGGGCTTTCTGTTTTAAAATATTTGCCTCGTTGCTCTTGTAAGATGAAGCTTTCTGATAAACAAAATATTGTAACTGCAATCGAAAGCGAGCGGAGACGGACTTAACTGCATATGATAATTAAGATGGAAGAAATAGGAGTAATCTGAAACTTACCATTGATACAACAACATTTTTAGCATTTTAAGATTTGGTTTTTTGTGATGTAATGTAAACAAGAACGGGACATGTATTCTAATAGCGTGGAGAAGAATGGCAGACATGGACTTGTTCGCAAAAATACAGCTCGGGATGTACACCATAATGGCGGGACCTATCTTCGCCTACGGGGCGATAGCCTGGAGCGATAAAACCGAACAAAGGGAAATTGTTATTGGTATTGGTTGAAATGGTAGCGGGTTTAACAAAAAGTTCAGTGCAATTAGCCAAAGACTCTTGTACACTATTCCCTTCTACGTTTTTCAGGGGGTATTTGGATATCTCGCTGCTGGACAGAATCCTAAGATCTATTTTACTCTCAGATACTTTACGTCATCGATCGTGATGATACTTGGACTTAGCCAGGTAAACCTGGTTCGAATGAACGCAGGACATTCATAAAGAAAGTGGGTAGACGACTTTGTTTTCTTCGCATCTCATACAGAAGAGAGTGTGACTGTACGACTCTATGTTTAAATTTCATCAGATTTCCTTGACCTATAAAGATCTCGGAGATTATCCTGATACTTTGCTTACTCAACGAGAGTTTCTCGCTTACTCTTGGGGCTATCTCATTGTCAAGCTGCGCTTTAGCAGTCTGGCAACCGTAAAGGTTCCTTTATGCTGAAGCATGTTCATTTTTCATATGGTTCCGCAAGATCTGCATACCCCCGTTGTAGGGGTACCAGCAAGGAGGTTTTGAGGCACGTCCAAACTAGCTCCTTCTCTGGCCAGTTTGTCCGCTCTCTCATTCCCTTTCCGACCTGAGTGACCCGCGATCCAGGTCAAGTTGAGCCATTTTTTCACCGGCTTGCCTGTTGAGGATCTCCCCGATGACACAGTAGGGCGTTTCAGTGCGTTGAGTACCGCTTGAATGTTCGAACAGATCCAAATGGTCTCATTTATCTTATCATAGCCGAGTAGTTTCTCCACACATCTGTAGATGGCAAGCATCTCGACTTGAAAGACTGTTTTCACATCCCCCATTCGTACAACAAAGGGGAATAAGTAATACTCAAAGTTCGCATACATATGCACAACTGGGGCCTCAAGGTCTTACCCTATGGCTACCATAGAAAAAGTACTGGGACTTACTCCCCTCCACACAGCGAAAAATGTTATGCATAATATAAGCAAAGATGAATTTAAGGGAGGAATTAAACTTCGGTGGAAAGATAATGTTCCTCTGAAGGAGAAACACTCAATACTCATGACACAAGCTATGGCATGGGTAATAGTGGCTTCTGTGAGTCGGAAAAATATGAAAATATTTCAGAGCCTAACAAGACTCTCCACCCTCCCGTTTTCGAGGATGCTGAACACGATGGCAGTGGTTTAAACTTTTTTTGAGTTGACCGTCATCCCCAAAAAGGGTGAAACGCGAATATACCGACATATTCCGAGAAAAACCGCGTCACCTCCCGTTTTCGGGGATGCTGAACACGATGCCGATACTTTGGGATTTCTCCGAGTCAACCCCACTTCTTAAACGACAAAAAACAACCCCCGAAAGGGGTGAAACTCGGATATATCGACATATTCAGATAAAAACTGCGTCACCTCCCGTTTTCGAGGATTCTGAACACGATGCCGGTACTTTGGAATTTCTCCGAGTCAACCCCACCCCTTAAACGGCAAAAAACAACCCCCGAAAGGGGTGAAACTCGGATATACCGACATATTCCGAGAAAAACTGCGTCACCTCCCGTTTTGAGTGTGCTGAACACGATGGTGATTCTGGATCTTCTCCACGAAGCAAACTAACCGCTGAAACGGACAACAACTACCCCTTTGATACCCCGAATTTATGAAGTGGATAAGAAAAATCCGATAAGAGAAAATGTATAACAAATCATTGAATACACACCGGATGATGTTTCCACATTTGTTCACTGACTGTTCACCCTGAAAAATAGGCGTATACATCGTGTCTGGCTAGGTTATTTGGTGTTTTTTAGGTGAAAAAATCTCCTGTATGGAATCAGTGGTACAATTTTACATATTTTATTTCATTAAATCATAAACATTTTTATTCCACGCGTACAATTACTTATTAACTATATATACAAATATAAAACTGTTTCATTGATGCACATAACTACATATCCACTATATATCCATATAAAACATTATTATTGACGCATACAATTACATTCATTATAGGTAAATATAAAACATCGTTATAAAATCCATTTTCATTAAAAAAAATGATCCGCTCAATATAATCTACGTCGCTTACAAGTGGAATTACAGAGTTTCACTCCTTTCGGGGGTTGTTTTTTGCAGTTTAAGAGGTGGGGTTGACTCGGAGAAATTCCAAAGTACCGGCATCGTGTTTAGCATCCTCGAAAACGGGAGGTGACGCGGTTTTTCTCGGAATATGTCGGTATATCCGCGGTCCACCCCTTTCGGGGGTTGTTTTTTGCCGTTTAAAGGGTGGGGTTGACTCGGAGAAACTCCAAAGTACCGGCATCGTGTTCAGCATCCTCGAAAACGGGAGGTGACGCGGTTTTTCTCGGAATATGTCGGTATATCCGCGTTTCACCCTTTTTGGGGTTGTTTTTGGCTGTTTGGGGGTGATGGTCAACTCAGAAAGAGTTTAAACCACCGCCATCGTGTTCAGCATCCTCGAAAACGGGAGGTGACGCGGTTTTTCTCGGAATATGTCGGTATATCCGCGTTTCACCCTTTTTGGGGGTTGTTTTTGGCCGTTTGGGGGTGACGGTCAACTCAGAAAGAGCTTAAACCAACGACATCGTGTTCAGCATCCTCGAAAACGGGGGGGGGGGGGGGGTGGCAGAGTCTCGTTAGGCTCTGAAATATTTGCTTTTTTCGGCCTTTTTTCCGACTCACAGAAGCCACTATAAAGTGTTCGTGTTTACACAGGAACCCACCTTGGAAATAAGGAAAAGTGACAGGCGTACCCTCACCTTGTGAGGAAATGAGCAATCTGAGTCTTTGAGCCCAGAACCAAATACTCCGAACTCATGGGTAAATACACTAGTCCAGTGTTTTTCAACGTGTGGATCGCGACCCCCAAGGGGATCGCCAAGTCTAGCTCGGAGGTCCTGGTTGCAAGCCAAAGCCAGGTTATAGTGAAAAGTAAGAATTGTATGTCCTACATTACAATAAAAATACAACAATTTCAGTGAGAACGCTGTGCCTGTTTATTTTTATATTTTCACACGCAAATAACCAAATCATTTTCTAATTGGAGCCTATTTCTCTTCTTAGATTCCCAATTTACCATTGAATAGAACGTTAGTTCACATTGGTAAGAAGTGGCGAATGGCACAAATAATTTCAAAGTTTCGGTAATCTTCTTTGCTCTTCATACAAAAGGCTTGAATATTTCGCGAATTAAGTTCCATCTTAAGCATACCGTCAGCAGCAAAATCTATTTTTTTCCATCTTCGTGGTCAGATCAGCCAGTTGTACTGACATATTCAAAAAAGGATTTAGCATCCATCTATACCCATTGTTACCTTCAGAATCCATTTCTGGAAAGTACAAGCTTGGTATCATGCAAGGAATGTGAGAGCTTACTACCAACGATTGGTAAGCTGCAATTTCTACACCAATCTTCTGAGCGCGAGGGAAACAATCGTACATCCTTTTTTGTAAAGACGTTGACCACAAACCAGGTCTTGAAAGGAATCCTTTAATTTTTTTAACCTTGACCGTGAGAATATTTTCTTCTCTAATTTTAGCTGATTCAATTCAATTCTTGTAAGAACATTAACAATTTAGCTTTTAGTTTCAGAACTCGTTTCAATACCTTTCCTTTGGAAAGCCCCCTGACCTTTGTGTGATAAAGGAGATTTCGTAGGAGCGAACTCATTTATTTCTTAAAAACAATTCTAAACAGTCGAATTTGCAAGGTTTTACTTACCTCCAATAGAGTTCACAACTTTGAACAATTTTTTCACTCTTAAAAGGTTCGCGTATTCAAGAGGGTTGAAAAACACTGTACTAGTATATATCTAGCAGAAGGGAGTTGAAATGCCTCTGATACGATCGGAACCCTTCTGCGGTATAGGCAAGCACACTATACAGGAAATCTTTTAACTACAGGAGAGGAAAACCTATAATGTTCGGAGAACATCGTGTGAGCCAGCAGTGGAATGTAGGGAGAGGAGGGTATAGCCATAGAAAAAGACCTCACTAGGTTAAGAGTTCCACAACTTCGCTGTTCGATAAAAAAAAAAAGTTTAGTAGGTCACGAGCTTGACAGTGAAGGGGTGACTAGTTTGAGCTCGTCTAGTTCGCCTATTTGGAATATCTCGTGGTGAAACAGACGATATTTCTGACGAACACTGACCATGAAAATATGTATAGAAAAGGGAGAGCTACCACCTTTCTACGATGTTCTAGAGAGGATAATGAGCTCGTAAGTGTGACATCATCAATCAAAGGAATAGCTCTCTTCTGGATAGCATCCAAGAGCTTCAGCGTATGTTTGGGAGCCGAACTCCAAATATGTGAACAGTACTCCAGGACAGGTCGAATATATGCTTTGTAGATTACGAGGAGTTGCTGGGATGTGAAGTAGCTCTTGGCACGGAATAGATAACCAAGTTTGTGTAAAGCGGTTTTGCAATGCTCCTCACATTACGGTCACATGAGAAGGTGCTATTGGTGATGATCCCGAGCATTGTTATGGGAGACTTTATAGGAATAGTTGTACCTGACATCATCAAATTAGGGATTGTGGAATCAGCCTTCCTTGAGAATACGGAAGCTTGAGTTTTGGTTGCATTAAACTCTACTAGATTATCAGATCTTCATTTCAAAATCTTTGCAGATCTCCATCAATTCCGTCAACCGGTCCCTGTCTCGCTCCTCTGGTTTCATGGGATGGTATAGGGGCTCTAGATGAGAAAGCGGTATGAAGTGTACCATTATCTGCAAAGCTGTGGACGGGAAATGTGGTAACTTCCAGCAGATCGTTAATATGGAACATAAACAAAGTTGGTGCTAAGACAGGTCCCTGTTGAACACAAGCGTTGATAGCCATTGTATCGGAGGATATTTCGTCAACCACATCAGAGTGATCTATCTGACAGGACACTCAATAGTAAGCGACAACGTTGAGGCGGCAAACCATATGACGGAAGTATCACAAGAAGGCCAGAGTCGGTCACATGCTTTGGAGATATCCAATGATAACCCTTGTTTCTCAATAGATTTCTGTCATACATTTGTTACGTAGGCACGCAGGTCT
Source organism: Endomychus coccineus (assembly GCA_958510875.1). Lineage (NCBI taxonomy): Eukaryota > Metazoa > Arthropoda > Insecta > Coleoptera > Endomychidae > Endomychus > Endomychus coccineus. The sequence continues at coordinate 152,166,043 of OY294068.1, read as the reverse complement.
CCTGTTGATATCTCCTGATTAAAGCTAAATTGTCGGTCATTCACGATTTTGTAGCTCTCTAGATATTGGTTCAGCTCGATGCTTATTGCTTTCTGCATCACTTTAGAGATCACAGATAATAGTGCAATGGGTCTATAATTATTGGGAAGGGTCTTCTTCTCTTTTTTTTTTGAACTTGGTTGCACTGCAGCTGTCTTCCAGCTGGAAGGAAATACCAAGTTTGTATTGAATGGTAGAAAACTTGTTGGTATTGAGATCAAGCAGAATGCCCCTAATTGTGCTCTGACGAAAGATAATTTTAGGCATATGGCCATTGATGGCAGCAATATTAGGAGGGTGCTCCCCTTGTGGATCCAAAATGGAATTTGTTGAAAACATTCCAGCAAAAGGGTAGACTTCTTTGTGTAGTGTAGTAGCCTGTGTGCCATCATCTCTGGTTAGGTGAGGGAATGAACAGGATGTGAGATCCCTTTTGCGAAAATCCAAAACGAACGTGAGCTGGCATCCGATAAGCTTCATTGTAACATTGCACATATTTCTGACTTCAACATATATTGTTCTGGTCTCCAGACAAGGGTTACCGCGACGACGACGGTATACTGTTTGCTTTAAAGCGACGGCCCTAGAACAGATTTTATTGAATCATCTTTCACCAGATGACGGTGATTTGTTGATATGGGGTATGTAAGTTTCCATTCCTAGCCTGAAAATATCCGAGATCTCTGTGGCATATTGCGTTGGGTCATCAGATTCAAAACATACGCTTCTCCAAGGATTCTACACAGAAGCGGAAACAGTTTTAGTTTAGTGGACTGTATTTATTGTAATAGTTTGGTTTAAATATGTATTGAAGATTTACAATTTTGTAATGACAATTCAAACGTTTTGCTTGTTTCTATTTATTAATTCAAATTCTGTCACAATTCCCTGGCCTGCTACGCGTTGTACGGGTGGGTCTTAGATGCGGTATATAGAACATCGGCATAGATCTTCACATGATCCAACATGGTCCCACGTTGAAAATCAGTTTTCAAGAAGTATTCGCCTGGTCTGTATAGTCTTCGTTTTCAAGTGGTAGAGGATATATTTTTGACACTGCTCTACGCAGCTCCGTGTTAGAAGTTTTGATAGTGGCCACTCTTGCAATACCATCACGGCCAGGATGAAGAGAGATAATTTTGCCTAAAGGCCACTTGAGCGGAGGGGTGTTTTCGTCGCGGATAAGAACCAAGCCACCGCATTGTAACTTAGTAGTAGATGTCTTCCACTTCGCACGAGGCTGTAGTTGGTTTATATAATCACGCTTCCAACTTTTCCAGAATCGCTGCTGGAGATGCTGGTAATATTGATATCAGGTTAAGCGATTCGCTGCTATATTGCCCATATCTGGATCTGGTAAGGATGTAGCTTATCTCTCATTCAAAAAGTGCGATGGGGTGAGCGCTTCTTGGTCAGAAGGATCGTTGGAGAGGGGAAAGACTGGACGAGAGTTGAGGATTGCTTCAATCTGAGTGAGGACAGTATAGTATTCTTCAAATCGAAGAAAGGAATTTGCAAGTACGCGTTTCAAATGAAATTTTGTGGATTTCACGCCCGACTCCCATAGACCACCGAAATTTGGGGAGTGTGGTGGTATGAAATGCCACTCTACGCCCTCGTTGTTTATCTTATTTGATATATCGTATGCCGTTAATTGAAGAAATGTAGCTAGTTCGGTTAATTCGGAATCAGCTCCGATAAAATTGGTACCGTTATCGGAATATAGCCGACTAGACTTTCCACGTCTACTTACAAATCTTCGGAATGTCGCTATGAAAGATTATGTGGTCAAATCTGAGACTAGCTCCAAATGAATGGCCTTAGTGGTAAAGCAAATGAAAAGGCAAATGTAACATTTAGTAGTTTTGCATCCACGTCCCTTTTTATCACGAATATAAATGGGACCAGCATAATCCACGTCCGTCACGTAGAATGGTGGTTGTGGATTAACACGAGAGGATGGCAGGGAACCCATCATTGCATTTCCACACTTAGGGTTAACGCGAAAACATTTTATACACTTGTGGCATATGGCTTTGGCAACGTTTTTTCCACCAATAGGCCAATAGCGTTCCCTAATTCAGAAAAGTAGAACAACTGCTAACCGGTTTCATAGCTACCCTGCTCCACAGGAGCAGATTCTTCGTAATGTACATAACCATCAAGAAAATGTTGCTTCTGGAGCCAGGAAAGACCTTAGCTTTCCTAAGAAACCTGAAACCCATCTGTGTGTTGTACATCAGGATACAATAGTTCTTCAAGGACGCAGTATACTTCACACCCCTGACCTGACTATAACCTAATCCTATTGTAATGAATAATTAATATGACTAATTCGATGAATTTTGAATAACGAGTCTTTAACTTTATATCTAAGTATTTACTCTTCTAGTATTCTTTTAGGTAAATACATCATAAGCATATATAACTCTACTGACTACGTATAGTGCCCACGTCTAAATGCAGCCTCCTCGTACAGAATAACTACTAGCCGCCACTGCTTCCGAGAAATTAAAGAATTGTCAAAGCGATATGCTGTGTTCCTAATACAAATAAAACAAATTACTAAATTGCATATCAGTTAATAACAGGTTTTACGTTAATTTATAGTGTCATTATAACAAACCATTCACCAACGTGTCTACTTACATTTGGCATACAAATTAAGGTCAAACTGAAGGCCGCTGGATCAAGTATGTAACATTTGATCAATGTTGATAGGTACTGTCATCTGGTTTAATATCATGAATTATGGGTACATAATATTTTGAATAAAATTTCGATGAATAATTATAATTTCATTAGTTAGTTATAGATTATAACACCGATGCTTAATTTTTTTCGATAAAGTGGAACGAAATGTCCATTTTTATTGTGGAAATACTGTTTTTAATGAAACACTCTGTAAATGGATCGTTTACAACAAAACTTGCAGTTATTTCAAATAGCATTTATTTCGCTTCAAAAAGTAATTTTAAAATTAGGTAACCCAAAAGTTCTTAAAATAACCTATTCAAACAGGAATTTGAATTGTGATAAGATGAGTGGAACTGCTTCTTATTATAGCAGAAATACTTTATTTTATGGATGAAAGTTGAATTCTCTTTTCAGATTCGAAATCATGTCTATTTCGGTATTTATTTCTTGTCGACATTAAACCCCCCCTTGGCACATACCTATAATTATGTAGTTGTAAATGGTAAAAGTGTCAACATGACCTTTTGCAACAATTGAAGATATTGATCTTTTAAAATGCACTCCAATTCCACTAAAGGCATTAATTAAAAATGTATCCTTGCAACCATGAATCAGATGTAATATCAAGAAAAGTTTTGTATTCTTCTGCTTAGATGGCTGCACATTGACAATAAAAAAAATGATTTCGTAATCCGCAATTCAGTTTGACATTTAATGTGTTGTTCATTTGGAAAATACTGATTGAAAGCTTCACACAAACCTTTCAGGTGCTGAATAATTTCCCCAATAAATCCGGTAAACGTAAATTGAGTCCCATTTCTCTATTCCTACGTAAATTCACTCCCACTGATGAAATCATACTACGTAAATTGAGGCCACTAATGGAAACATACTAGGTAAATTGAGTTCCAGGTTTTAATATAATTCCCAGAATGTTCTTAGAAAGGAGTGTTAAGATTAGCGTGATTACAAAATTTGCATTCTATATCAACAAAGTTAGGTTAGATTATGTTAGTAGATTAAGTTAGGTTATGTTACGTTAGTAGGTTAGGTTGGGGTATTTAAGATTAAGTTTTAAATTAAGGGGTACAATAAACAATCCTTATTGGTTATTATGAGAGTGTTAAGATTAGCGTGATTACAATACTTGCATTCTATATCAGAAAAGTTAGGTTACTAGGTTAGGTTATGTTTTAAGCAAAGGGGGGTACAATAAACAATCATTATTGGTTATTATGAGTGTTAAGATTAGCGCGATTACAATATTTGCATTCTATATCAACCAAGTTAGGTTATATTAGGTTAGGTTAGGTTAGTCGGTTAAGTTATGTCATGTTAAGTTAGGTTAGGTTACAAACAAAAGGGGTACAATGAACAATCATTATGGGTTACTATGAGAGTGTTAAGATTAGCGCGATTACAATATTTGCATTCTATGTCAACAAAGTTAGGTTACTAGGTTAGGTTAGGCAAGGTTAGGTTAGGTCAAGGTAGGTTCTAAACAAAGGGGGTACAATAAACAATCATTATTGGTTATTATGAGAGTGTTAAGATTAGCGCGATTACAAAATTTGCATTCTATATCAACCAAGTTAGGTTACTAGGGTGGGTCAGGTTAGGTTAGTCGGTTAAGTTATGTTATGTTAGGTTAGGTTAGGTTAGGTTAGGTTAGGTTAGGTTAGGTTAGGTTAGGTTAGGTTAGGTTAGGTTACAAACAAAGATGTTACAATGAACGATCATTATTGGTTATTATGAGAGTGTTAAGATTAGTGCGATTACAAAATTTGCATTCTATATCAACAAAGTTGGGTTAGGTTAGAAACAAAGGAGGTACAACAATCATTATTGTGCAAATGCTTGCGTACAGAAGGATGGTTGGCCTAGGCAGCAGGTACTACATGCTAATTATCTGACCTGACAACCAGGTACATACCTGAGACTCAGTTTACGTAGACCTTAAAAAACCAGGGACTGAATTTACCTAGAAAGGCAATTAAAAGGTGCCGGACTCAATTTACGTCGACTCAATGAATCAACCACTTCCTTTGCTGGAAATCCTTTTATTGTTGAGAAGAAATCAAACTCGTTGGAGCGCAAACAAATTGTCCAATTTTTTTTCCGTGAGACCAATAAATACATTCACTTGTTTCCCATGGAGGGGGTCAACATATGCCTCAACATGGAGAAGTATTGACGACTGTCGAACTGCCAAAGCGCTGCTTGGCAATGAGGGAAGCCTAAGGGCAAGCGAGATTCTCACGCTGAGTAGGCAAAGCATCCCGATAATCTACCAAATCTTCACAGGTCACGGAAATCTGATGAAATTTGAATATACAGTGGGGAAAAGCGACACTTCCTTCTGTATGAGATGTGAGGGAAACAAAGTGGAGTCGTCAACCAACTTTCTTTGTGAATGTGCTGTGCTCATGCGAACCAGGTTTACCTGGCTAGGTCCGGGGATCACCATGGCCGATAACATAAAGAACCTAAGCGTGAAACAGACCTTAGGATTGTGCTGAACAGCGGGGTATCCAAATACTCCTCGAGGCAGGAGCTAGCTACCATCTCAACCAATACCAATACCAATACCAATTCCCATGGAGGGTGATTTATTCGCCCAATAACTGTACCGGGACCAAATTTTGAATTGTTAAAACCTATATACAACTAGTAGGGAAGACCGAAAAACATATGAATTAATAAATTATATTAGGAACATACAAATTTTGAATAATCTGACATTTTATTTTTGATGAACTTGAAACTAATATTATCGTGTAATAACAAATAATCTATATATTTTATTATTTACGATCTTGTTTGATGAATCAACGTGAGTCACATTCATTGTAAGTAAGTGGTAATAATTTCATATTAAGCTTGCTCAAATAATAGCCTTTGTTCTTCAAGTGCAGGAATTCAGTACACGTGTTAGAATCAATTTCGCACAATTACCTTTCGTTAATGATATGAAACTATTATCTCAGAATTAGTCATCATTCTCTGTTGGAGCCTGGCATATATTTAATTTTTTTCAATTGAATTTGGAATGATAAATATGATTGTTAGCTATCGAATTATTCAAAAATAAATTTGAATTTTATCGTGCATATTATTTACTGTTGCTTATATTATTATCTATAACAACAAATAATCCATTAATACGGTCCATACTATTGCTTTTTCAACGGGAAAAAGATATTCTAGATCATGTTACAGTTACTCTCTAAACGTCAATAATTTCTTTTCCAGTAAGATTGTAATGATTTAAATCAATTCCAGTGTTTCAACAATGACGATATAGGTTGAAACATTCAACATTCAATGAATTACTCTTGCCTTAAATTGCAACTGATATGACCGTAGTCCACTTTCGTTGGGAAAATAAATTATAATCAAAACGACTTGTAGAAACTATTTGTGACGACGATAGCTTTAAAAAATAAAAACATGCATTCATACTCTTAGATTCTAATAATCTGAACTAATGAAGGAATTTTGAATAATTCTACTATAAGCAGTAATCAGTGATGGAAACTCATACTTCAAAATATTAAAAAAAAGCTACAGTTTTGATTTGTTTCGACTTGATGGATATCGACAGAATTTTGTGGGGACCTTTGTCCCCATCCCTTTTACCTAAAACAATTGAAGACCAGATTTGAGTGAAACTTTGATTGATATAAGCAAACCATCGTGCATTAAAATAATTCTTAGTATGAAAAATCTGTGATCCATAGAGCACCAACTACCTCCACCCGTACGAACAGAAAATATATTGCAAATGATTATAAATAGACACAGACGTAGAAAGACGTCAAATTATACTCTAAGTAATTGCATTGAAAGTTTATTAGAATTAGTAACAAATTTGTGTTACAAGGAGCGATTATAATTATTATTATTAATTAAGGGAGGGATATTGCGGTCTCTTAATGCCTAATGCCCGAAGCAGTTTGCAATTGCAACCCATGTCACATTTCATCTAGTGGAGCGGTTCTCATTGACGAGTGTTCACCAGGCCACCGAAAGTTCCACGAGAGTGTCCCCAGGTTAACGATTAGCGTGTCAGCTAGTGGATCAGTTTCCACCCACGAGTGTTAACCTATCTACCAGAGGGGCGGTTCCCGCCCGAGAGTGTTCATCATGTTCCCCAGGTTAACGATTAACGTGTCACCTAGTGGAGCAGTTCCCGCCCAAGAGTGTTCACCATTCTCTCCCAGGTGAACGATTACTCAAGAGCAACTTCGTGATATTATCCTAGTGAAGCGGTTCTCACTCAAGGGTGATGACCTGGCTTCAGATGTAGGCGGGATCGGTTCCTACTACAGAGTGTTAACCGGATGCCCGAGGTGGACAAACAGCCACCTACTTGATTTCTAGTCGGGACAACCTACCCGGTGGACCTAATTGGAAGTTGAGTTCGGGGTTAATGCCCTGAAGAGGTTTAGCATCATCTTTGTATCTAGCTTCTGGATCTCCTCAGTTTCGCAAGCTCTACCGAAAGTGCTCCGCATCTTGGGGGGAACAATATTACGCATCTACACAGAATATGCATTGATGTTTCGTTCTTCCGTTTGCACCACCTGCACAAAGGCGAATCGTTAATGTTCATCCTGTGGTGGTGGTAGTTAAACGGTCCATGTCCTGTCAGTACCTGTGTCAGCAGTTTGGCATCGTTTTGGACCATGTCCCTCACTTGCTGAGACGCTCTTCCCTAATGTGCGGTGCAATCAGTGCTTTGACTACCTGCAACCGTTCACTGGTTTCTACTGTTCCGAGTGTTGTTGTTTGACCCAGCAGTGGATTGTATATTTGATGTTATTCTTCGAGATGCCCACCGCTGGTTCGGGGCCTATCAGGGGTTCTTTAACCCCCAGTTAGACAGGCTCAAGAATGGATTCTTGAAGCTACGTCGTTTCCCTTTATTCCAGAGTGACCTAAGAAGCAGAATATGTTGAGCTTGCGTTCTCTCTGCCAAAATTGTTTAGCATCTTCGATGTTATTCCCATGCTATTCAGCGCAGGCGACCTTGCTGTATGTGCATATACTGATGTGGGTTTTCATTATTAAATCTTACAGTGCTATTTAGGCACAGCGTTTTATTGCCAGTACTTCTGCTTGGAGAATGATGACTTGTTTGTCCATAGGTATAGATATACTTTTAGCTGGGCGCTTGCGGTATATCCCTGCTCTCGCCTGCTCATGTGCTGCTCCATCAGTGAGCCAGATTTCACCATTGGTTGGCAGGGCTGATACAAGTACCTTTATTGTATCAATATTTTATACGAATGAGTTACCTACTATTGCTTTTTGGTTTAAGAGAGAGCAATGTTTGAAATTGATGGTCTCGTGGAATACCCGGCTTATGAATTTAAGCTAATTCCATGAGGCAAATAATTTCAAACATTAATTCGTACGTATAACATAGGAAAATGTTCTTGGAACTTACACCAAGGTAGTCTGTAAACATTCCTTGGAACTAGTTGCAAAATTGGGAGATCTCAAATTGGAACCTAGTTTTATTTGATGTTGTTTCACTGTTCACAAACACCCCAATCTCGACTCGATAAACATTCTAGAGAAATGGCTCTCAAATATTCCGAATATCCCTGATAAAAACTGTTCAGAATATTTGATCCTTACATCTTTATGTATGAACCAGAATTATTTTAGTTTGAACAAAAATGTCTATGAACAAACAAGCGGATGTGCAATGGGCGATCCACTCTCTAGTCCAGGCAATAAGCCGTGAAAAAGGCCATAATAAAAAATAATATATAGTAATCTAGAATTCCAAAAATTTTTTTGCATTTTGTTCCTAATACCCCATAGATCATTCATGACTATCAAGACCGCGGGGGTCGACCTTTCTACCCCCCAAAACGGGGTTTCAACCCCTCAGAGGAGCATTCTTATAAAAACAGTCCAAAATTAATGAATTGAGAGCCGAACATGACCCGTAGTATGTTTTTTGGATCGCTGATCACGATTCCGCAGTTAGTTTTCTCGGAAAACTCCCTCCAGATGGGAAATTTGGAAAATTTATATATAATATATAATTTATGATTTTGTTGCAAAAATTACATCTAGAAGGTTTTCTGGGTCGCTGATCATGATTCCGCTCCTATTTTTCCCAAAAAACTCTCTCCAGATGGAAAATTCGGAAAATTTTAGATTTTGCTGAGGCGGTTATGAATAATAAAGTATAATTTTGTTGCAAAAATGACCTCTAGGAGGTTTTTTGTGTCGCTGATCACGATTCCGCTGTTATTTTTCCCAAAAAACTCTCTCCAGATGGAAAATTCGGGAAATTTGAGATTTTCCTGAGACGGTTATAGATAATGAAATATAATTTTGTTGCAAAAGTAACCTCTGGTCATGACCTCTAGTCATTTTTGCAACAAAATTATACTTTATTATTCATAACCGTCTCAGGAAAATCTCAAATCTTCCGAATTTTCCATCTGGAGAGTTTTTCGAAAAATAACAGCGGAATCGTGATCAGCGACCCAAAAAACCTACTAGAGGTCATTTTTGCAACAAAATTATCCTTTTTTATTCATATCCGTCTCAGGAAAATCTCAAACTTCCCGAATTTTCCATCTGGAGAGAGTTTATTGGGGAAAATAACAGCGGAATCGTGATCAGCGACCCAAAAAACCTTCTAGAGGTCATTTTTCCAACAAAATTATACTTTTTTATTTATAACCGTCTCAGGAAAATCTCAAATTTCCCGAATTTTCCATCTGTAGATAGTTTTTTGGGAAAAATAACAGTGGAATCGTGATCAACGTCCCAAAAAACTTACTAGAGATCATTTTTGCAACGAAATTATTAATTATATATTATATATAAATTTTCCAAATTTCTCACCTGGAGGGAGTTTTCCAAGAAAAATAACTGCGGAATCGTGATCAGTGACCCAAAAATTATACTAGGGGTCATTTTCGGCTCTTAATTCATCAATTTTGGATTGTTTTTATAAGAATGCTTTTCTGAGGGGTTGAAACCCCGTTTTGGGGGTAGAAAGGTCGACCCCCTTCGGTCTTGATAGTCATGAATGATCTATGGGGTATCAGGAACAAAATTTTGAAATTCTAGCTTACTATATTTTTTTTCCGGTTCGTTGCCTGGACTACTCCCTCTATTCCAGCCAATATTTTTCTAAGTGAACTTGAAACCTCCATAAAATCAAAATTGAACCAGTTTCGGAAAGTTTGGTACATATATGTCGATGATATGCTATTATAATTAAAGATTTTGATCTACATGGGTTTTTGAACACGCTCAATAACCAATTTGGTGAAATTAAATTCACTGCAGAAGTTGGTCACCATTTGGAATTTGACATACAGAAAACTTACTGAAACGAGTAGATATATTCCAGCCGATTCATGAATACTAATTAATCATAAAATACCTCCATTCAATAGTCTTGTTCATATTATACGTTCCTTTGAACCAGAAAAATTATGACAAGGAAGTTGAGGAAGCTAATAGCGACGGACAACTAACCAGCTTAGAGCTGTTTCTTTCAAATAATTCAATGACATTAAAAAAGTTTCACTTGTTGCTCAGTCATCGATGAAATCCATAATTTCTAAATTTGCAGTAAATCCCGTTCATAGATGTAAGAAAAACCGTTTGGAAAATATCATTGATTAAGCTCCCGATTTCGACAAATCTGGAATTTACAAAATTGATTGTGAGTCGTGTTCAAAATCATATGTGGGTCAAACTAGAAAGGAATATTTTAACTCATTATAAATAACATTCTGTACATAAAGAATAATAATAGTGAAGAATCAGCATCAGCAGAACATTTTAAATACTGGTAACACTATTCCTCAACGAAGTTTATCACTTTCAAAAGACAGTATACATAAATATCTAGGTAATTCAGAAGGGATGGAAATGTATAAGCGTAAATGCAATTTATTAAATTCAGATTTATCTCCAGCTGAGGGTAACCTCATGTCTGCATTAAAACCTCCAATAGCATTTAAACAGATACATTTTGTTTTCTAATTTAGTTTACTCTGATCTTGGCTACTCAGTAACTGATAGGTCCTTACCACTTTAATAGTATTTTTACTGAATGAGGGTGATTATTTCATACTCATTAGTGTTATAGTATATTCACAATTGTGGCTATTAGTGCATGAAGGTTTTAAGTCACTTTTTACCATTTTGAGATATTAAGAGTTAAAGTAATATTGTCGCAGCTTTTTCTGTTTGAATTAAATCGAAATGAAATTGCGTCAATACTCAAACGGTAAAAGTAATTTTAAAATTATGGGTCAGCTTTCATAACTTTTTGTGGTGCCAGTTAAAACTTTTTTTTACGAAAAAACTGAGTTAGCCCCTTCATGCACAGCCATTTACTTTTTCATTCTAAATAATGACGAATTAAGGCAGGATTAACTTATATTTATTAATATAAAAATACAAAATAGATAATACTGATCACTTGATCACTAAATGGGAGCTGCTCTTGGATGTTATCAAATTTTTTGGTTCCCATGGGTCTTGACTTATTCAATGGAGCAAAAACATATTCGTGTTGTCCTGTTGTACGGGTTGGTTTGTGTTTAATAATATCTTCTTCTTTCTCATCTAGTGAATATCTAAACTTCGTTGTACCAAATTTATCAACTCTTATCCATCTTACATTGCTAAAAAGTATATTTTTGCCCTTGTTACTTTTCTTCCTGCAAACGAGTTCAACTGTCGGGGCAGTTATTTCAGATCAATGAATTTATCTTCCATTCTGTATAACACAAACGGATTCTTTTCTAGCTTCCCTCATTAACGTCATGTACTGATCAACTGTATAAACGTTTTAAGCTTTTCGAATAATTTTATCGACGGCGCCAGTTTATCAATATTCATGAAACTGTGGCCAAACTCTGGAAACTTATGGTCAATAGTTTTAAAACTTCCTGGTGCACTAGATAATGCCATAAACAAAATATAAAAAGCTCTTATTTTGTCCACCTGCAGAATTGCTCCAGGCTATCAAATGGTCATTTCCAATATCAATGCTTTGTAGGAATGATAAAACACTGTTCCAACTTATTCTGGGCCTCTACCACCTTTGTCTTCGGTCCAAAGATGAAAAATCTTTTGACCAAAGTATCACCTTTACTTACACAATAAATTCCCAAATTGTAAAGCCGCATTTGTCTTAAGATATAAGGTCACACTGGCAGACAGCTTTGATAGAGGTAATATTTTTAGCATATCAAAATTTATGTATAGAATGGTACCCTCATGTACCAAATTTCTGTTCTTTTTTTTGTTTTCCAAACACTGTCTTATAGGGCCTTTTCGTCATTTTGTTCTTTGGATTCACAAACTTTGCAAGTATCTGATTATGGAGATTGAAAGTCAAAATTAAATTCGGAAACAAAATTTGTATGTATCGACTGGTTTGGTTCAAAATACTGGTTCTTGTATAGTTTATACATTTTGTTTATTGATGATAGCATAGGGAATAAGCGATGTACATTTTTATTTCTCGAATAATGTGAAATTTCTCATCCATATTTGGGATTCACTAGCTGGCAGTGGCGGCTCGTGAATTTTTGAGAGAGGAGGCTGGACATAAAACGTTTTTGTAAAAATATGCTCTATTCACAGCCTTTTAACCTTTGCACAGCGACCGTACCAGCTACTTCAGTGACAAAATTAGTTGTTACTCAGCAAGAACCAACGTGGAGGTATAGAGTTTCTCTTGGCAAAACATTTTTTTGTTCGTTTTTGTATTTTATTTTTTTTTGGATTTTTAATATTTTTTCTTTTTTTTTGGAATTTTTCATATTCTGTTTTTTTCTAATCAATTTTATCAACTTTTTTTTATATATTAACGGAATTCTACGGTCTTTAGTTTGCGAAAAATGATCAATAATATTATCAAAAAATGTATCATTTTGTTTTAAGTGTTTTACTAAATCTTTTTCAACAGATATTAAACTAACATTGTATAAACGATTTTGGCTCATTGTATTTGGCATGTAAGTTTTAATTCGTTTGAGAGTAGAAAATGATCTCTTCACCGATGCCGATGTGACAGGAATGGTTACTGTCAAACAAAGTAGTTCATAAAACTGAGGTAAAACTTGTTGCAAATCATTGTCTATCATACATTTTATCATATCGGCGTGAATGTCGTACTGGCCTAAAATATCTTTATCCGAGTAGATAACGCATAATTCATTGTGCAGTGCTATTTTATAAAAAATTTATATTTCAGAACTAAGTTATACAAAAAACTTCAATTCATGTAAATCGGAAAATCGAATCTCAATTTGACCTTCAATAGTATCTAAAATTTCATAAAAAAAGTGTTTATAATGTAGTTTCTTGTCTACCAAATTATATGTTTTCCTCCTTCAACAATATTCTGTTTACCGATTTATTTAAACTTAATACTCGATGTAATATGTTCCTGCGATTTTTCATGTCTGTCTATACCACGAGCTAAATTTTTCAAATCATCATAACCCGAGTGCCCCCAACATGAAGTTGTATCAGATGTAAATAGCAAGCTATACCACAATACCAGCAATATAATTTATTGTGTACCTCAGATCCCGTTAACCATAAATATTTTTTACAATTATCAGTATCAATTATCAAATGATCGATTTTGAAACATACCTGTCATCACTAGTCTTTTCAACAACTAAATCACTACTCATTTTAACGTTTAATAACCAAAGAACTCTTTGTTAATAACTCACACCAGATAAATTATAACTTAACCTTACATCGCTTCGCGAAACAAAAACAGCAACTGACAGAGCACGTGTCGTAGTCGTAGTTTGCAGCGGCGGCAACGGCAAGTAATCGTATTTCATCGACCGCCGAGTGCGTATGAGAAGCTAGCCTACATAGAGTGTTGCCATATTCGCTGTTTTACCCTTTTTGGCAATTGAACTGATTGGAAAAACGGCAACTGTGTTGACCACACGTATTTAGCGTTTGAGATATATAGAGATTCTAGCCTCTGGCCACTGTTGCCAGATTGAAAATAACTACTGAGAACGGGGAATTAATTGTAAAATTTAAAGAATTACCAGAGAAACAGGAAATGAAATGGAGAATGATCATTAAGATAAATTGGCGAGGAGGCTGAGCCTCCTTAGCCTCCTTTGAGGAGCCGCCACTGCTAACTGGCCTTAATTGTAGATAGCATGGCAATACTGTAATTTTCATAAAAGATAATGTCCATACATTTGCGAATTTCCTCAGAATTGAGAAATGATTATTATGCACATCTACTGACAAGGCTTCCAAATGATTTGAATTTTTTCTTTAGATTTATATTCAACAGATATGCTAAGCTTATTCAAATGAGCAATAATGAATATCATGATTATCAAGCAGGTAATTGGGCCAGTATGTATATATATTATTTCTTTCGGAACAAGTTGAAGGACTTCTGTTCACCTTTCATGAGATTTGTTTTCTAAAAATTCAAAAATTCGTATACATTTGTGGTATTCAAAAAATGTTAATTCATAAAAATTAGACTTTATAAATATTTCATTGTTTCAACCTCCGGAAGAACATGAATTAATGCAAATTTTTCATTTCTATAACCGAAACGGTAAAAGATCAGCCCTTTTTTATTCTCAATATACTTATTTTAGAGATTTTATCTTATCCTCTACTACTTTCGTAGCTACGTTTATCAAGTTATGCGCTTTACATGTAGGTATGGAAAGAAATTATTATATTTTTTCATATTTGCTTAAAATGTGTCTTTTTCAGTCATACTGGGTGAATACTAGGTGAAGGTATTCTGTTCTAGTACTTACTAATTTGATAATTTTCGCTGTTTTCTCCTTCAATTATTGACCTACGGCTTTTCTTATTATAGCATTTTAGATAACAATAGCACACTCACTCTTTTCCTGGTAAGAGGGTTATACTTTTTATGATGATTAAAACATATATCTACAATATTATTGTATCCTCCAATCTTAGGGTATGAGCTGATGCTTGGCACTTTTTAAGCTATGAATATCTTCCAACGACTGTAGTCCAACGAAACTATTCCCATCTTTTCATCATGAAAAGTCTGAATAGAATAATTAATAGCTCGTAACACGCTATTTGGTATCTTTAAACTAACCTGATCTAAGTGAACCTGACTTAAAATAACCTAAACCGTTTTCAGTTTTTTGTGCTGGAGAAAAAATCCTTCTTCGACACTAGTCACTTGTTCCAATCGTACCTGCTAAAACTTCACCATATTCATCATGCATCGCCTTCGGAACTGCGTTAGCATTTCTTCAGAGGCGCGCATTGTCGCTCTTATCTCGCTCTTCCTCCTTGTTTTTCACTATTTTTGATTTCTTTCCGATTTTCTTCCTCGCAGTGCACTTTGGTTCGCGGGGACTATTATTTCCACCCACTATCTCCAGCCAAACTGACCACTCTCCTACCCGTCACCTAGGGGCGCGCTGTGACTCAACTTTTTTTTTCTTCTTCTGTGGAGCTGTGAGCTTCATCTTTCACTTCGGGTAGTGCAGTACTCACTCTATATTACAGCAATATGGAGCATACCTGCTAAAAACCTCTTCGATCTTCATACATATCCCGAAACCGCTTACGCATTACTTCAAGATATGGACTGCGTCTTTCTCTTGTGTTTCTCGATGTTATATCGATGTGAGTTCCTGTTGATGCTTATGGTGATAGTTACGTTGATTAAACGTCGATATCTACTTTGTTGTTTACGTTGATGTTCACGTTCGTATTTACATTGATGTTACGTATTGTGTCTCTAAGTTCTTATGTTTATACCATAATATGGTTGATGCCCAATTTTACGGTATTTTTAGTCTTAGTGATTTATCACTTAGTGAATAACTTCCTATGTCTTAGTACTTTACCGCTTTTGGACATGTCCTGTTAGTTTCGTTTTTACCGATGTTACGGTTTCTGGGTTTCCAGTACTTTATCACGCCATCGATGTTTCCTGTTGTGTATCTGTTTTAACCAAGATTTTTCGGTTACTGGGTTTCCAATACTTTATCACGCTGTGGATGATTCCTGTAGTGTTTCTGTTTTGTACCAAAATATTGTTTGTTCCCAATATTAAGGTACCTGTGTTTCAGTACTATATCGCTTTGTTGATGTTTCCTGTATGTTTCAGTAAGTTAGCTATGATGGGATAACTCACTCTTCTGGAACATATGGTTCTCCGTATCAGCCGCAATCTATCTGTCACCTTCTTCTCAGGAATATGTGACTGGCAGTCCCATAATTTATCCAGGGTCTGGATGCCTGTTGGTCCGCGGGAGCATGTCTACTCCTACCCTTGACCCTGCTGGCAACAGAGCCATGATCATTCTCCTATCCGCTACCTGGGGACGCGCCTTGTTGCTATTTTCAGGCTCCGCCCAAGAGAAGAGGCTCCTGCTTTCCAGGACTCTGACAGAACCTAACGTAACTCAACCGAACTTAACCTAACCTTTTCTACTTCTCTCTTCTTGATTTTTGTTTCTAGATGTTTCATGATTGGGCAAAGACGTGAGATTAGAAAAACGCGTGCGGCAATAAACTCCTATCTCACGCAAAATGAATGAGATGAGAAGTTCTCTGGTGGAGATAAAATTATAAATAAGTGTTTTCGGGTGAGAAGGTTGGCAGGGAAAAATAAGATAGAAATGAACTATGATCAATCGTACACTCTGAGTTCCCTCACTTTTTAACACAATTTTTCGTTTTTGGACACTTCTGAGTGTCAAATGTATGTATGTAGGAACAGAAAATGTATTGTGAATGATTTGGAAACAGCTATTGAAAGACTTTAAATTATACTCTATGTTACATTGAACTTTTATCCACAATAGTCCACAATTTATTTTACTGATTATCTGTTAGGTTGACTTTCAAAATTATTGACACTATTTAACTTTACTTCTCTGATACCACATAGCAAAGAACTGTACTGTATCAAGTAGGTATAGTTGAATGTCACAGACTAAAGACAAAAAATAAACTGTGACGTAACTTGAATCTTAAAATGAGAATTTTCATCTGCAGGTTAAATATATGCGTGTGATAATATGTATAACTAGAAAATCACTGGTTTCATCATGATTCAATAAATTACTATAATACCATTTAAAAAACTGGAGTTGTTTGTCAAAAAAATCACTTGAACCACGCTACCGCGCTCAAAACATCGACATATACATATGGACTGCGCGTGGCAATGATAAGCGCGGGTAGTGCCGGCGTGAGAGAGGGGAAAACGAGGAGGCCTAATACTGTCTTTATCTATCGGCTCGGGACGTAAACATACTAGCTACAGTCATATTGCATTTCCATGGCAACGCAGCGGCCAATAGAAACGCGATAGATAAAGTAGATAAAGACAGTATTAGTCCTCTTCGTTTTCCCCTCTCTCACGCCGGTACTACCCGCGCTTATCATTGCCACGCGCAGTCCATATGTATATGTCGATGGCTCAAAATTAATTCTTGTCTTCACTACTTCATTTCATCAATTTCAAATCTGTACGACAAATAGGAATGACGCAATTGTCTCCACAGTTTTTAGACACGCACGTAGACTCAAAAATAGTTTAGATTGATTCAGAAAGCTTCAAACCGGATATTTCCGCGAAAATCCGGAAATATTTTTAGACCGATCACAATACTCCCTTCCCTTATAGTATAGGGAGGAAAGTGAAAAGTTAGGAAAAATATCGTTTCGATGATTACATATAATAAAAGTTCTTAATGTCTCATAACCCAGTTAATTGTCGTTCTATGATTCGGACTTTATAAACAAGCATGTCATAGAATTTATTGATAGCTTTACCCAAACCCAAAATTAAGAGGTCTTCAGAATGAATATTAAAAACATATAATTACATTCAATTCTCATTGGGCGTAATTAGTATCTATATACATGAATAAGTTACTGAAGAAAATAGCAAGTACAACTCATACAATAAATTGATGTTAACAAAGCCGGTCTATATTAAATGGCGCCTAGAGTGAGCTTGGAGTATGCGCGTTTTTACCCCACCCCTCGGAAACAGTTTTTGTTCCAGATTTTTTTTAAGATCAACACATATTATATTTGTTAATATACTATGTAATAAAATAAAATAACCGATTCAGGTGAATATCATTACTTATTATTATATGATTAAACCAAAATCATATCAAATGCACAAAATGTTCATACAAAATTTCGTTCGAAAAAAGGCGGCTCCAAAAATCCAGCGCCCAGGACGACCGCCCTAATCGCTCTGGCCTAAGGCTGGCTCTAGATGTAAACAGACATGCTGAGTTATCTGTTTCGACTGTTTCTCCAAAATATTGTGGTAACCCAGTATCCATCTATATCGTTGTATATTTTTTCGCTGCATGAGCCTAATGTTGACAAACCCACGACGTAAATATTAGCGAGAAAAGTAGTTGCTTGAGTGATATATTGTATCCATATATTGAAAAAGAGTAATGTAATATTCAAAGAAAAGCCCTGAATATTATGACATACAGTTACTCGTGTTTGATGATGAGTTCATCTGAGCTTTTTTATAGGTTTTTTGTTGATAATAAAACACTACTGCACTTTATAAAAGATGTATTGTAGTGACGTAACAAATATTGTAATGATTATAACAAATATTGCTTGCAGTCATGGAGATTGCACTGATACTGTCATGCGAAGCGCAGAGCCGCCGCTATGCTAGACTTTAGCCTGCAAATATATTGGTTTACAGCCAAATCGAGCACAAATGAATAAACGCTACTGTTCAACTCGTATATTGTGGTTGAATCCAAATTAGAATAAGAAAATGTATATTTTGGTATTTGTTAGAATTTTTTCGGTCCAAATATCTCCGACTTTTTGTTGATTGGCATTATACCGGAATCAATTTGTCAGAGAGGCGAAGTAAGGGAGGCGTAAGTTGGGTTAGGTTTGCCCCGGGCACAAGTAATAGGGGGAACGATTTTTTCCAATTCGAAATTGGTGTCTCTCACTACTTCTTCATTGTACCTACTACTCAGTGGTAAAATAAATTCTTGTTGGCCTTTGGTAGCTTCTAATTTGAAGTATTAATCATATTCAGTCTAGAGATTGTCGAAAAATGGAAGTGGAGCTTCATGTGTGTTATTCTCTATTATGGATAGTTCAAGATAACTGAACCTTAGTAATAAAGTTTAAATATAATGAAAATTAAATGGTAAGCCATGAGCCCTCGGGTTTTTAATTCTCATCGTTTAATTTGAAATGCTATTCATTTATATTATTATACCTAGTCTCAATTGAAAATACTTATTATATTAAAAATATGTATTCAAATGTAAAAACGAATCATAAATAAATTACCTTACTCTTCATGGAAAATTGACGTAATTTTCATTTCAATCGTAAAATATCTTGAATAAATCAGTGATTGAAATGTTGACATACCAACTCAATGATATTAATGTCATAAAATATATCATGGAATAACCCATTTCCACGATTTGTTCTAGATATATCATCAATGTAGAGCAACTACTAATGTACTTCCTATTAGGATGATTGTATATTTTTACAATCAATAAATATTTCATATTTATTCGACGAATATTCGAAGGACAATATAGAAGGTCAACTTCGCATACTAGCTTAGATGAATATTCCTCAGAATTCTGTTGTTATCATTTAGTGGAGTCAATTTACGACAATATAGGGCTAGGTTGGGAAATCTTTCAAATTTTGTTTGTAATGTTGCGAATAACAGAACCCTCAGTTTTCTCTCTCTGAAAATTGGTGCAACCCTCTTCTATTTGCGAAAAACAAGTTTTTCGAACCCCTTTGGGGGTAGTTTTTTCATTTCATTTAAGAGATATAGAATTACATTTTCTGAGTTATGAAGATAACATTAACATATGATTATAAAGATGAATAAACATAAAACATTGAACCATAGGCGGGATTCGACTAAGCATCCAGGAATGTGGGTTCGAATCCCGCCTATGGTTCAATGTTTTACATTTATTCTTCTTTATAATCCTCATTGAATTATCTTAGTTATCTTAATAATTCAGAAATTTTAATTCTAAATCTCTTAATGTACATACATGAAAGTGTCGCCAATTAGGCAAAGAAACCTCAAAAACTTGTTTATACTTAACCAGAACATTTCTGTCAGTTATATTGAAATGTATGAGAACTGGGATGACATTGATTGAGTACTGTCAGAGTGATTGCCAACCATAGTAATACTCCTCAATTCAAAACGATTGAACTTGTGCGTGAATAGTTGAACTATAGCGAAGCATCGAATTGCATTGTGTTCATCAATGATCTACTATCCTTTCAGAGGTTTATATTTACAAAAATATAAGACTTTGACGGGACCGAAGTGATGTAATTGATAAACAACCTGGACTAGACATTCAGGAATGTGGGCTCAAATCCTGCCTATTATTCAATGTTTTACGTTTAGTCATCTTCATAATCCGATGTTAAATTATCAAAGTTATCTTCATAATTCAGAAAATTTAGTATAAACTCTTTTTTGACGTTTCAATAATACTTTATTATCTTTATCAAAAATTATTTTGTCAATTAGTGTTTCCATGTAATTTAGAAAAGAATAGATTTCGATTAATGAAATGCGTCTGCAGCCGACTTTTTTTTTTTGTTCTTAAAATCCAACTAAAACTGCAGATGGATTGTGTGTGAAAGAGTAATGTATGGCTAATTATCAATTTGAAATGAATTAAATATATTTGAACATAAGACATTATTTTAACATTATACAATTCTAAATATCTATGATTATTTTATGAATTAGTTATTCTATGATTAACATTTTATTTCTATTATTAACAACTAATCAAGTTTAAGATAATTTTATGGAATCTAACCTCAGAACTGTCATATATGTTAGATAATACGTTATCTTTTTTAGATTCCATAAAATTATCTTAAACTTGATTAGTTGTTAATAATAGAAATGAAATGCCCTTATTACTTGCGCCCGTAGCAAACCCCCGTCCTGCTCCGCTTCTCGATATACCTGTGTGACTAGATTATCGATACACAGATTGTTCTGAAATTGCATCAGCGTATTGACCAACAGAGACATTTACAAAGCGTTCCGAAATTAAAATACAAGTTCGCAAAGGTGTAATTATTTTTACCAATTTCTCTCGATTTAGATTAGTTTCACTCCAAAGACAAACTTATCTTCAGATAGGAGTTCGATTTATAGAGGAAAATTTTGGTATGGAAGACTGTAACTAGAATCATGAGCAAATCGGGAATATATTTTCAGAGATATGGGTCTTGAATAAAATGTACTATACAATTATTTCACATATTCATTCATTTACAGTTTGTATAAATTTCCAGCTAATTTCAATATGATTCCAGATTTGAAAATGTTGGGTGAAATTGAAGAAGATTCTTCTTCTTCCAGCGTCGAATTAACTCCAACCAAGAGGAATGGTCAATCACAATTGGTCCACAATAATGGGCAACAAAATGCATCGATCTTATCATCGTTACGTAGCGTATTAATCGTAATTAGCTCCGCTCTCATTTGCTTCGCAGCAGCCAGAAATTCCATCACATGGTAAGAAACAAAATATTGTCATGTCATATTGATACAAGAACCATAGACCTATTATCCTAAGGAGACGAAACATCTCATTCATAAAACTTCATTTGACTTGTCGCAATGATTACATGAAGTATGACAAGGAAAACCAACGGACCTCTCTGTCGTCGTGTCATAATCACTCCTTATTGGCAACGCTGTAACTATGATTGAAAACTTGGTACCACTTGTAAGGCAACACCGCTTCGATATAGTTACGAGGAATACGGAAGCTGTTAAATTGCGTAGTACAGAACAAAGTCCCCATTCATAAAAAGTGCGCGGCGTTGTCGCCTTCTGAACGAATGATGCAATGGAATGGAATAGTTCTATATTTAAAAATTTAAATACTCTATAATCCGGTTGTATATTCCAGGTATTTCTTCTAATATAACCAATAAATAATGCTATGAACGTTTTTATAATAATTATAAATCTCAGTCCGGCTCACAGAACAACTAATCTGGCAACAGCGCATTCCATACGGCCATACTTGTAATATACAGCGGTCTGAGTGGCCCGAAATTTTGGCAATGTCTGATTGTGTTTATATGTAAACAGTTCTGTCTCCTTAGGATAATAGGTCAATGGTAAGAACGATGCTTTTCTTCTTTTCGGGAAGAGTGAAAACACTCTCTTTTATTTCCTGTGTCACATAAAAAAGGAGTTGCCACCTCAATGACCACATTCCTATTACCATATTTGTGAGTTCAAAAAAAGCAAAAATATGCAAATTGATTAGATAATTATTTGAAAATGATGTTGAGTCCAATTCAAATAAAAGCTCATCGTGAAAAAACACAAGATTGGAAAAACCATTGAATTACCTTATGATTATTCGTCCTCGTCTATAATTACCTTCTCTCTGTTTTTCTGTCCAGCATCGCATTCCAAATTTCTACAACTTCATACAAACTTATGGCACATATTTTCGAGCTAGTGTCTTAACACTTACGTATTTGGCTTTTTAAGAATAATTTTGTAATCATAAGCACAATCTTCTGAAAGCTAATGGGGTAGTCAGGATTTTCCTCTCAAGTTCGAAGCTAAAATACAAGGTCATTCCTGTAGAAACGCTACATGAAATCACAGTAGATTCTGCATCAAACTCATAAAGTGTTTGTATTGATATTGCAAATTTTTCCTTTTCTTTGGCCATTAGGATCCTTTTGCTTCGACAACTTAAACGGTGTGTGAATTGTTTCCACCAGTAATTTCTTTAGGGGTTAAGTGCGTAAAACTAAATATACACTGGACATGATCCGAAAAAGCATGGAAAATTTTACCTACTTGTGAACTCAATCTTCGCATAAAAGTGGAATTACATCGTTTTTGCAGCTATATTTTCGACTGGATGTTTTTAGAATAAGACGTTCTGTTAATATTTATTCTATTAGGCTGCTACAATAAGCAAAGTTTTTTGCTTCCCAACTGAGGATTCTCAATTTATTTGTTACGAATCACACTCGCCATCATGTTGCGAATAATTCTTTGACACCGTAAATTACTTCAATGTTTCACAAGAGACAGCTTCTCTTGGAGGCACTTGTGATATTGTTACGTTTTTGTGGGTAATATAAATTTATCAGCTTTCTTCCATGTAAACGTTAACTCTTGAGGTGTTACATTTTGTCCAACATTGACAGTCTGAACAGTTATGACGATCAATATATCTCTGGAACTGTCGTAAAAACTTTACGTTATTATATTAGCTTTCAAAAATATCGAATCCCTTTTACCCCACTTGGGATTTAATTGATTTTCGAATAATCCGCTCTTGGCCGGTGTCTACGGCGTATAAGGAACTTACCTGTTGAATTTCAAGTCGGTCGGCTTCATATTTTCGTAGGTTTCGTGATGCCTTTTATATACATACTGAGTCATGTATCCCCAACCTGAAACAAAATGGGCGTGATTTATAAGGCGCATGTCAGTACCACCTTAACTGATCACACAGAACAGTTGTAGTTTTACTAAAGATGGGCAAAACTGTTCTAGATATAAATACTGTAATTATAATACTAAGTGTTATTACTGCTATTTCTATCTCAAATCTCAAATTCTAGACAAAACATTCTACAGTCTCGAAGTTCCTTTATCATAAAAGCTGGTAAATAACAACAGATTGCAGAATAGCAACTTATCTTTAATTCTTACTAACTAACAATTCGACCTGTGCAATGCACTCCCCTTCCCTATCGCAAGCACAACTTCTGCTTCTGTTTATCTTATTAACAATACGATGCGTCTGGCTCTATCATACTCTCACATTAATCCACACTGCTCGATCTGACTCAATATGTATATGGACAGATTAGATCCAGGTGTTCCTCTATATTATTGGGTCCGCCAAATGGTTCTAAGCTGTACTACGTGAAAGTAAGTAACTTTTATGCAGATGGTCCTTTTACTGAGCTCTGTGGTACCTCAAATGACGGTTCCGATCAGAAATATGTAGATATCCTAGCAGCTTCTTCGTTGCAATGTCCTCTTCTGGAACAGGGTAATTTTATAGTAGTATGAAACCGCGTGGCTGTGTAAGATAATATAGATGGTCCAAATTTTGTACATGCATTTTTCGCAGAAAAGAACAGTCATATCTTATGTTATTGGATCTGTCTGGAAAACCAACTTATGAGACTCCGAAATGCAGGGGCAAAAAAATCTGAATTTTTTTTAGAGATACTGAAGATATACTAAATATATTTTCACAGAATGTAATTATTTAAAGTAATAAACTATTTAAACATAAATATTTAAACCACAGACTAACTCAAAGCGAGTGGTGTTATTCAAATCGTCATTTGCTTTTTTATCCAAATTTTAAAGAGGGATCTCATACGGGGGAAAATGGTTACGTTAAAATAACACAAAATAAATTTTGCTTATTGGTATTGTTCAAACGCAGTTCTCGGTAATACCTAAAAACGTAGTATAGAATAAGCACAAAAAACTGTTGGTAGAAACAAAAAAAAATGTGTTACCGCAATAAGGAAAAGTTTATATTAATCTACATAAGCTTCCCATTGTTTCATTATTTACATATCTGATGAGGTAATCCAAATTAACATTAATGCAAGACATTTTTTTCTCATGAAACTGTGAAAATAACTTATGGAAAAAGAAGAAAGAATCTCAAATCATAATTTCTTGAATAGAACCCCATACTTTTGCAACCATCAGATTGGCCGACTGATCCTTATTAAAAAGAATTAGAGGCATTGAGAGTCTGAAATTGAATGTTGTCAGGAAATCAGAAAAAACAGATTTAATACAAAATTAGGAGTATGTATTTATAGAAAAAAATAGGCTGATTCCGTGCCATTCCAATTCAGGTTGCATGAATACATATAACTTTTCAATTTAAACCCTACTGGTTTTTCTTCAAATATTCCCAATTTTGTATAAAATTTATTTTCCAATTTAAAAAAAACGATTTTAGTTTCATAGTAAATAAATGAAGTTTTTGAAATTTTGCGTTTTCCACTCATGACATGCTTACACAATTCCTTCAAAATTTGTTTCTAAACTTATTTAAGAAATATTAAGTTATGAATCCATTTTGATAATATTCGCAAAAATATGGTTTTAGTAGGTTTGTATTATCGAATTCATTTTCATTTTTCGTGAAGAAACCAATAATGTAAAAAAGTGTATTCCATTCAAAATAACAAAATAACAATTCCCCTTTTTGCCTTCATATTTTACTATATCGATTATCAGTTGTTCGAATAATCCCAATATTTCTGTCTCGTTTTTTTTTCAAATGCCCGGGGATCCTCTGAGGATGTTACGCCACTGCCAATAATGTTAATAACCCCTTTTTCCAGGCATTGTCAACGATTTTGGGGTGCGTCCGGAGACTTCTGGCAAGCACAATGGGACAAATTCTTGGACACCGTCGGTGAGGATCCATTTAATTTGTGGATTTATGGAACGATGATATTGTCTATTAGTGTATACTGGTTATTTGGTGGTATCTATACGATACTAGATATGACGAACAAACCTTCTGCTTTAAGGCGATATAAAATACAACCAGGAACAAATGAACCCGTAGATGGTAAAAAGCTGATGAAGGTAAATACAAATTCAATAGTTGTCAGACAATAACATTCCAGTAAGAAGAAAGTATGAGAAATCATAAGTGTGGTTGATTGTTACGGGCATTGTTACATATTGGTGAGCTTTACGTTCCGTGACAAAGAATGGATTATGATAATATCAAACTCGTTTTACTGTAATACTGCAAATTGACATTCCATTTATAAGTTTTATCTGTGTCATTATTTATATCTTCTATTTGAGAATTTCAATGATATAGCCTAGATTCTTGGTTATATTCAAATTTATCGCTTATGATTTGTGAACTGCTGATAGTTGTTTTGCTTACCACATATTAGAAAACATTCGAGGCTATTCATGATAAAAATTATAACAAATTTGGTGATTACAGAATTTACATTGTCAATAGCCTGGAATTCTTAATAAGGGTCATTGTCACGAAACGAGCAACTTTCCATAACAGTCAACGCTATAAATAATTTCTGCAATACAATATGTTACAACAGTACTCATTTATCAATTCCATATATTGATCAAGTTCAATATAATTTATTTTGCCTAAAAACCAGAAAAATCGAATTCACTAGTCCACAGAAGTGAGTAAGTGTGTGTAAATACGAAAAATTCTTGTATAGGAAACAACTCAAATCGTTGGGAAAACATATTCGTCTTTTTTTTCACTGTATTCCGGATTATTTAAAACCATTTGAATGTTAGATTCATCAATGACAGAAGTTTCATCATGTGTTAAATGAAATGATTTTTTTTTCGATTTTCTTCATACATTTTATGGTATATTCATTATTTTCTGTCAGGTGTGGTCCGAATCTGATTACTCAAACTTAAAACCAAAACTAACTAAGAACTTGGGAAACATATTTATTCTCCTGAATCTCAACATCAACTAACTCGAACCTTTTCACTATTCATCTAATATCTTACGACAACTCGTCGTTCTTACATCTCTAGTGCCTTGTCCCTCTCGTTGATTTCCCTGCTCTCGATCTTTGTCGGGACAGCCTCTTATCCTCTGTGTACCTTTGAGCTGCTCGTCATCTTTCACATCTCCCGACAGGCGCCCATCCTGACTCAATTTCGCCCTCGAAATTGTAATTTGATGTTCGACCATCCTAAATACCTTTGTTTTTTCTGATTCAGATCAGCTTTGAATCAGTATGTGCTACTGATTGAGATCAAGCTTTAATCAGGATGTTTCTGATTAAATCAGCTTCTAATCAGGATTTGCCTCTGATTAATGTAAGGAGTATTAAAATTCGAAATTACTAAATAATAATGAATAATTCGCCACACGAATAACTCATAATAATATATCAATATTCGTAAAGTATAAGACGTGACAATCAATGAATGAAACCATTCCCATCTTAGACTCTTTTGCAGCACAGCTTAGCATTTGTATATATTAAAGTCATTAAACTTCCAAAAGGTATGCAGCTGTTATAAACATCTCTCATCCCCAATTGGATAGGTGCTTTTCTAATACTACGATATCTTACTGATTAAGATTTACTTTTAATCAGGATTTTCATCTGATCAAGATAAACTTTTGATTTTGATTAATATCAACTTCTAATTAGGATTTGCGACTGATTAAGATAAACTTTAAATCAGGATTTTTGTTTCATTTAGATAAACTTTTAATCAGGATTTTCATCTGATTAAAATCAGCTTTCAATCAAGATTTCTATCTGATTAAGACAATGTTTCAATCAGGATTTGCGTCTGATTAAGATCAGCTTTTAATCAGGATTTGTGTCTGATTAAAATAAAGTTTTAATCAGGTTGATGACTGTTTCTTCTTGTTTCTGCATTCTTTTTCCATGTGGCCCATTTCTTAAATAAATTTGGCTAAACTTCTTATTTGTTATTAGGCCTAGTAAATGTACTTTTTAATTCAATTTTTGATCATAGATTATGAGAATATCCATCTGATCAAGAACTGTTTCAAGCTTGAACGTATGAATAAAGTTACGGCTTAAAAGTTACCCGTTTTTAATTTTCTTATATCTATGTAAACTATTTAAATTTTATTCAATATGTCATGCCTACAACATTCGGAGAGGAATATTGGTATATAAAACTGTAATAACTATTCAAAACGCAGTCGTTAAAATACTAATTCTACATTATTATTCATTACAATGCTACTTAGAAAAAATATTAATTCTAACCCATTTTTAAATATTCCCAATCTGCACAATCTTTGTTGCAGTGGTGAACTCAGTACTTCTGGGGCCCGGCTCGGCCTTATTTTGTTCTAAACCTATAATGTTCGAAGAACATCCTGTGAGGCAGCGGTGGAATGTTGGGAGAGGAGATAGGCATTCGTATTTTGGAGATTATAGGCATTAGGTAAGATCTCACTAGGCAAAGAGTTAACTTAACCGTTCGCTAGAAAAATTAAGTCTGGTAGGAAGAAGTTCGGCAGACCTCGTGCTTGACAATGAAGGGGTGACGAGCTTGAGCTCGTCTAGTCCGCATACCTGGAATCTCTCGTGTGGTGGATAACAGATGAAATTTCTGGTGAACACCGACCATGGAAATATCTATAGAAAAAGGAGGGAGATATCTTCCACCTTTCTACAATGTTCTAGAGAGGGCAATGAATCCAATTCAATCAGACGAATAGTTCTCTTCTGGATAGAATCCAAGAGCTTCAGCGTAATTTTGGCGAGCGAACTCCAAAACATGTGAACAGTACTTCAGGGCAGGTCGAATCTGTGCTTGGTAGATTATGAGGAGCTGCTGGGATGTAAAGTAGCTCTTAACATGGCATAGAAAACCGTTTGTGAAGCAGTTTTCACAATGGATCACACATGATCATCCCATGAGAGGGTGGTGTTGGTGGTAATCCCGATCATGGATAAGGAAGACTCCATAGGAGTCTTTGTACCTGACATTCGGACATCACATTAGTGATTGTGGGATCCGCCACCCTGGAGAAAATACAAGCTTGAGTTTTGGTTCCAGTAAACTACTATATTATCAGATCCCCATTTCAAAATCGTTACCAGTTCTCCATTAATTTCGTCAATTGGGGCTTCCAATACCAGGCCCCTTTTTACTCAAGAAAAAGTCCAACAAATAGCGAAATAATAAATTTTAGCGTGATAAAATTGATATCAAATGAAATGAATCATAATTAATTTACGAAACATATTTCCGAGCCTTAATTTTGCTGGACTTCTAATAAAAATCATCAAAATTTAATGTCGCTGATTTTCTTTCTATTTATAAAATATAAACGATCTGCTGGAAGTGACCACCTGTCCCGTCCACAGCTTTGCAGATGATGTTACCCTATACCATCCAATGAAACCGACAGAGACAGGTTGACGCAATTAATGGAGATCTAGCAAAAAATTTCAAATGGGGATCTGATAATCTAGTAGTTTAATGCAACTAAAACTTAAGCTTGTATCTTCTCCAGGAAGGCAGATCCCACAATCTCTAATATGATGATGTCAGGTATAGCTATTCCTATGTAGTCTTCCATATCCATGTTCAGGATCACCACCAATAGCACCCTCTCATGGGATGATCATGTGAGGCCCATTGCTTCTCAAAAACTTGGTTTTCTGTTCCTTGGCAAGAGCTACTTTACATCCCAGCAGCTCCTCATAATCTACAAAGCACAGATTCGACCTGTGCTAGAGTACTGCTCACATATTTGGAGTTCGGCTCCCAAACATAGTCTGACGTTCTTGGATTCATGATGATTTCACCCTTACGAGCTCAGTGTCTCTAGAACATTGTAGAAAGGTGGGAGATCTCTCCCTTTTTTTGGGAGCTCATACTAGTCGCTTCTTCATTGACAAGCTCGAAACCTGCCGAACTTTTTCCTACCAGATTTAATTTTTCTATCGAACAGCAAAGTTGTGGAACTCTTTAACTAGTCAGATCTTTCCCTATGGCTATAACATCCAAATCTTCAAGAGAAGTTCCACTGCCTATCTCCTCTCCCAACATTTCACCGCTGGCTCACACGATGTTCTTCCAACATTATAGGTTTCCCTCTCGTGTAGTAAAAGTATTTTTAAAAATACCTAGATAAATTTTGCATGTCCTCTGTCAGTTTTTGAGTAATTGAAGTTTCGAAAAACCTCTTCCACAAGATGCTACAGATGCACAAAATGGATATGTTGAAAAAGAATTTATTGAAAGCCCATTTAATAATAAATTGCAGAATGTCTCCCGTTGACGTGAGAGCTACTTTTGCATTCATATTGGTCGCACATATATGTGTCATTGTAATGTCTTACTTCTTGCATCACTGGTTTCTTCTCAAATACATCATAAATATTGTTGTGTTTCACTACTACAGAACTTGTTGAACCTTTAAATTTATTGTTCAACGCATTTTTCTATTCTTAGCTTTTCTGAATATGGTCCCCTGCATATGGCCTGCGGTAGACTGCCCCTCCTTAGTTATCTGTCTCTATATTCCACAAATTTCCTTAATGTATTTAGGCTCAAACGAATGTTTCATCCGAATACAATGTTATAAATTCCCCAATTTTCCATAATGATGGTTTATACAGTGTCATTCAACAAGTTGGCATCATATGGGAAAACTATTAATAATAACTCATTTTGAAATTCCACTGGGCGTCAAGTTTTGCTTTAAAAAAGATGATAAATGGCCTACTCGGACGAAGTTAAGTGACTTTTGATACCTTTCAAAAATTAAATTTTTTTTCGAAATAATCGCTCAAAATAAGCTTAATTGTTGGAATTTAAAAAAATTGTATGGAGAAAAATTGTTTCTATTCTGACTTTACACATGTGTCTCAAATTTGAACGCTCTATTGCAACTTTCAGTTTTTATCATTTTTTTAAATTTCTGGAATATTAAAAGAACCTGTAGCTCTATCATGCTCTTAACTTTTTATTGCTAATTATCTACGAAAATATGTCTTTCTTCAGAAAATGAGAATACCGCTCCAAATTTATGTAATGTTTGATGCGAAGTTGATGTATCGTCAAGCTTTTAGGATAGAAATTTGTTCAAATAAGCCTGATTTAATCGATTATTAGGTGAAATTTCACTTTTGACAGTTAGCGAGTCATGTGACCCCGTTCATTTTTCATCTTTTTAAAGCAAAACTTAACGGTCAACTCGAATTTCTAAATAAATTATTGTTAAAAGTTTTTCCCTGATGAGAGAATAATCTAAATCGAAGTACTAACCTAGTCGAATGTCGAATAGTCGCGCGCATGTGACAAATATCGAAAACAACTATTGATATTAGTACTACTAATTTCAGAAAGCTCTATGGATTATATCGAGATACTTGAATAATCGACTAAATCGATTTTAATATGTCGATTGTTATCACTGGTTTTAAGACTTCACGCATCTTGGGTGTACCGAAAAGTGTGTGTACACACACACAAAAAATACGTTATACATCTAACGGGTAAATTACGTGATACTTTCTTTCCATGCAGAAATGGGAGATTTATAGCAGTTCTCAAGCTTTGACATTCTGAAACCCGTTTTTTACTCCTAAAATTTCAACTTTGAAGATCTTCAGAAATTCAGAATAGATTAATCATGAGGATGTTTTGTAACTCGCTTGTATAATGACAACTGTGACTGATAGTTCACGAAACCAATCTCACGTTTGGGTTTGATATTCTGTATCGAATTCAGATGGAACACATTGAAAGAAAGTTGATTTGAAGTCATTCTGGAAAGACCGAAGGTCACACATTTTACCAAGACATCTGCTACTCCTTGGTACTTATTCCTTTTCTTGGTGGGAAATAAAACCTACAAATCAGCCAATGTTTGTACGTACAATGTACAATGGTCATATGATGTCATATCTCGAACATACAATTGCTTTGACAGTATATTTAATACTTTTCAATATCTGTTCACGTTGTTTTTATCTTACAGGTGATTTGGTGTGTGATTGTTAACCAATCGGTAGTTGGATTGCCATCAACTTTGTTGATGTATTATATAATGCAATGGCGAGGAGTGGTTCCTCTCAGGGAACTTCCAACCTTCCATTGGGTATTGTACGAATTGGCAGTTCATATTCTGGTTGAAGAAGCTGCATTCTATTATTCCCACAGGTAATTATTTTTACTGTGATTCTTCACTGCTTCATACGATATGTTAATGTTGGAAGTCGTTACTTTATATAATATTGATATGAATAAAACGCTTTCTTTGTTATTTAGCACTCATATTATAGAAACACTAAAGTGGTCCTAGTTTCGACAAGAAACTACCGTGTCATCTTCATAACGATGCAAATGTATGACTAAATATATGAGATATTAAGATATTTATAGTCAAATATAAACTAAACACAACAAATGGAGTTGCAATATGGGGAAATACATTACCGGGGTTGCATAACTGGAAGATAATAGGGTAAAGTTACCAAAGTAATTGGAGAATTTCAATGCGGAAATATATTAGACGCTACAAGTAAGTCGATTATGGGGGAATTTTATAATACCAAGTCATCGAAAAGAATGCTGCATGTAGTCTAGTATAGAATAGTATTTTTATAGTGTTATATGTAGGCTGTTCCAGGAATAGTGACAGAAAATTAAATTGGGAATTGTAGAGTCCAATTTAAGGAGGATGTTTCATATAAAATTGCTCGATCAGATCAGTCCGTGACAAGTTACAGTCGCCCCTTGAACATTGAGGTTGAAACGGGTTTTCACTTTTATCCAACATTTTTCAAATAATATTATTCTACATCTATTACCTGAATTTTTATATTATTGACAATTTTGCTCTATTTCCGAAACTAAAAAAATTAGAGTTATGGTAATAGATGTAGTTTCCACCCCTTTCCTACATTTAAACACGTCAATTATTGCAAACAATAATAATTGGGATTGATAAACGTACAGAATAATGTAGGATAATTACAATAATGAATAAATAATTGATAGTTTAAAATGTTATTGTCGTTATTTTTTATAACTTTAAACATTTCTACTGAGTCTAATTTACGTTCAATTTAAACCCTCTACTACGATTATGCAACAGTTTTGCTTCATCTATCATTTTATTTTGGGGGTATAAATATCTGAAGATCTTGTATGTTGTATGTTACGAAGATGAAACGCTATTTGTTGAAACTGTAGTGTCGTTAGGGTTCCTATGAGATAAGTGATGAGAAGAACAGAGTAAAATTAGTATTTTATGCAACGATAATTTAATGACGGCTATTAATGCATGAGCACAAGGTAAGCTACGATATGAGCCGTAGACGAGTGCAAGTGTATTTGAGCCATTTCATGTCGTTGCATACACTATTTTTTCTACGACCAGTCGTAATGAAATAAAAAAATTAACATTTTATTTCTGTTAGGTTAAAAACAGTAAGTCTGAATTGTCATAATTAATACATTTTAGATCGGTCATATTCAATGAGTATATTATATGGATTATCTTTCATCCTCACGAATCATCATCCCAGCGAATAATGGCCATTATTTAATTGCGAATAGAATAATATAATTTATCTGAAAAATTCAAGACAGACTTCTAATGCCCTTTCCTTTATTTCTGGAATTGTACAATTTTGAAGAGAAATATCTTCTTCCATTTTCAGTAACAATGAAGTTTCACATTTATTCATTTTGACAGTATCAGCTTGCTTATAATGAGTGTGAATAACGAGGGACAGATAGAAAGATACAATTTAAGGTGCTTGCAAGCGAGTTGGGATCATTATACATCAGTTTTAATTTCATTATTTACTATGTTGTATAGTAGCTGACATTCAGTATTCAGTGTTGCATATGTAACGCACAAATTTTGCATTAGTTTCAGACACGGTCGTACATACAGGTCTGGGAACTCTATGTTTGACATGAGTCTCTTACATGTCGCCACACTCGTAGTCCCTCGCTCAGCCACCAGCTAGCGCTCGGATCGAAGTATAGCAAAAATCACATTATTATGTAAAATAATTTTTCTCGTAACGCAATATTTACTATTCTGATTTGAGAGAGGAATAGAACTGTTACTCTTGTCAAAATGTATTTCTCACCTTAAAAATAACTTCCCCTTTTTCGTTATACATCCTCGCACACATAAAAGACCTCGTTGAAACGATTTCTGTCCCGAATCGCAAGCATCCACTTTTTTCGCATTTCTGCATCTTTCGGCACTTTGAAAACAGAAGTTTCTTACTTTACACTTTTGTACCCCGTTTTGCATTTCGGCACAATGCACGGTTTTGTAATTTTTTCCTAAAAACGCCGGTACTCCTTGTGTTTACAAGACAACAATGAAAGTTGCCAGAGAACACGGTCGTATACGTTCCAGAGACCATTCCTCGACTCATGCGCCACCCTTTTGGTACTATGTAACAGATGACGCTTAGCGAACTCACTTCTCACATAGGAAAGAGCCTCGAGCTCCCAGACCTGTATATACGACGGTGGTTTCAGATGAAGTATTTTCTCTAACACGACAAAGTATCTACTCTATGATTAAAGATTGGATTGTAACAATATATCATTGACAGAATGTGTCAGAATGTATATTCTATCACTAGATAGCAGCTAAGCCGTTTCTGATTGGTCGATATCAGTGATAGAATATAGATTCTGACACAGCATGTTAGAATGATATTTTAATATTGCATTAGTAATATTTTCCTGATGAAAATAACTTGATCTTGTTAGGGAAACTATAGCTTACTATCATGTTTGAAATGACATATTCCCATACTCGCGAACCGTAGCCCTCACCTTGGGCTCCTTTCGATCAGTGGAATATGAGCCATTCCAAACTTTTTGTAGAATATACTATTATTATATCACTAAGATATGTGTTTCATCAACTTATGTTCCAGAAGTCTCGCCATGAAAGTGAACATTTGTAACTGTATATGTCCTTAGTCGGTTCATCTATTACGAATTTGGAACTTGAGTTTCCAGTTTACATATTATCTGTAGCAATGTTTGGTACAGTTGATAATTGAACAAACTTATTGATGTTGATATTATTTTAAATTGAAATGTTCATTTAAACTGACATGATGTTTAGTACTTATTCTAAAAAAATTTTTTTACCATTCACTGAATAACTTTATATCATCAATCGATTGTTCGGTTACAATTTTTGAATTATCAATCCTTGCCCCGAGATAAAACCAAATTATGGTGGTATGAGACAATTCAGAACCTTTCTATGAAGACTCGAACGAACTTCTGAGAGTCATTAGATTGTATGACAGCTCGAATTGGTGAAATTTAGTTTCTCACTCAATTGAAACTTTCGTTTGACTTTCTTTTTTCTTTTTAGATTTTTACATAGCAAGCACCTATACAAATTCATCCACAAGCAGCACCATGAATGGACGGCCCCGATCGCAGTTACAGCTATTTATTGCCATCCTATAGAACACGTTTTCTCCAATTTGTTCCCGCCTTTCCTAGGAGTCTTGATAATGGGTTCTCATCTTGCGACGGCGTGGTTATGGTTCACCTTGGCGATATTGTCCACACTGAATGCTCACTCAGGGTACCATTTACCTTTTTTCCCCTCTCCAGAGGCTCACGATTTTCATCATTTGAAGTGAGTATGATTTAAACTAGCATGTATACAGCAATTTCTTGGAAAAACGTATGAATTCATTCTTTTTCTCGAGGGAATATTAATGATAATTGCGACTCCTATTGTTTATGATTCCACTCCACAATCCTGAATATTGCAGCGATGATATATGAAGAATTCCAAAAGCTAATTCATATAAGACTCAAATCGAGTATAATATGAATTGAATTCGTGACTCACCTAATAGTGAATATCAATAAAGTAAAAATATATCCAGAGCTACCTGATGTATAAAGTAGGTGGTATGAACATTCTACACCCAACATCGTGATGATCTTAAAGGTAATTTG
This sequence comes from Endomychus coccineus, assembly GCA_958510875.1. Taxonomy (NCBI): domain Eukaryota; kingdom Metazoa; phylum Arthropoda; class Insecta; order Coleoptera; family Endomychidae; genus Endomychus; species Endomychus coccineus. Next base: position 152,130,687 of record OY294068.1, on the reverse strand, counting down.
ATGGCGGGTGTTGATCGAGTGAAGCCCTAATTTTGTATAATCATTAGGAAAATTGAACTGAGGCATTTTTCTGATTGTATTGGCCATAGTGTTCCAACCGTTGATCTGAAAAAGGAGTTCACACAGGAATGCGCGGATCTGTCGTTCATGAAGAACCACAGCAGCTGAATGCTACCACATCACGGCTCTATAGGACAGGTTCCTTCACTACTACCAGGGCATATGTTTATCGCCGAATGAAATATTTTATATTTCGTTTATACATGACAGCTCTGTGCCTACCATTAAAACTGATGCATCGTGCCTGTTGACGCAGTGGTGCAAAGATCGAACAAACTGGGGACATGAATGGAATCAAGTGTTATTCTTTGACGAGTTCTGCTTCTATCTTTGAGACCATGATTATTGTTTTGTTGGGAGATGGTTGAAATTCTTTGCGGGCACCTTATGGGCCTGTAACATCCCATAAGGTAGTGTGTGAGTCCTTGAGTTCGAATTCAATCACCTCAGATATTACCACTAAACACTCCACCTCGTACGGTAGGCTCGATTCTGCAACCAGCTTAACCACTTTCTCGGACCAACGGAAAAACTCCGCCGTCGCTGCGATTCGAACTTACGACCAGAAGCAGCAGTGATTAAATGATCGATGTTTCTACCACTGAGCTACCTGACTCCCTGAGCCCACGATGGACGCAGGAAAAATTTACAGTTTGGTGGGGAACGTTAAGCGTACCTTACACGAAGGGTAATGGTTTTGGGCGCTATAAATCATGGTCACCTCTCACTTCAAACGCAATAGGTTCCATTACTGGAGCCAGTTGTGTTGATTTAGCCGTTATTTCAATGAGATAATGCGCGACCTCACACATCATGAGTAGCAACAGATTACCTAGATGAACATAATGTTACAATACTTCCATGGCATTTACAGTCGCCAGATTTATCGCCTATCGAACATGTATGGGATGTGATTGGCACTCGGCTCTGTAATTTATCACATTCCCACACCTTCAGCTATGTAATTAAGAATCCTGCGATAGATCATTACTCAAGATGATATTTATCATTTTCTTTCATGCGTTCTTGTTAACTTGTTATTTACCATTATTAATGTCATGTGAAGTTGTATCAATTTTCATACTTCGCCTAAATACACCTCCTAGGTGTTCGGATTTTTTTGAAAATCAGTACCTATGTTCATTCGAAACAACTGATTTGAACTGAAATGTTAAATATTTACTGTATGTATCAATACTATTTTGAATAGTAAATTTCGGCGGACAGCTGCTAACCTTGGACATTTTTGGTTTTCGTTAGATTACGCATCACAGCAGAAAGACTCGATGCTGATGTCTCGCAAACCATTATAGTTGGCGAGACGAGTCTTTCTACTGTGTGCGAAATTCATACGGAAGCCAATAATTTCCATCAATAATATCACATACTTCAAAGCCTTGCTATAGCGATTAACAATGGTAGGCTTTCTCTGGTCTAGCTAGCTATCATTACTATCTAATAGTTCCAGATAGCTGTTTAGCTTTCTCGAGTTCATCAGCAAATTGAGAAAGTTTGCAATTTTACTGAACGATCATTCTGTCGAGGATATAGATTACCCCATTACTGAGTGCTAGAGAGAACCGTTATTACTAACACCATCTACGAGTAGATCCCATTAGAAAATCGAAGCAATGTACAACATTAACATGACTTCTCAAACTTGACAAAAGTTACGGGGACTGTTAGACTACCTACTTGAGTCCCAGCCGGTGACATCGAACCGAGACAATGTAACAATTAAGAAATAATTAAATATTTATTTCTACCATTCATTGTTGTCTGGTAAAAGTCAACAACAAATATATATTCATTTATTGATTATAAAATAATTGTGAATGCATTTTTATTTCTCAATTGTTAGATACAGAACAAATTTGGAAAATATGTTGAACAGAAGATTCAAAGATTGAATTGAAATACTTAGAGAATACTTTTGACTGTGTATGCGCTGTTCACGTTGAGAACGAAATGACGTCATAGTTGGTTATTTTTACAACAAACTCTCATCAACAATTTACCTAAAGAACTACCGCGCTATCTTCCTCAAACCAGGTTCATTTCATTTCAACTGTTGATAACATATTACAGAGTTGCCAACATAAACTGTCGATTTATTAAACTGACTTGATAGCAGGTTGACAGTTCATAATTCGTTCGATATTTTGATGAAATTAAATTTCAAAAATACAGAAACAATTCTTACCAGGACTGTAATTCTACGTACATTTACGTCATGTGTTGTGTAAAGTCCGAAACTTGTACATTTTTCTACATCAGTAAACTGACAAATGAAGGTGTAGGTACCTTTATTTGTTTATCTCGACGAAACATGGATCTTCCAAGATGGTATATCCTTGCAAGATTCTAGCACTTAAAATGTAAAACGTAACTTGGTGGCACAGTGTATATTATAGGTACTGCGTGCTAATTGTAGAGCAGGGATTATTCCTAGAGCAGAACTAATATTTTCTTCAAAAACAAAGAATATCCATAATCATGGTGAAATCTATCAAAACAATTTCCTAAATTGTTTTGAAATACAACTTTTAGTGAATTTAGAAGAACCCTCCAACATCGTTGTGAATAATGAATAAGCTGCCAACAAGCACCTCCAACAAATGTGTTATACAAAAATGGTTAAGTAGGAATAATATACCTATATTAGGATAACATCTTGAAACCACACTGCTGTTGATCTTGATGACAATGAATAAGCCTTAACCATTATACCTAGCAGATTATGTTACCAGAAAAATATGGCCAACGAAGTGCTTCGCCTACCCCCTTACCATTACAATTTTAGCCCCATTGAATACATCTGGGATATAACTAAAAACTAGTACATGGATCACATTGACACAGATAATAGTTCGGCGGAAAAATCAGTGGGTTCGTGGAAAGAGGCTATGAAAACCAACACCAGAAATATGGACAAACACTATTCGGCATACTGATAGAGTGTTATTGTTAATTTTCACTGTTTAAAGGCACTATAGTGTTTGAGGCAGTGAAGTAATATTTATTATTTTGATGTGTTTGTGCAATAAGTTCAAGTTACAACAGCAATTTACATACCTACTCACAATCTCAAATTTAATAAAAATAAATGATATCGATCTAAAGTTATACGCTTCCGAAGTTTAATTTTTATACCTGTATTTGAAACTGTTAGTTATACGAGATAGTTTTATTTTTTATATCATTTATGAGCCTTTCCAGCACAGGATAGAGTAGGCTTTATAAATAGTCACAAATACTGTCAGATTTGTTTAAATAAACATCCTGGAGTATGTAGGTTTCATTTTAAATGCCAAACTTGCAACCAAGGCCATAATACTTTATTGCACGTAGGAACAAAACCTGTTCAAATGGTGTCTACTCACCAAATTAATAATAACAATATGAATAGCCTTAGAAGATGCAGATACCCCTAATGCTAAAATTGAACCTGAGATAAAACATGACAAGTTTGCGCCAAGGGCAACGTCCACGGTAGCCTTTAGAAACGGTTGTAAGTTTGAATTCTGTTCAGAAAGTCATAAACTGTATAAATGTGCTAAATTTATTTCAGTTCCAGCACAGGATAGAGTAGCCTTTATATTCGCAAATACTGTCAGATTTGTTTAAATAAACATCCTGGACTATATAGGTTTCATTTTAAATGCCAAACTTGCAATCAAGGCCACAATACTTAATTGCATGTAGAAACAATACCTATTCAAGTGATGTCTACTCACCAAATCAATAATAACAATATGAACAACAATGTTAATGTTCTATTACCTATAATAAGGGTAAAATTAATAGGTAAAAATAATCAACCTATTTTAGTCAGAGCCTTTTTCGATACGGGTAGTCAAGTTTCATTTATAAGGTCTGATTTGATCGATAGGATTCGATGCAATGTTTTCAACGATAAGCTTTCCATAATAGGCATTGTTGATACTGCTTAAAAAGTGACACACTCTGCAAATATAACTGGGTATTCTTGTGTTCATGATTCTAAATTTAGTTTAAGCTGTTGTCAATAAGATAACAATAAATTTACCGCAGGGAAATATAGACCTGTCGCAAATTAATATCCCTACAAGAATCAGTTCAAAGTTAGCTGATAGGGATTTCAATGTGCCTGATACTGTTTCACTGTTATTGGGCGCAGATGTGTTCTTTCTAATTTTATTGAAAGAAAGGCATTATTTGAACGCAACGAAATTAATTGCCCAAAATACATTATTTGGATATATTGGCGAATTGTTTAATTTCGACAAATAATTTTAAGGCCAGTTCTAGAAACAATTTTATTTCATTACATCCTGCTATTAATACAGAAAATCTAGAAGAATTGGTTACTAAATTTTGGGAAACGGAGAAGGTTCCTCAGATTTTTCATGAATATACATCTGAACTTGAAGCCTGTGAAACGTCATTTAAAAATTCATTTACAAGGATAGTCAATCGGTGCCAAGTGAAACTACCTCTGAAGTGTAGTATTCAGAATATAAATTTGGGTGATACCTTTTCTTCGACATTCAAAGGATTTATTAATTTAGAAAAATGTTTCAAGGTAGATCCTTTCCTATTTGAACAATATTCAAATTTTATTCATGAATATGTGGACTTAGGCCATGCCGGAATTATTGACTTATCATTATATGATTTAGATAAGGAACCCGTGTACTTTCTTGCACATCATCCATTTATGAATATCCAAAAACGAAGTACTAAACTTACGAGTCATGTTTGACGGTAGTATGAAAACAACAAATAAGAATTCTATAAATGACTTTATGTATAATGGAGATGTTGTTCAAAATGAACTATTCAATATTTTGACACTATTTAGGTACTATAAATATGTTTTAATGACCGATATAAAACAGATGTATCGACAAACTTTTGTTGATCCAACACATAGCCAGTTCCAAAATATATTATGGAAAGATCATCCTGCCTGATCAACCAATTGAATGTTTGCAACTACAAACTGTAGCATACATTTCAAAAAGTTCTCAATTTCTGTCTACTAGGTGTTTGGTGGAATTAGGTAATGCTGAAAAATTAAATTACCCGCTGACATGTAATAGCTTAATAAAAATACCTATGTTGATGACATTATTGGTGGTACCAACAATGAAGAAGATTTATTTCAATTATAAAATGAATTGATCGAACTTTTAAAATTCAAGCTACATAAATGGTGTTCCAATAGGAAGAAACTTCTTAAGGACATATCAATTGAAAATCAGCATTTTGATGACATTGATATGAATACTGCTAATATGGTTTTTGAAACTTTAGGTTTATTTTATGATGTAAACTTAGATAAATTCAAAATGGTTTGTCCACCCCAATGTTTGAATAGTCATTTTACCAAAAGACAAATTTTAAGTTTCGTTTGCAAATTTTATGATCCTCTTGAATTAGTGGGGCCTATATTGGTTATGGCCAAGGTTCTAATTCAAAAACTATGGCTCAAAAAATTACATTGGAACGAACCTCTACCCTCTGATTTGAATAAACAGTGGTCAGAATTCTCAACAAGTCTTTTATCGATGCCTCCAATTTATATCGAACTAAATTTAAATATGTATAATGCTGAGTTTATTGAATTATTAGGATATTGTGACAGTTCTCAAAGTGCTTATGGGTGTTGTCTATACAGTGTGTAAACGCCAAACGGAATAAATTCATTATTTCGATTACTATACATATTTAAAAAAAATCCCGAAACATGTCAAATTTAAATTATAAATTGACATCCTTCTACGTGAAAATGCGACCCCTATCTTCAACCCCCTCTGAATGACAGGTACAACCCCCTATTTTTGAAATAGGAAGTATAGGCTTGTGATATATCGTTTGAAAGGTCTCTCCATTCTCTATTCAAAACTGTTATCGCTTTCAAGTTTATTGCAACAATTAACATAGAATAAAATAAAATCATGTGGTTACCGAAATTCGCTACAATACAATCAAAAACTAAAATGTAATTCAAAACGTGATAAAATGTAAAAAACTAAAAAGAACTATGTATTTTAATAAAGTAGATGTTCCTAATCTTAAATAAAACTGTCTTCTAACATTATTGAACATATCAGGCGTGATCGACCTCATCACAAGCGTTATTCGTTCTTTCAAGTCATTTAAATCAAAAGGTTTAGTTTTGTACACAATGCTCTTCACATATCCCCATAGAAAGAAATCTAACAATGAAAGATCAGGTGATCGCGCTGGCCATTCAATCGATTCTCGCCTCCCTATTCACCGATTGTGAAATATTGTATCGAGGTACTGCCGGACATTAAATTGGTAATGTGGTGGTGCTCCATCCTGCTGGAACCATATCGTATTCACTGGAATTCGAGGGTTTCCTGGATCAGGATATAAATTTGCCAATGGTCAAAATGTTAACTTTGAACCTTTTAGAAGGTGGTGATAGCCACAAACCGGCTCGAAAACTGTTTTGAAATAGTTAATTTTCGATAAATAAACGGTTTTCTATAACGTACCTTCCTCTGCTTACTTTAAATAGGTAGGTACTTTTGAAGAAATACAGAGTTGCCTTTCATTCGAATAATTAATGAAAATGATACTTGATTAACATTGGTATAAGAAAGTACATAGTTCAAGTAACTATATGTAGATTCTTTCTTAACTTGCCAAAGATTTTTAAACAAGATAATATCAGAATGTACTTCTGCCAATGAATTAATTAAATTTGTATTTTACAATATCAATGATTCAAAGACATTTTAATTTTGAAAAAGTAGAGTTGCAATATTTTAATTTGTTGTATCTATAGTATTTGAGGATCCATGTAGTTGTAGAGCGACTATATTTTATCAGCATTTTTGCAATACTTGAAGTTTCAATGATTTAATTATATTACCTACAAATGGCAAAGTAATGTACGTCACAAATTCAAGAGAGTACTTTAGAACTACACTTTCGACCAAGATTTGACTCCCTTCCAATTTTATACTCCTATGAATATCTACCACTCTCTATATAACCTATAAATGTCAAAGTGACATACGATTTATACCATAGAATAAATTGTGACACGTGCTTTTTTATGAACGCATACCTATCTCTATATAACCTACAACTGTCAAGTTAACGTATGTCAGAGTCACAACCTAAAGGTGCCCATACGCCTCATATAAAGGTTACCACGCACTATCCGACTAAACCCTCGAAAAGGCGTTGCACATGAAAACAACTGTACGTCAGCGGGGCGTAGCTTAGCGGGGCTTAGCCCGTAAAATCAACTAGTATCATTTATGAGCCTTTTGTTAAATAGATTCAAGATCTAACCGAAATGAATCTCAAGAGTATTTTCTTTCAACTTCCACTCAGTTTTCTTTTAACTAACGAATGAATTAAATACCACAAGTAATGATTTTTTATTTGGTACTACAAAAGTAAGGAAGCTCTTCATTTCATTTTTAGCAAAATTCACCCATAGATATCAATATCATTAATACATATGCAACAGAAAATGAAATACACGTACACATGATCAAAGATAATTAATATGAAAGATGATTGTCCAAGGTTTAGAAATCGTGCATTGATTTGAAGAATTTGATAATCGAGTATTTCGAGTATTTTTTTTCATAAATAATAATGCTTACTATATCAAAACATGGATTAATAACATTTACTTGAAACTGCAAGTCAGTATTCCATATCTTTATTCAAATCTTTCAGGTATAAGATTAGTTTTATTTTAATAATCGATCAAGTAAACTTTCATGGAGCATTTTGTAACAGGGATGAACCTTCTGAAAAATATATGTTTTCAGTTTTATCGTATTTAGATTCGATGCAAGCAGAACCAATATGTAGGTACTTTATTTTTCTTCAAACATATGGTAAACACTACAACATTTAAAATTACAAATAATCTGTATTATTTGATATAATAAGTTAAGAACTCCTGAATCTGTTTGTTGAATCGAATGGTTAGTTGTAACAAAAAACACTGGAAACCTGTTCATCCTGGCAACCATGACTGACCTTGAGCCATGACGTGATTTATTTCTTAACGTGAACAGCGTTTACTTCTCTGATTTTTACAGTTCACAACCAATGTTCATTAAGTGAAACAAAAATGAAAAGCTATAATCTACATGCAATTGATAACTGGAGTGTTCTTTATTCTCATGATTAATAGCATTTATGCCATAGTTCGGCAATTCTTTTGAAATTCCTATATTAGTATAAAATTTTACAATATAAAGATTTTGGTTAGAATCCACAAATTTCCATACCAATTCAATACTCGTACGAAGATAAATTGATCTCAGCCAAATTTCTCTTTTTTGTCATAGAAGTAAAATTGTTGCACGTGACCTCATAGATTTGCGCCGAGTGGCCTATGTGCCTCCCTGAGTTCCTGGGCACAGGGGAAGGAATCCCTGCAGACCTGCGGTAGCTACGCCACTGATGTAACATCAGTGACACCAAACATGTCTGACTGTACAACTAAATAACAAAGCTTTACCGCAGTCAGAATCGACAAAGTACCTAAGGAATGTACCTGGATCGTCGACTTGGATGATTCGTGTAAACAACTTGGACTGAAGCTGAATATTATTTCGGCTTTTAGGAAGAAGTTCAGAGTCATTACTAGAAAACAAGCTTCTCAGTAGTGAAGTTATTCTTAAACATGTATGGACGTACGACATACAGTTGTGGTGTAGTGCTAGGGAAAAAATATCGAAATTTTTCAAAGATTTGATCGAAAACTCTAAGAATTATTGTACGTAACCTAGTAATCTATCGTAACCTAAACCGTTGATCGATAGTATAACTCTTTGAATCAACGCCTAAACATAGTATACCGGGTTGGGCAAATGTGTGGAATAAAATTCATATCTTTTTAACAGGCAACTTAGAAAAAAAGCGCTGAAACACGTACATTTTTAAATATTACACTTTTTCTGGCAATAAAATAAAATATTTCCTTCAACCCTTCAGCTGCAAGTCACCCCAATTTTTTTCATTCATGTGTGAGTTCGTTGAAAAGCTCGTAAAAAATGGAATCTAACCATACCATTTTTTTTCTTCTAGTTGTGTTGTATCTTTTATAAAAATAAAAAAACTGCGAATCTTACAACATTAGTACCATCTACAAATAATTTAACGGAAGCAAATGCTTAAAATAAAACAAATGGCATTGGAACTTAAATCAGTCATAAAAAATCACGTTTTTTTGGGAGAAGTCTGGATAAAAAAATTAAATTCTCGATTAGTTCAGTTTTAAAACTGTATCATTCCGTTGTAAAATTGAATGTAAACGTTCATTTTGAAAATTTGGTTTCACTAGTTCTCGTTACTGAATAAACATGGCACCACTGTCATAACGGCAGTGTATTGAAGTCTTGATATTGCTTGGGATGTGGAGATAGAAATGCGTCAAAGTGAAGTGTGTGCTTCATTTGATGCAAAATATGAAGTGCGGAGGCTCCAAAGATATAAGCCCCTCGATTTAGCATATAGAATTATAGATTATTATTATTATATATTCATTATTTTACAAACCTAGATAGCTTGGTAAATAGGAGTAGCTAAGTGTAAAAGGATACCCCGGCATTGGCTGGCATCCGCTCGATTCATTCATTCAGTTTTCAGATCTACTCATTGGCTTGAATGATTGAACAATCAGATTGTAAATCATAACTTGATCAAAAATATGAAAATAATTCTGACAGTAAATTTCTTGAGGAGTCCCAAAACATGAATTTTAACATTTGACCCGGAATCTGAACATTCATTCATATATGTAGGGATTAAAAGTTAAAATAAGATTCCACAACACTTAGTGGATGAATGAAGAGTAAAACAAAGTCGTGTAGGTGAGCCAGCTATAAATTAAATATACTACCTTCCCATTAACACTGCTATCGAAGGACTTATCTCAATATTTCCTGGATTTCAGATTCAACAACTGTTTTGGCGTCCTTGGAGTCCTGGACAGATTGCACGGAACTGATACAAATTTCCGATCTTCCAGAGCCTACGCTAGACACATAATGATGCTAAGCTTCATACCACCTCGGGAAGCATTTCCAGAACCAAACGCTTGTAAACATAAGTTGGGCAAACATTAACGTTAATTTTTTTTCAATTAATTACCAACTATCTCTTCATAAGTAAGTTTCAAGTACTAGTACGTTATCTTGTATTAGCTATAATTTATTCTTCTACAATGACTGTCCATTTTGTTTGAAGTGTTGAAACAAAGTTTGAAAATAATTGCAGCTGATGCTGCTGACGTGAATCTACATTTGAGATGCATAACGAAATTGTGTTATACGATGAGCACTGACAAATAAGTTTAGTGGTGGGTCTGGTGGAGTTTTCTGTTAAATGTACTTCAACAAGTTCAGGATTCACTTTTCTAGGGTACTGGTAGTCTGAAAGCCATATGAGCACTAACAAAGTACTCAGATTCAGATTGAAGATCACCAAATTGTGTATACTATTATAAAAAAAAATTGTTTCGATTGCGTGAGAATTTTAGAAACGTGATCAAGGCGTTTACAAAAATTATTAGAATACAACGGATCACTCAAAAGCAATACAACGAAGTACGAATTTTCTGTCGTTTCGAAATGTTCCGAAACATCGATTAACATTGGTAACATTTGAGAGGGCTAGGAACACACTAATTCTGGAAAATCAAAAAATCAGAAGCGAATTCCTGAAACATCAAAGAAGACACTTTCCATTGAACATCGAAAACTAAACATTTCGATTTTTTTAAACCAAAGGATTACTTATCAAAATTTCAAAATAAACTAATGAAAACATTTATTTAAGAAGAAACAAAGAAGCATCAACGATTTTCTTCTAGGGAACTAAAATTATCATGACAAACTTTCGTTGGAGCTGAAATATTCATTTCTTCAAGATTTACTTATATTTTTTTTGAATACATCGAAGTAGAAGCGAAATCTCCGAAGTGATAATAAATTACTGATCACTGACGAACACTGTCGTGTGTGCTTGTAACAATTTTTCAACGATTTTAAGGGCTAACTTCCTACCAGAATATAATTACTGGTGGTTTACACATTTAGTCCAGTCGATGGCAGTTTTGATTCGTAAATTTTCTCGTAAGTCACCGATTTTGATCTACAATGGCTCATTCGAATTGTATTCACTTATAGACAAAAGCCAACCACATTCCAACTGACGGAAATTGTTTATACGGCTAATAAACAATAAATAACAATAATTAAACGACAATTCTAGTACAATATTTTAAAAAATGGCTAATTTGTACTGATTTTGGATGGTAATGCATATATATTCATTCAATTGAAAGGCAGAATCAATATTTACAACAATTTGTTAGTTAACAAAAAATAAATAAACGAAAAAAAAATTGCCGCGAGGTTTGAGTTGACAGTCGATTTCGGATAATCTAGTCATGATAAGCACGAATCTCTGTTCAATATGTTAGTCAATTATTTATAAAACATTATATTCTTAATTAACAAATTAACAAACAAAAAAAGTTGACACGAGGTTGAGTTTAAATTTAATTTCGGATAATTTGGTCTATATGTCCGGCAATTGTTTAAAAAACATCAGATTGTTAATTATTAACTTGTTGATTAACAAATTAACAAACAAAAAAAATGTTGAAACGAGGTCAAGTTTAAATTTAATTTCGAATAATTTAGACTTGATGGGCAAGGATCTTTGGTCAATTCGTTCGTCAATTGCTTATAAAACAGTATATTGTTAATTAAAAAATTAACAAACAAAAAAAAGTTGTCACGAGGTTGAGTTTGAAGTCAATTTCGAATAATTTAGACTTCATCAGCAAGAATCTTTGGTCTATATGTCCGTCAATTGTTTATAAAAAATCAGATTGGTAATTAATAACTTGTTAATTATCAAATTAACAAACGAAAAAAAGTTGGCGCGAGATTTGAATCACAATTGCTTATTGATCCACCTTTTTCCTCCCTTTTAGTCTACGGGCCTGATTGCTTTGTCGCCCTACTCAAAATCTATTAATGCACACCTGGCATTCGCGAATCGTTGTCATGGTAACGCATCTTCCTAAGCATTACTAAGGCCCCTCTTCCCTTTCCACCGATAAGAAATGTGTATATGAAGATGCTGTGCGTGCGTGTATGTGTGCAGCTAAAATTATAGAACTTCAGCAAAAAAAACTTCCGACGCATTTATTTCCTGCACACTTTTCTTCTTCTTCTTTTAAATTTGTTAATTACCAATACAATGTTTCATAAACAATGGACGAACATATTGACCAGATTCTTGCTCATCAAGTCTAAATTATCCGAAACTGACTTTAAACTCAACAACCTCGTGTAGTTCTTTTTTGTTTGTTAATCTGTTAATTAACAATATAATGTTTTGTAAACAATTTATCAACATATTGACCAAAGATTCGTGCTTATTAAGTCTAAATTATCCTAAATCGACCCTAAACTCAAACCTCCCGTCAATTTTTCCTTCGTCTATTTTTTGTTAACTAACAAATTGTTATATATATATTATTATTTTTATTATATTTATTCTGCCGTTCAATTAAATGAATATATATGCATTACCATCCAAAATCAGTCCTAATTAGCCATTTTTATGCATTTTTTAAATATTGTACTAGAATCGTCGTTTATTTATTGTTATTTACTATTTATTAGCCGTATAAACAATTTCCCCCAGTTGGGATGTGGTCGGCTTTTGTCAATAAATGAGCCCTATTACATCAAAATCGGTGACTTACGAGAGCATATCGATTTTGGACTCCGTTGACTGAATTAATTATTGAGAGAATGAAAACGAAATTTTCAAAAATCTAACAAAGAATTTGCGAAGCACTTCGGAATCAGTAAATGATGGTTAAATAGAAGCCTCGCAGGCTAATTTCATGGACCCATATGAATCACTTAGACTTGACGAATACTTTACCCATCTATGAATAAAGGCTATCATGGTTTTGACAAACAGTTCATGGGGATAAGTTTTCAGTTAAAAATAGAATGAAATCAATCCAGCTTCAACTCATGGCTGAGCAAAAGTTTTCATAAATTTGAATCTCAAATAATTCAATATGTCAGCTATATTTAGTTGTATGACTTTCATAATTATTGCTTACATATCAATCTATTCATGAGATTGGGCTTATTATTGTTTAGCAGACTGAATACTTTTGTGAAATGTATCATACAGAATGGACGCTGCGTAGATTTTTTATTCGAGTGATAATTTTCGCACATTTTTAAGTTCCCTAAAATTATTTGAAACTGTTATTGATAATGTTTTAGGAATAGGAGAAACTAAATATTATGTCCTGATTGTGACCAGGGTTTATATTTATAACTAATATTAACAATGTATACATGTTTTAAAATGCAAGTGGACCTATTATGCGTATTGTAATAGCATAGCAACTTTCTTCTCATTTTGAAGACAGCAGGTGGGAGTCCCGTACTCGGAAAATTGAGGAGCAATTCCATTGAAACTTTTCAGAATTATTTTTATACTAACAGAAGCGATAAGTATATCAGGGGTTTTCAAAAATACGATTATAATATTTAATACATCGTTATACGTGTTTATTAGCAGTAAGCGGTAGATTTTAACAAGAAGAAGTTTTACCAGAATCTCACCAACTCAGCCTGATATTGAAATTTTCAAAACCTACAATAGATTTTTCCGCCACATGCTTCATTCCAGTTTATAATAGCAATAGATTACCATTCGAGAGTCCATGGAAAAATAATACTACATGCATAATTTAATTTTTTTCAGATATGCTGGGCGTTCTTTATCGTTACTTCCTCTCCATTGCCAGTGATTTTGACAAGAGTCGGTTCTAGTACCATGTTATTTGATACTCAAAACATGCTTCAAAATATCCGTGGCGTAGCTACTAAGGTGTTGCTTCCCTTTTCCCCATAGTATTGGCACTAGAAATATTTTTAAATTGCCCAGTGGTTTAACTACAGGTGGTTTGCTCCCTTTTTCTCTCTTTTTTTCTACCCCGCTGGATATTTTTCAAAAATTGGACAAAAGGAGAGCTATATTTCGAAATTTTTGATTAGAATCGTTTCCAAGATATTGGAGTTTTTATATAAAAGTCCTATCCTGGCCCAGCTGATATCTGGAGGAGTCAATTCGTTGCATTTGCAACCCCAATGTTCCTAAAAAACATGGATCATTCAACAGAATTTTGAAAAAATTATAAAACAAACAAAATTTCTTACAGTCACCCTGGTCAATAAAATTTTGAGAACAGGTTTTTTTTCATCTTAATAACCATTATAAAACGACCGAAATTTCAGTTTTTCTATTTTTTTGTGCGTGCAAGCGGAAACAAAAAAACTCATATTGTAGACAATATTGAGTTGACTGAATCCAAAAATTGTTTGCAACCCCAATACGACATGCCTTTGCACGCCAGTGCCTATTATTTGACACTAGAAATATTTTTAAATTTCCCAGTGGTTTGCTCCATTTTTCTTTCTTTTTTCTAGCCCGCTGGATATTTTTCAAAAATTGGACACGAAGAGAGCTATACTTCAAAATTTTTGATTAGAACCGTTTCCAAGATATTGGAGTTTTTAAGACTTCTTTTCAAAATTTTAACAAACACGTGTTACATGCAATAATTGTTGTCTTTTAATAAAACAACTTTTTATTCAACAAAAACAACGAAAATTCACAAATAAATAACATTACAGCCAATTCGCTGGATCCACAATCTGCTACATCTGATGATCGACTGGTTCGAGCGTTAGCAGATATTTTATATTTTCTCTAAACCTTCAGCTCTAATTATTTTTAAAATGGCTGCTCTTCAAGAATAACATCTTTTTCTAATAGAAAGTGAAAAGGTTGGGATGGACAATTTTGACAAACATTTTTTATGTCAAATTCGCTGCAACACAGAGTTTTTTACACCAAACTTTGGAAGACTGTATCTCTCTTAGTGGGCGTTTCTTAAGAAATAAAATTATGATTGTCAATGGACTATCGACTGGTAAAATACAGTTTTTATGAACTGAACCATGTACCTGTATACGAAGTATTATCTGGAACAGTGAATTTTTCAAAATAAAAACAAAAAACTGATTCTCAGGTAGTAAATATTTACTTACATTCAAAAATATCATGTCCCACAGTATGTTCGAGATTGTCCCTCATTTAACAAAGCGTTAATTGACGAAGATATTCACTCTGTATCAACAACTTAAAGATCTCGAAGACCAATAGACTTTTGAAATCGGAAGATGTGTGCTCTTAATACATCATTAGGGGAGCTTTATCGAAGAATTTACTAAAATCCAAACGTTTATTCCAAAATGGTTCATCAATCTGGATCGAAATTCAATTAATATCGCCATCCAAGTTTCCATTAATGTTCCTATGTTGGTATTCTCAATCCCACACGTTCAATATCTCTGTTATTTGAGTATAATCTGAAGATGTGAGGGTTTCAACAACTCTTTCACTTGTTCTTTTTCGTTTACTATGAACCTGCGTTTATCGTAAAACGACGATAGTGAATAAGAAACTGTAAGCACGTTTCTGTCATGTAGAGGTCAGGTCTATGAAGCAATAATCCTACGTCCATAAATGAATCCTTAGAATATATTAATGGATGCTGGGTTCGATCCGTTGAAATTACAAATTCCCTTGTAGAACCTCCTGAACTGATCGATAGAATACCGCGGCACCTTCTAAAGGAGGAAGACATTCTTGGATTATTTGTTCATCAAATGCCAAGGACATTTTTCTGACATCTTTAAAACAGTTCTTGTTGCGAAACTTCAGGATCTCATAGTATGTCCGAACCAATTAATTGCCCTTAGTGAGACTGCTGGAATGCGAATTCAGCTTTTTGAATATTGTTGTAGTACGAAGTTGTAGATTGAATTTGGTTGAGGCTCTTGAGTTTGCAAAAAACATTCGTTAAGCGTTTTTGGTATTTTTTGTACTTCTTCCACCTAGATTCGAACCTCCGAAAGAATGCTAATTATTCAGTCACATAATTGAGAAAAAATTTCCCTCACTACAATGAATTTCAAATCGGTTTGGAATTATAATGCAAAAAATTACCTATTCCTCTAGTCTGATTGCTTTTCAATCGAATTGGTTCCTTTCTATTCAATTACGTTACACTAACGTTGAAATACATTCGAAAATGAAAAAGAAAAAGTTAATGGTGAGTGGGCTAATTTGGCATTTCGGCAGTATCGAAATTGGTCATTCATTTTGGTATCAAGTTTGTCCAAAAAATCAGTGTTGAATTAATACGTCCTATTCACGAAACGTCTGAAACAATAAGGGCATCATTGAAAATTTCAATATTATGGTCATTGCGGCATATGAATTGGATGCAAAACTTGAATGAATTTTGTAAATGATAAAAGACGTGATATGTTACTAATAATTTAGTGACAATGTCTTAACAGAAAAATAATTTCGAATATTGTGAAGAATTATTATTATTCATAATTCAATTTCCGTGTTGAAATCAATTTATGTTTATTACTACTCATCTATAATTGACAAATATATGTTTAAGCGTATTTCTGAGGGATTCTAAATTAATGTAAATAAGATGTTTCGTTAGTCCCGGGATATATCAATTGCTTATTCTGGGTCCCCAACCACTGTCTGTTGAATTATGAAATAGTTTAATGAATTAAAATGAAAGAATTCATCATCAATTATCATTACACCACAATTTGAATTAATCACGTAATTTTATAAAGCCACTATATCATACTAAAATTCTAAAATATGCATTTATGTGACACCATCTTTTTATAAGATGAATCCAATCTACCGCCTATCAAAATTTGATACTTCACTCTATTAGTATTTTGGCTTTGTACGCCTACACAACATAAAATTATATAATTTGAAAATTGTACACAATATGGGAACATACGTATAATGTTATAATTTGTTGAAAAAAATAGTTTTTGCTAACATAAATGTTTGTTAAATTTTTTAGTGATAGAGAAATCTAATATGGAAGTTATTTTTGAAAAATTGTAAATATTTATGGACTGTTAGGTTTCAGTGATATTTTTCTTGTACATTGTTTTGTAAAACAATATATCTATAATAATAATAATATGATGGTCTTGTTTTATTACGACGTGTATTCGGATACATAATGGTCGCCGCTTGCTCTAAGTCTCATCTTAAATTTCAAAATTTTGGCCACAAATTTTGAAAGATATTATTGATGTTTAGAACACATTAAACTTCGTATGGTATTGAAGAAATTAATGTAGTAAGAGCTGCGTTTACGTTTACGCTTATATAATTCTTTGATGAAATGCTTAAGAATTCTTCGGAACTTTGAAGGGTTGACTTGTGGAATTGTTACAAGTTCATAATTATTGTAACAAAGCTCTCCATTATTGTCTGTAAAATCACTGATCAGTCTAAAATATAAAGAGGTTATGTTTTGAGATATAATCGACCTAATGAGGAAGACAATGACGCTTCTTCCACTGACGTTAAGTCAACGTTGTCATATTGTATAAGACTGCTCAGTGCTCAGGATTGGCTGACAAACTGATTAGAAAATTTCCGATAAATCTTTCGAGCTTTACATTCTTTATACAGGTGTTCGTTTATCTACCTTCCTCTAGAAGATCTCCAATCTAGTAGATAGACTCCACGTATTCTGGAGCGCAAGTGGGCATCCGGTCAGGGTGCACTTAACCCAGCCATAGAGGTGAAACAGCTAACCTTAGTCATACAGCTCAAGGTCATATAACTATATGAGGCTAGGGAATTTATGATGTGTAGTGTGTCATGGCGGGTGAACATAGAGATGAAGAATATAGCTCTTGACGGCGATATTTTTTGATCCCATGTAAGTAATTTGAAGAGAGGCTACCTCCTTCTAATAGACGGACTTCTCTTTTTCTCTCTCGCTAATGCCTGGTCCACTTATGCTCCTTTTTTTGAAGACGAACGCATCATACAGATTTGAATGGAAATGCATTCTGTATAAAAATCTCCAACCATCACGTTTTCTTTCCGCTATTTGTTTATTTTCATTTTAATAACCTAATTTTTTCAGATATATTATTATAAGACTACTTTTATAAAATTATTATATATTGCTTATTATTTACCAATAGTTTTTAAATAACGCGCTAAGGAAGTAGGCGGAACATACAAGAAAGAGAGGTCCGATAATTAAGAAGACATAACCTCTCTTCGAAATTTTTAGATGGGATCTTTTTGTAAAGCATTGCGCTTATCAAAATCAAGAACTCTATTCTTCAACTCTATGGGTAAGGATCACGGGGGTGTGATGGCGTCTGTATGTTGAAAGATAATCTGTTATGGCTGACTGTCATTTGTTAATTGTCGATGACAATTATGAATGGGCAGAACATTTAAAGGACGTAATCTATAGAATGTTTTCGCAATTTCAAAATATGATATCATCATTTTGGTTACAGAATGTTACGAAATCATTGTGAATTATTACATTCAGATTCTAAAATGTTTGCCGCTATCATTACGTCTAAACCAAAATCTATTACTAGATATCACAAATATGTAACCTAAACTAAAACCTATAAATATTGTATAAGGAATCGAGACCCCCGCTGCCCTCTCATTCGGACCAAGAGAAAACAACTGTTAGTTAATAATAATGAACACAATCACTCAAGAAGATTTACGTCATCAGGTGGGTTAAATCTACCCCAGAGCCATGCTCTACAAATCGCCAATCCGCTTCGGCTCGATAAAAACGTGTGGCACTCTTGGACTGCCGCGGTAAAGCTATTGCATAGCATTTTTCATCAACTTATGCAATTATTTATTTATTTTTTATTTATGCAGTATTTTTTTTTTTTGATAATAATTCAGGTTACACTTTTTGAGCGTGGTGACCGATAAGAAAACAAATTTTTTTCTTTTATTGAATAAATGGGAAGTTAATATCGTTTAAAATATTTTTATTATCTTAAAATACATGTAGGTTATTCAGGAATTTTTATCATAGAAACTATAGGTTTATGGTAACTGAAATAAGAAACATAAGTTTGAGACTTGATATCCTCTAAATATCTGGAAAATACCGCGTCAATGGTGGTCCCATATTTTGTTGTGGATTCTTGTGGATCATTATCCATTTTCAAATTCAATTTTTCCGAAAGAAAAGTTGTCAACCGCTCTGATTTTTTATTAGCGAAGTTGATGTTGAAATCGCCAGCCAAGATAAGTGGAAAATTATTACCATTTGTACCAAGTATTTTCGACCCTTCTTCAGTGTACTCCAGTAAAGTGCGATGAATAAAATGCTCTACCTCGTCCAATTTTGGATTCGGATAAATGTAAATTGCTACCATGACTATGTGTAGGCCATTTCTAAGTTTGCATAAGCACGCACAAATATCTCCAACAAATGAGCGCCTAACATTAACATCGCTAACGTGTGCAATATTTATTTCAATATTCGGAGTCATAATATTATTAATAACATTATTATTATTTTGGTAAATAGCTACCCCACCTTTTGGAACAGTATCTACAACAGTATATATACCTACATGTATACTTACGGGGCGCACATGCGGTGAGTGTGGCATTATAAAGATATGATAGATACCTATACACCTATATAAGACAACTGTTAGTTACTAATAATGAACATTTTCATTAATGAAGACTTACTGCCATGCACCAAAAATTCCTCAATTTCCTCGGATGGTGCTGGCTCTGGTTGAGGCTGGTATGGCGGGAGCAACTCGTATGATCTATTGTGAAAAATATGAAATATTCAAATAATTTGCAACAATCACATATGTTATATCAACTTAGGGCTGAGCGGTAAAACAATCGCATACATTAAATGAATTGGAGGTGCCGGTTTGATACATTGTTTTTTCAAGAACCTACGATTGAGTTATTGAAATTTATTCATAGAAGTTGATGATTTTTGACAACTTACTCATGTTTCGATAAATTTTGGAAAAAGTGAGAGATAAATAGTATAAAAATGTTATGAAAGTGGCAAGTTGAAATTTTTTTTTTTTAAATAGCACCTTTAATTTTTTTCATACATTAGATTGTCCAATAGATTCTTATTAAATAAGATATAAGGTACTTTGTGACAATCGGTTGGTACCAATTGGATTAATATTGTTCTTTACGTAAGTGTTGACGGAACTTCAGGTGCAATATGTTAACAAATCCATTGGTAGAAAATGTTAGAGACGAAGGTTCATATCGCCGTGTCAATCTAATACCAAAACCAAAGTTCTCGCAGTTTTACTATGTTCAAGAATAATTTCAAATAAAAGCGGTTGAACTAACTATGCAAAAAATACATGAATTTAAGACTACAAAATACACCACACCGAAATTTTATCTTACCACAAAGACAAATGTGCTCAACATGGGTTTGAATCAATATACTGTCTAAGGTTCCATTTAAAGTAACCAATTATTTGGGGTTGGGAAATCCAAAGCAGTATACCTTACTGGTCAATATCAGCGAACTCTTTCAGCAACTCTTCTTGCAAATGATAGGAGCAGGAGGTTATTTCGAAGAATCTATCAATAAATTGGTCATGGCTGAGAAGATACAAGTCACTAATGAAAAATCCGAACAAGAAAGTTGGGATTAGAAGTTTAAACGTATTTCTTCTGGAAAAAATTTAATTTCGAACTCTTAAATGCCATTCATTTTCCTTCAGTATCGATGTTGATTTCAATAAACATTGAATTTCTCATTATATACTATTCAATGAGTCATAAGCCATAACCAACATTACTAACTAGTAAGTCTCAAATGACACTAATAATGCGACTATAATTTGTCAGTGTTAAACAATTTTAATAAGGGTGAGTTATTACAATTCAGCTGGTGGTTATGTAGATTCCGGGTATTTCTGTGCTTATTTATTTCCAATGATTCTGAAAGATTTAATCCCAGACATATACCCTCCGAATGTGAAATTGTTTATTGGTGATAAACTTATGGAAGTACATATTTGTATGCGTTAGTTGCTTTACTTATATTTTAAGTTCACTTGTATGGTTTCATTCATGGTCAGGGTGACCGGTTTAACAATACCAACTGGAACTGCAGTGAGTTCTTCACCGAAAACTTCCCCCACTTGATCGTCTTTATTTTCAGCAGACAAGGATGGTGCGGCAGATTATGTTTCTGCTTCCAATATTTTAGAGATTCTGGTTTTATTTTATGGCACGTAAGTATATATGGAGTCACTCTGTTTTCAATCTAAAATTTTAACTTTCTGTTCCATCAATTGATACTGCATGTGTTTCCATGACTTGTACCAAACAGGAATGAAAATATTATGAAACATCTATCGCTAGTGCTAACGGTACAATATGGAATTATCAAATTATACAGGATGTTCAGTAAAGTTTCGGCAATACTTCAGAGCTTGTAGAAAAATGAGTTTTTTAAGTCAACTCACCTAGCTCATCAATTTTCCTTCCTCAAAAAATTATAGAGTTGAGAATTTTTTATTGTATCACCTTAACGTGGTGGAGGACAAACATACAGTAGCCCTAATCCAAGAGCCCTGGATTGCAAAATCCAGGATCTGTGGCCTGGGCAGATAAAACAGGAGCATGTATACTGGATCCACCATTAATAATTCACACCTAGGAAGAAACGTTTATTGTTTATCAATTTTTTTCGTTTATAATATATACAGGAGTAGAGGCATGGATCCTACAATGTTCCGTTTTAAATGAAATACTTCTAATAAATAAGGTGCACAATATATTTGGAGTTATGAGAAAATTTTTATATAAAAATTCTCGGGAAATAGGTCACAATAACACTCTGTTTTAAATTTTCGTCTTTACGTACGTTTCGGTCTCACGACCTACATCAGAAGACTTATTATGTAAAAAGGGGTTAATTAAAACTATTTAGCACAAGCGTCCATATCGCACAGTTTTCAAAAAGCCCACGCCGCCGAAACGAACAGAACCACGAATAATCGAAAATTGTATCGTTAATATTAAAGTATAATTTTTTGCTAAACACTGCTTTGATTATAACCATCAGTTTGATTACAAAAATGTTAATATTTTAACTAAAGAAACCAATTATTATAAAAGATCTATCCTGGAGATGATTCACATAAAACGGGATTCCAATTCTGTGAACCATAGGAATAATATTCAGGGATTGAGTCAGATTTATACTAACCTGATTAATTAAAACTCTTGCAAATTTCCTACATGCGTCTTTATAATGCTAAAAGTATATTTTAGGAAGAACGCTTAAAGTAAATTCCAATGCAGGTCTAAAACCTTTTCAAGTACGTCATAAATCTACATCTGGTTCGAGTAAATATCAACAAACAGCTTCGAACTTCAGTTGCTTTGAGACCATAGCAATATGCGTTTGTATATTATGAGAATTTTACTGAACAGTGGATTCTTGTTACAAAAAAATTATACTTTAATTTAACGATACAATTTTTGATTATTCGTGGTTCTGTTCGTTTCGACGGCGTGGGCTTTTTGATTGAAAATTGTGCGATATGGACGCTTGTGCTAATTAGTTTTAATTAACCCCTTTTTACATAATAAGTCTTCTGATGAAGGTCGTGAGACCGAAACATACGTAAAGACGAAAATTTAAAACAGAGTGTTATTGTGACCTATTTCCCGAGAATTTTTATATAAATTCATACTGGGTCAAGAATCTTTATATTGTTATAAGAAAATTAAAATTACAACAAATTAAATTAGAATAACCTGATAGAAAACAGAAAATGTTGTTTCGATCGGACCATACTCCATGGAAGTATTCCTATTCAATTTGTCATCAGCAAATGAGGCAAACTTGGAGCAATACTATAAGTCGAAGATGGTATAAAACAAACAATAATCTCCCGATAGACTCGAGAAACTTCATGGTGTGAATTTAATTGATTCTGACTCACTTTTACGAAAATTTTCCGCTTTATTAGAAAAGCTTCGATTGAAGCCAAAAGTGGACTTCGTATCCCGAAATGTTCTAGTTTGTACATCAATCTTCGTTTTGGCGATCTCAAACGTTTCTGAAAAATCTAAATGAATTACATCCACGGGACAGTTTGTATCCAACAGTAAAGTTAAGATCGTTAAGACATGTTAATAGGTTTGTCGCTTCTGATCTACCAGTAACAAAATCATGCTGGTTTGGCGGTACCTATACTACTATTTTATAAGACAAAAGGTACGATTGGACAATAATTTCCTCCATGAGATTTTTTTACATGTTTATCTAACAGGCCCATGATTTTATCTTTCCAGCTTATTTCCTCCTTTATAAATTGTTGTTATATTGGCAGTCAATCATTCAGAAGGGAGATGTCATTATGTAGCTCAACAGTTTGCAAAGACTTACGTATTTTTTCAGAATTTGGCATCTCATTTTGTCAGAGCCTGCAGCTGAAGATAAATTTAAATATAGAGCTGTTTGAGTACATCACTTCTTCTTTAAAATCAATTTCAAAAAGCGTAACACATATACACGCCTGTCATTTATTGGTGGTAGGGTACCCTGCGGCTCACAACTACATGTACTGGAGAAAGTTTTAGCCTTCAGTTCCGCAGTTGGAATTTCATTGTAACACAGATGGCCTACTGAGTTTTTCAGAATGAAGTATAGAAATTTGTGATGCTAATTTAGATATTGTAATGTCAAATACGGCATTTAGTCCTCTTTTCATTTTCAAATGTTTTTCCCGTAATTTTCCTTTGCAGCTCTCAAATCAGCAGCCAGTTTATTGGAGAAAAATCTGTGAATGTCAAAATGTTCTTGTACGGATATGATGTTTTACTAATTTGGCAAATACCGATTCTAAAAAAAGCTATTCACATATGGCACAGCTATTCAGGCGATAATATAACAGCTTTTGTTTTCCTGTTTTTTTTCAGCAGTGATTTAACTGCAGTCAGACTGATGGCCAAAGACAAGTAAATGACATCATAATGGCATCAGTTTACCTGCCCAACGATGTCCAACCAAACAAAGAGCCGAAAAACCTGGAGATTTAGAAATAGCCAATCGAGACAGACTACCGTTGGTAGTCAGAGTGACATTCAAAAACTGCTGTCCAAATTGGAAATCCATTTACAGCTGATGAATTAAATCTTCCATTCCTCTTACAATTTGGAAACACTACATTGTAAAATAGAAATATCAGCTCAGGTATCAACAAGGAAACTTAATTTGTTTTTCCTATAAGAAGCTGATAACCTTTCTATTAAACTCTTTTGAAGATTTTCATATAAGTTTTTATTAGGGGGTTAAACTATATCATAAACAATGGTTGTTAAATCTGATATTATGTAAATTCAGTCTTATTATTTGCAATTTTGCTCAACGTGAATTGAGATTTCACTGGAAAAATAGCCGTTATGGATCGATGTGCCCAAATGGAGCAATTCTAATTTTAGATATACCTATTTCTATGTAATTAAATTTAAATTTTAAACTTTAGGATGATTATTTTCCTTCCCAAACCAAATAACGAGTTTGTAAACAGTACTAAACTAACCACGGTCGTATACACAGGTCTGGAAACTCTATTGTTTGACATGAGTCTCTTACATGTCACTAAACTCGTAGTCTCTCGCTCCGCCACCAGCTGGCGCATGGATCGAAGTATGTTGTTAGGATTAGGCGCCATATCGTTCAAATTTCAAGCCCTACATACAAAGATTGCCAGAGAACATCCCTCGACTCATGCGCCACCCTTGACGTCTTTTGGTACTACGCAACAGTTGACGCTTAGCGGACTCACTTCTCATATAGGAAACAAGCCTCGAGTTTCCAGACCTGTGTATAAGACCGTGGTAATAACCTAGAAGAAAATTCAAAACGAGAAAATGGTAGGGATGCTATTGCTAAGATGTTCTTGCAGATCGTCTTTGTAGGAGGACGCGAAATGTGTTTAGTTGCTGGACTGCCCCTATTCCGTTAACGTTCTAAATTGCCTGATGTTCTTGGTGGGGATGTCCCTAGTTTCGGATTTTTTATATGTATATTTATTTACGATTGAAATACAGTTAATTAAATTCCAATATATTAACATTTGTTATCAAGTAAACTTTTTAAACCATTACTTGATGATATAAATATAAAACCATGAATAAGCTGGTGCGGGTAATTGCTGAAGCGATCTAAACATATACCTATGTAACAATATTCCTAGGAAAATGTGCAACAGTACTCCAATCAGCAATCTGAGCTATCAACCATGGGGAAATTCTAAAAATCAAAATCAGTGATGAAAATATTGAATCCTCAGAGGCAGCAGAGCTGCAATATAACTAAGAACATCGAAACTGTTGTGTACTCACTACTCATAAGTTAAACACATCAATTATAGTAGAACCTTTATTGTATAAGGTACCAAGACATAACATCACCTGCTCCACTACAGCCCAGTGTTTTCATCTGGCAAATTAAGTTTGATATTTGATAGATATAGTTAGCGGGAAGATTATCTACCAGTTAACTTATATCCGTCTTTTCAGAAGAAAACTTGTACTGCAGATAATTAAGCTCTTCCAGCAATCTGACACATAATTGTAGATAATATAACTTACTTCATATTATTCTATAATTTTCTTTGCGCATAACCTAATTTGTAGGTGTCAGATAAGGCGAGTGAAGTGAATAAGAGGATTGAAATTGAAAATCTTGGACAATACTTTATGATGGGGAAATAGAAAATTACTGTCGATAGAAGTCAGAAATCTAGTGATATTAGGTAGTGCTGAAAAAGGCTCAAATAATGTAAAACAAAACCACAGATTCCCAGACTTGGGAGTTGAAATCTGAAACTTGGGAGGCAATTAACAAGAATTCAATGCTTCAAATACAAGTTAGTTTGAAAAAAAAGTAATGATTGTAGAAAGTAACGATCTAAAAAATCTGAAATAATCTTCAAAATTGGCTATAGCTAATATATTCAGAACTGCAGATGCAAAAAATAAGGACTCTGCTGGAACTGTAATCAATTCCAAGTTGGAAAACTTATTGAATTATAAGTTAGAATAAGTTAAAATTCAAAAAGACTTATAGAGGAAAATAGACACAATAAAGAGCACGAAGTCACAATAGATAAAATGAAGTTGGGAAAAGAAAACTTGAAGGAACAGCATTTGAAAAAAATGGAAAGTTTTGCTGTAGAATTAGAACTGAAAAAACGCAGATACTACTCTGATATTTTTTTATTACTCTACGTATAAACAAATAACATACCTGTTTAGTGACATGATACCCTTAATATTATGATACTTTTGTAAATGTTCCAAATAAAATTTTCAAGCGTTATCATTTTAATTCAATAAATTTCTAATATTCAATCATTCTCAAGAGGGCTCCTTCATCATTATCATCATCGGCGTTATCTTGGCCGTCTTCATTTCCTTCATCATTCTGATTTCCATCTTCAAAGACTTCTTCCTTCTCCTGGCAAGCAATATTACGTAATATCGCACAGGCATCTACCCAAGACTAGGGATGGAAAAAAAACGTCGTTTTAATATAATAATCTTTCAAAAATTACTCGTAGTATTAGAAAACCATAACACCCTTATGGCATAGATATTATATATACATACATGGATAGCGCATGGTATACAAACCTCTGTTCAGTCGATGACTCCAACACGTAAGAGAGACAGAAGACCCATTTCAGCCTGGTATTACACAGAAATGAAGATCATTCTGACCACGTGACAAGTGGCAAGAACGTGCATAATTTACATTGTTTTATATGGAGCACTTTACGAATTTCATGAATTATCAAGTTATAATCCTATTTGATTTGTTTTTATGATTCAGCAACAATACATAATAGTATTATGTATAAAATTACATTAAAGATATAGAATTAAATATCGCTCATTTTGAATTTAGTCATATTTCCATGAAGCACCCATATGCAACTCTTTCTGTATTTCATCAATGGAAAACTTTAGTATGTAATTAACTGAAATTACTCTACCCCACGTTCAATGACATATTTAGTTATCAGCAGCTTCAATTATTAATTAATACATATATTCAACTACAGAATCATTACCATACATGACCTAATAAATAAAACAACATGTTTCATAATGTCGTGAAGATTTAGTTATAATATGCAAAACAAGTAACATATACATATTCAAAATTAAGTAAGCTATAGAAGAAATATATCTATAAATATTAAAATTCAAATAATTAGACAGAAATAATATAGCTATTTCTTGGAGTGTTTCGAAAAAAAAAGAAGTATGTCATTTACCAAAATTATTAATCTAATTCTGCTACCTTATAACCCAAACCTGGATTTTTCCTGAGCCAGGGGTTGAATCCGATTGTGCCTCAAGATGCTAAATATAAAGAAGAAGAACTGGAAATTACGTAAATGAACAGTTATTGTTATTCAGTGGTGAACTTCTGGTATTGTAGCATGTCGCAGATGCCAAATCGCTACCTTACCTTTCGTGTTATAATAAAAAACATTAGCAAAATATTCCAGCTTCTGAAGAAAATAAAAGTGATATAAACAGGGTTTTAGTTCACAGCATTAATGTTTATAGTTACAAATTAGATTATAGGTCACCTTAATTCAAAACTTAAATTTTCCCAACAGAGGAACATTATTATATGATATTAGGTACTGTTACTGTTAAAAATAAAAGTAAACATTGTTCTGAAATGTCCTTCCTATCCTTCACATGTTTTAATACAGATTTTTTCAACCTTTGCATTCATTCTACGATTCCTTGTAGTAGAGTATTTGATTACTGTTTTTTCTTATCAATAGTATACTTCGCAATTTGAAAAATTATATTCATGTTAGGGCATGACGGTATAGGACAGAAAAGATAGTATCAAAATGTTATAAATCTACTAAGTATATAATCAACCAACTTTCTGGTTCATTTATAGGTTGTTCTTCATTTCTCCTAAATGAGGTGCCCTCACAACAAATAATGTTTGCATCATCACTAGTAAAAACGTAATAATAACAACATATACCCAGCTAAAAATTATGACAAATTCATATTGTTTACTGATTTTTAAGTTCTCTTGGTTTAAAGACATTCGCCGGAAAATTTAAGATACTACGAGGAACTACATGGTCTTTTACTGATTTCTTTTCGAATGAATACACGAAATCATTTCCTCTAAAGTGTTCAATACAAAGATGATAATTCTTGTCTTCTCTTCATTGCTATTACCCATTTTTGTTTCAATTTTCATCTGAAGAAAAACTGAAATGAAAAGTAATTATTACACTATTAGTTTCTATTCGATTGTGAATAGTCGATTAAAATTGTACTTCTAACGTCTACGTTTCGATTACATTATTGTGAATTAAGTATCTACTAGCACTATCCAGTATCTACTAAACTTGTAAATACCAGTGAAAACTAGGTACTCCTTTTTGATACCGATTTGTACATCCAAATGCGGAACACGATTTCACCATTGTTATATCTTAGATTTATTAAAAGTTTCCAAGAAGACTAATTAATCACACACTTCACTATTAAAACCTTATTGTCGTCGGAGAGTTATTACACAATACCGTTTGATAAAATACCAAACAACTAATTACAACTAAAAAACAAAGCACTAAAGAAGTTTTCTGTATCAAAATATTGCTATTTTCTTTTGAAAATAACATAATATGATGAATTACAATAACATGTACTCTTATGGCTAGAACAATGTTTTGCCACTTGTCAGCTGTTCCATATGTTGGAGTCAATGAAAATTCCTGATGCGCTATCCATGTATGTATATATAATATCTATGCCTTATGGCCACTGTTACCAGGTTAGGGGTTTTCCCCTAAATTTGTTTTTTATTGGCTTTGGTGGGTATTTTAGGGAAACAGTTATTAGGGGTTTTTGTTGGGGGGTTTTATTTGGATATTTCCCTTTGCAATATCAACATTTAGAAGAGTGTAAGAAGCATAACCCCATTTCCGTCATTCACATATGCGCGATTATGTGCGGCATGACCCTAGATAAGTAGAGGGTGACGCACGATTCCTTGGAAACGTGTGTCACGAATTACAAGCAGGAAGTATAAGACTCACATTTATAATGTGTATATTATTTTTAGTTTATTTAAAAGCTTAGGGGTTTATATCAAATTTTAGGGTGATTTTCAGTGGGTTATTGGGCGAAGCCACCTGGCAACTGCCTTATGCAAGCATCAACTGCTAACAACATTAAACGGCCTGTGGTAAAGGGACATGACATAACAAAAGACAATAATAAGACAACTAGCTGGCTACCAAGAAACTAATGGATATTAGATGGAGTATGATAGTTACTATCACTGACTATGCAAATAAGAAGTCTGATAATATTATATGTGAGCGTGTTATAATTAGGTGACAATCCTAGTAGTCACGCTTGATGTACATGTATGTAAAGTATGGAATATACTTTGTATACTATGTTCAATAAAAACTAGACAAATGTGAATGTGTATGGTAATCGTGAAAGAGTTCAAAGTTTTTCGAATATTATGCTGTTGAAATCAGAAGATACAGAAAGGAACCTTGGGAAAAGCTTATGTACGTTTTGAATATATTTGTATATACATGTTGTGCCTGGAATGTGAGGCAATATCTCCAAAATTAATAATATTAAAAAAACAATATTCTGGCAATGTTTTATGAACCAAAAACGATTTTTTTACACATTAATGTTTGTTTCACTTGGTAGAAGGTTGCACTGGAAAAGTATACTACTACTAATGGAGGTATTGAAAAAAGGAATATGTAATTAACTACAAATCTAACGTTACAGTTTATAGTAATATATATTCAAATGCGACAAATGAATATTGATATTCCTCACTAACAAAATCATAAACACATTCACATGAAACAACATTTTGTTTATGATAAAATGCCAGAATATTGTTCCCTCAATATTATTTAATAGGGAGAAAATTTGAAATTAATTGATTTTTTAATACTATATATCATATGAGGCTATAGTGTTTGAAACACTACAATCCTTTTTTCACTTTAAAAAGGATGATAGTGTAAATCTGCAAGCAAAATTATGTGATTTTTAATCGTTATTATTATACCTACATCTAATAGAGGTTCAACTAAATACAAGATAGTTTTATAGTTTACTAAGTACCACATACTGGCTTCCTAAGCATGAGTATTTGATAATATGTTTTATCAACTGTTATCCGCGGACTACGCTGCATAAACAGCTAATACCCTTGAGAAAAGGCGCCACCGACGCTTTCTAATGAGTAGAAACAGGCGTGGGAAGACTTAAAATTTTATTCTGTCACGTGAATGTTTATTTGAATTGACCTCTATGATATAGAATGATCTGTCATGGACATTATGTGACTCTCAATGTATCAGCTGTGTCTTGTGAACGTTACCTGTCTTGTTGATGTATTATTGTTGTCTGTCACAGCATAGACAGTCTGAGCTGTCATAGTGATCCATTACTCTATGGATCTGTATGTCAGGTAAATTATACTTGATTATATTAGCTGTCAGAAACGTTAAAATATATCGAATTCCTTTTGTTCCGTTTGGGATTGAGCTTTTTTTCACTGTTGTACAAGCAACTATTATATTTCAAGCAAATCGAATGTTTTTTCGAAATAAAAAATATTTGAAAAAATCTCAAGGAAATAAGACAGTGTCCATAGGCGCTCAGGATTCCCTGTATATTTAACACAAAATACTAATAAATATTGTTTTGAAAACAATTAATAAAAAAATAATTGGGTTGAGGTGAATTTTATTTGCATACAAAGGAGATATTCCTGAAGTATTGCCTCTTTTTTATTGAACATGAAACTTTTTTGTTGAGATCATGTTCAAATTTAACTCATTTTATTGACTTTATACAGAATCAAATAATAATTTTATGATGAATATTTGAAACATAAAACGAGTCATAACATGGTACATGTTATCAACATTTGTGTGTAAATTATATTAATAACTATGGTAATTGCGTTAGAAATTATTCACGTTGAAGTCCAAATTATCTGCAAAATAATAATAACTAACGAAAATTATAATAAACTGATATGTGAATTCATTGATTTTATTTACTAACTTATTTTAAATTTGAATTTTCCAAATTCGAATGTGATTTTAATCAATTTTGATACCCCGTTTCAAGTCGTATTTTTGTCATCCATCTCCTGTTTTTCAACTAGAATTATAATAATCACAGCAGAGTTTTTTTTATACCGGTCGGTAAGCGGTTTTCAGGTATATTAGTGCAGTCAAATGTGTTTTCGACCCGTAAATCCTTGGGAAATGGATCGATTTTGACTCTACAGAATGTCATCAGAAAAAAGTTGACCACAAAATAAAGTTGCGCAAATTGCTTATATTGTTATAAACAATAAATAAACAATTTAATCAGTTCATTTTTGAGATTACATAAAATTTTCTAAAAACAATGCAAAATTTTACCGTTTTTGATCGGATAAAGACAATTTTTTTATAAACAATTTATTTATTAACAAAAAGATAGATGATTTCAACCAAAACTCCGACTTTAAGGTCGTTTTTGAATAATTTTGGTATTCTGAGTTTCATTTTATTGTCAAGATCATCGAATGTATACCCACAAATTTGGTAATTTGTTATAAACAAATTATATTTATTATTTTTATATATACGAATTGGACCAAAATGTCGAATTTATAGTCGTTGTTGGATAATTTTGGCCTATTTCGTTAATAAATAAATTGTTTATAACAATAAATAGTCTTTATCCGGTCAAAAACGTTCAAATTTTGCATTTTGTAGAAATGATTATGTTATCTCAAAAATGATCTACTTAAATTGTTTATAAACAATATAAACAATTTGCGCAACTTTATTCGTGGTCAACTTTTTTTCTGATGATATTCTGAAGAAAATGCACTTTGTCTCATTCAAATCGATCCATTTCCCATTTACGGGTTTGGCCATTTTTATACCCATTTGTCTGCACTATATGCAAAAGGCAAAGGGTTCAATAAGGCTACTTAGGGCACACGATTTGGGAGCGTGAATCCACCTACCGACCGGCGGATAGCAGTACCTTCATTTAACGGTGCTCCGATGTAGTCGGAGCATGCAGCGGCCCCGTCCAGATTCCGCAAACTACATGGAACCATCAACTGCAAAATATTTAGCGACACAGATGGTGGTCTATGGTTGTAGGTGTAATACATTATTTTACACCAAACTAAGAATCCAGCTCCAATCTGTTTCTACAGTTTACTATCTAGTTATACCCCTTAAGCCTTGGATTGAAAATCAGATAATGTAAAAGACTAAACAGAAAAAAACATCTTTGGAAACGGTAGAGGGGCTGTGATTACTTAAACCAGGGTCATTATACAGTAGTATATTATACACCAAGGTGTTGAAGACTATTATTATTGACCGAGCATCAAGATTATTTCGCGAGGGGCTTCGCCCCGAGCGGAATAAAGTGCGAGGTCTATAAATGTCTTCACCACCGTGGTGTGGTGTATATACTATTTTCTCCACTACTAGCACATTAAACTAGAATTTAATATTTTCAAGTTAAATAAAGTAAACAATTTGATACGTATGCTTGCGTAATTTCTGTCTGATAAAAAGTAAGTAGGCTGGAAATCAATTTTGACATTTCTATTAAATGACAATTCTCAAAAACAAAATTTTTGAAATATTTACGTATACATTACTTATACATGTGAAAAGCCGAAATGAGGGAAAATTTAAATTGCAAACCGCCAGAAATGCGAGAAATCGCAGAAAAAGTTACTGTACAGACAGTTTGGTGCAGTACCAAAAACGTAGAGATGATTTCTACTTACTACTGGCATACTTCCACGATTATGCAAGTGATAAAAAGGCCTCTACTTTATGGGCACATTATTCTATGTTGAGATCAACTATTTCCCTTTTCTATCGTTTTCACTACTGAAATCTTGTTTTCACTTAGTCGAATACTAACCTAAAATTCACAAAACCATTTATTATCTGTAGCCTGTAGCAAGGTTACTCACTTGAAAAATAATCAGTTTTATTCAATGTCGTCTTCTGGTAATTCTGTGTTCTCGTCTCTTATTACTCTTATTTTGTTTAAATAGTTTTGTAACATAACCAAGCTCGGCTCTGTCCGGCACTCGTTGTAGGTTACGGTCACGATTCACAAATGTCATCAGTCATTCATGTTGAGCGCGAATTTTAAACTGACGGCATTTTTTTATTCAAATAATTTTATCGTGTTAGGTAATTTCAAGCAGCAAATACGTTAAAGACAATCTCCTGGGTATACAAAATCACGTTGCACAAGTTTTTGTTAAACAACTATCCCTGGATTCTCAAAACATTTGAGTTTGTTCATTATTGACCTAGGCCAATAATAGAAAAAATTATTAACCACTACTAGAGAAATTCAACTTCTCAGCAGGCTAGGAGACCCAATAATTGTCATCTTCACAGCTAGTAGTGGAAAAACTAACTTTCCTATGACATTAATGAGGCAAATTAGGTATTGTTACTTATGCGAATAAGAAAGTTTTCTAAGTATACTCGTTTCGTTCCAATTTGTCAGAGTATCAATTCCTCTACTGAATCGGCCCGATGGATCCGTATCTGATTTCAACAACCAGGGAGCTGAAAGGTTTGGGAAAAAATGTTGTCTCTTCATATTCAGCAGAATCAAATACATCAAATCTTCCTCCAATACGCTCACATTGCATTCTGAACTCTTTGGAAACCATTCTATTCGTCCAGCTATTATTGAAGAGCAAATTAATAAATTGTTAATATTTCTGCTTCCGGGCTTCCTTCTTGAAAGATGTCTCAGTAGTCTCAGTACCCATTTCCCCTTAATTATGAAGTTTTCCTTTAAAAACAGTTGCTTACCAGAATTTTGGTGCAAGACATCTTTAACACCAATCTACAAAAAAAGGATAAGATAAACCCAGATAAGTACAGGCTAATAAGTCTTACATGAATGGGGCGAAAATTTAAAAATCCGTTATTTCTAAAACTATGCTTTTCTTTTGACGAACAATCTTTAGGATTAGTGTAGGCAATAGTACTTCAAGTGTGTCTCACAAGGATAAATCCTAGGTCTTCCGTTATTTTTAGTCTACGTCTCTAGTATTCCATGCATCCTGAAGTTAAGATGCTTCTCTTTCGCGGACGACAATAAATTTTATGCAAATCCCGCCAATAAATATCTTCAGCTGCAGGATGACTTGAATAACACATTGCTTTGAAGATTAGAATGGTTGAATATGTGGAAGATAGACAAAAATCAATCAACGGTAGTAAGTCCATTGAAATATTTTCGGCAGGCAACAGTTGAGAAGTTATGGAAAGAGTGTCTGGAATTGGAACATTGGAAAAAGTGATTCGAAGTCAATTGTTAACAACAGTGAACGATTCTTGACAACAGTGGATTTTCCTTTATCAGCTTTTAAAATAGCTAAATTTTGATTTGAGGGAATTAGGAGCTTGGATTAAAGGTTAAGGGTAATTTGAGTTAGGAATGTTGCAATGAAGGAAAATTTCGCTGTTTCGAAACGAATTTCACCTGCTGTGGGATGGGGAACTTTACGTAGGTGTGCTTCTATAGCAGAAATAATGGATGTCGTAGGAATATTTCTGGGGGAGAAAATGAAATTATAACCTTTAGATAGAACTCATTGTTCGGCTTCGGACAGGGTATGTGACGATAAATTGACCACAGTTGATTTGGAAGCTTTGTGCTGAGGGCATTGGGAGCTTATTGAATTTTTGAATATGTCGTTTTGTATCGAGGGTACTAATTCGATCGGCTTGATCATAAGTAATTCGGTCGAGAAACAACCAATTGGACGCTGAAAGGGTATTTGAAAGTTCAAGATGAAGGTCTAAGGGAGTAATATTGATGAAATTAATCTGGCGTCTAGTATTATTAATTCGTTTCCGAATCAAACCTAAACTATCACGTTTAAATATTTTGTTGAATGAATGTGAATGTATAGAATGAAATATTTTAAAGAAATTGAGAATTAAATTATGATCACGACTTTACTCTCTCTGTATTTATTACTCATTTTATTGACTTTTTCTTCTCTGTAAGTGGGCTTAAATTCAATTCCTTGCCCTAATCACACAATTAATAATAACAATAATAATACAGGGAAAACGAAACATTCTACCCTATATTTACAAGAGGTTTGAGAATAGATGACTGGTATCGAGGGAGGTTATAAGTAGGGGGTCGATAGTGCTAACAATTGGTCTTAGGGGAACTGAGGGCTTATGGATTTTAGACAAATAATATAATCGGGGGCTTTTTGAACAACGAGGGATAAGAAATTCCTTATTTGAATCAGGAGAGGAATAATGACGGGTGATTTGTGAAACTGAACGTTATATAGAGGGGATGGGATCTATTGGTAGGAGTTTATGAGAAATATTTTGAACATGTTGTTATCATAATCTGAACGATTCATGACAAAAATGGAGCTCCCTTCATCAGCTTTTAAAACAGCTAAGTCAGGATCTGATTTGAGGGAATTAAGAGCTTAAATCAATGGCTCAGGGCAATGGTTAGGAATGTTGGAATGACGAAGAATTTTCGTTGTTTCAGACGAATTTCATCTGCTGTGGCATGGGGGAACTTTATGCAGGCATGCTTCTATAGCAAAAATAATGGATGTCGTAGGAATATTTTTGAGGGAGAAAACGAAATTAGAACCTTTAGATAGAACTAATTGTTTTGCTTCGGAAAGGGTATGTGACGATGATTTGGAAGCTTTGTGCTGCAGGCATTGGGAGCTTGTTGAATTTTTGAATATGATATTTTGAATCTAGGGTACTAATTTGATAGGCTTGATCATAAGTAATTCGGTCGAGAAACAACCAATTGGATGCTGAAAGGGTTTTTGAAAGTTGAAGATGAACGTCTAAGGAAGTAATATTGATGAAATTAATCTGGCGTCTAGTATTATTGATTCGTTTCCGAATCAAAGCTTAACTATCACGTTTGAATACGTGTTTGGATGAATGTGAATGTATAGAATGGAATATTTTAAGGAAATTGAGAATTAAATTATGATCACGACTTTACTCTTACTGTATTTATTACTTATTTTATTGACTTTTTCTTTTTTGTAATTGGGTATAATAATTCAATGCCTTGCCCTAATCACACAGTTATAAAAATAATAATACAGAGAGAACGAATACAACCCAATTTTGAAGACAAAGATTCCGGACAGTTGATCCCTTCTGTAGAGCTTATGAGCGCTTTTCAGTCGAGATATGAATAGCTCATTAAGAAAAATCGATATGAAGAAACATAATTATTATTTTGGATAATTTCTAACAAGTAATTTGTATATTTATGATTAATATTTGTAGTTCCAGATGCGAAAATGACGGGGGAAATTGAAGAATGTTCTCAACCTTCCAGTGGTGCCGAATCAGCACGTATTGAGAATAGCATTCCATTTCGATTGATGCAGAATAACCCACAGCCGAGAGAATCAATCTTATCATCCCTACGTAGCATTTTAATTGTAATTACCTCTCCTCTAATTTGCTTCCCAGCTGCTAGAAAATCCACCGTATGGTAAGAAACTGAAGAGTATTTTTGCTGCACTCACTTCCAAAAAGCCATCACCAGCCCTTACTGGTGACATTTTCAGCAAGCAAACAAAGAGCACTTTACTTTGAATATTATGCCCACAAACTTTCTATTCACCTTTGATAAATCGTAATTCTAATTTAGCGGTTGAGATAACCACTTGACATGACAGTTGAAATTAAGAGGATGCAAACGGAGTATAGCTCAAAACCTTCCAAGCCTAATGTTAGTTTTCCTTAGGTGATGGGCTACGTAACGATTTAGGGGGACAGACAGTTCCTGATTTGTCATTTCGTTACTCTGCATTAAAGAGGGGGCTTGTGTAGAAGGTCGCATCACGTAACGGAAAATTTTCCGAATAAACTAGATTTATCGGAGGTAATTAACTAATTTATATTCACTAAGTCACGCAAAAACGCATATTCAAATATATAATGTATCCTTCAGAATTTGCATTATTCTCTGCTGAGAAAAATATCTGTTAAACAAAGTAAATATAATAAATAATTAACAATGTTAATACATAACAGCTTTTTAAATAAACATTATGTTTCGATTTTTTTTTATATTGTAGTATCTCTAGTTACTGGCGGAAGGATGTGCCTCTAGTATATTTTTCAGAACAAATTGAAAATAAAATAAGCAAATTTGAGTTAAACATGCTGCTTTAACAATGATTGATTAATAATTGTATATTTAATAATTAATTATAACTGTTTTTGTCACGACAAAAGGGAAGGAGAGAGGTGATGTCCAGAATGTCAATCCGCGTTACAGACAGGAAGTGAGATTTCAAAAATATGTCAAAATGGCATTACGAGGTACTCGAATGGAACCTAGTGTGGAATCTCCTGCTTTTTTCAACAGGTGTTCCAAAATGGGGACTAATTCTACTGCCAAACAACATACGCGGTGATATTTGTGGATTGTTGTTATATCAGTGTTACTCGTCAAAGCTCACCATTCAATCAATTTGTGAATTATTCCAATTTATTATCGAAACTCTTGTCAACGTCACGTGCCCTTCGTTCAATTCATGGTCGTCATGATAGTCATGTGCGATCCACAATTGATGAACGTGTGAATAAATTCGTGTCAACATTTTCATTGTGTGATGAATTGATGATATTCCCATATCTCGTACCATCGAGAAAAAAGCAATGAATGATAGCCCAGTAAAAAATATCAAAAAACAGGTCCAACCTCTTATTTTCCAGTTACAGCTGCAAAATACTCCAAATTTATTTTTTTTTTGGCTTCGTAGAATCATTTCGTGGTTCTCGAGGTCGCTGATCAGAATCAGAGGTCCTTAAATATCAACGAACGTTTTATGTTGATTAGCAATAGTTATTAAGCAAATGTTGCAAAAAAGTATATCAAATTCATAATTTTGGCCCCGAGATGAGGGTCCTCGAGATGGCTGATTACGAATACGAGGTCTTAAAATATTAACAAACCTT
Source organism: Endomychus coccineus (assembly GCA_958510875.1). Lineage (NCBI taxonomy): Eukaryota > Metazoa > Arthropoda > Insecta > Coleoptera > Endomychidae > Endomychus > Endomychus coccineus. Next base: position 152,092,495 of record OY294068.1, on the reverse strand, counting down.
TTATTTGTTGATTCAGCAATAGTAATTGAGCAAATGCTGCAAAAATAGTATATCAAATTAATTTTTTCGGCTTCGAAATATCATCTCGGGGGTTTCCGAGATCGCTGATTACGAATATGAGACTCTATATTAACGAACCTTTTATTTGTTGATTAGCAATAGTAATTGAACAAATGCTGCAAAAAGTATCAAATTCATTTTTTTGCCTCAATATATTATCTAGGGGGTTTTCGAGATCGCTGATTACGAATCCGACGGTCCTAAGATATTAACGAACCTTTTATTTGTTGATTAGCAATAGTTAGTAAACAAATGCTGCAAAAAAGTATAGAATTAATTTTTTTGGCTTCGAAATATCATCTCGGGGATTTTCGAGATCGCTGATTACGAATCCGAAGTTCTAAAATATTAACGAACCTTTTATTTGTTGATTAGCAATAGTTGGTAAACGAATGCTGCAAAAAAGTATCGAATTAATTCTTTAGGTTTCGAAATATCATCTCGGGGATTTTCGAGATCACTGATTACGAATCCGAAGTTCTAAAATATTAACGAACCTTTTATTTGTTGATTAGCAATAGTTAGTAAACGAATGCTGAAAAAAGTATCAAATTAATTTTTTTGACTTCGAAATATCATCTCTGGGGTTTTCGAGATCGTTGATTACGAATCCGAGGTCCTCAAATATTGACGAACCTTTTATTTGTCGATTAGCAATAGTTAATCAACAAATGCTGGGAAAAAAGTATCAATTACGTTTTCTGGCTTCGAAATATCATTTCGGGGGTTTTCGAGATCGCTGATTACGAATCCGAGGTCCTGAAATATTGACGAACCTTTTATTTGTTGATTAGCAATAGTTATTAAACAAATGCTGCAAAAGAGTACCAAATTCATTTTTTCGGCTTCGAAATATCATCTCGATGGTTTTCGAGATCGCTGATTACGAATCCGAGGTCCTAACATATTTACGAACCTTAGTTGTTGATTAGCAATAGTTATGAAACAAATGCTGCAAAAAGTATCAAATTCATTTTTTTGACTTCGAAATATCATCTCGAGGGTTCTCGAGGCTGCTGATTAGAATCCGAAGTTCTAAAATATTAACGAACCTTTTATTTGTTGATTAGCAATAGTTATTAAACAAATGCTGCAAAGAAGTATCAAATTCATTTTTTTGGATTAGCAATATCATCTCGGGGGTTTTCGAGATCGCTAATTACGAAACGAAGTCCTAAAATGTTAACGAACCTCTTATTTGTTGATTAGCAATAGCTATTCAACAAAATTTGCAAATCGCTGATTGCGAACCCGAAGTCCTAAAATATTAACGAACTTTTCATTAGTTGATTAGCAATAGTTAATGAACAAAAACTGCAAAAGCTTCGAATTCATTAGCCTCTCAGGTGTTATCGAGATTGCTGATTACGAATCCGAGGCCCTAAAATATGTATGATCCTTTCATTTCTTGATTCAGCAATAGTTGATGAATGAAAGCAATAATATTAACCGTAGCCGTGATGGACATTTGAATGATATTGTGTTCCATCGTTAATGACATTGAAGGTTCTTGAAATTGAAATAAATCGTCTATGGCTCTCATAATTTATGTTTAAGTTGAGACCCTCTTCAGTGCTCTTAAAGAAAAATGTATTACAACCATCATCCTCATCTTCCTCATCTTCCTTCTAGGTATTTTCGACGATTTTGGAGTGCATCTGGAGTCTTCTGGCAAGCGGAATGGGTCAAATTCTTGGAAATTTTCGGAGAAGATCCGTTTAATTTATGGGTCTATGGGACAATCATATTATGTTTCAGTGTATACTGGTTATTGAGTGGTATTTATCTGATACTCGACAAGACCAACCAACATTCTGCATTGAAGCGTTGTCAGATGCAGCCGGGAACCAATGAACACATTGATAACAAAAAACTGATGAAGGTAAATGAGAATTTATGAAATAAAGACAGAAAGAAAGTATTCAATTCATTCTCTCTTCTTAATGATAATTGTTTGTTATGTAGATCAAATCAGCGAAATGATAATTCGGAGTCGAGTTTACACGAAAAATAATCATCCAATTTTTTTTTGATTTATGTTCCTTCTGGAACTGTTATTTAAAATGATAAGGGAAGGATGATAATATCATCCGTTATTTATCACAAACATAACCAATGTTCTCCTTCTGTGTATCTACTAAATTTGGGATTGATATCACCGGCTATTTACATTCTTTTGGTTAATTTTGCCTTTGCTTCAAAAATGTATCCAGGATAAATTTTGTCAGACGGACCATTTTCGAGAAAAACCGAGTTGAAAATGCTCGTGCAATCTCTTATCGTAAAAAATACATTAATTAACTCAACAGAATAAAATAGTCAAAGAAATCTAGAAATTTTAGCGTGACAATTAGATTTTGCTGTCTATAGCTGTCACGTCACGTAAGTCAACTTTGGTTTTGCTGTAGCTTCATTCGCGAAATTTAGCGATTCCGATCAATAGGATTCAATAACACAATAACAAAACTGTGATCAAGTGATCACGTAACTTCCCTCAGTTTTATTTGCAAACTAGCTTTCGGACATTCCTGTGGATCAAATGTATATGATTATAGGAACAGAAAATATATCGGAAAATAAAATCAAAGTGTGATATTTTTCATAAAGACAAGCTTTTATTCTAAAGTGAACCAAAAAGAAATAAAAAATCACGATATCCGACCCCAAAAACCTCCACAAACCTATTTTGAAATGGATCAAACCATAATCGCCTAACTTGTCAGTCATCTTGAAATTTTGAACTTTGACTTAAAAATCATGATCTCCGACTTCTAAACTCTCATATACCAATTTTAAATTAAGTTCGACCATAATCACGATACTCGTCCGCTAAATTGAATTTTTGAATTTTGATTGGAAAAACATGATCTCCGAACCCAAAAATCAAAAATTTTGAATAGAATCTGACCGTAATCACAAAACTCGTCCACCGTCATAGCCGCCAGCTCGAATTTTGGAATTTTGACTAACAAATCATGCTCTCCGATCCCAAAGACCCCATGTATCAATTTTAAATAGAATTGGACCATTATCACAAAACTCGTCCAACATCTAGGAGGTTTTTTCCTCTTATAAATATGGCATAGCACATTGTCACCCGAATGATGAATACCTGCCAATTTTCAAGTTAATCGGACGCCTAGATGCGAGTCAAAATTCACTTGCAAAATTTCACCCGAACGTACTAATACATAGATCGACACTCGAATCTTGAAATAAGAATTTTGAACACTTCTGCTGGTTAATTCATAAGTGTGATATATATTTAAAGCCGGAAAACTCGGTTGTTTTTATGGTTCGATAAAATACTATAATTCCATTTGAAAAACTGAAGATGATTGTCAGAAATATCATTCGAAACAGGGCTATCGCACCCAAAAACATTGAAGCTACTATTTCCACCACTGTATAGCGAATACCAAAATTTCGAATCCATATGACCGATAGGAACGGCGCAATCGTCTCCACAGTGGGTTACACACAGACATCATGTCAAAAATCGTCTAGATCGATTCAAAAATGCGGATGTGTCCGTGAAAACCCGGACATTTTTTTTTGGGTGGATTACAATATTTCCCTTACACTATGTATTACCTATACGGGAAGTAACAAGCGTACCACTAGGCAAGCAGATACAAAAGAACGTGTTTTGAATAGTGTCTACTAATCCAGGAATTACTACCAGGCTTTGATGGAAAACGTACTCAAGAGTAGTGTATTGAACATTTTTCGTATCATTTACAAGGCCTTCAAGCTATTGAACCGCAAGATTTCCAACTCCTATTATCAATGGATGCAATTCAGAATCCAGCAAGACAGAAAATTTTCATCATTAATGAAGCTGAATTCAGGTGGGAAGGAATTGTGAATTTTCACAACAGTAATGTTTGGGCAGACAAAAAACCTCATGCATTTTTGTAGCAAAAATTCAAAACAAATTTTCGAGTAATGTGTGGCCAGGGATAATCGGAAAGCATTTGATTAGACCAATGCCTCTTCGATTAAATGGTGAAATTGTTTTTGGATGTTTTGGAAAACGATATTACAGATCTCCTTGATCAGAGTAAACTCTGATGATGGCTACTTGGTACACTTTAACAGTATTTTTATTGGAGGAGGGTGGTTATTTTTTATTCATAGTGTTATAGTGTATCCACAGTGTAAATTCTCTTATAGTTTATTAAGTATGTATATGACTAGTAAAATGTGAAGAACAGTTCAAATGTACAGTTGAACAACTGGTTATTACTTCAGTTGCAAATGTGATTTGTTGGTATTTAGAACATATAGAAACGTTCCCAACTGTCATATTTCAACTACTTCAACGATTGCTTTTGAAATTATTCCAAACCTTGTCACCAGTCCGGAGTTCGGCTATGTTGAAGCTCTTGGATTCTATCCAGAAGAGTGTTATTCGACACTTACGAGTTCATTGACCTCTGTAGAACATCGTAGAAAGGTGGGAGATCTCTCCTTTTTCTGTAAATTTTCCATGGTCGGTGTTCATCAGAAATCTCGTCTGTTGTTACACCACGAGAGATTCCAGATAGGCAGACTAGACGAGTTCAAACTATTCACCGCTTCACTGTCACACTCGAGACCTGCCGAATTTCTTCCAAACAAATTTCATTTTTCTATCTAACAGCGAAGCTGTAGAACTTTGTACCTAGTGAGGTCTTTCCCTGCGCCTATACATAACCTCCAAACAAGTATGAACAATAAATTGAAATGAACAAAGAATTAAGAATGTTTTATTCTTCCAGGTGATTTTCGGTGTGTTTGTTAACCAATTGGTATTTGGATTACCCATGGCTATGTTGATGTATTACACATTACAATGGCGAGGGTTGGTGCCTTTGAGGGAGCTTCCGGCCTTTCATCGTGTTTTATACGAATTGGCAGTTTGTATATTGGTTGAAGAAACTACATTATATTACTCCCACAGGTAAAGATGAAAGGATATCTTATTCGTAATGGCTTATCATCACACAGTTATATGTACCCTGCTTTAGTAGTAGTTTCATGCGAAAACATTAATGCATGTTACATCCGAATAGTTTTGTTGTGTGCTAAGCATAACATAAATATCTAAGGATGATACTAGAACTAGAATTGAATAAAAGAAATGTACTGTAAATTTTGAAAATTCTCAAATCAATGTTGAACCGTGCTTCTATCGCGATTTACTGGCGTTAGTGAGGCGTTTGGTAAAGTTTCTAATTCAACAATGTATTAAGAAATCTGCATGAGTAAACTACATGGATTTAATGATTTTGGAATTAAATTCACATTTAATGTATGCATTTCAAATATACAGTGTGTAAACGCCAAATGGAATAAATTCATTGTTTCGATAACTATACATATTTCAAAAAATCCCGAAACGTGTCAAATTTAAATTATAAATTGACATCCTTCTACGTGAAAATGCGACCCCTATCTTCAACCCCCTTCGAATGACAGGTACAACCCTCTATTTGTGAAATGGGAAGTATAGGCTTGTGATATATCGTTTGAAAAGTTCTCTTCATTCTCTATTCAAAAATGTTATCGCTTTCAAGTTTTTTGCAACAATCAAGATAGAATAAAATAAAATTATGTGGTTACCGAAATTCGCTAAAATATACTAAAAACTTATTACAATATACTCAATACTTATTTCCCTTTTAGGTCTTGATAATAAGAAATTAAGCAAAAACCATAGCAATGTGTGTTTTAGATGGTATCCATCAAAAATACTTTAAAAAGTGTCCGTGGCAACGTTAGTTTGATTAAAACGCCTTAGCAAATTGTTTTACATAAGTTGTCATTTAAGTTGTCAGTATTATAATTTAAGTTTGAAATTCGTTAACTTCAATTGTGAAAAATGTTTAGATTAACGAAAATGCATAAAATAACAGTTGTACAAATGATTGGTTAAGGAGATAAAACCCGAACACAACAGGAAGTAACTCGCCTATTTCATGAGAAATTTCCTGATTTACCGCCTATATCCCAAGGAACAGTTAGTAAAATAGAGAAGCAGTTTCGCGAGTTAGGTCATGTAAGGCAGATGAAAAAACAAGCTGCCAATGCACTGAGTGATGACATCAAATTACACGTGATGCTTGAGTTTGAGGAAAACCCACATACATCGAGTAGACAGGCATCCACTACATTCAATGTTAGCCATACATCGATAGTAAACATATTAAAAGAAAATAAAATGCATTCATACAAAATGATACCTACTCAGGAGCTCATGCAGGACGATTTTGATAGGAGAACTTATTTTTGTGAGCGAATGATGGACATATTATCCAATTAGAAAACGTTATGTTTTCTGATGAGTGTACTTTTTCACTTACCGGTCATGCTAATCGTCAAAATTGCCGCTACTGGTCAACGGAAAATCCTCACTGGATAAGAGAAGGACACACGCAATACCCTCAAAAGATTAATGTTTGGGCAGGGATTGTTGGAGACCATATCATTGGTCCCTTTTTCATTGAGGGCAATTTGAATGGCGATCATTATTTGGCACTACTTCAAAATGATGTCATTCCAACTTTGGCAAATTTATATCCTGATCCAGGAAACCCTCAAGTTCCAGTGAATACTATATGGTTTCAGCAGAATGGATCACCACATTACCAATTTAATGTCCGGCAGTACCTCGATACAATATTTCCCAATCGGTGGATAGGGAGGCGAGGATCGATTGAATGGCCAGCGCGATCACCTGATCTTTCATTATTGGATTTCTTTTTATGGGGATATGTGAAGAGCATTGTGTACAAAACTAAACCTTTTGATTTAAATGACTTGAAAGAACGTATAACGCTTGCGATGAGGTCGATCACGCCTGATATGTTCAATAATGTTAGAAGACAGTTTTATTTAAGATTAGGATGTTGCCAAGACGTTCGCGGTGAACATTTTGAACATCTACTTCATTAACATTCATAGTTCTTTTTAGTGTTCTACATTTTATCACGTTTTGTATTACATTTTAGTTTTTGATTGTATTGTAGCGAATTTCGTTAACCACATGATTTTATTTTATTCTATGTTAATTGTTGCAATAAATTTGAAAGCGATAACATTAATAGATAATGAAGAGACCTTTCAAACGATATATCACAAGCCTATACGTCCCATTGAAAAAATTGGGGGTTGTACCTGTCATTCGAAGGGGGTTGAAGGTAGGGATCGCATTTTCACGTTGAAGAATGTCAATTTGTGATTTGAATTTGACGTGTTTCGGGATTTTTCATAAATATGTACAGTAACCGAAATAATGAATTTATTCCATTTGGCGTTTACACACTGTAGATATTCATTTGACATTCATATGATGCAGTCAGTTTCACAGAAGTTGACTGGAGGTTCATGCACAAGATTACGATTTGTCATTGAAATCTGATGCACAATTCGATTGAATTCGAAGGTCTCTTCAAAATCGGATGCAGGCGAGTGACTAGACCACTTTTGAATATTTTTAATTCGAAATTTCTGAAAATATGTATCCCGAAATTAACTCAAAACTCAAAATCGAGCTTATTTTGAGCTCTTACACGATTTGGTTTGAAAGCTTATTGCTCTCTGAGGCAAAACAGGAGAACGTTACTTGAAAATGTTTAGTTTATTTGGAATGTTTTCAATTAAAACCTTTCTTTGGTGAATGTGAGAGAGTATATTTTATTAAATTTGTCAAGCTTCTTGATTGACGCTGTGAGGGTACAATGAAACAGATAACCTCTCGAAATATCTAGGGTTTCAAGATAATTAATATAAGCAGATACTTCGCAAACACGGCAATTATTTCGACAAAACCTATTTTTCTTGTGAAAATATGTCTATACCAATAATCTTCAAGTTACCATTCGAGAACGTCTGATACTTTTTCTCATGATGCGCATCACAGTCCAAACGCGAAACGTGCTCAACTTTACCTCAAGTCGTCGATAGGAGCTCAACTCCTCATCGGGAATTGAGTTCTGATTGGGCGCCTGTGTCTAGTTGCAGATAAACATCTTCAAATTCACAAAAAGTCTTTAATTATTCCTTTGCACCCATTTGGCTTTGTATAAAACGCTACGGAAATAGATCCATAGATCATGAAATTGTGCCAGAACACGATGATTCTGAATTTACGTTAAGATATTATATAGTTTTGGTGAAAGCCACCCACAAACATGAAACCTATTTTGTTCGGTTCACGACTCAATTGACTCAGTAGTTAAAAAATCTGTTCTTCTTTCAGATTGTTGAATAACAAGCATCTGTACAAATACATTCATAAACAACACCACACATGGACATCACCTTATGCAGTTGTAGCTATTTATTGCCATCCCTTAGAACATATTATCTCCAATTTGTTGCCACCATGCTTAGGAGTATGTATAATGAATTCTCATGTTGTGACGGCATGGTTATGGTTCATCTTAGCGATATTGTCCACACTGAATGCTCACTCAGAGTACCATATACCTTTCTTCCCTTTCCCAGAGGCTCATGATTTTCATCATTTAAAGTGAGTATAATTTAACGTAGTCCTAGCAATTTCTTATGGAAACATTGTACTTACTGACAATTGAATGACAGTAAAAAGGTAAGATCTGGAGGTACGTTGAGGTATCAGAATTTGAAACATGATCTATCCCATCAGTTAGGATCATGGCTCGGAATTATGTATTTGTCGGATTTTCAACTTATGTTATTGTCCAAATTACAGTTAACATTATTTTGTATATATAGACAACACAAAGCCCCTAATCTGTTCGTGAGGCAACACATTCTGTACAACTATTGCTTCCACGTATCTATATTAGGCAGGGTGAAGTCCCTGGGGAGTAAAACAGACGGCGCCACAATCGATAATCTCATGTGACATTTGTGATGTACCATCTTCAACTAGAACGCATTTTGACACCCATAGAAAGCTAACAACCTTGACGATTTTTGTAAACATGGAAAAAAGTGAATTTTGCGACTTGATTGCATGAATTATGCTACGAATTGGTTCGTCATAAACCATATTCTCCAGCTTTGACCCTCAACGATTTTATGTATTTCCACACTTAAAGAAGTGGCGGCTCGGCGGAAAGGGATTTGACTCCAACGATGAGGTCATAACTGAATCAAACGCCCATTTTGAAGAATTGCCGAAATCGTATTATTTGGAAGGGATCGAAAAATTTTGAACGAAATGTATCGGGCTTCGGGCTGCTACGAAATTATGTTGAGAAATAGAATAAATTTTGACCAAATAAATAATTTTTGTTTAATTTTTCAGGAACTTTTCAACTTGTCCTCGTAGAACCAAGCGGCAATGTTTTCGCGAGCTAGTTTGTCAAATTTTTCGTTTACTTTTCCGAATTTCACCGGGGATGTTGACATTCACCAATTTCGGTCTTTCACAGTAACATGTACACCGAACAGGGAATTACAGTTTAGACAATACTGAATAATATTTTCCATTCAATCTGTGGTGCTGCTGTCGACTAATGAATAAATATAATTTAATTATTAATTAATCGAAGCAAAGCATATTATATGATTAATTGTTTAATCTGCATGAAATAATCGATTGTTCCAGCGGTTCGATTGATCGTTGCCATCTCTACTCACATCGCTGTTTGAGATGCTGTGACTAGCTTAGAACAAACATGCAATTTTGTTTGAAACATTAACAAATTTAAAGAGAAAGAAAGTTCCTCAAATCGGTTCATACGTTGTTGGCTTTTACTTATACTGGAATCGAGCTCATGCCACTAGACAGACTGCGGCCCGCTTCCTTGGCTGGTCAGGAATATACCTAGAACACGCAACTAGACAGACTGCAATGCGCGCTCTTCATCGGCTTATTCGAGAGATGGCGTGAACGTTGCGAAAGCATAAGCCGATCCTTTGGGCACACTCATTCACTCTGTCTTAAGTTTCCGGGCATGCGCAGCGTACCGACTGACCTACGTTTGCTCTCGGCGTGGACCTCAACAACAAACTCTCTAGCTCCGTCGAGAAGACGAAATACATTCTTTTTGGAGCCAAACTCGCCAGAGACCCACTCTTCAAGTTCCAAGATAGGAACATCCGCAGGGTAGATAAGGCATCTCGGCATTGTTATGGACCAGAAACTTCATTTCGGACAACACATTGCATACATCTCGGCTAAAGTCAAATCCATATTCCAGGCTCTAAGACGGCACATCAGACTCACGTATGGCAGGATTTCAAACTCCCTGAAGATCATTTATCACCGAGCCATCGTGCCTCTCGCGAGCTATGGAGTATTGGTGTGGGGCCACAGAATCCGACTGGTGAAAAATGTCGAGATGCTTGACTCTGCTCAAGCTAACTGCCTTCGCATAATATATAATCTTTACCGCACGGTCCCAAACGAGAAGGCGTGTGTCCTAGCGAAGGAACCGCCTTTCCATTTTCTTCTTTCTGAGCTCTATTCTATGGCATCGGCCAAGAGGTTTGGGACGTGTACTCATATTGGAAACCCTTTGTCTCTGGCGGAGTTCAGGTTCTGGTCGGACTTCACTCGCCAACTCCGGGCTCTCACTGTCACACACTGGCAAGTTCTCTGGGAAAACTCTGTGAAAGGCAGGGTGAAACACTCTTTCATCCCTGTCATTGAGGAATGACTTCCAATAGCGGCACCAATGCCTAACCGCGAAAATCGTGCGGTGTACCACCTCTTGAGTGGACATGGCAACTTTGGGAGTCATCTCTTCAGGATCGGTAAGTCCCGGGATGGTCAGTGTGCTGAGTGTCTAGTCTTCGACGAGTCTTAACCTGTCGCAATTTTCATATTGTCAGAGCCGAACTTGTTGGCGCACTTGATTGGTTCCCCAATCGTGAGCAGGATCTACCTCGCCTAATAGAGCATCTCGAGAGATATCAGGAGCTCCTTGGTGCTTTCGCACCACCTTAAATCCAGCACTCTCCTATCGATTGGCGTTTCTATGGTTGCCCCTTTACTTATTCAAACGGTTTGACACGACGGCCACTAGTATCACCAGTGTCATTTGATACTACATACGTGCTTGTGACGTCTATGTGTCTGTGCTAACAAAGTGATTGCGTCGCATCTTTTTTTATATATTATTTGTTGATTTCTGACACGCTTTTTGCATTTTTTCCGGACCGACAACAGATCAGCACGTAAGAGCCCCACTTTGAGAATATTCCTAGGTCAAAATCATATTGTCGATAGTTGCATTTTATTGTTTGAGACATCGCTCATCACATAAGCGATGAGTGGAGGTGGGACCTCATTTTCACTTTTATTGAAAGCGTGACCTTCGGTTATAGTATTATTATTTACTAAATTCTTATTTATTCCTTAATGCAAATTAAATGATTGCAATTTCAATCAGTATACCTTTACCTACTAAAGATTATTTCATCATAAACACTTCAAAAGAGGTCGCGTCGCGTAGGTAGTGCTGCAAAAGTGAAAATATGGCAATAACCTTCATTAAAATATATAGCCGTGTAACACTAGACAAAGTGCAAAGAAGCTATTGTACTATAAGTGAAGCTGCTGAAATTTGGGTTGAATCGCTTAGAAAAAACCTTAACTTGGCGTCATTATCTTTCAAATTGTCTGTATCATCGATTCATGAGAGAAAATTTAACTCAATATAACACCTTCAGCTTGTGGAGATCTATGAAGAAATTTTTAGATTCTACTATGATCCTACTTATGGAATAATTGCACAATTCCATCATTCGCCTATACTGTACGTCAATGTTCGTTTTTGGTTCACTAAAAAATGAGAAATTGGTTAGGCAAGAAAAAGTTGACAAATTAGTATGTGTGTTTAGGAAGTTAACAGATGTTCAACGAGTGTTAGTTATATCTTTTTTAACAACAAAATAAATGAGAATCTCAATCATTCAAACACAACAAACACTGCTAATGATAGAGTCAATAGAGATTAGTAGAGGTCTAATTACCTTTATTCATAAATTTAAATGGTCAAAATTGTGTTGTTTCTTTCACTTAAAGTTATTCCAAACAAATTATTTACAATTTTGGTTAGTTTATACTTCAAAATTGGTTTCTTGTTGATTCTCACAAACCATATCGGCCTGATAATTTGAAGTTTTCCAGTAACCATGAAGATTACGTCTTTCCAAGTTCTTACAAAAACCGTCCATTTCATATGGGGATATAATCACAAAGTTCCCTCACTTATCAGCGTAGAATCCATTTGTGCGTGAACCATTTAAAAAAATTGAATTACAGAATTTGCGAGATTTTTTGAAGAGTTTTCGAAGATTCAATAAGATATAAGATGTTCTATTTAAAATAAAGAAGTTGGTCTCAATTTCTGATATAACCGGAAGTTGCAGATAACTGAATTCAGCTCGTCGTGTATCTCTCTATTATAGTTTCTGAAGTCACTCTCTTCGTCTTGTTTATACTAACCTCCATATCCATTAACATTACCTCTTGATCTATGGGTATTGCACGTATACCTCTAGATTTTTTCCAAGAACTGAAGAAAAGTGGGTCGAAAAAACATGAGGCATGTTTGGAAAAGTATTTTAAAATTAGGCACGTTTTCTTCCTTCTGAATGTATTCCAATTCATTATACATAGAGACAAAATAAATTATTCAGTGCACATTCAGTATGTGTATTTTAAGTGATCTACTAGCAATGAGATCGAGAAATTCAAATTTCAAACTTTTTTAAATTTCATATCTGTACTAGAAGTCATGGCCACATTGCATTTTAATTGATTGATTTTAATATTCTGTGAATTTCAGATTTGGTAACTGTTTTGGCGTTCTTGGTATCCTGGACAGATTGCACGGAACCGATACAATATTCCGGTGTTCCAGAGCCTACGATAGACAAACGATGTTAAATTTCACTCCTCCTCGGGAAGCATCTCAAGAACTAAGCGCATGCAAACATGAGTTGGGCAAAGATTGACACATAGCATTCTCAATATTAAAAACCAACTACCTCTGCACAAGTAAGTTCCTTCTAATAGATATAGTCTAGGAGCTAGAGCGATATGGTGGACTTGAAAATGAACACACCTTGGGTCCACTGTATATTGGTGGAGAAAGGCTAAATGTACAATAGCTCTCACAGGGCGGATCGTGTATTGTTAGACGTTTTTAAGGTACAACCACCTCAAATTTTGGACTTTTTTATTGCACGGATCCTTTGTCGGAGTTGTTGTATATTCAAAAGTATGCAATTCTTATACTTTTGCACCTAGTGCCAAGGTTTTTTATCGACGCAATTCCTTGGAGATGGCCAGTTAATTTGGTAGACTAAATGAAATGAACGAACACAGTTTCTAACCTGGTGGAAAATGTTTGTTATTGTTGCCAGTTGTAGAAAATACACATGCCAAGGTTTTTAGCGGGGCAGTTCCGAATAATTGGCCATTATTTCGACCAAAAATGGACTTTTTGACTACTTTACGGCTAACCAATATGAGTGCCAATGATTTTTTCCCAATACAACGCTTCATTCAATCAGTAATCAATAAATTTGATTTGATAAATTACGCAATTATTTCGGGGTTGTATTAGGAAAACAACATTGGCACTCATATTGGTTATTCTTTGTTATTAACGTATTTGACACGGTGCCATTTATTTTGACGCAATGCGCCCGTTTTAGCCGTAAACTAGTCGAAAAGCCCATTTTTGGTTCACATAATGACCAATTATTCGGAAATGCCCCCCAAAAAAAACTTGGCATGTGTTTTTTTCAACAATTGGCAACAGTAACAAACGTTTTCCACCAGGTTAGAAATTGGGTTCGTGTATTCCATTTAGCCTATTAAATTAACTGGTCAGCTCCAAGAAATTGCCTCGACAAAAAACCTTGGCACTAGGTGCAAATATATAAGAATTACATGCTTTTCAATATACAACAACTCCGAAAAAGGGTTCGTGCAATAAAAACGTCCAACATTTGAGGTAGCTGTAGCTTGAAAACGCCCGACAATACACGATTCGGCCTGTGAGAGCTATTGCACATTGAACCTTTCTCCACCAATATACTGTAGTGGCAAGGTGTATTCATTCAGGCCCACCATATCGCTCTAGCTCTTAGACTATTGTCTTTCGCTAGTTTAGTACTTTTCTACGAAAAGCGACCATAATAATTTCGTCCAGACTTAGCTATTTTTTAGAATGACCCATTGAATTCATGATTTAGTTTTGATGAAATATTTCGATTGATTTTTCAACAACTGAATCCTGGGTATCCAAAGGAGTATTCTAATAAATATCTGGAAAACTAGAGATAAGTTTTGTGGATACTAAAATTTGAAATCATTCATATATTGTTATCATTTTTTTAAGTTGTTCTGAATAAAGGAAGTTAATTTTTTCAGTTCTCTTATTTCAAACTTAACCAATACTACAGAAAAATATTTTTTTTCATCGTACCGTCATCCGGGGTGAACACGGACAGTAGGGACGACTTCTGTATCCACAGAGACTTTTTGCTCTTCTTGTCGGTAACGGTGAGAAGATTTTCAAGAATTTCAAGTCAGTACAGTAGGCAACTAGACACGACTGAAGATAGTTGTAACCTATGTGTGTGGAGTATAAACAAGTTATCTTATAGTCCAGGCAATGAGCCGGGAAAGAGGCCATAATAAAAGAAAAATATATAGTAAGCTAGAATTTCAATTTTTTTTTTGCATTTTCTTTCTAATACCCCATAGATCATTCATGACTATCAAGACCGCGGGGGGTCGACCTTCCTACCCCCCTACCCCCAAAACGGTGTTTCAACCCCTCAGAGGAGCATTCTTATAAAAACAGTCCAAAATTAATGAATTAAGAGTCGAAAATGACCCCCAGAATGTTTTTTGGGTCGCTGATCACGATTTCGCAGTTAGTTTTCTCGGAAAACTTCCTCCAGATGGGAAATTTGGAAAATTTATATATAATATATAATTTATAATTTTGTTACAAAAATGGTACCTAGTATGTTTTTTAGGTCGCCGATCACGATTCCGCTGTTATTTTTCTCAAAAAACTCTCCAGATGGAAAATTCGGGAAATTTGAGATTTTCCCGAGCCAGTTATGAATAATAAAGTATAATTTTGTCCAAAAATGACTAGAGGTAATTATTAATTTTATTATTCATAACCGTCTCAGGAAAATCACTTTTGTTAAATGGCTAAATTTTTACGAAAGATGAGAGGTTGAAAATTTGGTAAGCTGTTCATCCACTATTGAGGAAGATGATCCCTTAAAAAAAATAGCGCGTTACCGCACCACTATTTTTTTAGGGCCATTTTACAAAAGTACTTCTTTTTGCATTAAACTGCGGTTTGCAAAAAGTATACATACGATCTTGCTGAAATTTTGTGTGGTATTTGGTGGGCACAAAAGCTACAACCTATTATTTCAGCTCTTAATCTTCAAAAGAACAAGAGTTATGAATATTTGAAATTTCGAACAAAATCGATGGTTTTTTGCAATTTGCGGGGTCACCGCTGGTCCAATCGGGTTCAACCGCAGCTCATTTTTTCCGTTTTTTCACGGCGCATTATTAACTTAATCCGACGATGTCTGACACGAATAACCGGCTTTAGCCATTTTTCCATCTTTTTGGACCATTTGCGTCATAATTATCTACTTTAAGCAATTTTTTCCTCCGAACTTAGAATTATCCAAAAATTACCGACATGTATTGCTAATTCTATCATACTATTTGTGAAGTGTGGCATAACGTTAAAATTATTGGTTTCCGCTTCCATCTTGGCGGCGTAAATACAAAAGTGGTGAATATAGAAACAAGAATTGTAAAACTGGTTTCGTTAATAATTTGGTATGGTATTTTTGAATCCAAATCTGGTGAGTGATTTTTTGTTTTTGAGTTACTTGCGATTCAACCAAGTGACGATAAGTTAACGGTTTTTGCTGATTATTTGGTGGATTATTTTATATCCGACGAAGCCACTTTTCCACACCACATTTGGGCTGAAGCTTCTCCAATTAAAAATAAAACCACGAATGCTTGCGAGTCCTTTCACTCTCATTATAATAACTCTTTTTATTATAGTTCACCGAATATTTTTTATTTCTAGAGCGTTTTGTTAAAATTTCAAATAGAAGTGTACATTAAATGTAATAGTGTACCTACTCCTCCTTGTGAATCTAAAAACTCAGCCACAATTCTGAGACAAGATTTTCTGCAAAAATTATTGTTAGCTTTGAAACAACAAAAGATACTATCCTCCTTTTTGTTAAAGTTGTTTCAAATATATATGGACACAATCCATAAAATATGTAGTATTATTATGTATAAATTGTCAATGTTTTCCTTCCGAGTATTATGTAAAATGTATGTATTATAAGTACATTATATCCTTGATCATATGCTACACATTTCATTATTACACTAATTTAGTGAATAAATAAAGTAAAAAATCAATCATTTTATTTTTTTGTAAACATAAAAATATTACTTGGACGCCTATGGTGGCAAAATTGTTGCATCAACAAGGTTTTCAGTGTATTTTAGAATTTTAAAATCAATAATCATCTATATAACGAATTTCGTAGTCCCAAAATCGGACGACAGAATAATGCTATGTGACGAATATCGTACACGAATTTTATGTTTACCTGGGTACTGTGACGAATTTCGAATCCCCCGTATAATCATACTAAAACGTCACGGCGGTTGCAGGTTCGCAATGGTCGCAAAACGTTATATTGAAGAATCAACAAGAAATTGGAAGTGGCTAAGAAGATCCAAGGCTATTATGATAAATCTAAACCAAAGTTCAGATGAGGAAGTGAAACATATTTCTTCCGAAAATAATGTTCAAAATATTTCTATTTCAAGCTCGTCTAGATGTCACCTATTTCCTTCCACTATCAAGGTTAATTTCAATGAAGATTAAGTTTCTCATTATCTGCACTCAGTGACTTATAAACCCATAACTTACGTGTGTGTTATAACCAACGTATAGTATCTGTATAACCAATATTACTCACAGTAATAATGACACTATAATTTATTAGTATTGGATGAATTATATAACCACCTCCCACCTATTATACATTTTCGCTAAAACAACGAATATAACAATGTACCGTTACGAACTTGGATGACATCATTTTTGAAATAAAAAAAAAATAATTTTGGACACTTCTACGGATTGAATATATATTTATAACTAGAAAAATACCATAACCGTCATTGGAAAAACTAAAATGGATGACAAAAGTAACACTTGCAGGGTGGCTGCACGCCCCAAAATAATATAGTCCATATTTTCACCGCTAGGGCGATTTGTACATTTTCAGATCTTTGCTCCGCACACACAGACATCATCTCGAAAATAGTCTAAATAGAAATGTTGAAAACGGATATTTCCGATGTTATCCGGAAAATTTTTCAAGTCCCATTTCTATAATTTTCTTATACTACAGTGAAGGAAGTGGGGATATAAATATTTGTACATCTTATGCCTATGATTTCTTAATAAAAGGCATTTACATTATAATATCATCATTAGCACTAAAAATTGCTAGGAATAAAAATAATAATTACACTTAATTATAATAATCTCCTTGAATCTACATTAGGTAGATGACATGAATGAATAATATAGAGAAGAAGCTGTTCAATGGTGTGAACTAAATAATTTTAACATATAAGATTTTAATATTTGTTAATTTCATATTATAATATAAGTTTATATCTAACACAAATATCATACTCATTGAAAATGATCTACTATCCTGTGAGAGTTGAATTTTTGTATGGCTAGCGTTGATACATACAAAAGAGTATTCCTGCGAAGAAAACCAAATAACTTAAGGTAAGTAACGTACCTACTATTTTTGCAGATAAAATTCTGAAATAGGGTTAACGTGAACCCATAACCCATAAGAAATTAGCGACAAATTCAGGAATGATATTGTATTCAAACAAATAATTAGTATTCTGGCATGTTACTTTTAATCTGAATCGTACAAAAACTGCTGAATATGTACCTTTTTGGTGAGGGTTTTCTGCAGCTTGATGATCTATAGTTGACGTTTCCTTAATTTCATTGTATAGTTGGTAACTGCTTGTACTGCAATATTCAAAATTGAAGAAACGGACGATTGGACATATAATGGGCTATCCGGATCTTGATATTAGACTAATAGTAGAATAATTATTGGACAAAATAAATTAGTGGACAATTTGTTAGGTGTTTTTAGAACCTAGGTAGGTACCACGTATTTAGCATTAGTCCAAATCGTGAAGAACACATGAAAATACAAAACCTGGTCAGTCTCTTCAGTTAGTTTCTCCATATGAGTTGATGAGTTGCGAAAAAGGAACTAAAAAATGAAACAATATTAGAAAAGGAGCTTGTGGAAAACCTACGTACGTACGTATGCTTGTAAAGTGTGTTTGTGTGTGTGTATGTGACTGATATGTCACATGTGATGGTTCATTACTTTTCAGATCAGTAATTCAGCACTCATCAAGATTTTTTGAAAAAAGTTTCAAGTACGAGCCTGCATTGGATAAAATTTGTGAAATTGGGCATTCCAACGCTTAAGCAGAATCGTAAGTTGAATGTGACATTTTTGTAATAATTGTTAAAACAAAAACAAGAAATTAATTAACGATGAATTATCTTGAATAATAGAATTTCGCGGATAGCTAATCTTGAAAATTCTTGGGTTCCGGATGATTTCCGCGTCACAGTAGCGCGACTAGTCATTATGGTGGCACCTTCTGTAGCGGTATTAAATGTGTGAACATTTCTCGCTACACAGTTCACTAGCTTTGTTCCGGTAGTTGCTGCTCTGGTGCTCGACCCCGCCGTTATGTGATCATGTGCGAAGTGTAATTTCCAAGGATGAGTTCCCAAATGTAGGAGAGGTAATATCCTGAGTGGCGGTTTATATTATTTAGGATCTCACCTCCCCAACATGATCACACAACGGCGGGGTTGAGTTCCAGTGTACCAAGTAACGTCCAATTTTCAGACAATAAACACCGTGCTACAGAAACTAGCAGATGCCACCGTAATGATTGGACTCAATCCTGGTTCCGCTAATTGGGGAGTTGAGGGGTTTTAGTGTAGGATACACCTCCAAGAAGTGGAAGAGAATTCATGTAAAGCGGGTAAGAAGAGCTATGTAAACGTCAAAGTCTTACGTCGTTTTTGTTGAAGACGTTACAGAAGCTTGTAGACTGGTATCTCAAGGTCAGTCTTCCACGAGAAACAGCATTCTTATCAGATGAGCAGATTTGCCGAGACAGCTCTCCACTCGGCTGTTGGCTTTATAGAGCAACAGCTGTAGGGAAAGGGAGTCTGCATTGGTGCCTTCTTGGTTATAGAGGAGTTCTTTTAACAAGACGCTAAGTGAGAGCTTATAATATGGGTTATGAACACCCTTGAAGGTAGACACTTTTCCACGACGTGGCAAGGTTGTACTCTGAAAGGTTTGATATCGAAAGGGTGTCCACATGAAAAGTACTCTCCCCCCTTTTATGAAGTTTGGTCGTAGATGAGCTACTAGTAATGTTAAATCGTGCTGGTATTGAGGCGATAGGTTATGCGGATAACATTGCCATACTCTCCAGGGGAGCCTACGAGGGTTCCTTGCAGGAGCTTGTTCAACAAGCCTTGATAATTACAAGTCTGGTGTAAAGACAACAAACTCTCCATTCAGTCGTAGAAAACTGCCATTATCACCTTCTCCAAGAATCGGAGGCAAGTCAGTTGACTTTTCCGAGACGGTGAAATATCTGGGAGTCACCCTGGACAAAAAACTGCTTCGGCAGAAGTAACCGGAGACTTGGTATCAAAATGCTATGATAATCTTTTGGCAGTGTAAGAGAGCAATTGGCATGAAGACAAGCAGTTCTCGTATGGTAGAAAAGAACCTAGAAAGGGGTATACTGATCTTGCAGAACCATCTGAGGGATCAACATGCCCCAGCATGGAGAAGCACTGACGATAGCCAAACTGCCAAAGTGCTGCTTGGCAATGACGTGGGCCTAAGGGCAAACGTGATACTCTCGCTGAGTATGAAAAAGCATCAGGTTAATCTCTGAGATGTTTACAGGTATCGGGAATCTGATGAAATTTGAACATACATTAGGAAAAAGTGATACTCCCTTCTGTATGAGATGCGAGGGAAACAAAGTGGAGTCGTCAACCCACTTTCTTTGTGGATGTCCTGCGCTCATTTGAACCATGTTTACCTCGTTAGGTCCGGGGATCATCATGCCCGATGACATAAAAGATCTAAGCTTAAAACAAATCTTAGGATTCTGTAGAGCAGCGGGGTATCCAAATATTCCCTGTAAAACTTATCAGGGGATAGTGTACAAGGGTATTTGGTTAAGTGCATTGAACTTTCTATTAAGCCCGTTACCATTTCAACCAATACCAAACGAATACCACCGTCTTGGTGGCGAAACGTCGGCATCGATAAGTGCTGCCATGTCATTCGTTGATTGTTTTTGTTTCAACAATCGTTACAAAAATATCACATTCAACTTACGATTCTCCTTAACCATTAGACTGCTCAATTTCCCACATTTTTCTCCAAGGCAGACTCGTAGTTAACTGCTTACTACGGTAAACTTCAATTTATTGAGCGCCAGATTTTTCTAAAGATCTACTCCTTCTTGAGGACTTCTACTAGGCTCCTCACTATGCTATCTATAGATAGCCTTGTCCCTAGGGTAGCTACAGTGAAGTATAACCAGGGCCCATTGGGCAGAAAAATAGCATCAAATTTGTAGGCTTTAATTACAATTGATACTTGGTTATAACTTAGCTCATTAAAAGATGGAACACAAATAACTTAATAAAACAGGGAATTCCAAATATTAAATCTATAATAATAAAGAATACACTTTCAGAATAACTAATGAATGCAACTGTATATGACACAATAATTCACCCAGGTGGAAAATGCAAAGAAGCTCAATCGGTATAAGAAAACTGATACAACATATTTATTTTTACGATACGTTCGGTCTTTAATTTCTATTCAACGGTACAGAATCGGTTGATAAATGATTTACATTATTCAATTTCCGAAAACACAAACCATGTAGATGCTAGAGTAATAATAGTTGTACGGTAATTATTCAGATAGCATTATCAGTTGTAATGTTCACAACACACTACGGTATATCAAACGGTGAATAAATATTAAGCTATCATTTATCTTATGTAAATTCACTAACACGGAACACTACAAATTCGGTACTTTTAACAACTATTGCTAACTCTTTCACAATTCGAAACGGTAGTGTTGACTAAACTGTTAAAATTTTTAGCGGGTATGAATGCGCTATGGGCGATTCATTTATTGAAATAATTACACTCATTCAATTACGGAGATCTAGAGAAGTTACTATCACGGAATACACATTCGGAGTTCACGCAAATATGTTGAAATAATAAACTGTTTAACTGGTGTTTACGTGTAATATGCGTATTCTCTGCCTGATCTAAAATAAATTATATTTCAAAATTTAAGCTTCGTTACAATATACATATATAATATAAAATTAGATAGATATTAAAAAACAGCAAGTAAAATATGTTTGATATGTTATTATGCACCCCCCTTCTTTTAAATAACACCGTGAAACCCCCCAAATGAAAGTCTAGATCCACGCCTATAACCAAAACTGTATCAATTACCGTTTAAGATATTCCCATGATAGACAGCCTTAGCTTGGACACACTGTATATTAGATTAGCTCTTTAGTTGCAAGTACTATGTAATATCTATTTGGAGAAATTAGTCACTTTTATCTATTAAATTAGTGAGAATAAAACTTTATATGATAATTTTATTTAGTTCTAGTATCTTGTTATATTCTGAGGATGAAAACTTGTAACTGATGATTGCAGTTCTAGATTCAACATGCTGACAAAAATTGATGAAAATTCTCCCAGTGTTGAATTAACAAGAAATGAAAATAGTCCATCACAATTGATTCACAACAGCCCATATTCGAAGGCATCAATCTTATTATCTCTACTTTACGTATTTATCTTAACTATCTCGCCACTAATTTACTTTCCAGACGCTACAAAATCCGCAATATGGTAAGAAACTGTACATTATTATGTACTAAAACACATCCACTTTTGTTTTTGCCTGATTTGCATTAAGCAACAGTCAATTGTTATTTAACTACTTGTTTCTAATTTCGATATTGAAGCCAACCCAGATAAATGGCGATAGTCAATGAACAATAATGGTTATAAGAATAACATCACTATAACATTTTGAACTAGTAATTAATTCTAATTAAAATGATTATTTCCAAATATAAAGTTGGACTTGCATTCATGCTAGCCTTTATTGAAAATATGCACATATTTTCTTTAAAATGCACAAAATATGCACATATTTTTTGAATATATGCAAACATAATAGAAAAATGTGAGAATAAATACGCCTCATTTTTCTTGTTGAATTATGCAAAATCGTTTTTTGTATCACGCTCTCTACTTTTCCGAGAACTCTACTTCCCATAGTTCCTTGCACGCTTACACATTTCTCTGAAAAGTCCTTCATAATTTCTACGGATTCAACAAGTGATGTAGACCTTTTTTCTAGGGGTAGTATTGAGTTTGGAATAAAACCATAATTAGATCTTATAAAAATGATTGTTGAGCAACTGCATTATTTCTAAATAATTCCTAAGATCTTAACACATTGGGAACCATCAACAATGTCTAAAATAATTCCTTTTCAATTGTCAAAGTATTCCGCATGAAAAATAGCAGCATCCAACCTAGTCCACCTGGTGATAATTGATTGTGGTGGTAAATGAATACCTGGTAACTTATTTTCATAAAGTTGCACCCTCAAAGGTGCCTTGATGAATACTTTTTTAGCATTTGAAATTAATTCATTAACAAAAGGAAATTCGTTTCTTATAGTTTCCGCTAATCTGTTAAGATCATGTGCTAAACACGTTACTTGTATTAAATTATGATAAAAAAACATCAAATTTTGTTCATCTCTCAACATATAAGGTGCTGCATCTGATAAAAAAATTATGATTCTTTCGGCTGGTAAAAAAAATTTGTTAATGAATCTTGGACGAAACGTGTAACATTTAAATTATTTGTTTTTTTGAGATGCTTTGAAGCTATTAAAAATGATCTTCCTGAAATATTCCTATCATCAAATGCGCCATATATCGGCCACAGGCATCGGTAGTTTCGTGAACGATAATGTAGAATAATTATCTAACTACTTTTTTCATTTTTTTAACAACAGTCTTGTGAACTGATTCAACTGCACTTTTCCTGATTGTTGATACGTCGGGTATATTGAAATTTCAATAGTTTTGAAAAAATGATTTAAACTGTACGTTATTTAATTTATTTAGTGGTATATTAGCAGAAACTAAAGCTTGGCATAAATGTTCATAAAACAGACTCTGACCGCTCTTTTCAATGCCCTTTCCAATAGACTCCCTTAGTGACATCTGAATAGGCACTGATTTTATGTTGCTCACTTTTGCGACGTGCGAAGGAGTTCTGGCATGTTGATCGACTTGAAAGGACCCCGCAAATTCTTTACAGGAAATGGGTCTCGGTGTATCTCGGTATTTCTGAATTTTTGATATGATGTAGTCCATGTAATTCTGCACAAATGTCATCATTGCGCCAACCCTCAAAAATGAACAGATTCTCTGCTAAGAGGAGTTATATTCACATTTTACTCATAATAGACTACCTATTTCTGAAGACGGGAACAACATTTTGACATGCTTCATTCTAGTTTATGTTGCATAATATGGTTCTTCTCCCATAAAAAAATGTCTTCAAAATTTTTGTCATAGAAGAAGAACCATATTATGCAACATGAACTAGAATGAAGCATGTTAAAACAGTGTTCCCGTTTTCAGAAATAAATAGTCTATTATGAGTAAAATGTAAATATAACCCCTCCTAACAGAGAATCTGTTCATTTTTGGGGGTTGGCGCAATGATAACGTTTGTTCAGAATTACATGGACTACATCATATCAAAAATTCAGAAATATCCATCGAAACCCAATTGCCGTAAGGAATTTGCGGGCCTTTCTTTTCGCATCTGATCTGCAATAAAAATATATTGCTCATATCAAGGTCAGACTGAAATGAATACCGATGAATCGGATTTGGATTTTTTTTTCATTAGGTATCATATTTGCAACAAAATAAATTTTGTTTATATTTCACAAATTAAAGAAATGTTATTCTTAAAATTTAAATTTATTAAGGTACTTACAATTTTGGAACAAGCCTTGCAGAATATACGTTCGCCATCCATAATATTTCAGGGTAGGCCTTAATCCATAATGAATTACACTTCAGCATTTTAAAAGTCAATCAAACCTTGCACAAAACGACAATTCTAGAATACCCAACTATAGTACACTCTTTATAGTATCAAACAATAATGTATCCTGATAAAAAGTTGTCAACACGATTGTAAGCTACCCTGGGATTTTCCCAATCTTCCCTTCCAAGAATATGCTAGTCTTAAATCTGTACTTGCCCGACCCATTCTTAAGCCTTTCTGAGAATTTGTGAATGGTGTAATCGAAAATGCTCGGTGAGAGGTTCGTTTGTAAATAAAGTAACAAGTGTATCATATGTATATAAAATTAGAGAAATGCAAGAATAAATGACATATATGCTACAATATGCAATTTCGGTTAAAATATGCAATAAAATTACAATTTATTCAAAATTTGCATTTACATGCATGGTGCTTAAAATCCGCGCCTTAATGATTAATGTTAATAATATAAATTTTGCGTAGTCGACCTTCAAAACGAGTCACTGTCTACATGATATTCCGAAAAGGCTATCTCAACCAGCTTAATCATCCTTCAAAGGAGTCAAGTACCAATTTTGATATAATTATGATGCACTCAAGACCTTCAAAATAAGTTTACGTGAAATTTAGAATTAACCACCGCAAAATCCTTTTCCTGTTATAACAGACAAGTACCGATCTTCATGTAATTTTGCGCACCTTCAAAACAAGAGAAATGTTACTGTCTTTATGAGATTTTTTTTAAACTACACCATTCCTCTTCCCACCCCTTGAAGCAGATAAGTAGCGATCTTGATGAAATTTTGCACACTTGACCTCTAAAACAAGAAGAAAACCGCAGTCCATACCTATCTCCAACACCCCGTAAAGCAGATAAATACCGATCTTGAGGAAATTTTGCAGTCTTATCTTCAAAACAAGATGACTTCCTATATCAGATTTCGATTTAACTGTCCATTTCCCTCGGGAATTCCAGCTGATAATGTAATAGAGGTCCTAGTATTGATACTTGAAAAACACATATAGTATTTTCAAGTCCATAAAATATATGAGAGTATCTTTACCTCTTTCTAATCATTTTCAATATATTATCGATTCCTACGAGAGAGAAGTCACGTGATCGATTGATCACAGCTTTTTTAATATCAATTCCACTTCGGTAGTTAGCTCTGTGCTCATTAATTTTCTATATCTAGCCTGTTTTATGACAATCACTTTTATCTTCTTTTCTAGGCATTGTAGACGATTTTGGGGTGCATCCGGAGACTTGTGGCAAGCGCAATGGGACATATTCTTGGATACCGTAGGGGAAGATGCGTTCAATATATGGACCTATGGGACCATCATATTGTTTGTTAGTGTTTACTGGTTATTGGGTGGTATTTATATGATTCCCCACATCATCAACAAAAATTCTCCTTTGGAGCGTTATAAAATTCAACCAGGAACCAATCAATCCGTAGATAGTAAAAAACTGATGAAGGTAAGATGATAATTCATCAAATATCGCTATGCACAAGATATAATAATAATTTTTAATGACATGTAATGATAACTTGTGTCTAATATAAAATTAGATTCATAAAACATCTGAAAAGGACACTATCTTGATATTGAGGAGAGTATACATATCTGCTAACAATTTAAGGAGTCGGTGAAGTTTCTAGGAGTAATCCTAGATTCTGACCTGGATTGAGCGAACATCTCGAATACCGGGTGAGGAAGACATTCTGGGCATGTAGAAGGAACGTTCCTTGGATCTACTACAGCGTTTCTTCAGCATAAGTGTCACGAATGAATGGTACGAGGTCGGCTCCAACAAGAGCTCTTGAAGATCTGAAATATCACCTCTACACTTATTCATCAACATTGAAGCCATTAAAAGAGGTATCAGTCTCATTTTTCCCAAAAGCCTGGAAGAGGAGATTGAAACAATGAAAATCAATCCCTCCAGCGGATGGGTTCACGGACGGGTCCAAGATCGCCTTCTGGGCCTGCACTGACAGCCGATCGACTCTGGAAGCTCTTAATTCCCCTAAAGTCGCATCCAGACTGATCAAAGAATGCAGAGCACTGGAAGAATTAGCCAGGTTAGAGAGGTCAAACAAACATGAGGTGCGTAAAGATGGGTATAGAATAGATACGCGAGCCAAACGATTCGCGAGCCGCTTGTGAACCGCTTGTGAATCGCTTGTGAGCAGTTTGTTGAAATTACTCATTACAACGAACTTTCAGCATCTTGGAAAAACAACGAACCTCGAATTATCGGCAGTCATTGTTTAGCCGCCGGTGCGTCTTTTTGTCATCATGTCTTCGTATGAAGAATATTGTGCCATATTGGTATTAATGGCTAGTTTGGGGAAAAAAGAGGAAACAACGGCGTTGCACACCAGCCTGTATAAAGAACTCACATTCCTGGATGTCGAATTCATCGTGTTTACCAATTACACCACTTTAATTCCGTCAGAGTCTATATTTTTGTACATATAAACCTCTGAAAGGATAGTAGATCATTGATGAACACAATGCCATATGATGCTCCGCTATAAATCAACTATTCACGCACATGTATCTAAAGTTCAATCGTTTTGAATTTAGAAGTGTAAGTATGAGTATTACAATGGTTGGCAATTACGCTGACAGTACTCATTCACTGACAGCATCCTGGTTCTTATATATTTCAATAGAACTGACTGAGAAATGTTCTGGGTAAGTATAAACAAGCTTAAGGATTCTTTGGCTAATTAGCCACAATTTCGTGTAGGTACATGAAGAGATATAGAAGTAAATTTTCTGAATCATGGAGATAACTTAGATAATTTAACATATTATTATAAATACGAATAAAAGTAAAATATTGAACCATATGCGGATGTTAAATTATCTGAATTATCTTCATAATACAGAAAATGTGATTCTATATCTATATATCAGCGTTAAAGTCTCGATGCCTACCATAAAAATATCTGAAGTCTTATATTAGTAGTCATTGCTGGATGGTTTGAATTTTATAATTCTATCAGTAGTTTTGAAACTGAAATTTTATGAATAAATGAGATTGTTTAGACATAATTTTTGTAAGTTACCTACTTATAATTGGTTGGGGAGGTGTTGGTATCCAGAATTTATGGGGTATTATTAGGTAGGGGCTGAAACAGATGTAATGCAGTGTGAGGGAGGGGTCAAAAATATGTGAATTTTGTGTAATAATGCTTATGGATGGCTACCCACTAATTATTATTTTAGTTAAATATGGGATTTGTGGGTTTTCAGAACATATAGAAACGTTCACAACTGTCATATCTTCAACACCTTCTTTACTGGAAACAGTAAAATGAACAACGAAATAAAAATATTTTCATCTTTCAGGTGATTTTCTCTGTGGTTGTTAATCAAGTGGTAGTTAGTTTTCCAGTGACTATGTTGATGTATTACATATTGCAATTGCGAGGGTTAGTTCCTCTGAGGGAGCTCCCGGCCTTCTCTTCTGTTTTATACGAATGTACAGTGTTCATATTGGTTGAAGAAGCTTCATTATATTACTCCCACAGGTAAAGAATAAAGGATTTATTATTTTTTATTGCTTTCAGTTATCATCATACTGATAGAAAGAACCAAAAATGTATTCATCTGGTATTTGGAATTGAAGTGGTCATTACAAACCTATGTTGTGAGGCGCTTCGGTAAGGTTTTTAATTTAGAAAAGTGCGCATTTAACCTTTATTTTGGAGCTTTTTATTTTCGGAAAGATTTAATTACAATTTGAATGTGATTGTAATTATTTCTGGTAACCATCTTACCAATTATTTGATCATATTTCTCCTTCCGAAAGGATAATTCTAGTTATCACAGTACTGTAAAGAATAAAGAGGCAACAACCACTTCCGAGAAATGTGATAGACAAGAATGGTTAAGTAGGAATAATATGTATGCATTATAATAACATCTTGGAACCTCAGTTGTTGCGCTTGGTGAAAATCAATAAGCCACAACCAGTATACGTAACAGATGTGTTAGCTGAATGATATAAAGCATTACGGAGTGTTTCAAAATTGAATTACAAAGAGCGTGTGGAGAAGTTCGTGAGGATTAGACTCAAGCTTTTATTTTCTTCAACTATTCGTATGAAGTCATCCAGATATATGCTCAGTACCACCACCAACAACAGCCTCTCATGGGACGCTCGTGGACCTACATGTCATCGTCAGGTGTACCAATGCTATCCCCATAGATTTTGCCGTTTGATATCTATGTTGGCGTGGGGGCAAGTGAACCCGTTTCAGTAATTCTGTTTTGATATAGCAGTTGCGTTCTCCACCGCTGATTTGGATATATCCCTTTTGTCTGTTTAAGGGACGAAGGTAACGCTATCCCATCTCCATACCTCTGGTATGTTCCAAGCTGCTTCGACGGATGCTTAGAATCTATGGAGTTTCCTCTTGTCCTTGCTAAGCATGAAGGAGCGATACTCTACTATTGACATGTGTAAAGTTTTTCTCAATTTGGATGATTGAAAGTTTCTGAGAGAGCTAGAAAACACTATTGAGTGGCTCGAAAATATTGCAGCAATTTTTTTCACACCTAACTTTTGCACAGCTAAGATAAATCATCTATGGAATTGTGTCAGCATGAGATAATTTTGAATTATACGCTAAGGTGTTACATGGTTTTAGTAGAAGCCCTAATGACTTCCTAGGAACTTGTTTGTTTGCTTTAAATTCAACTCACTCAGATATTAATAAAGCTTCTTCTTCCAGATTGTTACATAACAAGCATGTGTACAAATACATTCATAAACAACACCACGAATGGACAGCCCCTTACGCAGTTGTAGCTATTCATTGCCATCCCTTAGAACACATTATTGCCAATTTGATACCATCCTGCTTAGGAGTATGTATAATGAATCCTCATATTGTTACGGCATGGTTATGGTTCATCATGGTAATTTTTTTCACATTGAATGCTCACTGTGGTTATCATTTACCTTTCCTTCCTTCCCCAGAAGCACATGATTTTCATCATTTGAAGTAAGTATGAATTAGAAGTTCAGCGTACTTGTAACAATTTGTTAAGAAAGAACGGAATAACATTAGGGAGGTATATTGATACCTGAAAGTGGTGATAAAGTATCAGAATATGAGGGAATGACCTATTACATAAATTGGAAGAATAGTTGGCAATTATCTATACATTTGCCTGAACAGACTGTCAAATCATGATAGTAAAAAGTGCTTGACACAAGCCTTGCCAATCATTTTCCAGGTTGTGAAGACTATAGAGAAATTAGATTATGAAATTCTTCTAAAGTTCTATCCCCATAACACCACATTGATATGTAAACTTGGTGCTCTGTAGCTCTATGTTGAACTAAAACACTTGATCGTTAAGGATAATTCTAGTTATCACAGTACTGTAATGAATAAAGAGGCAACAACCACTTCCAAGAAATGTGATAGACAAGAATGGTTAAGTAGGAATAATATGCATTATAATAACAACTTGGAAACTCAGTTGTTGCGCTTGGTCAAGATCAATAAGCCACAATCAGTATACGTAGCAGATGTGTTAGCTGAATGATATAAGCATCATGGAATGTTTCAAAATTAAATTACACACTGCGTGTGGAGGAGTTCGTGAAGATTAGACGCAAGCTGGTATTTTCTACAACTATTCGTATGAAGTCATCCAGATCCATGCTCAGTACCACCACCAACAACACCCTCTCATGGGACACTCATGTGACCTCCATTGCGAAATCCACTTCACGAAAAATTGGTTTTCTATTCCGTGCCAAAAGCTATTTTACATCCCGGCAGCTCCTCTAATCGACAAAGCACAGACTCCACCTGTCCTGGAGTACTGTTCACATGTTTTGAGTTCAGCTCCCAAACGTACGCTGGAGTTCTTATATTCTATCCATTGACCTCTCTAGAACATCGTAGAAAGGAGGGCGATTTTCCCATTTTCTGCAGATTTCTTGTCTGTTATTCCACCACGAGAGATGCCAGGTAGGCGGATTAGACGAGCTGGAGTTGGTCACCCCTTCATTGTCAATCTCAAGACCTGCCGAACTTTCTTCACCAGACTTCATTTTTCTACCTAACGGCTGAGTTGTGGGACTCTTTGCCCAATGAGGATTTTTCTGATGCCTCCAAACTTTCAAGAAAAATGTCTATCTGTATCTGCTCTCCTAACATCGCAACGCTAGCTCACAAGATCCTTTTAGGTTTCTCTCTCGTGTAGTCCAAATATATAAGAACATTAGTTTGAAATTCCTCACATCCAACAATTAGAAAGCAATCTTCAAATTATAAGTTACAGGACATATCCATGTGATGTGTAACAGTATAAGTAATGCATAGTGAATTACAAACACATCACGTGTTAGGAGTCAATTGGCAAGAGAGTTTTTGGTTCCCAGGTTGAACAGACAGCGGTGTCGCTCTTCTCATGAGGCCGTCAATTGAACGAGGAAAACGTGGAGTCTATCTCGAGGCAGTGCTATAATTAACACCCTCGAACATGTTTGGCGAACCTAGACGTTCCAACACCATCTGCCGGAAACCAGTTGCCCACTGAGAAAACAATCCACAATGCCACGCATTGATAAAACAGTTCTCGCGATTAAAAGAATCGACGGGGAAACAGTTGGAAATACTACCGATGTGAATTACACATCTAGTGATGGGAGTTACACTGAAACCTCAGTCAGGTTAGCTTAACGGGGTATGAATGAAACGCCAAAAACTATAGATCGAGTTCATTCCATATTCCACTATTAGATATTTGAGCAGTAGTTACATCTAAAAAGGGTATAAGAGCAAATGGGAATACACTTTAATCCCTCACGAAGACAAGCTTTATGCTGATAAACAACAAGTAGGTACATTTAAATGGTACAAAAAAGCACTCACCTAACAAGAATGACCAATCACCCTTGTATTTGCTCAACAAACAAATACGTAACATAGCAAGATTTATCCAGGGTTCATACATTCAAATATAATTACTTATCTAGTTAAGGCCTGTGATCCCGCATTCCAATTAGAGCCAATCAAGAACAGTATCAATCATGACAAGAGCGGGCGGATACAATGGGGGGGGGGGAGTGCGATTGAGGTCATCCCCCCAATCGAGTGGTAAACGAACTTTTTCAACCTTATGAAGACTCAAAACTTGGCTGCGGTCGGCAATGACAGACGACCGACTACTCGGATTAATTTTATTAATGTTCATTCTGAAATCGAGTTAAATGTAGAAAAAATTATTGATAGATTTTCTCAAAGCCCAATAGATCTTTGGTCATCACCCCCAAGAAAACACTGTTGAATCTGCCCCTGAATCAAGGAACCTCTTTTTTCTCTGGTAGATATCGTGTAAAATATATGGCCAATAATTTGAATCTAACGCAAAGACATACAACGAGCATCACTCACCCAGTCAAAGCGAGTTGCACGATATATTTTACATGTTTCAGTAATATTTTTATGTATATGGTTTCAGAAAAAACTCAATAGACAAAGTTTTGTCCATTGTCTTCTAATATCACTGCCGGAGATAGTAGATCAGTAAGTTCACTTCTGCCTCGTTCCACTGACTAGCTCTTGAGAAGAGCGAAACAACAACCAAAACTTTGACGATAAGTAAGATTCAATTCAAAATGTGGAATTCGGAGGTATCATACTCTAATTGTTGTTGACTGCTATTTATATAGAAATATTTAAAGGAGGAGAATATTGGATTGAATCAGTCTTTTCATAGTGAATATTTTTCGCTACTTTATACCGAATTTATTTCAATTCACACAGATAATTTCACCAAAAAATTGTATGTTGTGTGAATTCAATTTGTGTATAAATGTTTTATTTTCAACTTGCCCACTGTCTATAAGGTCGTGAAAGTGTAATTTTATACCTTTCTTCATTCAAGATTAGATAACTGTTTTGGTGTTCTTGGAGTCTTGGACAGATTACACGGAACCGATAAAAAATTCCGATCTTCCGAAGCCTACACTAGACATATAGTGATTCTAAACACAACTCCACTCCGGAAATCATCTCCTGAACCAAAAGCATGTAAACCTAAGTTAGACAAGCATTAACACATACCATTAACAGTACCCTTACACAAGTGAGTACTACTAATTGTTAATGGTGCTCTGAATATTATAATATTATTCTAATAATGGACTGTATATTTATTTTTTACTTTCATTAATTATTATTAATTCATTATATTTTTCAAATCTCCACTCTGTTGATAGAACATGACAAATTTTGAAACCAGTTGTGTGTTAACTTAAGATTCTGGTTCCAGAAATACAGGCTCGGCCTAAGGTCTATTATAAAATTAACAATAACCTTCCCCAAGTATAATTTACTTTTCTATAAAACGTAAATTTGTTTTAAGTGGTAGACAAAATATTTCTATTCTGTAACTATTGTAACATGGTACTCTCTCTATGAAACTCTATAAAACTGTTCTTTAGGAATTTACATTATTCCTATTTCAATATTTATTTATCTACAGTGTGGCCATTTAATTTAGAGAACCATGTCGCGTTGGAGTTTGATCTCAATCATTTATTAGCCAGAACAAACGTGAAAAATCTCTTTGACACTTACGCTTTTTATTTCACTAGACACTTATGGATTTAAACACTGGAAGATAAGTGGAAGGATAAACGCTAGTTTTAATCAGTGAAACTCGTACTCAACAACAATAAAATATTTAATAAACAACAATTAAAAGATAATGATAATAATAAAGAATGTATATGATAATTAAAGATAATAAAAAGAATAATATAATTAACTTTATTGGTAATATTATAAAATTACTAATAAGAATAATCTAATAATGAAACCTAAAAATAAAATTACCTGAACTAAAGAAATGAAACTAAATTCATTAAAATGATTTCCCAACCAGTGTGAACCTAGGGAATCCAAAAGCTATGATTAAATGTATTATTGACTTGGACCTTAATAAAACTGATTTGATTAAAACTGAAGCTCTGATTTTTGCGAAAACACCCTCTTACCAAAAACACTCTGAATAATCTATTAAAATTAATTCAATTGAAAATGACAAAGTGCCACGTGATTTTCCAAGAGACTAATTCAAGTTAGAAATATAACTGAAGGTTTTATTGATTGCCTCTGGTATTTGTAATGCATCCTTTTTCTCAAGAACCAATCTACACTTCGGAAAAGGATCCCTGAATTGTTTAACCAATCAGCAGTGAGATTCGTCTCTTGAGGTCTCTAGTTTAGAATGTTTTCGGTGGGAATTTCAAAACCAGTCCTTTTCTAAATATCACTAAATGAAATGATTCCAATGTACATATTATTTTAACGATAATCAAGACTATATTTTATTACAATTTTGATGATTAGGTAGTACGTTACGTCCCGATTAACGTGTGATACATTTTGATTATGTAACTTATGAAAGAAAGACGTGTAAAACTTCCATATTGACATCAACAATGGGCCTGGAAACACCTACTACCTAAACATCTCCAGATGGTTCACATCAAGATTCATCATGTAGCTACCCATTAATTTCCTGCCCTATATTGGTTATTGATCTTGACAGCATTATGATTTCCTTTACAACAAAACTTTTGTGAACTTATTGCAACCCTCTTGACAATGTCAGCTATGACCCACCTTGAAGCGAGTGTGAAAATAATTTTTGTTTATTTTAAGAAATTCAGTTGCTATTTCTCACTCCAAAATTTGTTATTGATACTAAACAGAAAACATCTGGAAAGTAGTATGGGTTCTTGTTACTTTGCTTTGAGATATTTTCATTTTACATAAAATTTTAATTTTCTAAATATGATTTTGTTTTTTTAAATATTTGAAATAACCTGTACATAACCCTTATTAGATTATTGACATCCACGGCCCCACTTGGAGCACTAATGATGAACTACAAGAAACATCAAGAAAGGTCACTCCCAGGCTTATGCCAATATGATTGGGGAAGGCAAAATATAGCCGCTCTTTAGGTATTACCTATTAATTGGAAAACACTTCCTGTTTATTCAATGAGAACGGATAAGATGTTATCAAGATACATCTTTGATGAGAAGTATCGTATAAGCATACTCTCCGAAGAAGATTGGCTTAATAACAACAACCAATCAATCATACCAACCAATGTAAACCTGGATGGAGAGCAGGAATATATCGCAAACGCCTAGGGAAAGGTGTTGCAATACAAGTGGGCATACGCGCCACAGTGCTTGATGGAAGAACAGAGAAGCACACCACCATGTAAACTATCGCTACGCTGATCCGCATGAGAATAACATCACAGCTCCTGTGGGATTGCGGGAATAAAGGCAAATTCACTCTACTTTGGATAGGTAACCTCTCTGGAATAAGGAAATAGGTACTGAAATAGTGGTGGGCAATCTCGATGAGCATCATGAAATATACGATTAACTGCTGGGTCAGATCAACAACACTCGAAAGAGTGGCAACAAGTGAACGGTTGCAGAAAGTCCAAGGCACTGATCGGACCACACTGCTAACATTGCTGCTGACACAGACTAACGGAACACGGACCATTTAACTATCACCTCCACAAAATGAATCAAAGCGACCCATCCTTGTGCAGGTGGAGTCCACAAGAAGACGAAACAACAATGCAAATGCGAAACTATGATTCCTCAAGGCGCAGATCACTATAGAGCGACATTAAAGAAATTGTCGGTGTGTCTTATCTTTGTATATAGTTTCCGCATTATTTCTTTTATTATATCCCTGTTTACGTAATGATCTTGAATTGATGTTTTAACGTTTTATCATGTAAAATTGAAACGCATATACTCTCGAAAAATGATAATGGATGAATAATATTATCAATGTTGCATTATTTCTCTTCATATTTGAATAGATACCAACAACAATTGAATGAATACTGCGCAAAACAACAACAATTTTGAAATTGTGAAAAATATTCTTATAAAGTGGATTAAATTTGTACATAGCTTATGAAAAGGATACATTAGGGTTTCATTACACATACTAGCATCAATGTAAATTGAACCAGAAGAAATGAGAATTGAAAAAAAATTGCTTACATTTTAGTAAAGAACTTTCCACCGAAATTGAAAAGGTTGACAATAAATTAATATGGAATAGGTCTTTAGCTTCTCGAGGACTCTCATTATGTAAAGCTGATGGACAGATTTTGGACATTTCAGACAATGTGAAAGAATTCGCAATAAAAAGTAAAATGAAATAAAATTCTTCAAAAAAGTCATCATACACAAGACAAATCAAAAATATATATTTTAAATTACTTCTTAGAATTCTGGTTCTTTCTTTGGTTTTTTGACGTTTCGATAATTCATTTGCATCAATAAAGAATTATTCTGCTTATTGTTTCCATGTAATTTAGAAAATAATCATTGACATCGTTTTTGATTCAACAATTTTTAGAAAATATGTCAAATCCAAATATTGATTCTCCTTAAGCAATAGGCTGTCCAATTTCACTGATTTTTCACTACTACAGGCTCGTACTTGTAAAATTTTTCAAAAATCTTGATGAGAGTGAAATGGAAAATACTTCTAAATTTTGTATTAAGAAAAGTTGATGATGGCTGATCGAAAAATAAACGTCGGATATCAAATCTGACACAAGGAAGCTTAAAAAAGTTCCTTCGAACACGTGCTTTTTATATTGTTTCATCTCTGACAGTAACACTGGAAAAAAAATTCTCCATTCAATCTCCATCTTCAGCACACTGCAGTGATGGTTAGTCGATTGATTCAAAGTTATAGTTGTACAAAAAATGTTGTATGTATTTCGTTTGTGGAATTCGTGTTTGAATGACACATTCGAGTGAATTATTGGCCTCGACCTGCTGCATACATTAATAACAATTTTACATCTTATAGACATTGAACAAATGTTTTCTTGATATTAGTTACAGTCAATATACTGCGGATTCGACAATCAAATTTTGCTAACTAAAATTATAACCATTGGCACAACAAAAGTTTTAATAATTATCTCAAACTTCTATTGGAATGGCAATGGAAATATAGAATTGTATTTCGTAATGCCCAAGTTGCTATGTGGAGATTAGTCGAGTCAAATATGTACAAACCCAGGAAAAATTGAGATACAATTTTTTTCCTGAAACCTTCGCTCATTGGGTTCAATTTTATATAACAAATTGAATAACTCGATAACTATTCGAATTTTCAGTCAAAAATTACACCCTGGGTGTTCCTGAGGCTGCTGATTACGAATTTATACTTGCTGTAGCGATCTAAACATACCTGTAACCTGTAACAATATCCCTAGGAAAATATGCAACAGTACTCCAATCAGGAATCTGGGCTATCAACCATGAGGAAATTCTGAAAATCAAAATCAGTGATGAAAATATGGAATCTTCACGGGCAGAAGAGCAGCAATAGTACCTATAACTGAGAACATCGAAACTGTTGTGTACTCACTACTTAGGATTTGAACACATTAATTATAGTAGAACCTTTATTGTACAAAGTAACAAGACATAACATCACCTGCTCCACTAAGGCCCGGTGTTTTGATCTGGCAAATTAAGTTTCCGATGGGGAACCGGCAGATATAGTTACCGGGAAGATTATCTGCCAGTTAACTTATTTCAGACTTTTCAGAAGAAAACTTGTACTGCAGATAATTAAGCTCTTCCAGTCTGCGATCTGACAGATAATCGTAGATAATATAACTTACTTTATATTATTCTATAATTATTTATGAGCATAACCTAATTTGTAGTTGTCAAGTAAGACGAGTGAAGTGAAATAAGAGGATTGAAACTCTTTGACAATACTTTATGATGGGGAAAAAGAAAATTACTGTCGAGGGTACAAATCGTGCACTTAATTTTAGCACGATAGAAGTCAGAAATCTAGTGATATTAGATAGTGCTGAAATCATGTAAACAAAACTACAGATTTCCAGGCATAGAAATTGAAATCTGAAACTTGGGAGGTAATTAAAAAGAATTCAATGCTTCAAATACAAGTTAGTTACAGGAAATAGTAGAAAGTATCAATCTAAAAAATTTGGAATAATCTTCAAAATTATGATTGTTTCATTTGGTTATAGCTAATATATTCAGAACTGATGTCCTTCGTTCAAAATATGAAGGAGTCAAGAAAGAACTTACGAAAAAAGTGACAAAAAACTGCAGTGAGAATTTCAAAAAGGAACCTGAATATGTGAAAATAGAAGATTTCGAGAAGAATGTTCTCAAAATTATATCAATAAATGTTATTGGA
Organism: Endomychus coccineus; assembly: GCA_958510875.1. Classification (NCBI taxonomy): domain Eukaryota; kingdom Metazoa; phylum Arthropoda; class Insecta; order Coleoptera; family Endomychidae; genus Endomychus; species Endomychus coccineus. Next base: position 152,054,808 of record OY294068.1, on the reverse strand, counting down.
TTATCAAGTGAATATGATTCTGACACAGTATTACCAAAACTAGTAAATTAGTAATTTACAGAAAATATAACAATCAACACTATACCTAGTATTATTGCTGTAACTTGGTATAATGGAGCTCATAAAAATTCTAGTATCAACATTCAGCACCTGAATGATGAATATCAAATGGATGGTGAAGTAGTCCTTGAAGTTGGCGAAGTAAGAAAGATATACACAGACATTGAACGAGGGTTCAAAAATAATGTTGATGATGATTGATTCTAGTTTGATGATTAGCAAGAAGCCAACACGACAGGTTCAGAAGCAGACAATATGTTGTCTGGAGGACTTAAAATACCAAAAAATGCATGAACCTACTTAAGCAGACCGTTTCTCGCAAGTTCAAAATAATTATCCATAATGTAAAATTAAAGACTACTTTGCTGATAACCGTTTTATTTAAGACTCCCATTACTCTTGTTTCAGCCTTATTATTCCATGTTCATACAGTATTAAAGACATATCGTCTGAAGATGGCATAACAACGCTGAAGTTACAAATAAAAGTGATATCAATATAATAGTGTAATTTTGAAATAATGATGAAAATTCAAAACACATTGTTACCTACTTTCCACTCATAACCTCATTATGACATGAGTAACAAAAGAGGTACTACACGTGACTAGACTAGGCAGTGGAGATGGGGGTGGTTCTATAAAATTTTGAAAGTGGCAGGTAATTTGTTATATTAACCTTTCTCGTAGCAAACTGCAAATAAGAAATAAAATCTGAAACCCTTGTAACAAAATATAATGTTCAGTTATGGTAAACAGAAAAATAAGCATGTAATAATCTGTAGTGATAAAATAATTATTGATAGTGTATGACAAAACTCAACATGTATGGAACGCTTTAGTATGGTACCACAAATATAGCTATATTCTTGCCGTACAGTGAACATTCCGATATGCCAATCTAAATAATGATGACTTCCCAATCAAGTTAAATTAATATTCTGCATTCAAATCTGAAACAAATAAATTTCTATATAACTGGTTCAGCTATAGCAATATTAGCTTATAATAAAATTATGGCCCTAACTAAGACTTGCCGCTACGTAAATGTGTTAAGATGTGTAGTGTTGAGGTACCCCAAGAACATACAGGAATGTCACCTGAGCACAAAGGAACTCTAGGTAACCCCCCAAGTTGACTCTCTGGAAAACCCCAGGAAGACGAAAAATCCTACAATGATAGACCCATTCTATAAGTTTATAGCTTAAAGAAAGAAATAAAAAACCTACCTTTTCACACGAAAAGGGCTCAAACGTTATAAAACGAGACCACGTTTATCTTCAAAGATGATATCAGATCAGGAATATCTTCCAATGCTGATCAAAAGAGTAAAGGTATTGATAAAGATCAGTCGCACTGAAATCATGGGAACAATTTAGAAAATTTCGAGGAAGAACACCTGCTTTCACTTACATATAATAATGGAGGCAACAAACATATCCCTTTGAAGGCTAAATTTCTGGTTTAATATTCCAAAACTCCAGAATACAATTATAACAACCAGAAATCAAATTGTCGGCCTTTCGCAAATAAATCCCACACCATGATTAAAGTACTAACAAAACTGCCTTTGCGAAAAAAAATTGTCACACCAAAATTAACATCAGACAGGAAGCAACGTTCTATCTACTCACACCAATTTGATATGGCAATCCATTTTTGTTACCGGCAATAAGAAAAAAAAAAGTCAGATACGCGACTAACATCGGTGACTCGTCGCTACAGGTAAGATAAAATTCCTGCCGCAGAAGGTACAGAATACCATGGCAACTTCTATCAAAACAATTAACAATACACTGCCAAATTATTTGAATATGCAACACAGCAATTCCCAATAGTTGTCTGTTGAACCCTGTAACAACGATGGGCCGCCTATGGTTCACCGAATCTCAATAACGTTGGTTGAAATTTCAACTGGCGTAGGTCAGGGTTTGAAATCTCACCGGTCACAGATTATGCTTAACATTTCTCAACCAACAATTATAATTATTATTGCAATATTCAATAATTGTAGCATAATACCTCCACAAGATACCAACTACTGAATTTGAATTGTAACAACATAGCTAAGGGTGGAACGATACAATTTTTCAAAATATTTTTCGTTATTCAGGATACAAATTAACAGAAATCTGAAAAACTGCAAATGGGATATGTGGTCTTCGTCTAATCTGAAATCAAAGAAGCTTTCTGTGCTCAATGTGAGAAATACAAGCCATAAGGACTCTGCTAGAACTATAATCAATCACAAGTTGGACAACTTATTGAATTATGAGTTAGATTCAGTTAAAATTCAAAAAGACACTTTGCTTATAGCGAAAATAGATGCAACATTTGAAAACAAATGGAAAGTTTTGCTCAAGAATTAGAACTGAAACAAGGCAGAAACTACTCTGATATTTTTTTATTACCCTATGTATAAACAAACAATGTACCTGTTTAGTGACATGAAACTCTTAATATTATAATACTTTTGTAAATGTTCCATATACAATTTTCAAGCATTATCATTCTGATTCAATACATTTCTAATATTCAATCATTTCTTTCAAGGTTCTCTGCCTTTCTTCATCATTTCGCCGGAAAGATGAATATACTGCAACTTATTGAAAATATAATTAATATTAATATTTTTTATCTCAAAGTAGGGTTCTCCAGATAATTTTTTATTAATTCCAGACTCATTTCAACGGTGGGCTTCGATAACCGAAAGCGGGCGATGAATTCTTCATTGTCCCAATGATCAACGATCAAATGATTGGAGGACAGTGTACCTTCATTCAGGATTGTTGTGCCCCCTTATTTCAGCGATTTCAGCCAAATTGAGGCATTCTGTTACTTCCAAATGTTCAAAAATATCCATTTTTCGAATGCGAATCAGCACTATAATGTCAAATCAGGAAATAACTGGCACTTCACTACCAGCTATCCAACAAATAGATACTACGTAACTGCCAGATAAATTCATTCAGATATGAAAAGACCAAGAAATTTGGTTAACTGTCAGATAAGTCTTACCTGAAATTTTATCTAGAGGTGGAAAGAGCGAGTCTAAGTTACCAACTCACACTGAAACCGAACATAGAACATAGAAATTCATTACAGAAGCTACTCGCAGTATTAGAAAACCATAAGATCCTTATATAAGCAGCAACTGATAACAACATTAAACGGCATGTGGTGGAGGGACATGACATAACAGAAGACAATCATAAGAAAAAGAAGCTGGCTACCAAGAAACCAATGAATATTAGGTGTAGTATGATAGTTACTATCAGTGACTATGCAAATAAGAAGTCTGATAATATTATATGTGAGTGTGTTATAATTAGGTGACAATCCTAGTAGTCACGACTGATGTAAGTAAAGTATGGATTATACTTGATATACGTTGTTGAATAAGAACAAGAGAAATGTGAATGTGTACGGTAATCGTGAAAAAGTTCAACGTTTTTCGAACATTATGCTGTTGAAATCAGAAAATACAAAGAGGAACTTTGGGAAAAACCTATGTACGTTTTGAATATATTTGCATATACATGTTGTGCCTGGAATATGAGGCAATACCTCAAAAATCAGTAATATTGAGAAAACAATATTCTGGCAATGTTTATGAACTAAAGACGATTTTTTTTTACACAATAATGTTTGTTTTACTGGATAGAAGATTGCACCGGAAAAGTATACTACTACTAAAGGAGCTATTGAAAAAAGGAATATGTAATTATTAACTACAAATCTAACGTTACAGCTTAAAGTAATATACGGGGTATCCCCGGTTTTAGTAGCAGAACTTCAACAGTCGATAGAAAATTTGATTTTGAGAAAAAAAGTTATCATTAACATATATGCACAGACGCTTAGTTTTTGAGATACAGGAGGGTGTTGGAATTGAAAAAAAAATGTGATGTTTTGCCAATATCTCCGGAACCGTTTATCGTACAGAAAACAGATTTTGTAAGCATTTTTTAGTCATAGTAAGCTATGTTCTGTGCGTTAAAAATTTTTCTTCAAGTCATAATTGGTGAAGATTTTGAAGGGATAGTAGGTGTTTTTCTCCTCAACTTCTACGCCACTGTGAAAAGTACGGTTTTGAGACAACCATTTGAACCGCCAATGTTTTCTACACAAAAAAGGTACTCCTGATCATGAGCTCTAAAGTTGACCGTTTTCGAGGAAAATCAACTGTTATGTTGAAAAACATGGTAAATTCTTACTAATTAAACAAAATTTATTCAAACGTTAGAACAAGTAACAAAACCAAAAAATTGACCATGTTTTTAAACATAAAAAATGATTTTTCTCGAAAACGGTCAACTTTAGAGCTTATAACCAGGAGTACCTTTTTGTGTAGAAAGCATTGGCGGTTCAAATAGTTGTCTCAAAACTGTACTTTTTCCAGTGACGTAGAAGTTGGGGAGAAGAACACCCACTACCCCTTCAAAATCTTCACCAATTATGACTGAAAAAAAAAATTTATCACACAGAACATAGCTTACTATGAGTAGAAAATGCCTGCAAAAGCTGTTTTCTGTACGATAAACGGTTCCGGAGATATTTGTTAGAAACGAAATTTTTTTTTCAATTTCAAACCCTGTATCTCAAAAACTAAGCGTCTGTGCATATATGTTAATAGGAACTTTTTTTCTCAAAATCAAATTTTCTATCGACTGTTGGAGTTCTGCTACTAAAGCCTGTGAAACCCTGTATATTCAAATGCGACAAATGAATATTGATATTTCTCACCAACAAAATAATAAACACATTCACGTGAAACAACATTTCGTTTATAATAAAACGCCAGAATATTATTCCCTCAATATTATTTAATAGGGAGAAAATTTCAAATTAATTGATTTTTTAATACCTACTATATATTTTATGAGGTTATAGTGTTTGAAACACTATGATCCTTTTTTCACTTTTAAAAAGGGTGATAGTGTAAATCTACAAACATATGATGTGATTTTTAAGCGTTATTTTTATACCTACACCTAATAGAGGTTCAACTGAATACAAGATAGTTTTAGAGTTCACTACGTACCACATACTAGTATCCTCAGCATGAGTACTTGGTAATATGTTTTATTACCTGTTATCCGCGGATAACCCTTAAAAGAAAGCGTCGGTGGCGCCTTCTAATGAGTAGAAACAGGCGTAGGAAGACTTAAAATCATATTCTGTCATGTGAATGTTTATTTGAATTGACATGGATATCTCTGTGATATAGAATGGTCTGTCATGGACATTATGTGACTGTCAATGTATCAGCTGTGTCTTGTGAACATTACCTGTCTTGTTGATGGGTTATTGTTGTCTGTCATAGCAGAGACAATCTGAGCTGTCATAATGATCCATTACTCTATGGATCTGTCTGTTAAGTAAATTATACTTGATTATATCAGCTGTCAGAAACGTTAAAATATATCGAATCCTTTTTATTCCGTTTGGGATTGAGTTTTTTTCTCTCTATTATACAAGCAACTATTATATTTCAAGCAAATCGAATGTTGTTTCGAAATAAAAAATTATTTAAGGAAAATTCCTTTAAAAAAATCTCAATTAAAAAAGGCAGTGTCCATAGTCGCTCAGTAGGTCCTCTAAATTTAACACAAAATACGAGTAAATATTGCCGTGAAAACAATTATTAAAAAGATAATTTTGTTGAGGTGAATTGACTTGAATCATTTTATTTGCATGCAAAGGAGATATTCCTGAAATATTGCCTCTTTTTTATTGAACATACATGATACTTCTTTATTGAGATCTTGTTCAAATTTAAATCATTTCATTTGACTTTGAACAGAATCGAATAATAATTTCATGGTGAACATTTGAAACATAAAACGAGCCATAACATGGTACATATTATCAACATTTGTGTGTAAATTATATTAATAACTATGGTAATTGCGTTATAAATTACTGATTTATTCATGTTGAGGTCCAAATTATCTGCAAAATTATAAGCTCACGAAAATTATAATAAACTGATAATATGTGAATTCTGAATTCATTGCTTTTGATTTTATTTACCAACTTATTTTAAATTTAAATTTCCTAAATTCAAATGAGATGTCAAACAATTTCGATACCTCGTTTCAAGTCGAATTTTTGACATCAATTTTCTGTTTTTCAACTAGAATTATAATATTTTATTGAACCATAATCACAACAGTGTTTTTTTATACCGGTCGGTAAGTTGTTTTCAGGTATATTAGTGCAGTCAAATGGGTGACCCGTAAATCCTTGGGAAATGGATCTATTTTGGTGGGACAAAGTGCATCTCTTCAGAATGTCATCAGAAAATAAGTCGGCCACAAATAAAGTTGCGCAAATTGCTTATATCGTTTATCAACAATAAATAAACAATTTAATTAGTTCATTTTTGAGATTACATAAAACTTTCTAAGCAAAATGCAAAATTTTACCGTCTTTGATCGGATAAAGACAATTTTTTAAACAATTTATTTATTAACAAAATAGATGAATTCGACCAAAACTCCGACTTTAGGGTCGTTTTCGGATGATTTTGGTATTCTGAGTTCGATTTTATCGTCAAGATCATCGAATGTGTACCCACAAATTTGGTAATTTGTTATAAGCAAATCATATTTATTATTAAATATACCAATTTGACCAGAATGTCGAATGTATAGTCGTTGTTGGATAATTTTGGCCTATTTAGTTAATAAATAAATTGTTTATGACAATAACTAGTCTTTATCCGGTCAAAAACGGTCGAATTTTGCATTTTGTAGAAATTTTTATGTAATCCCAAAATTGATCTACTTAAATATATACACTATAAACAATTTGCGCAACTTTATTTGTGGTTAACTTTTTTTCTGATGACATTCTGAAGAGAATGCACTTTGTCTCATTCAAATCGATCCATTTCCCAAGGATTTACGGGTTTGGCTATTTTTATACCCATTTGTCTGCACTATATGCAAAAGGCAAAGGGTTCAATAAGGCTACTTAGAGCACACGATTTGGGAGCGTGAATCTACCTACCGACCGGCGGATAGCAGTACCTTCATTTAACGGTGCTCCGATGTAGTCGGAGCATGCAGCGGCCCCGTCCAGATTCCGCAAACTACATGGAACCATCAACTGCAAAATATTTAACGACACAGATGGTGGTCTATGGTTGTAGGTGTAATACATTATTTTACACCAAACTAAAAATCCAGCTCCAATCTGTTTCTACAGTTTACTATCTAGTTATACCCCTTAAGCCTTGGATTGAAAATCAGATAATGTAAAAGACTAAACAGAAAAAAACATCTTTGGAAACGGTAGAGGGACTGTGATTACTTAAACCAGGGTCATTATACAAACTAACTTTCCTATGACATTAATGAGGCAAATTAGGTATTGTTACTTATGCGAATGAAAAAGTTTTCTAAGTATACTCGTATTCGTTCCAATTTGTCAGAGTATCAATTCCTCTACTGAATCGGCCCGATGGATCCGTATCTGATTTCAACAACCAGGAAGCTGAAATGGGAAAGAATTTGTATCTTCATATTCAGCAGAATCAAATACATCAAATCTTCCTCCAATACTCTCACATCGCATACTGAACTCTTTGGAAACCATTCTATTCCTCCAGCTATTATTGAAGAGCAAATAAATGAAATTTTCAATATCTCTGCTTCCGGTCTCGATGGTCTTACTTCTTTCCTTCTTAAAGGATGTCTCAGTAATCTCAATACCCATTTGCCCTTAATTATGAAGTTTTCCTTTAATAACAGTTGCTTTCCAGAGTTTTGGCGCAAGACATCTTTACCACCAATCCACAAAAAAAAAGATAAGATGAACCCAGATAAGTACAGGCTAATAAGTATTACATGAATGGAGCGAAAATTTAAAAATCCATTATTTCTAAAACTATGCTTTTCTTTTGACGAACAGTGTTTTGCGTTAGTGTTGACAATAATACTTCAACTGTGTTGTAAGTATTGTCCTACAAGGATAAATCCTTGGTCTTCAGTTATTTTTAGTCTACATCTCTAGTATTCCATCCATCTTGAAGTTAAGATGTTTCTCTTTCGCGGTCGACAATAAATTGTATGCAAATCCCGCCAATAAATATCTTCAGCTGCAGGATGGCTTGAATAACACATTGCTTTGAAGATTAGAATGGTTGAATATGTGGAAGATAGACAAAAATCAATCAACGGTGGTAAGTCCATATAAATATTTTTGGCAGGCAACAGTTGAGAAGTTATGGAAAGAGTGTCTGGAATGGGAACATTGGAAAAAGTGATTCGAAGTCAATTGTTAACAATTGGTCTTAGGGGAACTGAGGGTTTATAAATTTTATGCAAATCATATAATCGGAAGGTTCTTGAACAACGAGGGATAAGAAATTCCTTTTCTGGATCGGGAAAGTAAGAATGACGGATGATTTGTAAAACTGAACGTTCTATAGAGGGGGTGGGATCTTTAGGTAGTAAGTTTGAAGATGTTGTAGGATTTGTTATCATAATCTGAACGATTCTTGACAACAATGGATTTTCCTTTATCAGCTTTTAAAATTGCTACATTTTGATTTGAGGGAATTAGGAGCTTGGATTAAAGGTTAGGGGTAATTTGAGTTAGGAATGTTGGAATGACGGAAAATTTTCGCTGTTTCGAAACAAATTTCATCTGATGTGGGATGGGGAACTTTATATAGGTGTACTTCTATAGCACAAATAATGGATGTCGTAGGAATATTTCTGGGGGAGAAAAAGAAATTATAACCTTTAGATAGAACTAATTGTTCGGCTTCGGACAGGGCCCCAGTTGATTTGGAAGCTTTGTGCTGAGGGCATTGGGAGCTTATTGAATTTTTGAATATGACGTTTTGTATCGAGGGTACTAATTCGATCGGCTTGATCATGAGTAATTCGGTCGAGAAACAACCAATTGGATGCTGAAAGGCTATTTGAAAGTTCAAGATGAAGGTCTAAGGGAGTAATATTGATGAAATTAATCTGGCGTCTAGTATTATTAATTCGTTTCCGAATCAAACCTAAACTATCACGTTTAAATATTTTTTTTAATGAATGTGAATGTATAGAATGGAATATTTTAAAGAAATTGAGAATTAAATTATGATCACGACTTTACTTGTATTTATTACTCATTTTATTGACTTTTCTTCTCTGTAATTGGGCTTAAATTTAATTCCTTGCCCTAATCCCACAATTAATAATAATAATACAGGGAGAACGAAACGTTCTACCCTATATTTAGGATAAAACTGTTGAAATTACCTACAAGAGGTTTGAGAATAGATGACTGGTATCAATGGAGGTAATAAGTAGGGGGCCGATAGTGCTAACAATTGTTCTTAGGGGAACTGAGGGCTTATGGATTTTAGGCGAATCATATAATCGGGGGCTTTTTGAACAACGAGGGATAAGAAATTCCTTATTTGGATCAGGAGAGGAATAATGACGGGTGATTTGTGAAACTGAACGTTATATAGAGGGGATGGGATCTATTGGTAGGAGTTTATGGGAAATAGTTTGAACATGCTGCAGGATTGTGTTATCATAATCTGAACGATTCATGACAAAAATGGGGCTCCCTTCATTAGCTTTTAAAACAGTCTGATTCGAGAGAATTAAGAGCTTGAATTAATGGCTTAGGGCAATAGTTAGGAATGTTGGAATGACGAAGAATTTTCGTTGTTTCGGAACGAATTTCATCTGCTGTGGCATGGGGAACTTTATGTAGGCATGCTTCTATAGCAGAAATAATGGATGTCGTAGGAGTATTTTTGGGGGAGAAAACGAATTTAGAACCTTTAGATAGAACTAATTGTTCGGCTTTGGAAAGGGTATGTGACGATGATTTGGAAGCTTTGTGCTGCGGGCATTGGGAGCTTGTTGAATTTTGGAATATGACGTTTTGAATCTAGGGTACTAATTTGATAGGCTTGATCATGAGTAATTCGGTCGAGAAACAACCAATTGGATGCTGAAAGGGTTTTTGAATGTTGAAGATGAAGGTCTAAGGAAGTAATATTGATGAAATGCGAAACTAGGCCGTTTTTGATCGAATGAAGACTATTTTTTGTTATAAACAATCTATTTATTAACAAAATAGTTGAATTTGACCAAAACCCCGACTTTAGGGTCGTTTTCGGATAATTTTGGTATTCTGAGTTCGATTTTATCGTCAATATCGAAGGAAGTATACCCACAAATTTGCTATTTTCAAATTATATTTATTATTGAATATACGAATTTGACCAAAATGTCGAGTTGATAGTCGTTGTCGGATAATTTTGGCCTCCTGAGTACGATTTTATTGCTATTATGGTCTTTAAATGCGTACATACATTTTTGAATCGTTATAAACCATTCTGTTCATTAATAAAAATACGAATTTCACCAAAATATCGAGTTTCTAGTTGTTTTCGGATGATTTCGGCCTCCTGAGTACGATTTTATTGCTATTATGGTTTTTAAATGCATAGGTACTTAAATTTTTGAATTGTATAAACAAATTATTTGTCAACCAATAAAAATAAAATAAACGTGACATTTTCATATAATGTGCACACTTGGAACTTGATTTTTTTTGACAAAACAAAATTGTTTATAACAATTCAAAAATGTATGTAGGGGAGGCCGGGGTTCGAAGTTCCGATTTTTGGGTAGGACGCAATATGAATGTAATAGAAAAATTTATAATCCATAATTCCTGTATAAATATATGCAGATTTTATCCTAGTTTCAAATTTTATAGTCAAATTCATTGAAATAATAATACATTTTGGGTCAGGATATTTTTTTCTGTAGCAAGTCGACAAGGAACAACTCGCCCCACAAAGGGGCTGGTTGTTCCTCAGTTGAGGTAAGTTGTTCCGTTGTCAACTCCAATCATTAATAAGGTAATATTAGTTGGAAAGGTATGTATAAAATAAATAAGGCACATTTACTGAATATTTATGAAAGTTTCATTTACAATATGAATAAAGTAAAGTACAAAATTTTAATGTTTTTGAAATATATTCAACAAACAGGTTTTAATGAAAACAAAACTATAAATAAAATAGTAGCAAGCATTATTACTAATAATAAATTAGGGCTTATGACTAATAAACATCTATAATATTATTAATCAACTTTGACAAATGCTTTTGTCAAAAAAACAAAACTATTTATTTTAATTAAAACAAAAAGAACAACAAATTTGAACATTTCGGACTAAAGTTTCTTTATTCAGTCTCATAGCATTCACTTAATTGAGATCAAATAATCTAATTAAAGGTTTACTCGAATTATAGTTTTATTTCAGTCTCGCAGAACTTGAAAAATAATTATTCAGAGGATTCGTCGTCAGAATTACAATTCGGACAAACATAGAAGTGAACATCTTTAGATTTCAGGCATTTTAAATGAGCCCAATTCTTACACATGACGCATTCAATCCATTGTTCACCTGGTTGTGAATTAGAGTATGAGATTAAACAATACCATTCCAGGCTGTCTTCTTCACTATCACTTCCATGATCATCTTGCAGGACTTTCCGTTTCGCATTTTCTTTACCATTTGCGGATTTACGTGTCACTTTACAATTTCGCTTGTTTTCACCGGTTGCCTTTTTCTTTCCAACTCTTTTTTTAATTTTCTTCTCCTTTATTTTACTATTGCCCTTTCCTCTTCTTGCTTTTTCTTCAGCCAAAGCGTTCTTTTCAGGCGTATCCGTCAGTATTGCTGATCTTCTTATTCGTCGCTTATTCGGTACAGATGATCTCGGTGGTGCTCTAGGTAAGGGTTTAACAGCTTCGGGGGAAAAAGTGTATGTGTTCTAAAACAAAGTATCAATTTTATTATTTACGTGTTTCATTACGGGGCACGTTGTTCCGCGGAACAACTAGCCCCACACTAGAGGAACTATGAACCCCAAATCCCATTTTCAAAGTGACCTCCAATTATAATAGAATAGGTTATAAAAAGCCTACAATGATATTGAAAAGATAATCACTATAGTTCCCCCAACTGATAATAGCAAGTAACTCACAAACAACTAGCAAGTTGATTGATATAGGCCAAAAACTTAAATGATGAAAAAATTTACTTACGTGATGTTAATGTGTCACTAATCGGTTACCACTGTCACACGCAGACAGAGCGCCACTAAAATGGCTGATGCAATAGCGTGATGGTATGACGTCTCGCGATGCACTTCACACCTATAGCTATCTCTTTTCTTCGCGGAGTTATTCGGATCGGAACAACTTACCCCCGGCACTTTGAACCCCGGCTTCCCCTATGCATTTAAAGACCATAATAGCAATAAAATCGTACTCAGGAGGCCAAAATTATCCGACAACTATAAAGTCGACATTTTGGTCAAATTCGTATAAATAATAAATTTAATTTGTTTATAACAAACTATCAAAAAGCTTCAATTTTTTCTATCCGCAATCTTCCAGTATATTTTGAGTCATTTTGAAAATGTTTCGTTTCATAATGACGTTTAATGTTATATTCTTTGAGAACGGCTATGGTTTCATTGCAAATCAAACATAGTGCCTTCTTACATAACATTCGTCACAATTTGATTACGGGGACCGGTCAAGGTCTCAGATAAATTTTAAGGGTGCCTGAAACTCGTCACACAGAGCTTTCTTTGGTAAGAACAGAAAGGATGGGCGGATGTTGATCATTAAGGGTAATTGAATATTTATTGCTTATTAAGGCTAGACAGGGGCTTGTTTCCAAACTAACTAATCATTATATTTTTCATGTTGTACGTGCTAACAAGTAATAGTTAACATCCTTTTTAGTCCGGTCAATTTAGACATTCGAAGGTGCATAAAATCCCAACAAGCTGAAAATCAGTAAAATTGTTCAAAACATAATTATAAATAATATTTAAAAGTTCCCCATCATTCCCGTGTATGGAAAAAATTTTATTCAAGGTCAAAGGTCAAGAAAATGAGTTTTTCGCAATTTTCAGCAAAAAAGTACCTTGGACAAAAATTGTAGATAATAAAATTATCAATACTTTTTTCCTACGAGCCACCGTTTCTGAGATATAACGATTCAAAATTTTTTTTAACGTGGTTTTCCCAGTGGGCCTACTTCACGGGTCAGTTGTGATCCTGTTCAATGTGAAACTATTGCAAAATAACGGAAATTTTCAAAGATTGGAAAAGATAAAAGCGATGTAAATTAAAAAACAGTGGTGAAGTTCATTCGCCTGATTCGTAAATTTCAAATTCTTCTTGTTCTTCTTCTTGATCTTCTTCTTGTTCTTCTTCTTCTTCTGCTTCTTCTTCATTTTGGATGCAAGTAAATTGCGTCAATAGCGATGTATCGCATGACACTTCGTCGGAATCAAACGAATCCTCCATTGTTTGTGATTCAACATTAAAGCACGACCGGCCTTGACAATTTGTGCATGCCAGAGAACAAAACAGTCCGACTTTTTTGCAACCACATTTAGCACTGCATCCCTTTTTGCAGTTGCAAAAAATTGTGTTCAGCAGTTTTTCCGGCGCAGGTTGGAGTAAAGTCTGAACTGGCTCTAATATATTGTTGACCAACTTCCAACCCCAGTCTGTAGGGTCTAGCTGTTAACCAAGCCACACTTGAAATTGGTAATATACCCGAAAAAGATGTTGATGAGCAGCAACTGAGGTTGGAGGAAGACAAGCTAATTGAACTTGTTTTTTATTTTTAGTATTTTTAACGAAACATGCATATCGATGCTTATCTAAACAGGTAGTTTTTTTAGGAGCTCCGTACATAGAAAAAAGAAAGCGGATGCCGTTGGTGATAACTTCTTGTTGAGTTGAATTACTCTTTTTCAAAATTTCAGCACATTGAACTAAATCTTGATTTTCAAACATTTTGAATATATAGCAACTGTAGAGATGTATATACGTGGCGTACTCATGCATATTATGACGATAACAACTTTTATAACTTTTTGAATAGTTATATCTCAGAAACAGTGGCTCGTAGGAAAAAAAGTATTGATACATTTTTTTTAGATAATTTTATGATCTACAAGTACTTTTATGATAAAACTTCCCATTTTGCTGAAAATCGAGAAATACTCATTTTTTTGACCTTTGACCTTGAATAAATTTTTTCCATACACGGGAATGATGAGGAACTTTTAAATATTATTTATAATTATGTTTTGAACAATTTTACTGATTTTCAGCTTGTTGGGATTTTGTGTACCTTCACTCTCATTTTTTGGTCTAGATTGACCGGACTATTTTAAAATTTAAAATGTCGTTTGTTAATGAAAATGTCTGGAGGTTCATCAAACGGTCTAAATGTAAGATTTATTTGTATACCATTGGGGAATCGGGTAGTTTTGTTGTAACAACATTAAAAAATCGACAAAATCACGAACCTGAAAAAAAATTGCTAGACAAGTTCATAGTGTTGCCTGCAAAAGAAAAGCGGTAGAAGAAGCTACAGAGAGACCAACTAAATGTTGCATAAAGAATTAGCTTCATATGGTTTTCCCTCAGATTTTTCTTCAGAAACATTGACTTCCCGGGACTTAAAATGCGTCAAAGAAAATATATACAATAGACGTCGCAAAACATTGCCAACTTTGCTTCGCTCTGCCAACGAAGTTCACCGTTATCTTCAAGAACATTTACACAAAACGTCAAGAAAGGAAAATTTTGTTCTGGATAATGATTTCCGAAATAGAATTGTAATTTTTACCTGCGAAACAAATTTGAAATGTTTATGTAACTTACATTTATATACATGGATGGCACATTACAATACTGCACAACATTTTTCACTCAACTATTTATCATACATAGTTACATAAATGGACACTATATACCGCTAGTATTTACTGAAAAACAAATCAGAAGAAACTGTAATAGTGTAGCTACTCCTTGTGAATCTGAAAGCTGTGCCACAATTTGGAGACAAGATTTTTTCAAAAATTATTGTTAGATTTGGAACAACAAGAGATAACTACTCTCCATTTTGTTAAAGTTGTTTCAAATATATGGACCCAATTTATAAAACATGTAGTATTATTATGTATAAATTGTCAATGTTTGTCTTATTAGCATTATGTAAAATTTATCTATTATAAGTACATTATATTCTTGATCATATGTTACACATTTTATTATTACACTAATTTAGTGAATAAATAAAGTGAAACCGACCTCATTATTTAATTTCTCAATCATATTATTTTTTTGTAAACTTAAAAATGTTACTTGGATGGTTATGGTGGCAAAATTGTCGCATCAACAAGGTTTCAATTGTATTTCAGAATTTTAAAATCAGTAATTATCTTTGTGACGAATTTCGTAGTCCCAAAATCGGACGAAAGAATGCCATGTGACGAATATCGTACACGAATTTTATGTTTACATGTGTACAGTAACGAATTTCGAATCCCCCGTATACTAAAACGTCACGGCGGTTGCAGGTCCAAAATGGTCCCAGAACGTTATATTGAAGAATCAAGAACAAATAGGAAGTGGCTAAGAAGATCCAAGGCTATTATGATAAATCTAAACCAAAAACTTCAGATGAGGAAATGAAACGTATTTCTTCCGAAAATAATCTTCAAAAAATATTTCTTTTTCAAACTCGTCTAAATGTCACCTATTTCCTTCCACTATGAAAGTTAATTTCGAAAATTTCGGAGGGAGGACAGAATTTCATATCTGGGGAATCGTCAATACAAATGGGCGTTCCTCAGGGTAGCATAATTGGCCCACTTTTGTTCTTAATCTATATTAATGATCTACCACAAGTTATTGCTGATGCTAGACAGTTACTTATCAATTATGCAGATGATAGAAACATTAAAGTATCTGCAAATCACCTTTGCCTTCTCGAAACTGAAATTGCCTCTACACTCTCAAAGATTGAAAATTGGTGTATGAATAATAAACTCACATTGAACAAATGTAAGACAAACTGCATCATCTTTACGTCAAGCCATAGTAGACTGCAAATTCCAGAAACATTAAATTTGAATGATTGCATTTTGGAAATTAAGGATTATTCGAAATGTCTTGGAATAAATATAGATAGAAACCTCAACTGGTGTAAAGAAATCGAACAACGATGGAAAAGGCTGAGTTCTATCATTTATAGTTTACGTGTCATGAAACCACAACTTGAGGAAAATACATTAAAAGTTTTTTATTATGCCAACTTTCAATCTCTGTTGAGTTTTGGGGTAATTTTTTGGGCTAACAGCTATCAGGTTGATATGATATTCAGGCAGCAAAAAAGAGCAATACGAATAATCTTTGGATTACGGTACAAGCAAAGTTGCAGAGGTTTTTTCAAGAAAACAACTTGCTAACTGTTATTGGAATATACATTTATCAATCCCTTCTTTTTATTTTCAAACATAGAAGATTCTTTACAGATTTCAAAAAATCTTTCAATTACAACACACGTAATATCTCATATACACACATCAAAAGAAGCTTAGGGTCAAGCATATTTTGGGATTGTTTGTTAATTCTCGGAGATCCACGTGGCATTATCGCGTTGCAGATCTTTGTTTATTATTTACACAATACTTTTTTATCATTTTGAACATCATGGCATGTGTTCCTCTTTTTTCCGACGACTATTCATTTTCTTCATGTCGTTCCTTGTTTCATTCATCAGATCAAATCAGATGTTATCCCACCAGCGAATGGTAATTATTGAAAATTTTGAGTAGTGTTGTTTGTCTAAATTATGGAACGTGATCACTTTCAGAGAGACGTGCACTTAAGGGCCATTGGAATGCCTCAAGCTGGAATGTCGCAGAGGGTTGTTGCCAATGAATCAGGGACTAACCAGTCCACTATAAGTCGTTTATGGATTCGTCATAATCAAACTGGTGATGTTAGAGAGCAACATACTGGCCCTACCGGAATAACAACGGTGGCACAGGACAGATTTCTGAGAATTCAAGCTCTGAGAAATCCAACCCACACGGCAGGTCAACTAATTCGGAACTCAGAAGCGCTCACCATATACAGATAAGTGACCAAACTGTGAGAAATAGACTACACGAGTCCAATTTACGTGCCAGGCGTCCATGGAGAGCTCCACCATTATCCAGAGGAAATCGCGAGGCCCGAATATTCTGGACTAGAAATCACATCGAATGGGGCGTGCAAGAATGAACTCCTGTGTTGTTTAGTGATGAATCGAGATTCGGTTTACGTCCAGATACTAGACGTACTCGTGTATGGAGACAACCTGAAAATGTTTGGAGACTACACAGGAAGTTCACAGCTACCAAGGCGGAACGGTGATGGTTTGGGGTGGTATCAGCATTGGCGGAAGAAGCGACCTCGTATTGCTGGAGAGGTTTGTAAATGCTCTTAGATATAGGGACCTGATATTAGAACCATTTGTCATTCCGTATGCAGCTGCAGTAGGTGAAAACTTCATCTTCATGCATGACAATGCGCGCCCTCATACCGCCGCGATCGTAAGAGATTACTTGGATGAGAGTGGTATAAGTGTTTTGGATTGGCCTGCTCAATCGCCAGACCTGAATCCGATTGAGCATGTGTGGGATTTGCTTGGCAGAAGAATTTTAAGGCGTAATATTCTCTTCCAGACACGAAATCAATTGTTCCATACTCTGGTTGAAGAATGGAATGCGATTGATCAGGAAAGCATCGATAACCTTATTCTCAGCTTACCAAATCCATGTAGGGCAGTTTTGAACAATCGCGGTGGACACACTCTGTATTAGACATTGACCAGTGACAATTTTTTTGCTCAGAATCCTAAGTGCATTGAATTCTAATTTTTCACTCTTTTCAGTTAGATTAAAGCTCTCAATTGATTTGCAAACTTTCTATGGAATTATAAATAAATTATGTGGCACAAGATTATGTTCTACGTGAGTAACAAAAATTGTATTGAATTTCCCATTACCAAGTGACGAAACCCTAAAAATATCGCTGACCCCTACATTTTTTTGATGTGTGTATATATCCAGCACATATGCTTACACTAACCGAGAAAAATTGTCTTTATATGAGCATCAAATTTTTCAACAATTTGCCAATTGATGTTCAATGCATAAAGAATTTCTGTGAATTTAGGAATAGAATATTCAATATTATTGTGCAATGTGAACCATACACTGTTAATGAATAATACTTGAATAAGTAAGTTTTTGTCCTTGTATTTTATTTTAAAGTTCTTTTGTATTGTTTGACTTGTTTTCTTATGATCTTGTTATTATTTTACAACAATTATTATTGAGAAAATAAATTTACTTTTACTTTACTTTACAATAAAGATTAAGTTTTCCATTATCTACACTCTGTGGCTTTTAAACCCATAACTTACGTGTGTGTTATAAGCCATGTGTATTATGTGTATAACCAACAATACTCACAGTAATAATGACACTATAATTTACCAGTCTTGGATAAATTATATAACCACCTTCTCATCTATTATGTATTTTCGCTAAAACAACGAATATAGCAATGTACCGTTACGAACTTGGATGACATCATTTTTGAAATTAAAAAAAAATAATTTTGAACACTCCTACGAATTGGATATATGTTTACAACTAGAAAAATACCATAACCGTTATTGGAAAAACCGAAAAGAATGACAAAAGTACCACTTGAAGGGTGGCTGCACGCGCCAAAATAATATAGTTCCTATTTTCACCGCGTGATTTGTACATTTTCAGATCTTTGCTAAGCACACACAGACATCATCTCGAAAATAGTCTAAATCTATGCAGAAATGTTCAAAACGAATATCTCCGGTGATATTCGGAAAAATTTTCAAGTCTCATTTCTATAGTTTTCTTATACTACTTATAGTAAAGGAATTAAAAAGGGATATAAATATTTCAGTACATATTATGCCAATGATTTCTTAATAAAAGGCATTTACATTATAATATCATCATTAGCATTAAAAATTGCTAAGAATAAAAATATTAATTACGCTTAATTATAATAATCTCCTTGAATCTACATTAGAAAGATGACATGGATAAATAATATAGAGAAGAACCTGTTCAATGGTGTGAACTAAATAATTTCAACATATAAGATTTTAATATTTGTTAATTACGTGTTTTAATATAAGTTTATACATAACACAAATATCACACTCCTTGAAGAGGATCTACTATCCGGGGAGAGTTGAATTTTTGCATGGCTAGCTTTGATACATACAGAAAAGTATCTATCTTTGCAGATGAAATTCTAATATAGTGTTATCGTGAACCCATAAGAAATTAGCGACAAATTCAGGTATGATATTATATTCAAACAAAAAATTAGTATTCTGGCCATGTTACTCTTAATCTAAATCGTACATAAACTGCTAAACATGTACCTTTTGGGTGAGAGTTTTCTGTAGCTTGATGATAGATAGTTGACGCTTCTTTAATTTCATTGTATAGTTAGTTACTGCTTGTACGGCAATATTTAAAACTGAAGAAGCGGACGATTGGACGTGTAATGGGCTAACCGAAACTTAATATTAAATCCATACCGAGCAATTTTGCACAAACGACTTTTTCCATTTTATTTTAGTAGAATAATTATTGAGCAAAATAAAGTAGTGGACAATTTGTTAGGTGCTTTCAGAACCTAGGAAGGTACCACGTAATTAGCATTAGTCTAAATCTAAAGAACACATGAAAATACAAAAACTGGTCAGTCTCTTCAGTTAGTTCCTCCATATAGTCCACTACACTTAAAATGATATTTTTCCACATCTTCATTTTATGATTGATATTTATGTTTTTTGACTCGCTGATCACGAATATGGGGGTTAAAAAATCGTAGACCCATGGCGTTCCGAGATATTGGCCATTTAAAGGAAAACAACACGTTTTATCGACTATACTGTGGTGAGCAAAGTTGTAGAGAAATAAAAAAGGCGTCGATACAAGTAGAAGTCTCTGAGTTATTCGCAGCCTGATATAAGGCCCATTTTGTGTTTTTTTTTGCGGTAACATAAAAATTGAATTTCGTAAAACATATTTTCCTCTAAAAACTTTATTTCTTCTCCAATGGTAGTTTTTCATGTGTACTTTCAAATCAATTTTGTTTTTTTCTCTATCCTTTTTTTTTGGCGCCTAAATTCGCCATCTTAGAAAAGACAGTTTTTTCATTAAAACTCCGTTAAAAATTGGTCTTTTCACTCAAATCGAGAGCAAATTGAAGAGTTTGATGTATTCTATAACATATTCAAAATACAATAATAGAATTTAGCGGAGAGCTAATCTTGAAACATCTTGGTTTCCGAATGAATTCCGCGTTACAATAGCGCGTCTTGATGACGACGTTTCGCCAGTCATTACGATGGCATCTTCTGTAGTGGTATTAATTGTGTGAACATTTCTCGCCATACAGTTCACTAGCTTTAATCCGGTATTTGCTGATCTGGTGCTTGACCCCGCTGTTCTGTGATCATGTGCGAAGTGGAATTTTCAAAGATGGGTTCCCAAATGTAGGAGAGGTAATATCCTGAATGACGGTTTAGATTATTCAAGATCTCGCCTCCCCAACATGATCACACAACGGCGGGGTTGAGTTCCAGTGTACCAAGTAGGGTCCAATTTGCAGATCTATCGAGACAGCCCTCCACTCGGCTGTTGGCTTTATAGAGCGTCAGCTGTAGTGGGAGCAAGTCTGCATTGGTGCCATCTTGGACATAGAGTGGGCGGCCTTTAACAAGTCCTCTAGGAGCTCTATTAAACCAGCGGTGAAGAGAAATGGTATCCCGCGAGAGCTAATAGGGTGGATAATGAAGGTTGTCACATTTCCACAGTGAGGGAACTCTCTCCCCTACGTCTAATGTAGAGAGAACATACCCTCCATTCGTCCGAAGAAATCTGCCATTATCATCTTCTTAAGAAGGTAAAAAATCGAGCCTCTGAACAAAATGGTAATCGGGGCAATTCATTTGACTTTTCCGAGGTGGCAAAATATCTGAGAGTCCCTGGACACAAAACTACTCCGGCAGAAGCAACTGGAGACTTGGTGCCAAAATGCTATGATAATATTTTGGCAGTGTAAGAGAGCAATTGACATGACATGGAGTTGGAGCTTTAGCAGCTGATGTGTATCTACTTAGCTATTATTATCCCAAAACTCAATCAGCCAGTTCTGGTATGGTGAAAAAGAACCTACAACGGGGTATACTAATCTTTCGGAACCATCTAAAATATCAACATGCCTCAGCATGGAGTAGCATTGGTGGTAGCCAAACTACCAAAGTACTGCTTGGCAATGAGGTAGGCCTAAGGGCAAACGAGATACTCTCGCTGAGTAGGCAAAGCATCAGGATAATCTCTGAGATGTTCACAGGTCACGGAAATCTGATGAAATTTAAACATATAGTTGGCGAAAGTGACACTCCCTCCTGTATGAGATGCGAGGGAAACAAAGTGGAGTCGTCAACCCACTTTCTTTGTGAATGTCCTGCGCTCATTCGAACCAGGTTTACCTGACTTGGTCCGGGGATCAACACGCCCGATGACTTAAAGGATCTAAGATTGAAAAAGATCTTAGGATTCTGTAGAGAAGCGGGGTATCCAAATACCCCCTGAAAAACGTAGCAGTGGATAATGTACAAGGGTATTTGGCTAAGTGCACTGAAGTTTCTATTAAGCACACTACCATCTCAACTAATACCACCGTAATGGTTGATGAAACGTCGGCATTGAGTAGTGCTGCCATGATGCGGAATTCATCCGGAAGTCAAGAAATTTCAAGACTACATTTCCGCGAAATTCTATAATTAATCATTCGTTGGTTTATTGTTTTTGTTTCAACAATCATTACAAAAATATTACAGTCTACTTACGATTCTCCTTGACCATTATACTACTCAATTTCACAATTTTTTCTTAAATGCAGACTCGTACTTGAGAAATTTGTCAAAAATTCTTGATGAATGCCTAACTACTGAAACGTTATTGAACCACTTTAGTGAGTGCAGAATGAAAAATACTCTAAAAAAAGTTGATGATGGTTGATCGAAAACGGAACATCGGATATTGAAACTTACATTACCGTAAGAAAGCTTATAAAATGATACTCTCAAGAAGTGTTTTTATTTTGTACCACCTCCGACGGTAACATTAATAGAATAGGAATTCGAGAAATTCTGTTTTTCCAGAACTACTTGAAAATAAAAAAGATAATGGAAATGTTTTACTTCCATATGAATGACTATTTGATTACACATTTTGTCCTCCATTTAACCAAAACTCTATCAATTACTGTTTCCGATATTCCCATGATAGACATCCTTAGCTTGGACAAACTGTATATTAGATTAGCTCTTACGTTGTAAGTAAATAAAGTACTATGTAATATCAATTTGGAGAGACTAGTCACTTTTATGTATTAAATTAGTGAAAATCATACTTTTTATAGTAGAGTTATTTTATTCAGTTCTAGTATCTTGTTATATTCTGAAGATGAAAGCTTGTAACTGATGTTTGTATTCTAGATTCAACATGCTAACAAAAATTGATGAAAACTCTCCCAGTGTCGAATTAACAAGAATTGAAAATAGTCGTCCATCACAATTGATTCACGACAGCCCATATCTGAAGGAATCAATCTTATTATCTCTACTTTACGTATTTATCTTAACTATCTCGCCTCTAATTTACTTTCCAGACGCTACTAAATCCGCAATATGGTAAGAAACTATTTTAGATATATATTTATTAGATATTTATACCCTGCATTTTTTTGTATCACGTTCTCTAGTTTCCGAGAACTCTACTTCCCATAGTTCCTTGCACGTTAAAAGTCACTCAAACCGTGCACAAAACGACAATTCTAGAATACCCTACTACAGTACACTCTTTATATCAAACAATTAGTACAGTCATTTTATGGATTGGTCATACTTTTTTTCAGACTTAAGGTTTGAAAATACAGAAAGTTAGGAAATTTTCCGTAGATTACGAAAAAAATAGTGGCTGAAAACCTCCAATGAAGGAAAATGTCTTAATTTATATATATGTGTATATATGATTTTCCGTGTTTTTCCGGGAAAGAACACTTATATCTTGGAAAATAAGCATTTTAGAAGGAAAAGTTTCAAACAAAAGTTGTTCAGCATTAAATTTTACATAGGAACTGACTATTCTGAATTTAATTTTCATCAAATTTTCCAAGCATTGGATGGGAAAACAAAATATTTTCGAATAAGAACTATATATGAGAAAAAATTGCATTTGGCTGGTAAATATGTTATGATAATTTCATATTGGGGTATATATCGCTACTGTAAATGATTATAATTAAGAATTTTCCAATATTTGCCCTAATTTTCCGGGTTAGGAAAATTTTTTTTTTTCAATCTTAGTGTATATGTCGACTTTTAGGTTTTATAGAGCTCTAATAACGATTTTTCAGTTCATTTTATCGTGAAAAGTCATTGAAAACGTACATTCGGAAAATGGAAAACTTTTTTTTTTATTATGGCGTGTGACAGATCAATTCTTATTTTTGTAGGGTTCTGAAAATGTTTTTTTACTTTGTTTCATCGTGAAAAATCATGGAAAATATATATCCGAAAATTTTAATTTAAACAATTCAATATTAAAAACGAGGTTGTTAGAATCAAATTGTTTTTCACTTGAATGATTTTTTTATGAAATATATCAATAAAATAATTGTTTACACGGAATACACAACAGCTCAGCTGTAAATATTTTATAATAACGTTTAACGTATACAATAACAGAGGACATGTGGCGTTATTTTGGGCATCATATGATTGAACGCTTGCGCACAAATTCATTGCTAACGAAAACAATCGAATTTCGTGACAAAATTAACTAAAAAAACGTTTTCTGAACCCTAAAAGACATAAGAATTGATCTGTCACACGCCATAATAAAAATTTCCGTTTCCGAATGTACGTTTTCAATGACTTTTCACGACAAAATGAACTGAAAAATTGTTATAAGAGATCTATAGAACCTAAAAATCGACATATCATACACTAAGATTGAAAAAAAATAAAAATTCTCGTAACCCGGAAAATTAGGGCAAATATTGGACAATTCTTAATTATAATCATTTACAGTAACGATATATACCCCAATATAAAATTATCATATCATATTTACCAGCCAAATGCAATTTTTTCTCATATATAGCTCTTTTTCGAAAATATTTTGTTTTCCCATCCAATGCTTTGAAAATTCGATGAAAATTAAATTCAGAATAGTCAATTCCTATGTAAAATTTAATGCTGAACAACTTTTGCTGGAAACTTTTCCTTGTAAAATGCTTATTTTCGAAGATATAAGTGTTCTTTCCCGGAAAAACACGGAAAATCGTATATATATATATACGATATATACGATATATATATATATATATATATATATATATATATATATATATATATATATATATATATATATATATATATATATATATATATAACTTAAGACATTTTCCTTCATTGGAGGTTTTCAGCCACTATTTTTTTCGTAATGTACGGAAAATTTCCTAACTTTCTGTATTTTCAAACCTTAAGTCGGAAAAAAAAGTACCAAATCTCAAAAAAATCCATAAAATGACTGTACTAAATGATATGTACTGATAAAAAGTTGTCAACAAGATTGTATCCTACCCTGGCATTTTCCCAATCTTCCCTTCCAAGGATATGCTAGTCGTAAATCGGTACTTGCTCGACCCATTCTTAGACCTTTCTGAGAATTTGTGAATGGTGTAATCGAAAATGCTCGCTCAGATGTTCGTTTGTAAATAAAGTAACAAGTATATTATATATATAAAATTAGAGAAATGCAAGAAGTATATGTTATAATATGCAATTTCGGTTAAAATATGCAAAATATTACAATTCTGCCAATTTATGCAAAGTTTGTATATATATGCATGGTGCATAAAATCCGCACCTTAATGATGATTAATATTAATAATATAAATTTGGTGTAGTCGACTTTCAAAACAAGTTACGAAGAAAGTCACTGTCTACATGAGATTCCGAAAAAGCTACCCCAACCACCTTAATCATCCTTCAAAGGAGTCAAGTAGCAATTTTGATAAAATGCTGCACTCAAGACCTTCAAAATAAGTTTACGTGAAATTTAGAATTAACTACCGCAAAATCCTTTCCCAATAGTTATAACAGACAAGTACCGATCTTCATGTAATTTTGCACACCTTCAAAACAAGAGAAATGTTACTGTCTTCATGAGATTTCAAAAAAA
This sequence comes from Endomychus coccineus, assembly GCA_958510875.1. Taxonomy (NCBI): domain Eukaryota; kingdom Metazoa; phylum Arthropoda; class Insecta; order Coleoptera; family Endomychidae; genus Endomychus; species Endomychus coccineus. Next base: position 152,029,510 of record OY294068.1, on the reverse strand, counting down.
ACTTCACCATTCCCCAACCCTTGAAGCAGATAAGTAGCGATCTTAATAAGATTTTGCACACTTGAGCTCTAAACCAGGAGGAAAATCACAGTCTACATCTATCTTTAACACCCTGTGAATCAGATGAATACCGATCTTGATGAAATTTTGCAGCCTTATCTCCAAAAAAAGAAGACTTTCTATATGAGATTTCGAATTAACTGTTCATTTCCCTCGGGAATTTCAGCTGGTAATACAATAAAGGTCCTAGTATTGACACTTGTAAAACATATAGTATTTTCCATAAAATATATGAGAGAATAATTTAGGAGTATCTTCACCTCTTTCTAATCATTTCCAATACAATATCGGTTCCTACTAGAGGAAAGTCACGTGATCGATTGATTACAGCTTTTTTAATATCCATTCCACATTGGTAGTTAGCTCTGTGCTCAATAATGGTCTATATGCAGCCTGTTCTATGACAATCATTTTAATCTTCTTTTTCTAGGCATTGTAGACGATTTTGGGGTGCATCCGGAGACTTGTGGCAAGCGCAATGGGACACATTCTTGGATACCGTAGGGGAAGATCCGTTCAATTTATGGACCTATGGGACCATCATATTATTTGTTAGTGTTTACTGGTTCTTGGGTGGTATTTATATGATTCCCCACATGATGAACAAAAATTCTCTTTTGGAGCGTTATAAAATTCAACCAGGAACAAATCAATCCGTAGATAGTAAAAAACTGATGAAGGTAAGATGATAATCTATCAAATATCGCTATGGATAAGATATAATAATAATTTTTAATGACATGTAATGATAACTTGTGTCTAATATAAATTTAGATTCATAAAACATCTGAAAATAATACTATCTTGTTATTTCGAAGAGTGTAAATATCTGCTAACAATTTAAGGTGTCAGTGAAGTTTCTAGGAGTAATCCTAGATTCTGACCTGGATTGAGCGTGCATCTCGAATACCGGGTGAAGAAGGCTTCCGCATTATTCTGGGCATTCAGAAGGAATGTCCCTTGGATCGACTACAGCGTTTCTCCAGCATAAATGTCACGAATGGTACGAAGTCGGCTCCAACAAGAGCTCTAGAAGCTCTGGTTGAGATATCACCTCCACACTTATTCATCAACATTGAATCCATTAAAACAGCTATCAGTCTCGTTCCTCCAAAAATCCTCATTCCTGATAGAGGAGATTGGAACAATGAAACCCAATCCCACAAGAGGGTGGGTTCACAGACGGGTCCAAGATCGACTTCTCGGTCTGCACTGACAGCCGGTCGACTCTAGGAGCTCTTAATTCCCCTGGAGTCGCATCCAGATTGATCAAAGAGCCAGAGCACTGGCAGAATTAGCCAAGTTAGAGAGGACGAACAAACATGAGGTGCGTAAAGGTGGGTATAGATATGCGAGCCGAACGGTTCGCGAGCCGCTTGTGAGCAGTTTGTTGAAAGTATTCATTAAAATGAACTTTTAGCGATACATGAGAAAAAAACGAACATCGAGTTATCGGTAGTCATTGTTTAGCCGCCGGTGCGATTTTAGAATCATTCTTTCATCATGTCTTCGTATGAAGACTATTGTGCCATATTGGTGCGGCTCTATTAATGGCTAGTTCCGTCTCAGAATCTTATATGTTTGTGCATATAAACCTCTGAAAGGATAGTAGATCATTGATTTGATGAACACAATGCGATACGATGCTCCGCTATATGTCAACTATTCACGCACATGTATCTAAACTTCAATC